>ML675613.1:48247301-48903400 GCA_007922155.1 Mesoclemmys tuberculata
ATGCTCAGCAAACAGGTCTATCTAGATCATTGTAGGCTCTCAACAGGTAGAAGGGACAGTCTTGTGAAAAAATGTATTTTAATTATATTTTAGTATTGGTTATTATCTGAGGCTTTCAAGGAGAGAACATTGTACAATAATATTAATAACTATATATAAAATCAGAGAGGTCTTAGGACACTTTGCACCTCATGGTAAATAAATATTACTACTTCAAGCACTCAAATTCAGCAACTTCTAATAGGAAATATGACAGCCATTGAGATTAGACAGTAGCACTATACAACAATTCATAACAAGGTATGAAAAGTTCTTTAAAGTGCAAGGGGAATTTTAGATGGGTGTAATGTATATATTCATACAGTAATTATCAAATTGGAAGCTGGTCCTGCTATCCCACAGAAAAGGGAGATTTCTATCCATTTTAGACTTAAGAAATTTAACCTTCAACTAAATTTGTTCAAAGTTCAAGCTAGTTAGCTTAGGCTCCATCATCTCTTCCTTCAGTCCACTGAAATCCTCCCAAGACAGTGGATCCATTCAAGCAGTACTTAAAGAAGAAAAACACCTATATTAATCATGAGTGATTGGAGTTCTCTGAGGTGATTGCCTTTACACAACCCCATTAACACATCCTCTATCTCTACTTCTCCAGAGTCTATAGTCCAGGCTTTTAATCAGTGGTCGGAATTGAGTGGCATGGCTGCAGTTTTTAATATTCCTTCATATCCGAATATTCAGTATCACAAGGGAACACATGAATGGCCCCAAGAGCCAAAGCTTCTCAGAAAGTTCTGGCAAAGATATGGAGTTCATAGGTGTACCCATGGGTGAGGATCTATACAGGAAATAATCTGAGTTCCTAGTCACAGGATACTTTTTTTGTTCTCTTAACCACCTAATAGCACTTTAAACAGAGATGGGCTGGTTCAGTACTCTGAAGAGAGACTTTAAAGGATAAAAATAGATATAGGTGGTTGTAGAACATTGTTTTGGACATGCAATAGTTGGCACTTTCTCCTCAAAGACAGAGTTAAAGCAGTGTGTCTCATGGTATTTGTGGGGATGGGAAAGAGGAGATGTTGTGAGGTTCTGTCCTTTGGTTGAAACGTAAAATCTTAGTCATTAAAGCACCCTTGGCACCTTTTTATAAGAGCAGAGATGTTAACGCAAGTATCCTGATCAATTTCAAACTCAGAAAATCACATTCTACCTGCATGAATTCCCCCTACCAGTACATTTTCAATTGAATAAATATAATCATCTCTTCCTCTCCTAAAGTAATCTGTAATGTTGCTGTGCATTGTTAAACAACTTCTTTTCAGTCCAGAAGTGGCTTTTTTTAGTAATGAAAGAAATTTGTATATCCATTATTAAAAAAAAAAAAAAAAAAAAAAGAAAAGAAAAAAAAAGAAACCTGTTATTAATACAAGATCACAGTTAACATGAGTTTTTGTTTACTTTTGTCTACTCACCAGCATTTTTATCATCATAAATATGCCCAGTTTGAGGACTAATGTTCAAGTGTTTACTACAGAATTACATTAGGCTATTGTACTCTTTTATGTATTACAGAAAGTTTTTGTTGCTGTTGTTTTTGCAGAAGACAGATATTTTTAGACTGTAGTGTTGGATTTAAAAAGAAAAACATTTTTGAAAAATTAACATTAACCGACACTATCAACCAGTGTCAACAGGAAAAATTAACTTATCTCAAATTTTTAATAATTCTATATTGAGGAGCATTGTTCAACTTCTAAATATTAGCAGCTCATAATGTTAGAACTCTCACAAAAAACAAGTAGACAAATTAAACCAGAACATACTTTCCATTACAATTTATTTGATTTTAGAATCATTTAAAGTCTTCCCTGTAGGTAGGCCTTTCGTAGTGTTTTAAAATAGAATTAAAACTGTTGTTATGGAAACAGAAAATGCAGGATGCTAGCACTTTGTCTAATATGTCAGTCGTTGGCAAGTTCCTCATTTAAGTCCTCAGATATTCTATGTATTAACATCTGCATTCCCTTGTAGAATAAAATGATGGCAATAGTTGTGTGGATTACACAAAAATACCCCATAAATAGTAATGGCATTTAAAAACTATAATTGCAGGAGAAATGAAAAATATTATTAAAAGATTGGTGTATTTTAAACTATGTTCTGAGATTTCCATTGTCGTCATCTTTTTAATTCTTTTTAGCTCCTGAGAAAACGGCATATTGGAAACGATATTGTGACGATAGTTTTCCAGGAAGCTGGAGCACAGCCATTCAGCCCAAAGAACATTCGTTCTCACTTCCAGCATGTCTTTGTCGTTGTAAGAGTGCACAACCCCTGTGCTGATAACATCTGTTACAGGTAGCTATTACCAGCTTAACAGAAGACAGGTTAAAGCTTAGCACCTTTCTGCGTTCTTAAATGAAATACATTTTATTGCTTTTTTTAAGGAAACAGTTTTCTGGATGTTGAAAACTTCATTAACATCACAAACTAGAATGGGTACTAGTGGGTACATAGACCTATTCAGGAAACAATCTGTGAAAATAATGCCGAAATAGTGCAGTTGAACATGTAAAATAAGGATTTATTTTGTTACTGATTAGATACTGAGCTCTGGGATGCTTATATTTTTAAACATGGAGTTTAAAAACTGTGGTGCCATTTTGAAATTAAGTTGTTACCCTTTTGAAAAAATTCAGTAGCTTCCAGATTAATTGAATTTAGCACTGTATCAATCCATGTTTAATGCATTTGTGCTCATTAAATCTTTGTATTGAAAGTGATGTTTATGCTAAATTTTCTAAGGTTAGAAAACTCTAATTTATATGTAGAAAGAAAACTTTTGATATTTGGTGGTATTGTTCTTAATATTTGTAGTCCAGAAAAAATACAAATTTTTGTTGATAATTCATAATGGGTTTGCTGCTTTTTGTGGAAAAGACTCAGGAATCTGAGTTCATTCTGCTACTTCAGTGAAGCCATTGAAGAAGTGTGGCCAGCTCTGCATAAAGAAGAAACTTAGAACTACATTTTCTGTCTGAAACCATATTTTTATTACACACTTGGCTTCTGTACAGAAACATAGTTTCCCGGTTACAAAGCAGCCAAGCCACTTGGTTTCAGTGATACCTCTCTCTACACAGATACAGGAGTCTTTCCATGCATTGTAACTTGCAGGATCAGGGCCTTTGTGTGTTTCATGTACCTTTCATGGGCTTAAAATCCTTCACTGATGTTTTTTCCAGTATAAATACTTGATCCAGTTTTATACAATTCAGTTCTGAAAAGATTTATAGCAAACCTCTCAGAGTAAGTTTGCCTTTTTTCTCCACTAGATTATTTGGAAGAGCTTAATAGGTTCATAAATGCTAGGTGAAACAGAAAGCCATATGGCATAAGATGGTGCTGAGTTTTATGTTGAACATCATATGGAAGGAGTAGACTTGGGCAGTGTTCCTCCCTCCCTTCAAAGATAAACGATCTATTAAAGTATTAGTTTCGATATCATCATCATTCACCTTCTGCATTCCTAACTGTATGGTAAAGATTAAATTCTTATCCCTGCAGTTCGTGATACTGGAAAACTTAACCCTGCAAAATGTCACTAGTAGCTTTTCATTATATGCAGCAATTGTACTTAAATCATAGACAGCCTATCTGATAACAAAAAGACCCTCCAGGACAACTGGAAATGATTGTGAGCCAGATGACTGCACCATTTGAGTGCCTCTTGCTGAGTGATTTCTGGTACGTTGTCATCCCCTCCAAGGAAGGTCTGATCATTTACATATTTGAATATCAGTTGCCAGAAAATTAGATTGCAAAGCAAACTTGATGATGAAAGGTGATTTTTCAAAAGTGATATTAACCTCACTGTTTTGGGATGTTTCTTTAATCTTCATTGATTTTCATAAAAATGAGATTTTAACATACTGAATACTTATTTTCTGATTACACTTTATTGGTTCAGCTCAGAGGTTGGCTCAGAGATCGTTTTTATTCTTATCCAACCAATGTCCTAACTATGACAAACTGGTAAAGGGTCTGTATTGTTTCTTAGGAATTATTATGTCTGACTTGTTTTCCCTGTTCAATTTTATATTACTGTCTGACTGAATGTATAGAGTTAAATCAAAGGAGGCTATAAAGTTTGATTGTTAAGGAACCCTCCAAGCCTAAAACAATATCAGAGATAAATCAGCCTCTCTTCAAGGGAATTGCTTCAAAGGAATTAAGTCAACAATGGCTGGACAATCAATTGGGGGAAGAAGCTACCTTGCTGGCACCATTCAGATTAAGATGTTTTCCTCTTCGCAAGGCTAAGGCTGTGCAACCAAAAGATTCTGAGGGGTTAAAAAGATGCAGGAAGGGAAGGTTGAAGTGGTCACAATGGAAGCTGATGCGGACACAGAGTTAGCATGCAGCCATTCTCTCTCTCTTCTCTCTTCTCTCTTCTCTCTTCTCTCTCTCTCTCTCTCTCTCTCTCTCTCACAGACTTGAGAACCAGGGTCTTCAGCAAACAAGCTATAACTTGGTGCCTAGAAAAGAGAACAGAGGGCTAAGTCATGTCTAGCTAAGGGCTTGAAGGGAATGCCAAGTGTAGGTAAGACAGTATGTACATAGGTCTCTGTTATTTTTAAGTCTACTTCTGTAAGGCCTGTGTACCATTTGGGCAAAATAAATCACACTTTGTTTTGGAGAAACTGGTGCTGTGTCACTGATCATGTGCCCTTGAGTGTCTTCGCTGCTAAGGTTAAGACAAGAATTGAATATTGGAATGCTAGATCCTTTTGGAACACAGGTTGACTGACCCAAGTTATCAGAGAAATCAAAGTCTTTGCCCAAATATACTTGGACTGAGTGAGAGGAGGTGGACTGGGCAAGGCAAATTATCATTGGAAGGCAAGATTGTTTCATACTTTGGAAGATAGGATGACAAACATCAAGAAGGGATAGGCTTATTATAGAGCAAGGAAGCTGCTCAAGCACTGAGAATGGAAACCTCTAAACGCAAGAATATTGCCAGTTTGCTTAGTTAGAAACCATGCAAAAGTCACAGTTGTTCAGTATTATGCACCAACAAACAATAGGAATGAACAGCTCAAAGATTGTCTGAAAAATTGCAGTTTTCTTGGTAAGATCAATAAATCTGACATTGTTCTCTTCAAGGGAGATCAAAGTGCACAGGTTAATAATAATATTAGATATGAACACATTATGGGCAGATGTGGCTTCCCAGGACAGACTGATGATGGAGTATGTTTTGTTGAACTCTGTGCTCTATGCGTTCTTCTAATTGGATTAAACTATTTCCACTTAAGGAAAGACACAAATTGACATGGAGATCAAATGATGGTTTCAACCAGAAATAGATTGATGAAGTTGCCATTGGTAGTCACTCGAGAAAATTGCTGTTGGACACCCAGGGTATCTAGGAGTGCTGCTGTCAGAAGTGACTACTATCTTGTTGTTAGGACAATCAAAACAAAACAAAAGAAGGTTACACCACATAAGGAAGAGAGTACGTATGATACTAAAAAGTAGATTCAACAATGAAGATGTGTTTCAAGCTAATACTTAGCAATGGATCTGAAAAGTTAAAGATGTTGATAGAAGAACAATGGCAGTGGTTCAAAGAAACAAGTCTTGATGCAGCCAGAACTACGGTGGGGGTGAGAAAATTGAAGAAAAATATCTCCAACCAAATACATTGATGGGAGTGTGGAAAAGAGGAAAGAATTATCAAAGAGATTTAAACAAGAACAAGAGAGCAATGGATTGAAAATAAAGCAAGAGAAACCGAGGCAGCATACAAGAGAGGCGATTTTAAATAGCTTTTACTACTGTCTAAACTGACATTACAATTCTAAATTTTGTGGTATTGTGAAGGCTTAAGATCGTACAATTTTAACCACAGAGGAAGGACAAAGAGACTATTGGATGGAAAATTTCCGGATTCCACTCAATTGGCTAGAACCGCTAACACATGTTGAGAGATGTGAAAATAGCAAGTTACTTTTGTCACTAGAAGCATTCACTTTTGAGGCAGTAACTGAGGATATAAACCATCTGAAGAGTAGTAAAGCACCAGCCTATGATAAGATAGGTCCTGAAATATTAAAAGCTGGAGTGAATTACATGTGGAAGTTGTATAAAATGGTTTGGGGGAAAAAAGATCTGTCCTAAAGATTGGAGAAAGAGTTGTTACCTGCAAAATTACTAAGAAGGGAAAATAGTTTATTTGTGTTAATTGGAGTGGGTTAATACTCCTATCTGTACCTGGAAAAGTGTTTTGCATTATTTTGAATAGGATGTAAGTGGCTGTTGATAAAGACTGGATTTCGATCCAGTAGGTCATGTTCAGATCAGATTTTGAATTTGAGTAGAGTTACTGAGAGAGGCTTAAAATACTAGCAGATGATAGTTTTTAACTTCTTAAAGCATATGATAGTATCCACAAAGAAGGCCTCTGGAAGCTCTTCAGATGCAATGGAATTCCAACAAAGATGATTAATTTGAGAAGACTTTATATGAGGAGTGCTGCATCAGTATGGAAACCAGAGGCATGGAATAATTTAAAATGCTTACTAGCAAAATGCAGGGTTGTGTATTATCCTCATTTCTCTTCTGCATTTTCATACACATTGTAATGAGAAGAGTGGTGGCTGCTGCCACGGACACTGGCGATGTTTAGGCAGGAGATAAGATGAGAGACTTAGTTTTTGTAGATGATATAGTCATGCTGGATACCAACTTAGATAGAATGAAAAAAAAAATACTTTTATGAGAATAAAAACAAAAGCTGCTAAAATGAGACTTCATATCTGTATACAGAAAACCAAGACACTGGAGATAGGAGAGTATTGTCAACAGTGGCGGATGTGTGATTGATGGAGAAGAGTATGAAAGAGTTGATGGCTTCATCTGTCATGGATTACAATATGCGCTAATGACTGGCTCTCTAAAGAAGTGAAGACAGGAATTGGTAAAGCCAGTGGATCATTTTCCCTTTTGTCATACACTATTGTACACCTCAGAAATATGGCGAATGGTAGAAATACACAACAGGAAGCTTTAATGCATTCCACTGTCATTCTTTAAGAAGAAACTTGGAAATTCATGTAAGAGATCATGTAACCAGTGTGGAGTTATGCTCCACACCGGTCAGAATATTGTGGACTCAATTATTAAAGATGGCTGTTCTGGTTTGGTTGTGTCATTAGGTTACCCTATTGCTAAACCACAAGATACATCTTAGATTGGATTCCAGCTGGAGAAAGGAGATGACAGGAAGGACAAATAATGACCTGTCAGAGGACAATCAAAAAGGATGCTGTCAGCATTGAGATAATTTACGATGGAATCAAACATCTTGTTCTGGATAAAGAGAAGTGGGGGGAAATGTGCCACTAAGCACAAAAGATTCTAAGTCAAAGGCTAAAGTCCAGAAGGAGTATTCTGAAAGGGTCCAACCCCAGTTGGATCTGGTAGGTAACATGGCTGGCAACCAAGTGTAACCCGGAGACCCGGTCAGTGGAGGGATTCTGAGCTCGCACTCCCAAGAGAAATGAAGGCATGGTCCTGCCACTTGAAGGGGTGCACATAGGGGACTGAAAAAGGGTCTCAGAAGGGGAAGTCTACCCAGGGACTGTGACACCAACAAGTATTCAGAATGAACTACCAGATTAATTAATATATTAAAGTAATTCCTTTCTACTTTTCTTTGTAAAGCACCAGAATTATGAGGCTCTGGATACAAAAAGTGTTTGTGTTGATTCATATGTGAAATATATTGGATATCTTCAACCAAGCCCTGCTATGCATTTGTTCATATTCAAAATTATCGGATGTTTTAGCAAAGTTGGCAATTTCTGTTTATGACCAACTCAGTGCTGGAATAGCCACTGAACTATAGAATGGTCTTGTTTTCAGAAGTGCCTGAGAAGTATCAGCTCCTGAAAACCAGGATGGAAGTGACCAGTCAGGGTAGATGTCTCAGCATTGCTGCCTAAGAAAGATGTATGATCAGTCCCTCACTTTCATGTTTTATCAGTGGAGACCCCACAGTTTACATGAATGTTTCCCAATTTCCAGGGAAGTTTCTAAACCTGCTGTTTTACTGAAAAGTTACTGAGAATTAATCTGTAGAGTACGGAAGTGAGGAAAAACTTTTGTGGTGTTTCCAGTATTAGCCTGTAATACCTACTATATTTCTTCACTTTTGATCCAAGTAATTTATGTAGCACATTAAAGAGAAAGAAGAGTGTTTAATATGTTAATGTGCAGTCAGTATTTCATTAAAAATCTGTTGTCATAATGAAGTGGGTTTAGATGTTACATGTTTTTTGCTTCCTTTTATCTATATGTATCTCTTTCCACTTTCACATTTTAATAAGTCTCTTTCTAAACAGGTCCCTTTTATTGATTTTTATATATCGTCTGGTTTAAAAAGAAAAAAAGATAGTGCTAGTTTCATACGAATCTTTCATCATTTTTATTACTTGTTTGTTGGTGAGGTAGAAAAGACAAGGCTGACCTTTGGAAACATGTGTACCTGAATTTTTCTGTCAAGAATGCAAATCATTATTGAATTTCAATTTTATAAAATTTTCTATGGGCATCCATGCTATGCTTTGGGTGCCTGTACCATAAATTAAAATACAGAACTACCCATAAATAATTTTTTCATAATAAATCAGTCAGTGTTCAGGATTCTGCATCCGAAGCACTCTTCAAGTTGTCACTTGGTGTTGTGTCAAAATATTGGCAGATTCTGATTATTAGGTTCTATTTATTTATTGGGAAGGCATGAGACATTGTGACAAGGGAAGAGAAAAGCAGGAGTGAAGGGCAAGGGGGGAGAAGGGTTTCAAATACAGAGTAATAAGGTTATTTTTATTTTTAACGGCCATGCTGGTTGCGACTCTATGGCTAAAGTTCAGTCATTTTGTTATGTATGAAGAATACATTGTATTCTCACTAAAGTTACAGCACTATCTTTTTGGACACCCGATAAATTTTCTGAGAATTTGCAAGTAAATCCATTAATTTATTTAAGGTTAAGTTAATCTAAACTTGGTCCTTTAAAAAAATTTAGCACCATTTGGCAGGCCTTTTTTGGGGGGTGGGGTTACAAATTATTTCAGCTCAGCATTCATGGCAGAGATGTGAATCTCTGGTGCATTAACTAGCTTCAGAAAGGAACTTTTGGGATTAATGATTGGTTTATTTATTTATTTGTTTGTTTGTTTTCTGTTATAATTCTGGAGTTTCTCCTTCAGCAGAGGCTGAAGAATAATGCCCTTTCAGAAAAACTTTAAAAAATGGAAGTTGCCTCTTATTCTTTATGGGATTGAAACAGCAAGATTCTTTCAATAAATTTGGTCACGACCTATATTCTCCAACTCCTGTTTGTCACTTGACAGAACAGGGATTCATTGTCTTCTCTGAGATCAATTTGCATTCATTCCCATTGGAGTCAACAGGAGACAATGGTCATTTTAAAAGGCCACCTAAACTGAGCAGCTTGTGGCCTGGCTAACATAAAGAATGCTTTGTGATTGTGGCCATTTTGAAGGAGGACAAAGATTGGTGAATTTCTGTGAAGGAGTTTTTATTCATAAGCCTCTGCTGAGGACCAAATTTCAGTTATGAATAATAATGGCAAAACCTAATCATGAATTCTAAATGTTTCTTTTGAAAAAATTACCTGTTGCACAAGAGGTACTGAACTGAGGACGAGGGAGAGGGAGAGAGAGAGAGAGTGTGTGTGTGTGTGTGTTCATGTATATGCATGTGTGCACAGATTAACATGGGGGGGAACTAAAAGGGGGAAGCTTAGGGGTTGTGGAATGGGAATGTGGGAAATAGCAAGGAGTGGGAAGCTGGGTGTATACACTCCAGCTGTTTTGTACCTCTTTGTGGATGCAAAATTGCTCTGGAAACCTACTTTAATTGGCCATCAAAGAAGAGCATGCATCCCACCCTCCGTCTGCTTCCTGCCTCTTCGTCCCTCAAAAAAAGATAGTGTAACCAGGAGGAGAGGCCTTCGTAAACCTTACCCCTTGAACAGAACTGTTAGTTTTGGAAACTGAGGAATAGTTTAGTATAATCAGATTTGGTCCAAGCAGTTAACCATGGCTGGTTAAGAGGATAGGCGTTTCCCCCTACTAACAGAGCAGTTCTGAATGTTAAGAAAACAGACCAATATTTTTAAAATTATGAATGCAATCATGGTGATTGTGCATAATAATCTGTATGCACACGTTTTTATTCATAGAGAGTAAGAAAATTTGAGCTAGTGTTTCTAAATGACAACATCAAGAGAATGTTACCTAAATGAAACATGAATGAAAACAATGAAAAACTGTTACATGAATGAAAACACCAAGAGAAAGTTTCTGCAAAAAATAAAACCAAGAATGGTTTACAATAAATTATTTATGGTTCTTATTTAATACGGTCAATCATAGGTACTACCATAGCATAAGTATTAAAGATTAAAGAATAAGTACAGGAGCCAGAATTGTTCCGTTTCACCTTGTAAATGAGTCATTTACCACTCAGGGAATGTTATGTATTAAGATATGTGCAATACGTCATTAATTTACAAGAAACTGAATATATGGGGTTTACCAAAAATACATGGCTATTAACAATTTAACTGTGTTGTTATTAACACATATCACAATATATTATATTGACCATATTCTCAAGTTAGTATAAACATTGTTTTTTGCATGTAATTCCACCTGAAATAAACATGTAAATGGGAATTTTGTGTGGGCTTCCAATATGAGGCATGTGAAAATTTTGCACATTATATATAACAGTGTTTAGTTATTAGATTATTCTTTTTCAACAAGGCAATTGAAAGCATTAAGAGGAGTGAATGATTATTTACTCCTAACCTCTACCCCACTCACCTGCCAAAAAAAAGTACTCAGATGTATACATTATAGAAAATTTTGAGAAACTAGAAAAGTGAAAAAATAATTGTTCGTACTTTAAATGCAGATATTTTGTGTCGGTGAATCAAGCAGCTCTTTCTTTTGCCACAGTGTATGTGTGAAATTCAGAGGGTGGCATTAGAAGGCATGCCTATGGGTTCCCTAAATTCCATAAATTGCTAAAGAGAAATTAAAATGTTGGCACATCACTTCTTTTTTACTTTTGTATTTCTTCTAGTGTTGCTGTGACAAGATCCAGAGATGTACCATCCTTTGGACCACCAATTCCAAAAGGTGTTACCTTTCCTAAATCAAATGTGTTCAGGGACTTCTTACTGGCCAAAGTGATTAATGCAGAGAATGCTGCTCATAAATCAGAGAAGTTCCGTGCCATGGCCACCAGGACACGCCAAGAGTACTTGAAAGATCTAGCAGAAAAGAATGTCACCAATACACCCATTGACCCATCTGGCAAGTTCCCCTTCATCTCCCTTGCCTCAAAAAAGAAGGAAAAGTCCAAACCTTATCCAGGAGCAGAGCTCCATAGCTCTGGTGCCATTGTGTGGAGTGTCCATGCAAAGGATTATTGCAAGGGTATGGAAATAGACTGTCTCCTGGGTATCTCTAATGAGTTCGTGGTTCTTATTGAGCAGGATACAAAGAGTGTGGTGTTCAATTGTTCCTGCAGAGATGTGATAGGGTGGACCTCCACGGACACGAGCATCAAAATCTTCTATGACAGGGGTGAATGTATTTCTGTGGATAGCTTTATCAACAACTCTGATGATATTAAAGAGATCGTCAAAAGGCTGGAGGTTAGAATTTTTTGGTTTTTTTTCTAAATTAAAATTTGGATTTTAATAACAAATGAATTACACTACCTGCAATAGTTGTTTGCAAATTAATTAATTCAGTAAGACTACTTCCTGCACGTGCGTTCTCTCTGTCTTTGTGCCCCACTTTGACATGTACCAGAAAACAGCCAGCCATTGTTGGTTGTTTTTACCAGTCAGGAGTACCTGATATTATTTAAAAAGAAAGAGAAAAAAACTGGTACCTTCAGGAATCATCAAGTTGTACAGTAAATACCTGTCTAGTCAAATGATCTTATTGTTTTCTTTCCTTTCCATCATATATATGCTGTATTTCATCTCAAATAATGTTGTAAACTCCTTGGAGTTGGAGCTTACTATGTGTCTAGATGATGTTTGGCAAATCAGGCCCCAATCTAGATTGAGGCCTCTAGATGCTACATCAATACAAGTAATAATAGTAATAATGTAAAATAAACAATTAATTGCATTGCTACTGTCTGTCTAGAAAATGTCTCTCCATCTTCACTATTTGTCCATCTGTGTCATGAAAAAAAGTAGTATATGTAGCAGCTGTGTTTCCCATTTTATTCAAAAATAGCAATTGTAGAATGAACAAGGGAGAAGGAGACACTTTCCATTAGTTCAGGCATTTAACATTTGTACTGACCCTGGTGCCAGTTAAGAGGAGAGGCATAAGGTTACACTAAATTGGGTAGTTGAATGCCATCAAACTGAATGATGGAGAACTGGTAGTTTTGTGAGATATCCGCAGACTTAGTAAAAATGTCACATTTTAAATGAAAGATGAAATACAGGTGCTTGTGTAACTCCTCCATGTTTACCTGCTAAGTACTGCTACATTCCTTTAGTGTTCCTATGAAATAAGTGGAACTTTAAGGAAGAAGTATAACATGGCTGGTTGATTCTGTATGAGCAGATGCAATTGAAAATATTCAGCTTGAGTGAAGGGATTTGTTTGAACTGGTATTGTACACGGCAGTGGGAATTTTCCATGGGAGAAAGTGCTTCTGTGTCCTGTCCCCATACCCTATCTTGGACTGTGGCTGTAAAACCCAGAATTATAGCCCTTTATTTCCATATTTCACAAAATGTAACTCGTTATACTAAACACACTTTCCTCTTCATTTCAATTCTCAGTTTGTGACAAAGGGCTGTGAGACCACGGAGATGACTTTACGTAGGAATGGACTGGGCCAGCTTGGTTTCCATGTGAACTACGAAGGCATTGTGGCAGACGTCGAGCCTTATGGCTATGCTTGGCAGGCAGGATTACGACAGGGCAGCCGGCTAGTAGAGATTTGCAAAGTTGCGGTAGCCACTCTAAGCCATGAGCAAATGATTGATCTGCTAAGAACATCAGTAACTGTGAAGGTTGTCATCATTCTTCCGTATGAGGACTGCACTCCACGCAGGTATTGTGCGGTGACAGAATGAGAGTTAATGCATCTACAGCTACCTTAGGGCAAAGAAGTTTATTTTCTTCTAAAAATGCAGCACTTTTCCCCCTTGGTACTTCGACACTGGAATAAATTCTGGCCTGTCTATAGATTATAAAAGAACTATGTTACAGTATCCCATATTGTCAACTGAAAGAAGTTGCAAAAGGGGACTAATGTCTGAATTTACACCTCAGCTCCACAAAGTATCTACTATATGTACGGTAGTTTAGTAAAATTCATAAGACTCTCAAAATATCCTTGAAACTCCCACAAACACCTTATGGAGATCAAACAACTCTGAACTGACAAGTGCTGTACATTTATGACACATCAAATATACTAGCTAATTTTCCACCCATTCACAGAGAACTTTTAATTCCTATGGATCCCTTTCCCCAGTGCTAAATGTTCCATTGCTCGTCCAACCAAGCAAGGCTACGTGTGACTAGAACCTGTCAATCTGTCTGTGTGTGTATTGGTCAGGGAACTTGTTGCAGATTGAGATGGTCTCTTCAGTGGCTAAGCTTGTTGCCTCCACAGCACTCTTAGCCCTTGCTGAGTTGCAGCCTGGCTATCAACTTTTTTATTGTTTTATAGCTTTTAAACCTAGCGTTTGATTGTGGATAAGCTTTTGTCTTGTGGTTTTCTTACTAAACTGAACATTCCTAATTCTCTTAATCTTTCCTTAGTTGATTCCCATCTCTCAGACACCATGTATTAATTCCTCATAAACAGAGTTTAAATAGGAGAGAAGGATCCTGTATAGACTGAACTTGCCCGGTACCAGCTCAAGGTTTATGCTACATTTGGTTAGAAGAAAACAAAAGTACAAGAATCAAATGTGTAAATTGATCCTTTCTAGGAGGGACTGTGTTAGAGCGATTTGTGAGATTATTATTATTTTGAGATGTGGTCATCTGTCATAGCAAAGGAGACCAACTGCAATTTAGACAGGAGTCATAATTGTAAAAAGCCAACTTTTTTTTATCTTGTAGAGTTGCCATAAGAACAACAAGGGTAATCCATTTTATGAATGCAAATCAAATAAGGGGGAAAAACAGACACTTCAACTTATCCCTAAATTCTCAGTACAAAATTGAATGCATTTCAGGGATTGAAATGAGCAGTGGCACAAGATCATTCCTGTGAGCTATTTGCAATGCTTTTGTATACTATCTGGCAGGATCAGCAAATGGAAAGTTCAGCTGCACTCACAGCAAGAAGATTAGAACATGAAATCTAGCACAGATCCCACTTATTTCAAGAATCATGGCTGAATTAAATTAAGCACAGCTAAAAGTAGGCTTAGCTTCAGTCTATCCATAATCACAGCAGGAAGAGCGATTATAGTATTTTTCAAAATATTCTCCCCAGTATCAGTGATTGTATTCTTTTCCTATGTTGAGGTAAATATCATAGAAGCGTATTACTTGGTTATAAACTCCTGAATGCCCACTCCTAGCATCCACAAAGTCACAATGATTTATATTTGTTACAGTTATACATTTTCTTAAATATTGAATCATAAATATACCATTAGAGACTCAAGTTAAATCATTACACAAAGCAATTTATTTTTAGCAATAAGTTTTTCAAAGTCAAATTCCTTTTTCTGCGTAATCCATAAGATAATTTATTATTTGTATTACAATAATATCTAGAGGCACTAACTGAAGGGGGTCCATTCTTCTAGGTGCTGTACATTAACGTAGTAAGTCATCCCTATCTCAAAGAATTTATAACCTAAATGTGCAAAATAGATGAAAGGTGAGAGGGAACATGGAAACACAGAGATGAAGTGAGTTGCTCAATGTCATATAGCAGGTCAGTGGCACAGCCAAAAATAAACCTAAGTTTCCTGTCTCTCAGGGTAGTGCCCTACCCAATAGACCATGTTGCCTTTTAAAATTCATGTGTCTCAAAAAAAAACATAATTAAAACAGTGGTACTGAATGCAATTAATGGGTGATTATTGACTTTGAAGTGAAAGAGCAGGAACAGGAGGCATTACATAGTCTCATTGGTTCAATTGGAGCCATGTCTAACACAGAAAAGAAAAATCACCGGTGACAGTAAAG
Source organism: Mesoclemmys tuberculata (assembly GCA_007922155.1). Classification (NCBI taxonomy): domain Eukaryota; kingdom Metazoa; phylum Chordata; order Testudines; family Chelidae; genus Mesoclemmys; species Mesoclemmys tuberculata. The sequence continues at coordinate 48,262,607 of ML675613.1, forward strand.
AGAAGTTAATTACTTGGAGAACAGTAGTGGAGATATAAAATATGGAGGAGGAGGAAAGAGACACCAACATGCATTTTTAGTGATTAATTTTTTGTTAATTTTCATCAAGAAACAAACCATAAAAAATACAAAAGTAAAGAACTTGCAACTTGCATATATTACCCACTACTGCACCTTTCACAAGATAGCCGATGAAATTATGCAATTATGCAACATTACAACTTGTCAGAGTTGCAAGACCAGACAATACAAAATCAGGCAGTCTTACACAGGCGTAACATTTTAGGGTGCTGGTAACAATTTTTTAAAAATCCACAAATAAGCAAAAAGCAGAAGAGGAGGCCAGGTTGAGGGCGGGACAGAAAGAGAGAAGGGAAAAAGTGGAGCAGTCAAATGGAACAGAAGTCTGGCATGTCTGAGCTATCTCAGCATTCTTGTATCAAGAAACAGGGTCCAAATTCCTTTAAATTAATATAATTACAGTCTACATCGATAAGCTATTCTTACATTAATCTGTTTTTGTTAAAAACTGGAGAAGGGTGTCAATGATGTTCTTCATCCATTGTGTAATCGCTGAATGGAAGAAAAGAGGAGTCTTTCTATGCAATGGAGGGAGGATGTTCACGTTGACTGTGTACGCTTAACAAGCTACGTTTTTGCATAATTTTTATTAATGGTTGAAGCCTGGAGCTTGGCAAAATACCCACATAACCAATGGAAAGAAAAAATAAAATGTTTTCTGCACTTGGTTCAACAGAAAAAACAAAATACTTGCCAGTATTCTTGTGCCGAGTGTGTGATACCCAGATTTGCAGAGGTTAAATCTCATACGTACTTTGGAAATGTGTATTTTGGGCACTATGAGGAGATGATAGTTCTCCTTCAGCTGCTTGTAGGGGGAGAAGAAGGGAGGGTGTTCTGTGGGATCCATTTGTCTGAGACTGAAACATTTTGCTAGCAGTGTCTGTTAGTCCATGCCTGTACCTTTCTCCTTCTTATGCTCTGAATCAAGGGTATAAATGATAGTGCACACTAATCACTTCCCCAGTTCCTTCTTATCACCACACATTTAGAGACGGAACCATGTAGTGTCCAGAGTTGATCCTCTGACTTCAAAACATACCTGTAAATATCATAAATAGAGTTGTTATTATTAGTTAGATTTGATCTTAGTTTGCCTAGAATTAGTCATTAGTTAGAATTTGAGGATACCCCTTCTCAGCGATATCCCTCTCCCATCTCAGTATGGGACTCAGATTATACCCAAGATTCTGGGATCTAAGAACTGTATCTCCTCCCATTGTTCCCTTCTGGTCAGCAGTGACCACCAACAGTACCTTTACTGCCTTGAAGACACCCACATGTCCATGAAATACAGTAACTGACATTCCTTTTCCACTAAACTCTGCAACTGCAGGTGTTCAGAGTTAGGAGACATTTTATGGAGCATGCAGCGAGGCCCCAGTGTAATCCCTGCCAGGCCAACCTTCCTATACATTGGGCAGCGGTGTCAAGATGTGCACTTCCTAGCACCATGACATCTAACTCAGAAGTGGGCAGAAGTAAAGCTAAAGATGCTTCTTCTGGGCTCAACATGAGAGCAGAAAACACTGGAACTAAATCCCCTCCAAAAGGGCAGTTTCTTCCCTGACTCCATCCAAGCTGAGTGAGTCCTTGTAGCCCAGTCCTAGAGATTTAAAAGTTCCTAAGGCTAATGGTTCCAAACAAAAGGCACATAGGAGTAGAAGTCCTCCAGTACAGGCCCCAACTTCCAGAGACTGACTTCAATATCTGTCTTCTGGAGACCAACTTCGATATCTGTTATATTGATTTTAAAATTAATAGTGATGGAGAAACTATCACAACCCTTGGTAAGTTGTTCCAATGGTTGATGACACTCACTGTTAAAGAATGTGTGCCCTATTTCTAGTCTGTCTGCCATTGGATCTTATTATGCCTTGTCTCCTAGACTGGAGAGCCCTCTATTATCAAACTTCCATTCCCTATGTAAGTACTTATAAACTAATCCCTCAAGTCACCTTTTATCCTTGTCTGTCTTAAACTAAATAGATTGAGCTTCTTGAGTCTTTCACTATAAGGCATGTTTTCCAATTCTTTAAGCATTCTTGTGGCTCTTTTCTGAACCCTCTCCAATTTATCAATATACTTCTTGAACTATCGACACCAAAACAGGACACAGTATTGCTGTAGTGGTTACACCCGTGCCAAATAGAGGGGTGATACAACCTCCATATTCCTATTTGAGATTCTCCTGCTTATACTTCCAACGATCTCGTTAGCCTTTTGCACCACAGCATCAGACTGGGAGTTCATGTTCAGAGGATCATCCACCATGACCCCTAAGTCTTTTTCAGAGTCACTGCCTCCCAGAAGAGTCCCCCATCCTGAAAGTCCAGTCTAAATTAATTCTTCCTAGATGTATTTCTTTACACTTGGTCATATTAAAATACATGTTGTTTGCTTCTGCCTGGCTTACCAAGTGATGCAGATGCCTCTGAATCAGTGACCTGACCCCTCCATTATGTACAAGTCCCCCAATCTTTGTGTCATCTGCAGTCTTGATAGGTGATTTATTTTGTTTTCGTCCATTACCTGGCTTTGGAATGATTATGGAGTTGTGATAGTTACTTTGTAGACTTTAGTGACTTTGAAGTTGTAGCACACTTTCCGTTCTTAGGCCAATTTTGATACCCTCCCAAATCCACAAATTCTTAAAATAAAAACAAAACATTTTGTTAGCTTCAAATTTGTTATTTGTGGTCTCTTGCAAACTTTGAATTTAGGGAGGGTGGAGTTGATTATCCTACATATGTCAAAGATATAAAACTTTAAAAAATGAAGTGTAATTCATTTTGGGGTAGTCTCTACCTCTATTGTTTGTAAAGAATTATCTCAAAATTAGCTGTACTAGGAATCTCAAATTTAACTTTTCTTCTGTCCTAGAGAAGATCTAGTGCATGTGAATATTGTTTTCATTCAGAGGGTAAAGATTTTGAAACCCTGAAGAGTTTTAATCTTAAAACCGTCAATATCCAGTGAATAGTAAAGTTTAATTAAACTCTGGTTAAGCTTACTTTTTAAAAAAGAAGTCCTATGCCATGCTTTCTGCCTCACAGAGCTGTTGCATGCTAGAGCTGTTTTTCTTTAAAAATTATATAAAATTCAATTTCCCATCTACTTTAGATGCTTTCCTTAACTATACTCCTGACCACCACTGCCACAAATTAGATAATGACCACTAAACTTATTTCTTTCTCCTGAAATTTGACAAACAGTAGAAAAATCTTTACCCCCCTTCAGATACCTGTCCTTGGTGCAACAGCTCTACTGCAGTGGCACCAGGAGAAGCTCTTAGAATGCTTTCTCTGTTGAGGAGACTTCTTCCTTCATAGGAATGCATTAGGCTTTTTTCCGAGAACCTAGGATCTTCTTTTACATCTTGAGTCAGAACTTCTAGTGAAAGAAAATAGTTCTGAATTACCTGTCTCTGGAGGAACATCTATCATCCAGTGTTTGTGGATCTTACTTGATTTTCTAAGTGTGGCAGTTGACAGTCTGCACCCCTAGTGCCTTTCACTAGTTTTGTGATCTGTACCTATCATTCAGAAATGAAGTTTTCAATAAATTTGAACTTGAGTTCCAGCACTTGTTCAAATTTTCTCATCTGTCTTGTTAAATTCTGTAGAAATTCCTTCAATTTTATTTTTCACAGAGGAGAGAGCAGTGCAGGACAGTATGTTTGTCGCTGGTCCACTCCAGCATTTCTTGGACATAATGCTTCTGGCAGAGTGTCCATGGGTACAGCTGACTGCATGATGCTGTGAGAGGCCTTAGGTTTGAAGAATTCCTGATGATCACTTTTATGTTTATTTTTAGTGGGTATGTTTTAATATCTCCATCAGATTCGATGTTAGAGGACTTCTTTGCTTTCTGTCTTTCATTGAATGAAAGAAAAACAAAAAACCTTCTGCTGGTTAAGCAGGAATTCCTGGTCCTGCTGCTTAGTTCCTTGTTCAGGCCCTGCCTCATTTAAAGTGTAAAATCACTTATACAGCTGGTTAAGTTTTAATTAGACCATTAATTCATATTCTCTTAACGTGTATGTTAATGTTTTTCTCTGGGACTGTAGTAATGTTTTGCATCTATTGGTAGAAGGGGGGTTATAAAGCAGTGGTCTGATTCACTGAACTTGAAGGCTTTTGTTACTGCTGCATTAGTCTTCCTGTTCTGTTTGAGCCTCCGCTTATCCCAGTGCACTTCTGCTGTCCAAATCCTATTCTTCTGTTAGTTCTCTAATCTGCAGTGCTGTTTTGGTAGTTTGAGTGATGGTCCCTATGTGTATTCCACATGTGCGTGCTCATGCACGCCAGTCACGTGAGCCTGGAAATGATTCTTAAAAGTATCTGTTGATCCACATGCGCACAGTGCATTTGCTCATGCCTCCCAGCTAAGGGCATAATAGGTATTTTGTGTCAACATCTCCAGTTCCCTCTTACCTCTGATTGGCCTGAGTCGGAACCTCGGTTCCTTTGCATGCTTAGTTTTTCTAAGAGAGTGACTTACTTCTGATTCGGTGTATATAGTTGTAAATAGCTGTATGTAGTGTTTTCTAGGGTAGTTAGATAAGTTAGTACAGTTAGTGTAGTTTCTTTCCCTATTTGGGGACCATCTCCACCAGGGACCATGGCTCAGATTCCAGGTTTTAAAAACTGCATTTCTTGCCCGCACTCATTCTCTGTGAGCGACAAGCACCAACAGTAGCTCTACTGCTTCAGCAAGGCACACAGTGTGGCTCACTGCTCCATCTGCAAGTCCCTCCCACCCTAAGTCTGGCAAGCTCAAGAATTCTGCCTCAGTAAATACTTGATGGAGGAAGCCATGAGACTGGGACTGGGAGACCTCCCTGTACAGCAGCTTCATCAATAGAGAGTGCCCCTCTGAGCACCTCTCATGCCCTGGAACTGATGGTATTGAAGGCCAAGAGCAAATTCCAGCATGAGTAAAAAATTACTCTCACGGGCACAAGAGCTGGTCCCCATCGCCTATTGCTCCCAAGTACAATGTTTCCTCCCCGAGCCAGGCCAGACCAGGTCAGGTCAGGTGAGATTTCACATGTAGATTTGGCTGGACTGGTTCCCCAATTTTCTTGTGTGAAGGTTAAGGCCAGGCGCAAACGGGATCTCCTGGTACTGATGGTGACCTTACTACTCAAGCATGCAGCCCTCTCACCGGCATGTTCAGCACATTCCACAGACCATCTCTGCGTTTCCCAGACAGGCTGCCTCTGCAGATGCCACCAGGCCCCTCTGGCATCTCCACAGGCACAACGTGGACCCCAGGACGCTTCAAGCCTTTCCTGTCAGCAGAGGAGCTGATCCTATCTTACCCATCTCCGTGGGTAGTCTCCACTCCTATCCAGCCTGCCACTCACCCGCAACATCCCCCATTCCTAAGGATGAACCTCTTCTGCTGCTGCCGGAGAAGCCTGTCATGTTGTGGCACTGCAACTCTCCAGTACCATTTGGTTCCCCCTTTGCCGGAACTGTTGTCAGCATCTGAGAAGTTGTTGGAGTTAGTCTTCCTTCTCCCTGATGTCACGTTGGAGTCCAGACTCATGGCCTAGACTGCCTTACTCCCCAGGAAACAGAGGCTTGGTATCACTACATGTGAGGCCCAACACATCCAAGGGACCCTTCTTTTTGGCCATACTGGGGACCCTAGATCCCTACCGCAGACATCAGGCACCATCTCAGGCGTCCTAATGGCTGTTGCTCACTTGCCCACCAGTGCTGTCAGTTTGAGGAGGAGGCAGACATCAAACTAGTACTGCCAACTCTACTGGTCCACATTGTTTCATCCTCATTGCCCAACAAGGTGCTTATTCCTCTCCTCCTGCTCTCTCCACTGTACAACCATCGCCAATACCAGGACTTGCCCCAGAGGGTAGCAGTAGACCTGGATATTCTGTTTAAGGGGGTTCATCAACTTCTAAACTTCCTAAAACTCCATGGGCCCTCTTGAGTAGCTCTACCCATTAACTACGTCATCCTCCAACCAGCATGGGCAGTATGGCACACCCCTGCCTCCTGTGCCCCAACAGCTAAGAGGGCAGAGATGAGGTATTTTGTGCCTGCTAAAGGGGCAGGTTTTCTTTTTACGCCTCCGCTCCCCAGCTCCCTGGTTGTCCATGTGGCAACAGAGCAGGCATGTCACCACCCTCAGAAGTCTACTTCTCCAGACAGGGTAGCTAACCAGATGGACCTGCTGGATAGGAGGGTATATTCTTTGGCAGAGCTACAATTCCACATTGCTAACTACTAGGCTTTGCTAGGCAAGTATATTTTAACAACTACAACAGGCTAGCAAAGTTCATGACAAGATGCTGCCTGAGCACCAGCAGTAATTCCACGTGCTGGTAGATAAAGGGTATCTGGTTGCCAAGGAGGAGGTGGATGACGTCCTCTCACTCGCTATTTGTTGGAATTCATGGCTACAGTCATCCTGCTTCCCCAGGGAGGTCCAGAATACAATCGAGGACCTTACTTTTGACAAGAACAACTTGGTCCATGGAAAAACTCCAGATCCCTCTACTCACTGAAAAACTGCAGAGTCACGCTATGGTCCCTTGTTATATATACCACCAGCTTCGAGATGCAGGCAGCAGAGGCAAACGTTCTGCCCACAACAACATGCTGTCTACCTGGCCTACCATCAGTGTTAGCAGGAGTCTCCATGCCGGAGGCACCGATCTCAACATGCATGCTTCCCTGCCTCTGCCGCAACCACCTTTTCAACCCTCTCCCAGCAAGAGACAAAACTTCACTTTTGACTTGCAGGTTGAGATGTGCGGACTTCCCCCTAATGCCACCCGGGGCACCCCATATAGTCTTTCGGGGCCGTCTTGCCCTATTTGCCATTATTGGGGCAAGATCACCATGGATAGTTTGGGTACTGGATATTGTCCACCCTGGATATTCCATAGAATTCCTCTCATTCCCTTTCCATCAACTGCCTTCTCCCCACTCTCTCTCTACCTCTCTCCCCCCCCCCTCCCCGGCACCCATCCCATCAGCTCATTCTCCAACAAGAAGCAGAGGCTTTGCTCCTCAAAGGGGGGATGAGGCTTCTACTCACTGTAGTTCCTCATCCTGAAGAAGGGCACATGGTGCCACCCCATTCTAGATCTTTGGGTACTGAGCACTTTTATCAGAAAGTCCAAATTCCATATGGTCACCCTGACATCGATTATCTCTCCCTCCCCACCCCCTGGGATTTTTGTTCCCATCTCTCAACATGAAGGGCACTTACTTCCAAAGGGATATTCACCTGGCCCATCACAAGCTTCTCCGTTTTCAGGTAGCATGCCAACACTACCAATTTTGGATCCTCCCATTTGGCGCTTACTGTATTCACATACGTCTTGGCCATGGTAGAAGCCCAGATGCACTGCCTTGGCTACACAGTATATCCCTACCTCAACGACTGACTCCTGGTGGTGCTTTTTTGCCAGGAAGCAATCTCTGTGATTCTTGCTCTTTGCAGCCTCCTGGAATTCCTTGGTATTTACACTTTATTGGAGTGCAGCTTGACTCCATCACAGCGAGAACTTTTCTCCTTGCTGACTGCTTCTCAACACTGACAGCCTTCATTACAGACCATGCGCCACAGTCCACTGCTGTCTTTCACTCCTTGGGCATATGGCAGCCTGCACCCATTTGACACTGCATGCACATTTCCATGTGTGTTGTTTTCAAGCATGACTTCTCTCCATTTACCTACCCAACAGAGACCTTATAGAGGTGAGTGTCACTGTTCTCCGGGCTGTTCTAGCCTCCCTCACGTGGTAGTCTAATCCTTCCAAGGTCATGATTGGCACCCCCTTTGCCCCTCCCACATGGCAGACCACCGTCACAGCAGCCCTTCCCTGGTGGGTTGGGGAGCCCACTTAGACTGCTACACAGCTATGGAGGTGTGGATACCACGGGAAGCCAGGATGCACATAAATGTGCTAGAATTGCAGGCAGTCTAATTAGCATGCCAGGTCTTATTCCTGCTCATTCAGTCCCTCTGCATTTAACTGCTCTCCGACAACATTGCAGCAACAAGCAGGGTGGTACTAAGTCTCCCTCCCTCTGCTCCAAGTCAGTCCAGCTTTGGAACTGGTGCATCAAGAACCACATGATGCTTCAAGCCACGTACCTACTGGGCATCCAGAATTCCCTGGACGACACACTCACCAGGACTTTCCATTTCAATCATGAGTGGGAGCTGCACAACATCACACTCTGGTACCTCTTCGCAAAGCGGGGCATCCCCTGTTGAGACCTCTTTGCTACTCAAGAGATTTGAAAGGTACCCCTCTATTGTTCCAGAGGAACAATGATGCGGAGGGCTCTTGAGGCAATGCTCTCCTTCTCTCCTGGACAGGTAACCTCTCTTACACCTTTCCCCCCATTCCCCTCCTGCCGCTAGTGCTACACAAGATTCGCTGGCCCAGAGCCAACATCATACTTGTAGGTCTGGTCTACACTGCTCAGCTCTGTCAGTGAAGGTACCTTATATTGAGTAGACACGCTGTCTTCATTATGCTATGTCTACAGGAGATGCTCTCCCATTGACATTGCTTGCTCTTCTCATTCTGGTGGAGTACCAGAGATGACAGGAGAAACAGTCAGCAATCAATTGAACATTCTTCACCAGACCTGCTCAATCAATGCTGCTGCATAGATGGCTGCACTACAGATGGAGCTGCCCAATATAGACATGCCCATAGTCTTGTTATAGCCTTGTCAGTTTTGGTTCACAAACCTCCTCAGGCTCTCCACCTGCACACTACTCTGTCTCTGCACACTTCCAAAGATGAGGGGAGGAGCTGTCATCCCAGTCCAGGCCCTCACCTCACTGCTTGCGATGTGGGTGGGTGTCGAGAGTAGACTGTGTATACTCTACCCTGGTGCAACAAATTCTTATCGAAAGCAGGAAGAATCCACCAAAGTCTGCTACCAAGCTAAATGGAAACACATCGTAGCATGGGCTCATACACTGCCAACACTCATTATTCCAATCGTATCCAACTATCTCCTCGCCCTCAAAATGTCAAATCTAGCTCACAATTCTAATAGGTGGATCTGGCAGCACTCAGTGCTTTCCTCCCTCCCATGAATGGCACCTCAGTGTTTATGCACCCCACCACTATCGGCTTCATTAAGGGTTTATTCAACATCTTTCCACCAGTACATAAGCCCACCCCCTCATGGGACCTTAATCTAATTCTCTGCACACTCACAAAGCCACGCTTGGAGCCGCTGGCAACATACTTTCTTTCCCACCTCTGGATGAAAGTGACATTCTTGGTAGCGATTATCTCAGCCAGACAGGTCATTGAACTAGCGGCTATGATGGCAGACACCCACCACACAATATTTTACAAGGACAAGGAGTCCTTACAACTGTACCCTAAATTCCTCCCAAAAATGGTGTCAGACATCCACTTGCTGCAGACATCCCTAAACTGTATGCCTCCCCTGCTGACTGGGACTTTCACTCCCTTGACGTCTGCCATGCACTGACATTGTACCTACATAGTATCCAGTCCTGTTGCACATCATCAAAGCTATTTGTAGTCATCGCCAAACGGTCAAGCCCTGTCATCCCAACGAATCTCCAAATGGGTCTCGGGGTGCATCAACTAATGCTACAAACAATCCAACATACCCCATCAGATAGTCATAGAACAATCTTTGCAAGTGCAAGCCGCCATGTAGGCCTCACTGGTAGACATGTCATGGCAAGACATTGTCACTCAGCAACATGGAGTTCCATCCATACGTTTACAACACATACGTCATCACACAAGTGGCAGCTACAGACACGGCTGTGGGCCAGGCCGTACTGCAGGTTGCACTTCCATTGGCATCCTTACCAAAATAATTGAAAATAATGTGATTATATTATATTATTTTGACAAAATATGTAGAATTTTAAAGTATTGTATGTAGAATATTTAATTTTTTGGTGCAGAAATCCATCAGGAGTATTTAGTACTTTCTTTGTTAATGTGTAGATAGTGGACAAGAAATGTTTAGTAAAACAGATTTTACTGAAGTTATTTACTGTGTCATGACAGGCCATCAAGGTTTACAAATGGATCCGGAGCCCAAAAAGATTGAGAAACTCTGGGTTAAAGCATATGTAGTTGAATGGAACTTTGAGGCACTCACTGGTACATCCATATTCTTTATTTGGTAAATTGATAATTACTTAAAAAAAAAATTGGGAACCATTAATATGAAGAGTGAAATATGAACTCAGAATTCAAGATTAAAGGTTACTGTAATTGTCTGTAATTGTACTGGCCTTCAAGTTGGAGTTGAAGTGAGGCGCAACAACTGTGAGTTTATGCTTTTTGGATACTTAGAGGAGTGGTCTCTGGGCAAATGTATAGATGCATTTATACACTCCGTTGACTTCAGAAGCAGCTCACTCTGAAATATTCAGATCTGAACTTTCCCTTTTTTGGATCTGGGTTTTAGAATTGGGCTCACTGCAAATAAAAACCATCTGTCAGACTACTTATTGAATTATAGGAGATAGATAGATCTATGATATTAGCTCATCTAATCCATTCCATGTCTCTCTGGGTTTGTCTTCCTGACTGTCTATATTTTAATATTATTTATAAGCTTGCTTCAACAAAAGTAAAGGCAACAGAAAAGACATGTTAAATAGGATTAAAACCTCCTGTTTAACTGTACCCTTTTGCCAACATATATCAATGTAATTCAATGCAATACATATTATTTCTTTCATTAGTGTGAACAAATACTTTACCTATCTATTCATTTTCTCCCTTCCAGGAGTTGTTCAGAAACCTGCCGCATGCCAGTGATGGAATACAAAGTGAATGAAGGAGTTCCATATGAATTCAAATTCCCCTTCAGAAACAACAACAAATGGCAACGAAATGCCAACAAGGGGCAGGGGCCTCATATGGCACAGGTACCATCCCAGATACAAAGTCCAGTAACCTCTAGAATTGGTTCAGGGAAAGGAGAAGGGAAAATGCCTCCCCAAGAACGAGCCACCAACATTCCCCGCAGCATCTCTAGTGATGGACGTCCATTGGAGAGCCGGCGGTATGTACGCTGTTCACAAATCTGTTTTCAACACTTTTCAGAAAAAAATTCTGAAACAAAACACATTACATGTATTTTAGGCATTTCAAATATTTTATTCAATGCATCTTTGCAAATAACTAAAAATATGGACCAGAATGGAATAACAAAATGAGCTGGTATTGCACTGCTGGAATTTGTTTTGTTGTGGTAGATTATGACACCGATGCATTGCTTTTTAAATTTGATTGGGCCAGAATTGAAATCTTGGACCCAAACACATCTGGGCTTTTTGATGTTCAAATTCTAGATCTACCTTTTGTAGCTTTTGTGGAAGTCAGATACAGCTGTTGATGCAGATAAATAGCATGGAGTAATATATTTATCAAATGATAATGCATACCACAATATAGAAAGATGAGAGAGGCAAAATTCCCTGTTAAGATTGGGAAGTAATTTAACTTCAGAGACAAAGAACAGGTAACTTAAAGTTTGAATTTCTACTGCCTCTTTCCATTTACAAATGAAACAGTTATTTTTGAGATGATGATAGCAGCCCCATCATGTCACAATATTTTTATCCCTTTAAGAATGGGAGATGTGGATGATAGTACTGAAATGTAGTGTTTTTGTTTTGATGATTTGAATAAATCTGTTAGCATCGCTAGACGTAGAAAAACTGTGGGAGGCAGGCTGGTGGAGGAAGCTAATACAATAGTTTTTGTATAGCACCTTACATATAGTATATGTAGACTGTCTCTGAATAATGCTTTACACATCTGGAAAATACAAAGAAGTGGACAATATATACTATAAATTACATAATTCTTTGTAAATACATAGTATGGTGAATTATTCATTAAAGCATTCATTCATATAGCCAAAAATTGAAGGAGAGAGAGGCACTGAGACATCATAGTTAAGGGAGAAAAACTATAGAGATGAGTTGAAAGCTCAAGTATGGCCCAGCTGTTGACAAATGATGACAATTCCTAATGAGTTTATAGATTAACATAAAAAGCGAGAAGTTTCTTGAGCCTTGTCTACACAAAGGTTCCCGCCGATGCAGATGAACCAATTTTAACACCAATGGGAATATTTTTCTACAATTCTCTTGTGTACAGAAGGCCATAGCAGCTAGTTTGCTTACTTTTGATCTGTTTATTTGGATCAAAATAGAGCACTGTATCCTGGTACCTGTAGCCTGCATGGCCTGTATTGTCAGACCAGCCTCAGTTGATTTTTGCTCATTCCTATATTGTAGATTTCAACTGATAATCATAGTGGCAGGACACAGGGTGCTCAGTTCCAGAGAGGTTAGTCTGTATACAGCAAAAACAATGAGAGTCCTGTAGCACATTAAAGACTAACAAATTTCTGCAGGCATAAGCTTTCGTGGGCTGCAACCCACTTCGTCAGATGCATCCTACAAAAGCTTATGCCCGCAGAAATTTGTTAGTCTTTAAGGTGCTACAGGACTCTCAATGTTTATACTGTTCAGTGTTTGTGTTGTAGACATGAAACTTGAATTTGAGTTTACTTGGTTTCCAAGGTGTTTAACTATTTTTTATCCCCCTCTCCTTAAAATCTAACATTCTTTTAAAGACATTTAAAAAAAAAAAAGATTAATTTTGGGTCTGTTCAACTTAAATGCATGCTATCTAAGATTTTTTGGGGGATTTTTTTGCTTCCTCTCACTCCCTTTCTCTCCCACTTTGTCTGCTAAAGATGTTGATCTTGTAGGTTGCATCCAGTTTTATATAAAACAGCAGCTGTTTAATGTTCACTTGTTTCCAGTTAAAGAAATAAATACTTTTGTGATGTTAATGGAACACTGAAATATTAATAGGCTCATTTGTCTTATTGTTTTCCTTTCTCTTAAGTTATGTAATGGTTTGTACTTTTAGTAGATAAAATCCAAATGCCTCAGTACTTTCTTTTTTATTATGTAAAGGTTCTAATGCCTATACAGATGAGATATTTATAACTAGTGAAGAAATACTTGGTCTGCTTTGAATTTTCACCATTGACCCCCATACTTCCAAAAGTGCAGAGATCACACCTGGACGATGCAAGACATGCCAGGAATGTGGAGTCAAGTTTTAACACTCTGACAATGCGTAGTTAAGGATACTCCCTGCGCATTCTGTGCATGATAGTTGCAGTTTTTCTGGTGCAAACTGAGGCAACTGTACTCCAGTTCACTTTCTTGGTCTCTAGTTTCCACTAGTCAGAAACATTGCTGATATGGGTTTCAAAGAGGAAAGATCTTGGAGCTCTCTGTTCACAGGTGTGTAAGATGGCAAAGAGAAGCAACAGTTACCTGGAACATAAAGTTGATTCATCTCTTCCTAACCTTCTGAAGTTAGAATGGAGATTTAGTTGTTAGTAAAAATCGAGAGAGAGCTGAGGAAAATGCTATTTAGTCACTAGTAATATTTGTGGCTGATGGGAGCCCCCTTGGTTTTAGAAAGCTGTTATCAGTTAAGCCTATAGAAAAGAGTCTTTCTTGATGTTAGCATCCAGTGCTGTAGTAGTAGGTCATTAATATACAGTAGAACCCCTTACATACTGTCTACATGCATAAAGATTTTCTCTTCTTATATAATAAACTAAAAAGGATCCTGCATCACAAATGTTTTGACATGAAGGATAAATGACGTCTGTTCTTCACATAATAATACATATTGTGTAACTACCCATTAATTGTGGCAAGAGACTGGATCCCTTCAAACATTAATTCTAAAATTGTCACTTTATATAAAGAAAATAATATCCCTTTAAAAAAAAACTGACACTGCCTCCTGCAAAAAATTTCTTTCTCTGTAATGTTTACATTCTGCACCAGCAACTTATATGTTTTTAGAAGGGAACTCACAGAACAATTTCTCTAATTTAAATGCAAATTTTAGGTAGGCAGAATAATTACAAACTTGAATATGCCCAAAACACAAGGGTTAATTCTCCTTTTTACATGAAGATAACAAAGGTTTGTCTAGACTTCAAAGGTTTGCCATTTTAACTGTGCTGGCAAAGCAGCAAAATCTTCCTTGCATGGATGCCATTCTATCCATATAAACTTGTTTATACCATTGTAGCTTATTCTGGTTTTGGGGGGGGGAAATAAACTATACTGAAATAAAGCTCATTTATACTGGTATAACTGCATCGGGACTAGGGCTTTTACTGCATCAGGCCTAACTATGTCAGCCAACAATTACACCCGTGGCAGACAGTTATTCCAGAATGCTTTTAAAGTGTAGTCCAAAGAGTGGTCAGAGCTTTGATTGTACATAACGTAAAAAATGGCAGCTCCCAACCAACAGTGGTCCCTTAAATTTTGGTTCAATACTGATTCAGTGAAGGGTACTTACCATCTATACACACAAACACCACTTCAGGCAGCACCTTGTTTGTTTTTTTTTAAGTTTCTCATTTGCATACTCCAGATTAAGGGATTATCTGGTTTAACCACCGGAATGTAAAATTGTAGTGGTGGTTCTACATTTACATCAGCCATACGAAGAAGAAGAGTCAGAGGAGAATTCTGTTGAAGAGTTAGGGCTGGGATTGAGTTGTGCTTTCTTCCATGCTTCCCTTCATGCTTAGGAAAATCTCTGTAAATACTTGCAAAACTAAATCAGTATCTGTGCTACTGAACCAAGGCTGACATAGCCCCTTCATGTAGATGCAGCATATACAATCAGAAGTTTTCTGCCCATTTAGGAAAACTACCTCCCAGAACGATGTTAGCTATGCCGACAGAAGCATTCTTCTGTCAGCATAGCTGTACCTACAGTGGCGGTTTGTTGGCATACGTATGTTGGTCAGGGTGGTTGTTTTTTTCCACACACCTGTCCAGCATAGCTATACTAATATAAGTTTTACGTGTAGATCAAGCCTAACTCGTTATTAAGGTTATGATTCTTCATGGAAGTCACAGATACTGTGACTTTCTGATATCTCCATGATGTCTTCTACCACGGGGCTGCCAGAGCAGCAGCAGCTGGAACAGCAGATTGGCAGCCAGCCCAGAGAACACTTAAGTAGTTCTTCTATAGAACACTTAGGTAGCAGAATACACTGGCTTTATGGTTTCTTTGACCCTTGCAGGTCTATCGCTAAATGGCTGCAGCAAGGGTCAGCACCTAGCCCTTGATTTTTGTCGGTTAGTGTGTGGTGCTAGTGCTGCAAATAAACTCTTATTTGGTGGTCTTGGGTGAAATAAGATACGTTTTGTAGAAAGTTTGGTGTTCACAAGTAATGGACGCCATTTTTGTCTATTTCCCTTGACAGGTTTTTGTGGTTTTAATTTTCTACTTAAAGAAAACAAACTCAATAAAAGAGAGCCAGGGACTCAGTCTGCAAATTTTCCAAACTGGTTGACGTTTTATCTCTGAGTAAAATTGTGGTTTTGGAGTGTTTACGTTGGATAGTTTGAGATTAAGGTTCCATGGAGGTAGAGTTAAATATCATTGACAGTTTCTTCAGTTGCTCAGTATCTGCTGCTGCTTGTCTTGTAAGAAATTTACCTGGTTTTGTTGTTTTTCACAACTTTTTGTCCTAAATTGATCGTCGTCATTTTAGTTTTTGTAGTTTATGTTCAGGTTTTTTTTTACCCTATTTGTTTTTAATTATTGTGTTAGATGTAGGAGGGGGGAGATGACAGCTGCAGAGAGGAGGAATAAGGGTGGCTGTCTAAGCTGGAAATAAGGAGTAGAACTGAGCAATCCCTCCCACTCCCAGGTCAGGGCTGATCTGAAAAATGTAAAGAGAATGTGGCGTAGTTCAAATGGGAAAAGTTTCGTTTTGGGTCAAATAAAATACTTTGACTGAAATGAATTTTTTTCATTTTGTTTTTGGTTGTTTTCAGGTGTTTTTACCCTTTTAAAAAAACCTTAAATTTTGAAACAAAAATGCTGTTTTGAAATGAAAAGGCTGAGGGGGATATTCAGGAGGACTGTGTTCTGATATCAATTCATGGTTTGTTATAAGGTGTGCTGCGGCTATGAGACTTGCACATAATAAATTGATCCAGGTGGCCTTTTGAGCTATGAACTTGAGATGAATTGTGGGACAAGTTTATGTAGCAGTATAAACATCCATTCAGCAACAATAAAGTAATCTAACACCATCATCATCTCCATTCCAATCTTATAGAATTTAAGGATGAAACAGAGAAGCAGTATAAAATTTCTGGTTTACATTGGACTTGACACAATATTGAATTTAATAGTATCAGCAATAAAACTGTAACCTAAGTTAACATCTGGAATATACTAAATATTTCAGGGTCTTTAACACAAAATACCTTAAAAGAAAAGTATTTTTCTTACCCTTTACGCTGATGAATCTGGTTGCTTTTGAGACTGAAAACCTATATATCAGTTCAAGTAAATTTCCAGTTGATTTTAGCCATATCTGAGATTGTTCTTTAGTGACTCTAGTTATAATGAAAGGTGCTGGCTTAACGGTCCTGGAAAATGAAGCAATTTATTTTTCCACTGTATAAATAAAGCATTGGTTTTCACATATTGTCCTGTGAATATATATCAACTGTGACCTGTAGGGGAGTGCCTGTAGGGCTGAGATGGTATTTCAGTAACAGTTCTTGGCGTCTGTGTACCACGAAAGGTGCCAATTATTGCAAGCTGTGTTACTGTTTTTCTAATACGGGCACTTATCCACTAGGACCTGAGCTGAGAGACGGTCTCATTTCTTGTAAGGTTTATTTTGTGGCATGGTGGAATCATATTTCATACAACCCCACTCCCACCCCTCATCCCCTACCCCAATTCTGTGGTTCTATTAATTTATTCAATCTTCATGAAATGCTCCTCTTTCTTACCCCCACCACTACATAAACAGTGCTAAATAACTAATTCATTTAAACTGACTGCGTGGGATGCATTCTTTTGTAAGCAAAGGATTGTTTTTCTGATTTACTTCAAAGTGATGATGAAAATAAAATAGACAAAAAACAAACAAATGACTGAATAAGCTTTCATTTAAGGAAGACATAATGAAGTCATTATAGTATTTCCTGAAGATGGTAAAATGAATTCATTTTATTGAAAATTTATGAATAGTGATGAATACGGAAGTGGTCAATTGGGTCTAACAAGGAAATGGAAATAAAGCAAATTTTCAGTAGTATAAATTCAATAACTCTTGTTGGTTCATTTTAGACTTGTTGCCATGAAAAGTTGTAAATCATTCTTTTTGAGAGGTCTCAAATTTGACTAGGACTGGAATATGAGTTGCTCTTGATTGACCAAAATCTTCTTTAAGTAAATTCAGTGTGGCCATGGTGCACTATTTTCAACGGGGATAAAAATAAAATCAAGATCAGGCTACACATACAGAATATGATATTACCAAAATGTTTAGTCTAATTTTGTTTCACTTCTTTATGTCAGTACAACAGTTAATATCTTAACCTTTTTTTATACAGATTGATATTTTTATGGTTTGGAAGTTTTAAATGAGTATTAAGAATAAAAGTTTAAATATCCACATAGCTTCTGAACCTTCTGCCTGAGATTGGCATGTCCCCTTATTTAGGCTCTTTTTTCTGCCTCTCCACAGTGCACCAGTCACTGTTCTTCTTTCCCGTGCCCAAAATGCCTGCCCCAGACATTAACTATAGTACCTCATGCTGCCTCCAGAATGCATTTCAAAGTTATACCTACCAGTATTGTCATTTTCATGTTATGGTTTATTCAGCCACTCAGTGGTACTCAATTTGCAAAGTGAAACTTGCTTCAGGGCTGTGACCTGTCCGTGCCCAGGTTAGCCCCCTGATAATGCCAAGGTCAGGGCAGGCTGTAAAAGGAGAGCAGATTCTCTCAGCACTGGTGAGTGACACTGAAGTCATAATTCCCAACCAGCCACAAACAGTGCTTCTGATTCCCCCACATCGGTTATCAAGAAGCCACTGTACAAATACAACAGCCCCCTTTACTGCATTTCAGTCTCTGGCTCCCAGTGTGCCTCTAGGTCCAGTAAAGAGACCAGTTATTTAAACTCTGTGCTTTTTACTAAAAAGGTTCCCTCTGATCCCAAAGGATCAGCCACAGTACCAGATCACTATAAGTTTGGACCTTACCCAAAATACCATGCTGCCAACCAATCCTTTAGTAACTAAAACTAAAGGTTTATTATAAAAGGAAAGAAACAAAGAATAAGAGAAATGTTAAAGGATTGAAGCAATCAGATACATGACACCCCCAATGCCAGACTGGTGTAGAAGGGAGTAATCAGAGCTCCTGAATACACCTCAAGGGCCCCTCAATCTAGTCAACATGACAAGAGCTACCTGTTCTTTTTTGAAGTGCATTGTGCTGGCAGCACAAGGAGCTAGAATGGCACATGTATTTGAGGGAGTTCATGGGAAGTAACTATAGTGGAAATGGATGGGTTACAGGTGCGTCTGTGCACGTGTCTGTATATGTATACACATGTACAGTGTGTATACAATGCAGTGATTGCTTGGAAGAAGGGAAAGGAGTATGGAAAGAGACAGAAGACAACAGGAAGGGGACTTACTCTATTAAAAAGAAAACATCTAGAAGTATTAATTTTACAGAAATAAAACCAGACACAAAGGATATATTAAAAGAAGCTTCTGACTAGGACTTGGCTCCATGCTCTGGCCATGTGCTTCAGGCAGAGTAGGAAGCATCTGAGGGAGGGAAGTCCTGAAAGAAAAGCTGAAAGTGTGCAGCCTTCCCATGTTGCTGTTAATGTTGTGGAGAGGTGGAGGAAGGAATCAGATGAGCAGGGGTATGTCTACACTGCAGAGTGAAGTCAACTTACTTAAAGTCAACTTTCATCCACCGATTTTTAGAAGTCGCTGGATCATGTCCACACCACACTTCTTGAGCCAGACTCATGCGTTCACACTCACCATGATTGTTTCAGTAGTCAAAGCAGTTCACTCTGGGTAGGTATCCCACAGTGCAACTAGCCACGGTGGCTGTTGGGACGAGATTCATTGTCCCATGATGCAGCGCTCCTTCCCCTTCTTTTCTTCTCCCAAACAAACTGGACACCTATTTTTGTGCCATTTGTTTATGCCGCGTGCTCGCCATTGCTGTGGAGACATGGAGCCAGCTCCACTCTGCACTATTATTGTGAACATCACAAATACCTGTCAGCTTATCATGGTGTATTTTCAAAGAAAAGCGAGAACCCAAAGCACAGGCAACTGCTATGCTACCCAGGCTGCCTTGCTAAAAGGCATCGAGCGGAACAATTCCTGATTGCTGCAGGCTGTAACATATCATCTGCAGTCCGTGGAGCACCGGTTCTCGTCCCGGGAAACAAGCACAGACCTGTGGGACCACATCGTTATGCAGCTGTGGGATGACGACCAGTGCCTGCAAAACTTTCGTATGTGAAAGGCCACTTTCTTTTAAGTTTGCTCAGAGTTGGCCTGGTCCCTGAAATGTGTGAATACTCGCTTAAGACAAGCCCCAGTGGTGGAGAAGTGAGTGGCCATCACTCTATGGAAGCTGGTAACCCCTGGCTGTTACCACTTGGTTGGGAATCACTTCAGCATTGGTAAATCTACAATGAGAGCTGCCGTGATTCAAGGGTGCAAGGCTATTAATAGACTTCATCTATGAAGGCTAGTGACTATAGGAAACATGCAGGACATAGTGGATGGGTTTGCCGCAATGGGGTTTCCAAACTGCGCGGCGGACAGTGCAGGGGGAATGGGGGATGGGTTAAAGGGAAGATTTGCTGCACACGGTGGGGTACTGGCTTGGCCCTTATGCCACTACACTGTGTTCCGTCATGATGCCGGCTCCCTTGATTGCAGCGTGGAGCAGCAAAGTATCCTACCGGGGAGGCAGAAACAAGGCTGCCCTGCCCAGAAACCTTTTACAAAGGATAACAGATTACCTACATGAATGTTTCCTTGAGATATCAACTGATGATTCTTGGAGCATATCTCTGTACATAAATAATCTGTTCCAGCAGTACCCGCCCAAGATAGTACGCTAAACCCCTAAAATCCCCTTTCTCTCCTCCACCCCCAAAAATAAAAAACATAGAATCATAGAATATTAGAGTTCGAAGGGACCTCAGCAAGTCATCTAGTCCAACCACCTGCTCAAAGCAGGACTAACCTCAGCTAAATCCTCCCAGCAAGGATTTTGTCAAGCCACAGCTTAAAAACCTCTGAAAATGGAGATTCCATCACCTCCCTAGGTAACCCATTCCAGTGCTTCACCACATTCCTAGTGAAAAACTTTTTCCTAATATCCCAACCTAGACCTCCCCCACTCCAACTTAAGACGGTTGCTCTTTGTTCTGTCATCTGCCACCACTGAGAACAGCCTAGCTCCATCCTCCCTGGAACCCCCTCTCAGGTAGTTAAAGGCTGCTATCAAATCCCCCTCATTCTTCTTTTCTGCAGACTATACAAGCCTAGTTCCCTCAGCCTCTCCTCATAAGTCTTGTTCTTCATCCCCGTAATCATTTTTGTTGCCCTCTGCTGGACTGTCTCCAACTTTTCCACATCCTTTTTGTAGTGGGGGGCCCAAAACTGGACACAATACTCCAAACGCGGCCTCACCAATGTCAAATAGAGGGGAATAATCACTTCCCACGATCTGCTGGCAATGCTCTTACTAATGCAGCCCAATATGCCATTAGCTTTCTTGGCAACCAGGGCACACTGCTGACTCATATCCAGCTTCTTATCCACTGTAACCCCCACGTCCTTTTCTGCAGAACTGCTGCCTAACTCATCGGTCCCCACTCTAGCTGTGCATGGGATTCTTCTGTTCCAAGTGCAGGACTCTGCATTTGTCCTTGTTGAACCTCATCAGATTTCTTTTGGCCCAATCCTCCAGGGTATCTACCACCCCCCCCCATCTTAAAGTCATCTGCAAACTTGCTGAGGGTGTAATCTACCCATCCTCCAGATCATTAATGAAGATACTGAACAAAACCAGCCCCAGGAGCGACCCCCCGGGGTACTCCACTTGTGACCAGCTGCCAGCTAGACATGGAACCATTGATCACTACTCGTTGAGCCCTATGCTCTAGCCAGTTCTCTATCCATTTTATAGTCCATTCAACCAACCCATACTACTTTAACTTGCTGATAAGAATACTGTGGGAGACCGTATCAAAAGGTTTGCTAAAGTCAAGGTATATCATGTCCACCGCTTTCCCCACATCCACAGAGCCAGTCACCTTTTCCTAGGCCTGGTCTACACTTACCTTTGCAATTCGGCAGCAGTCGACGGGAGACACGCAAGTGACGTAAATCACTTGCGTATCTTCCGTCGACTTTGCAGCGTCTCCTCCGCATGCCATCCACACTGCGCTGTGTCGAAGGGAACAGCCTTCCCTTCGATGCAGCGCTACGCCACTTACCAGGCTGGTTTTTCTGTGTCGCTTACTGGATCGACTGAGCGCGTCTACACAGACCACTCAGTTGATCCAGAACGATCGATCTGACGGCGGCAAATAGACCCAGCCCTAGAAAGCAATCAGATTGGTCAGGCATGACTTGCCCTTGGTGAAACCATTTTGACTGCTCCTGATCACCTGCCTCTCTTCCAAGTGCCTTAAAATGGATTCCTTGAGGACCTGCTCCATGATTTTACCAGGGATTGAGGTGAGGCTGTCCAGTCTGTAGTTCCCTAGATCCTCTTTCTTCCCTTTCTTGAAGATGGGCACTATATTTGCTTTTTTCCAGTCATCAGGGACCTCCCCCAATTGCCACAAGCTTTCAAAGATAATAGCCAATGATTCTGAAATCACATTAGCTAACTCCATCAGCACCGTCGGGTGCATTGCATCTGACCCATTGACTTGTGTGTGTCCAATGTGTCTAAATAGTCTTGGACCTGTTCCTTCAGCACTACGGGATGTTCACCTCTTCCCCATTCTGTGCCGCCCAGTGCAGTAGTCTGGGAGCTGTCCTTATCTGCGAAGACAGAGGTAAAAAAGGCATTGAGTACCTCAGCTTTCTCCACATCTTCTGTCATTAGGTTGCCTCCCCCATTATGTAAGGGGTGCACACTTTCCCTAATCTTCCTCTTGTTGCTAACATACCTGTAGAAACCCTTCTTGCTAAGAAAAAAAAACTTACC
Organism: Mesoclemmys tuberculata; assembly: GCA_007922155.1. Taxonomy (NCBI): domain Eukaryota; kingdom Metazoa; phylum Chordata; order Testudines; family Chelidae; genus Mesoclemmys; species Mesoclemmys tuberculata. The sequence goes on from ML675613.1 coordinate 48,284,859, forward strand.
AAATGTGCCTTCCCCTAGATCATTAGTGCTGTCCTGCATGCCGCTGGACTGCTCTGGGGTCAGGAATAGGTCATGACTGTCTGGGAGAAGGAAAACCCTGCTCTCCTCATCCTCAGCCCCGGAGTCCTCATCATTGTCCCTGGAATGGGATGGAGCAGAGGTATCGATGCTGTGTGGCAGCACTGTGGTGGGGTCCCACCAAGAATGGCATTTTTTGGGCGAGGAGTCAGAACGGCTGTTAGTTTTCCTGGCCTTTTGAAATGCCTGCTGTATCTTCTTGATCTTCATGTGGCACTGCTGCACATCCCTGTTGTGCCCCTTCTCCAACATGCCCTGGGATATCTTCCCCTAAATGTCCAAATTTCTTTTGCGGGCTCTGAGCTGAGCCGTAACGGACTCCTTGCCTCAAAGACGAATGAGATCTAAGACCTGGAGGTCAACTCTATGCTGGAGTGCGTTTGGACCTTACAGTAGCCATGAGGAGGTCAGCTACAAGCTCCCTCCACGCTGGCCAGACAGGAAATGAAAACTGAAATTTTTCTGGGGCATGAGGGGAGGGGCCATTTCCGGTGAGCATGACCACATAACAGCTGAGCACGAATGTCCAGAGCAATCACAAGGGGGCATTGTGGGATACCGCCCGGAGGTCATGAATGTCAAATTACGTTACGCTCTGTCTACACTGATGCAAGATTGAATTAGGTGCTGTGCCACTTGTGGAGGTGGTTTTATTACGTCGACTTTTGCCGTGTGTTAAGTTGAAAGGACTGCCGTGCCAATGTAGATGCAGGCTTTTGGAGATTGACGTAAGTGTAGATTAAGTCTATGTGGGGATGAGGAAAGTAAGGCAAGGAGACAAATTTCAAATCTCTGTGCAGCATTTCACTGAAACATAGCAGTTCTGCACTGAAAATGGACAGTGGGAAAGCCATCCACAACTCACTGGTGCAAGCTCATAGAAAGGAATTCCATTCATATGAAGGCATGCACAAAATGGCTGCTAATTCTAGACCTAAGAGAGAGACCAGCCTTGCTGTAATAGATCTAAGAGCTGGAAAAGCGTTGTTGCCTTGAAAAGTTGTAAATCATTCTTCAAGGGGGCTCAAATTTGACTAGGACTGGAATATGAGTTGCTTCTAAAAGAAATTGCTTTCTAAATGAATAGGTTTTAGTTAGTATCCAAGAAGACTACAGCATTGGTTTCCCTATTATTGTCTGAAGTTCTAGGCTACTAGAAGAAAGCCTTACAGGAGTTACATCATAGTCTACTGAGTATTGAATGTATTAAGCATTTATGGGGGCTTTCATGAAAGCAAAACCATTTACACCTCAATCAAGCAATCAAGAAAGAAAGTATTAATATAGCATTGAGGCTGAACAGTCCAATGTACAGAATCCAAAAAATTGCAAGTTACAACTTCAACAACATTAACTTGTCCATTGAGTAAATTACAAGCAGTAATACATTAAGGAAAATAGCAATAGAAAATTTATTTTGTGCAGTATGGAAGAGTTAGTATATTGGGAGAAGCTTAATTTTGGAATCTCTTGACTTCTGATCTCTTGATTTCTCAGCCTTAATGTTGTGTTAATGTTGGGTTTTTGCATTTAATTTCCTGTTTGTTTTAAAGAGGAAAGAAGTGTGTGTGAGAGTTTGGAGGTGGGGAGGAGAGCTGTTCAATCACAATCTGCTCTTAATTGACTCATCCCAAAAAGAATCAGTCTTAACTGAAGTCTGATTCAGCAAAGCACTTAAGCAAGTGAGTGAAAACATGTGAGCTGAAGTCAGTAGGGCTGTTCACATGTTTACTTATATATTTCCTTAAATATTTTGCTTGATCAGAGCCTAAAACTTAAACTAAGATAAAAAGTTACTGAGCACAGTCAACATTCTAAGCTGACTGGAAACTATGTGATGTGGTTACATTCAAACACTGACTTTAAACTGCCATAAATTAAAAAATACTGGAATAATTGTCTTCAGGGTTGGCTTTAAATCTCATTGAGGACCACAAAGTAAGCAAAAGGCCTTATCCTGAAAACTCTTATGCTTGAGAGTAATCCATTTTTAATCAGTGGCATTAACTGCATGAGCAGTAGTTGGCAAATCCATACCCCAAGTTTGAGGTTTTTATATTATACTTACAAAGATAATCAGAATACACATGCTCATAATGGAGCCGAAGGAATGCATTTACTTTATGGGGGTGGGAAATTTGAAGGAAGCAAAATTTTATTTTCATCAGAAACAAAAATTCACATTTATTGTCAGGATTTTGCACAAAATCCATCAAGTGTTCGTGAAAACAGAAATGTTCTCTCAAAAATTTCCTTCTAGTCAAAAAGCCAGTTTTTATTAAAAAATAAAAATAGTTTTGAGGAAAAACAATTCAGTCAGCACTAGCTCATGGATGGGTTTTGCTCAGACTTTCCAAAAAGACTTGTTTTTTGACTGAAGCAAAGAGTGGAAAATTTCAACTTAATTGGAATAGAAGATGTATCCAAGTCTGTGTTGAGCACCATGCCAGGAACCGTGGTTAAAAACCTTTTCTAAACAGGTTACTGTAATAGTAATAGCTTGTCATTGGCTATGCTTGGTTGAATAGTGTTCAGCACAAATCAAGAGCATCTGATGTTTATACCTGGTGATATAACTCTTAGTTTTCCTAGTATAGACAAGAAAAGGCCTCTTCTCCCTTCACCATCTTCAGTATAGCTCTTTCTTTGCCTACTTCATTGGGGTTTTAGGTTAGAAAATGGAAAGCACTGTATCAGTACCTAGTTAATGTATTCACTGTCTACTAGCACCAGGCCCAACGCCTTCACTCAGGAGAACTGGAGGTCAAACCCTGCAGCTGAAACATGACTATACCCTTAGATGTCTAAAGATTATCAGTTCTGGTTCTTGTCATTTGACATACTGTCTGCATTATACACAGACCAGCTACACTAAAAGAGCATTACTAAGGTTACAAAGTCAAGCATGCAAAAGTGAGGAGGTGTCAGAATTAAGATTGCCTGTGCAACCTTCATTGGGCCCTCTTGTGCATATGTATTATGATAGCCTTTAATTATAATTAATCATAGTTTCTCCATAGGACATCTGGTGTATTCTGTTAATGGAATGGGCAGAGCTCATGTAACGAGCTTCAACATTTTGTTTTCTCCTTTTTTTCAATGTGTGGCCCCAGGCCTATTTACTCCACACTGTTCAAATCCTGCTCTGAAGATGGAATTAATTTTTGTATGGGTTTTTCTGTGACACACATCTCCGGAGTAACTGAATATTTCAGAGACATAAATGAATTTATTTTCACAACACCCCTGGGAGTTGAGGGGATATTTTTATCTTCATTTTAGAGATGATCAACTGAGGCAGAGAGAGATTAAAGTCAGAAGTATTCATCAATGCTGAGTGCCAAGTTTGAGACACCTAAGGCCTGCTTTTTCAGAATACTTTTTCTTCATATGTTAAATAGGGCATGGGGGTGTCAGAAGTTCCCTGTGAATGGAGGGACAGGAGGGGGAGTGAAGGAAGCAGGCTCCTGGTAGTTCCTGCTGCTGCTCCTATGGCAGTTCCTCAAGAGTTGGTGCCCAGTGCCCCCTCTTGTCATATGCTGCCCTATGCTCCAATGCCTCCATGCCCAGGTGTTGGCACTCTCTCTCATTCTTTTCCTCCATCCTTTCCTAGCAGCTGGCACATATGCTCCTGCCCTCCCCCAGGTCAGATGTCTCTGCTGGGACTTGCAGTGGCTGAAAAGCAAGACTGGGTTGGGCCAGAGGGTCCTACTTGCCTCCTTGTGTGCTACCTAAGCTGCTCCAGCTCCTCCTCCGGATGCTGCTCTGGTCTCCACCCCTCAATATTTGCATTGCAGAGCTGCTAGCCCTCCATTGCTTCCCCTGGTTCTGCTGCCCCTCTCTTGAAAACAGCTCTCATTGACTTCATCTACAGTTGTGAGTGCTCAATAATTCTGCAAATCAACCCCCCAGGTATCTTCCACTGGACACCCAGAAAATAAGTAACACACTTAGTGATAACTTGTGAAAAGTCTGGTTTAGGTGACTTGCCTAGCATCACATAGGAACTCTGTGGCAGAGACAGACTTCAGTTCTTCAGGGCAAAACTGAACTTACTTAACCATAAGATCATTCTTTCTTTTTGTTCAGTCCCATGCCTTATTCTCTGCACATCTCCCAGCTACTGTAGCAAATGAAGCATGGGTTCTACAGACAAGTCTCTGTCACTGTATAATCTTGATTCATCCCTAGTACAGGTTTCTTCTATGCACTGAATGAGACCAGGGTCCTGTGGAAAAAATATTTAATCATGTAATTAAAGACTGCATATCATAATGCATACATATGGGGTTGAATTAAAGCTACACGGGCAGTTTTAATTCTGGCCATAACTAACTCTTGAGTGCTTGACTTTGCAACCTTAAAATGTTCTTTTCGTATAGTTTAGTGTAATATATATGAATGATATAACTAAGTCATAATGTATCCTCTCATACAGTAATATAATTAACATGAGCCAGGCCCACTGACAGGGGAAGCGGAGGTAAGGGAGGTTATTGGGCATAGATACGGATCCTCTCTCCTCCGCACACACCCTTCCCCTGAGGCCATGCTTGCTATTCCTTATAACCGTTATCCTCTACGTGCTCAGAAATTGATTGTGTAATAATTTGTTCTAGTATCTTTCCATGTATTGAAGTTAGGCTGACTAATCTACAATTCTTGGGTTCCCCTTTTTTCCCTGTTCTGCCCTTCTTCAGTTCTCTTGGGCCTCACCCATCTTCCATGAGTACTTGAAGATAATTTCTGACGGGTCTGAGGTTGCTTCAGCTAGTTCCTTAAGTATTCTAGGGAGAATTTCATTAGATTCTGCTAACTTGAATACATCTAACTTATCTAAATATTCTTTAACCTATTATTTCCCTGTTTTGGTTTGTGTTCTTTCCCCCTTGTGTTAATATTAATAGAGTTGAGTATCTGGTCACCATTACTAAACTTTTTAGTATATAGAAAACACAGTGTGATATTATAGCACATAACATGACAGTGAATTCATTAAGAAGGATGTTTCCAATATCTGTAAAACCAGATAAGCAGATATTAAGTTAAAATAAAAGACTTATTTTTCTTTGTCAGGCCAGATGGTTTCTTTTGTAGTGTCCTTTTGTTCAAGAATGGGAACCAAAATATGTAACATTACTCTTTGCTACGGTTTCTTTATATTGTGCAATGTTTCTGTGATACTTGTGTCTCCAAGAGCATCTAATAAAGCAAAATTAACTATTTGTTTTTGAATAAGTGATTACCTTTTACTGAAACGCCTATGAATACCAAAAGGTGGTTATGTGGTAAATTTGTTCCTGTGACCTTCATAGATTAGTTCTAAAATCTCAATCCGAAATGATGTGTGTGTCTATTTCTCTCATGTATATACATCTTTATACAGTCTCTCTCTCCCTTCTCTCCCTGCTCCTCAGATGTGAATGTGGAGAAACATGGACCTTTTCCCTCCTTGTACCACCTCAACCAGGCCTTCCAGCATGTACTAGAGCTGTTAGGTCTAAATTCATTAAGTAACATAAATAAGCACAATTCCATTGACTTGAATGGAATTACATCTGTTTGTAAGTGGTAAAATTTGGCCTGTTCATGGGCTTGATTGTGAAACCCTTACTAACATGAGTAGTTCCATTGATTTAAAGGGGACAACTTGCATGAATATAGTATGCATATTTTCTTGTGGTGTAAAGTACCATTGAAACTTCAGTGATTTCTTTGATGAGGTTGCTACCCTTTTTCAGATTATAGGCTATTGGTTGAAAGGGATTTGTTTATTGAAGGATCTTATTTTTTTAGCAATCAAACTTGATTTATCCATTTTTAGGTTACATCTCTAGTGACAATAACTCTTCGAACAATTTAAAAATGAATAGTGTTATCACTATTTAATCTATTCTTAGTGTGCGTTGAGTCCTTTCATATCTCATCAACACCATCTTTATTTTATTTTGACTATTAAGTCACCTTCAGTATTTTGAGATCTCTTCTCAAAACAGCCTTCTGAAATGAATAATTTAAAAAAATTACAAATGGAAGGAAATCACAGAATAAGTTAACAGATTTGTCATGCCACTAGAAGATGGTGACTATCTTGTCTAACTGGTTTACCCTACAAGCTAGTTTTATGGTGGTTTATGTATGGTATTTGCCGTAAAATAAAACTTTTTCTATTCAAAATTTCTTCAGTTAGATGGTAGCTAGTACTAACTGAAATTCAGTGCTTCTGTAAATGAGACTATCCTTCCTATTGGCAGTTCATTGCTAATATTCAGAACAAGTTTATAATAATTTGTTTTGCTCACACTAAAAGTCTTCCAGGTCTGTGAAGGAGTTATAACTCAATGTCATGGTTGTGTAAGTCTTTGTATCTACTCAGAACAATGCTGTCATTTTTGGTAAGGCACAGGAAATGAAGAAAGGCATACCTGAAACTGAAGTGAAAGTCTAAGTGAAGTGAAGTCTATTCCATTGGGGGAATATGTAACACAAAACTATAGAAGGAGTTATTGTTCCATTACCATAAATTCTAATCAGCCATTATGTGAGAGACGGTCATAGTTTAACAAAATGTGATTTATGTATTGCTAGGTAAGTGAGTGGGTCTCTGTGTGTGTGTATATATGTGAGTGTGTGAATCTTATTCGAAAGCATATATTTTTCTTGGCTGACTTTTTCTTTTTTTCTTGTACAAGAATGCCACTGGAAAAATGAGAAATTGTCATTAATCTCCTTGGCTCATCTCTCTCTCTGAATTTCAAGCTCTTGAATTATTTGTTTTCTTTGCAATCAAATACTTAAGAATTTTTGCTTACACAGATAAATGTGAGCTGTTAAATTTAGGTCAGTAGACTAAAGATGCATTATTGGGTTTGGTGCTGTGCTTCAGACAAATGGGATTTAAATCATTGCTTTTTTGGTTGGGTAGAAATTTTCTTGAATCTTGTTTATGAAAACTGAACTTTGGGGGGTCCCAGATGACACTTGGTTCAGTCTATTTTTCTTCACCCCCAACTTACTATTTGTCTTTGTTCAAGCAAACGGGTGGGAAGGAAATTAGATAAATAAAAAGAAAATGATGCCTATCTTGGAATTTTTCAAGAGACATTTCTCACAGCAATTAGAACTGTAAGCCTTTTCATCTTCAAAGTAGTTACAAACTTTTAATAATTAATTCCAACAATATCCTAGTGAGAAAGCTAAGTAAATATTAACCCCATCTTATAAATGGGAAACTGAGGCATACAGATTAGGTGGCTTGCTTAAGGTCTTAGATCAAGGAACTTCCAAGTCCTTTGCTGAGACAAGTAAACCATATTTTTAAATTGAAGTCAATCTGTCTTGTTTTTTCACATGTAAGATGACTGAAAGGTCTTAAGCTTCAATATGTTGGGCTTTTCACAGTTACAATTTAAGCAATTTGTTTAAAATATAATTTGTTGCTCACTGTGGGCCTGATCCAAAGTCATTTTAAGTCACTGGAAAGACTCTCATTGACTTCAGTCATTCATGAATACAAAAAAATATGTAGACTTATTAAACTAGTACAGGCTCTAGTGGATGCGTGGGAGACAGAATAACCTCCATTGCAGGACAGATACACTCAAGTAAGGATACCCCTGTGTAAACTTTTTGTGCACATGTGAATGTTGGAAATCTAAACATTTATATGATATACTGCTGCTATACAGATAGGGAATAGATCCATGTGACTCAAGTGTGTATTTGTCAGCAAAGTTTTAAATGTTAGCCAAACAATTCTGTGTATTTAGGAATGATGAACATCCCAATATTTGGATTTATAAATGTTAACTAAGACTACAACACTTTCACATCTTAATTAACAAAAATACGATTGCACAGAGACAAGCTGTATATGCTTGCAGAGTTCGTATTGTCAAGTATTGCATTTTGTTAAAATGCCACACCAGAGCTTGTTTTGAAATGTAGGAATAAATCAGTTATATGATATGTGGGTGAAGTGTGTTGTGCTTCAGTTTTCCTGACCAACAAACTGCAAAACAATTCAAATTTATTTCTGGCAGCCTTTGGAAACTGGCGCATTTTTCTAAAGTTATTTTTCCAAGTCTGTTTTCCCACTATTCCCACAGGGAATACGTTGTTAGGAGGAAATATATATAGTCCTCCAAATGGCTTCAATTTTACTATCTCCGTGTAGCCATGCTTACTGCTGCTGATGCAGTTTGCATCATATTGCCTATTATGCCTGGCACTATGATTTGTTGACTTTGACTGGGTTTGTTTGTTTGCTTTAAACAGGTTGTCTCCTGGTTCTGATGTCTACGTCACAGTTTCATCCATTGCCTTAGCAAGATCGCAGCAGTGTCGGAACTCCCCCAGCAATCTATTATCCTCGAGTGAGATTGGCTCTGGTGGGGGAACCTACAGACAAAAATCTATGCCAGAAGGGTAGGCACCAGGTTTTTCATTTTAGGTGCTGTTTGGTTGAAACGTCCTTCTTCCATGGTGGCTAGTGTAATAACATAAGTATATATATGCTTACTCTGCTGGCTTACAAACTATTCTTTACATGCAATTACTAAAACAGTTTTTCTTTCCTTACCTCACTTTTGAAAAAGTTGAAGAGTTCTCTCACTTTTTCTCTCTCCTTGGTCTATGACAATGCTCAGGCTAACATCTGTAGAGACCTTGAAGGATTTTAGTCTTGCTCAAATGCATCAGTTTCCAGTTGCAAACTTCTTTACTTCACAGCTTTAGCTTCATTGATGATGTCAATAATGCACAATACTCAGATTGAGTTCTTAGTCTATTGACTTTGCAGCCTGCATTGTTCTTTGGAAGCAAGAAAGTTATACATTCATCTAAGACTTGGATAGTTTAGACACAAGGATGCTAAGTGACCTAAAAGGACTGTTCAAAATAGCATTTATTTCACATATTGAAACCTCCTCTGATTTCAGCTAGTCTCTTCCAACTTTACTGAAATCATGAAATTCCTTAAAATGATCAACTATTAACATTTGGGGAAAACTCATGGAGGAAGAAATTAAATATGTTTCATTTTCAGAAAATACTGAAAAGGAAAAAATGACTCAAACATCTTTAAGTAGGGAAAGAAAAATAATTGGCAACAATAGAACTACATGTCACATGCCAGAATACCTCTTACAGAGAAGAGGAAGGGAGAAAAACTGCTTAATAGTTCATACTGTGAAACTTCTCTCTGAGTCTCCTTGGGTAGTTGGAAGGTCATTGTGTGATCCTCTCCATTTTGGGTGTCTATAAAGGTGAAATCTCTGCTCCTGTATTACAAAAATGGCAATAGTGATATGAATGACATTGTTGACACTAGCTAACTATGCACTAGTATAGCACTCTGTCCTATGTATGTTAGATAAGTCTGCAAATGAGACCCCTGTCCTGGAAAGCATGTAGCTTAACAAGGTGTCCAGTGCTTTTTCTGACTCAAAGCTCCCATGGTGTCTCTAAGATGGTCTATCTCCAGCACAGATTAGGAAGTTTGCAGGAAAGATACCTTCCCCTACAAATGTTAGGTGCTGTGTGCCTTTCTCAGCTGCAGAGCGTGTTCCCTCTTGCACACCGTCACAAAGGCCCAGATTCAGGAGAGCATCCCTGTTCAGGACAGTTTAAGTACTGGCCTGAATAAGGATGGATTTATGCATGCGCCTAAGTGTTGTCCTGAATCAGTCTCAAAGTACACAGGAGTCCTTTCTTAGCCCATTTCACTATACAAGTTAGTCATGTATGCAATTGTAGTGGATCTTTCTTTGCTGAGCATTTTACAGGTTCGGAAAACAAAACCACACTTGCATACTAAACTTACTGTTTTAAAAGATTAATAATTCTGCCAAATCAAACCTGTTTGCACTGGAAAAATGAAAGGAACAATGATGATAAGAAATGTCAGTGATTCTCAAAAAAAGCAATTTCTTTGCCAAATTTACCTTTCAGACCACAACTAAGATTTTTTTTATTATGAAAAAAATACCTTGCCCTCTTACCCTCCTCCCCGTTGCTCTCATGCTCATAAATGGCTGAATCATATTTGCTAAAGCTGTCCAAAAATTCACCTGTGGGTATAGAGACCAAGCATGAAAAATCTCAGCCTGAAAGGTGAAAGTTTCAGAATACAAATAATTGAAAATATAGAGTAGGATGGAACCTTTATCCAACAATATTTATTGTAACAGCAACTGGTGATCTGGCTATATTACTGGGCCTGATCATTCTCCCATTAAAAACAATGGCAAAAGCCTCAGTGACTTCAGTAGTATGCAGATGGGGCTTGCTGTATGTAGATATGTGTTTCATGTACACTCCTGTTTGTATTGTATGGTTTTTATGTATATGTATGAATGTTAATAGAATGTAAAAGAGGAATATGAAACAATGAATGAATGTTTTTCCTTTTCTGGCTGTATGAAATAAACTATTTTCCTGTGTTTCCTTGAGAATTAAAAATGCTTTTCTGCTGTTTTCATGAGGCCTGTAACGACTTTTATAATGTAAGTGGCATAAAAGATACCACTACAACCAGCACTAATTATTTCCTAGTTTAATTAATAAGTTTTACATGGCCTAGTTAATAAAAAGAAAGAAAGAAAGAAACAAGTTTGTTGCATCTTAATTAGTAGGGGAATGATTAGACCTAACCTAGACTAACAAATAGTATCTTCATAGATCTCTGATGTCCTCTTTGATAAAAATATACCATAAATTAAGCAAAGCATATTATATTGCATTTGATGATGAATATTGATATCAAGGATGTAATTAGGAGAACAGCATGTGAAGAATAAAATATTGATGCTGCACAATTTGATAAATGAATTTTTAGATCTTGAACTTCTCCTTTAAATTTCTAATTTACTCCTTTTTTATTTTTAATTAGTTATGGGCAGATACCCACTGCCAGGTGTTTCCATTGTTTCAATAGTCACTCAGCTAATGTTTAGGGAAATGATCAATTTAAAAAATATATATATAACCCATAAATCTCTAATGTAGTTTGTTTATATAGTAATACTTTGAATGTGTTTGACTGTTTAATTTAGACAATTTCCAATATCTCTTGGATTACAATGTAGATTTTTGTATATCCTTTCAGGAAAATGGGACGTTGATGGGAAGGGAAGGAAATCATAAGACAGAATGAAGTCCTCGGCACAGCATGACCTCACACATATGGTCACACTGTGTGGAGGAAGCCATTTTGCATGCAAGCGTACAGTTGCATGCCTGACTAAAATGATGGCATGCCACTGTTGGCTGGTTTGCATTTCGACATTAGGTCACCTGGGAGGCCTATCTTTGGCAGGGTAGGATGTGTTTGTTTTCATTTCAACTGTTACATTAAGTAGTTGGAACTGGGGAAATTCCATCATGTGAATTATTGTGAAGTATACAAAGTTTATCTGCTGTTGATGTTTATCAGTTTTAATGATGGTTTTGTGGGTGTTTTTTGTTCGTTTGTTTTTATTTTTTGTTTTAAGCTCTGGATATATTCATGAAATCCTTCAAGTAATGGTCTAACCCTGAACAGAAGATCTGAATCTGCTATTTACACAGTAGTATTAGAATCATACAGCATATTAATGGATAAAGCAGGATCCTGTGTACTCCACAATTGTTTAGCAGGGGAATTTGCCAGAATCCATTCTTTGCCTGTGTTTCAATATCTAGGCTTTCATTAAAAAAAAAGAAAAATCTAGTTCTCATGGCTGCAAATAGAACCCTACAAATATGGGCTGAGTATAAAATTATATACTACTGTCTCCTTGAAGCTGCAAACAGCCTGAAACGATAGTTCCGAGATGGGAGTTGCTCCAGTACCTCTCAGAACAGTATTCCTTTATTCGTTTTGAAATATAATATAAATTTCAATGTCATTAACTGTTTCACAACTGATCATTTTAACATCCTGCTACTTAAAGTTTGTGGGATGAACCCACTATCTTCCACACATTACATCCTTCCAGGTGCCAAAAGCCCCAACTGTCTACTTAATTGCCAAAATGGTTTGCTTCTATGTTAGTTATGCATTTTCAGTACGTTATTCTGCAGCATATTTGAAAATTAAAAATTTTGGGACAGCATGAAAAAATTCAATGTCAGATTAAATAAGGGGGAAGAAGCTATAATGACTCTTGTTCTTTCTCAAATATAATTAAATAAACCGTCAGTATATTTTTTGTAATTTTCCTGAAGTTGTCTTCACAGAATCTCCAGTCTGCTCCACTGGAATAGATAGGGTCTTGCCCCAGAATTTAGATCAAGGTTGCTATGGCACATATTGGGCCTTGAATACAACTGAATTTGTGTCTGTTTTTAAGATCTCTCTACTCCCTACTTCCCTTGCAGCTATTGTGCAGATTAATACTACATCCTCAATATCTGCCCTTTTATAAATTCTTGTACCCTCTTGATATGGTTTTGAGTTGCGTGAATTTCTGCTTGTCAGATACTTGTTTATTGAACAAACATACACAGGCTTAACACCAAAAAATGTGTGTGAAAATTAAGGAAAACCAGTGGCTTCAGATATTCACTTATCTCAGTCAAAGCTGATCCATCATCTCAAAGCCACAAGTTTAAAACTAACCTAAATCAGTTGTTCACAATAAATTACCAGGTAATGGCTATTCCATGGCCAGTGTGGAATGCATTGGTACTTTCTGGCTAGTTGCTAATGGACAAATGCCCACATCCCAAAAATCACTATGGTTGCTACATAGTAACATGCTCGTCACCTCAGTAGATAAGCCAAGGACATAATAGTCCGTGAAGTCTGTAAAATCTCACAGCTGTTTAATGGCAGTGTAGGGAAATTCATGCTATCAGTCCCCATGTTGGACTTGTGTGGATAGATAGCATTTCATGGTCTAGGAATCTTGATCCAGCACCTTTTAAATTCTTAGAGTGGGATTTTTCAAAAGCACCTAAGTGAATTGGGGTCACAATTCCACTGGCTTTCACTGAGACTTGTAATCCATAAGTCACTTAAGGACTGTTGAAATCCCACATTTAATGAATGAAATCAGACTGAAAAAAGTTCCGCTTTGATATGAAATTGGTGCTTGAATAAAAAAGAATTTTAATTCAGCCTTTAGAGGTGGCATTGGCTCGTTGAACTTCCTCATAAATGGTCATGTGACAAACCAGTCTTTTTCTTGGACCAATTTCTGCTGGTGGAAGGTACAAGCTTTCAAGCTACACAGAGATCTTCCTCAACTCTGTGTACCTTCTACCAACAGAACATGGCTGGTGAGGTAATATCTTTTACTGCCCCGTCTTTTACTCTCATATCCTGGGACCAACACAGCTACAGCAACACTGAAAACCAATCATTGTTAAACATCCTATTGCCCCCCTAAATTTTCCCTCATTTTTAGCTGACGATTTAAAAATCACATGTTGATGCATACTGGAATGGGAAATTGCCAAAAAAAAAAAAAAAAAGAAAAAAAAAAGAAAAAAAGAAAGAAAGAAAGAAAAAGAGAAAACCCAACACATTCAGTTATGATATAAGCGTTCAACATTTTCCCAGGTGCCACTTCTTTCTGACTTAAATAATTCTCTCAAAACTCAGTGATAGTTTTTACTAATGTAAACTCTGTTTACTTTTTTCAGTTGATCTAACACTTTTTTGAACCATCCAGAATACATCTGACAATAAAATAATTTAAGAACAGAAAAAATTCATCTGATTTAGCATGCTGACATTTTTAATTTAATTGCACCTTCTTGTTTTTCGCTATATCGTTTTGTACAGAAACAAATCTATATGCCCTAATTTCTACTCTCTGCTTTAATTGCCTCTCCAGTACTGTATTCCATATATTTGATTACCATTCGATTAAAGAAACTCTGCCCTAGTTCGTTGTGCACTAATAATGTTATACTTTGCAGCTTTTATATCCCCAGATTTTGAACCCTTAACCTTTGTGTACTATTCATTGCAATTAGTTTTATCAATCCCTTTAGTAATTACATCAGCTTCACATTTTGCCGTCGTGATTTATCATCATCCAAATCCCATGTGTACAAGAGAGTATGGGTGTAACGTGCACAGTGTGTTGGTATGACTAAGTATTATTAGAAAGACAGTCTGTTGTCCAGAGATCTGGCGAGGTGATTGAGATCAGATGGGTTGTCCTTGCCTTCTCTTCTGAGATTCACTTTCCCTAGAATTGGGGGTAGGACCTTCTCAGGGGTTCCATCTGTAGATATCCCTCCCTGAAAACATACTTCAGTCTCTTCAGTGGCTTTTACCAAAATTCTTAAGTCATGGTGGTTTGGGTCAGTTATTCCCTGACTGTTTAACTCCGTATTCACGTTCCACCTAACCTGTGCAAATGAAAACTGTGATTTATTAGAGAGTTATTCCCCATTTTTGGTTAGTTATTTTTAAAATTGAAACTAGGTGTTTAACAGAGGTGCTCAGTAAATTAATGGCTTAATATATATACTGCATATATTATAAATAGAAGGTGGCAAGTGATCCCTGACAACCGAAAGGAAAAGCATTATAACTCCACAGGCAGCTACGTTTCTGGATTTCTGGCTCAAGTTGATGTAATAAGTGTTTTTCTGTATGTGCTCTCCTAGATGGGGTTTAAGCATAACTAAAATTGTTGTCTACCTTTGTTTTGGGGGCATTATAACAGGTTCGGAATGAGTCGTAGATCCCCTGCCTCCATTGACAGGCAGAACACACAGACAGATACTTGTGGCAGCGGCAAATCCACACCTAGCTGGCAGAGGAGTGAGGATGGTATTGCTGACCAGATGGGTAGGTAATTAACTTCTGCAGTAAGCAAATGGTGTTAATCCCAAGGTGACTTTGGCAATATAGTTCTCCATGCAGAGGGAGAACCATCTAAAGCAGTGGCTCTCAACCTTTCCAGACTACTGTGCTCCTTTAGAAGTTTGATTGTCTTGCATACCCCGCCTCTCCCCCGTACCTCCCCAATTTCATCTCACTTAAAATCTACTTTCTTACAAAATCAGATACAAAAATACAAGTGTCACAGCACACTACTGCTGAAAAATAGTTCGCTTTCTCATTTTTATCATATGATTATAAAATAAATCAATTGGAATATAAATATTGTACTTCTATTCGGTGTATGGTACGTAGAGCAGTACAAGCAAGTCATTGTATGAAATTTTAGTTTGTACTGACCAGTATTGATTTATAATGTAGCCTGTTGTAAAACTAGGCAAATATTTCGATGTGTTGATATCCCTCTGGAAGACCTCTGCATACTCTGAGGGGTATGTGTACCCCTGGTTGGGAACCACTGATCTAAAGCACTGTATTTTCTCTCTGTGAGTGTTACCCTTATTAATTGGAATGAATTATTAGATCTCAGATATACTTCAGTCTGTGTCTTCAAAACCTCAGATTATCATCTGAGGAAGAACTGAAGTTATTGTGAGACTAAACCTTCCATAAGTCTCCCACTCTCTGGAGCACCTTGTCTTTAAGAATTGGTTGGATAGACATGCTTATTAGTTTGTCTTGCTGTTGAAAACTTGTTTGACCTTATCTGCTTTCCCCAGTGGTTTTGCTTAGTTTAATTTTCACTTAGTTTATCTTAAGTGCTTGTGATGCTCCCTTTCAAATAGTGCTATATAAATGCAAATTGATTGTTTGATCACTGAAGCTGTAAAAATCCCATGTACAAAATGAAAAAAATGCAATTAAAGTTTAAATAGTGAAATAAATCTACAGCTTGGTTAGAATCGCCTTCCACTAGTGTATACATTTTCTTTGCATTTTGCAATTAAGCTATCAGCTGAAGAATCTTATTCACTACATAAAACAGCTGGGTATAGAAGACTTGTGTTGTTAAACTCTCATTTGGAATTTCCGTGCATAGACCTTTTCCCTCTTTATATATTGCTGTTGTGCACTGAGGTGACAACTTGACGTTAGTTAATACCAATAAGAGTCTGACACTGAGGCCCGGTCTACACTTACCTTTGCAATTCGGCGGCAGTCGACAGGAGATACGCAAGTGACATAAATCACTTGCGTATCTCCCGTCGACTTTGCAGCATTTCCTCTGCACGGTGTCCATACTGCGCTGCGTCAAAGGGAACAACAGAGCTCCCTTCGACGCAGCGCTACGCCACTTACCGGGGTGGTTTTCCTGCATCGCTTGCTGGATCGACTGAGCGCATCTATACAGACCGCTCAGTCAATCTAGAGCAATCGATGTGATGGCAGCGAATTTAATGCTGTCAGCGTAGACCCAGCCTGATACAAGTTTTGCTACAGCAGTAGCCAACCAGTTGCATTGATGCAATATGACTGGCTTGGTCAATGTTACTATTTTTTTTTAATTCTTCCATTGTCATAGGTTAGTAGGAATTTAGAACATTTTACGACCAAAGGAATTGAAGGTACTCCTGTAAGTCCATATTTTTCCCACCCTTGTCTGCACTTAGATCTTCTTACTGAATTGCAGTTTCCTACTATGCCTATATAAATGTGCTAGTTTTGAACACCGAATAAAGTATTCAGCGAGTGCAGCAAGAGTTTGGGAAGTGAAATGTGATTCTCAGATTCTGAAGACATACTTTGTTCCAGTAACTTCAGAGCCTCAGTGAGCTTTGCCTTATTATTGAAGCCATCTGTCATCCCCTCCTCCTTTCTCCTTTTAACATGGAAAACCTGTGATTATACTCATCTGCTGTTCTCATTTTGACAGAGTGCTTTTTAATCGCATATGTTTTGATACTGTTGTGATGGTAACGACACATATAAAACTGATGATCTCTTGTTCAGCATTACTTTTGCAGCTTCTCTGACATATATTGGTGCTGGCACTGAATAGAGCAGCCAGCAAGTTCTGCTGTGGAATATTAGATGCCATAGTATTGGCTTAAAGAAAGTGAAAGGAGCAGGAAAAATTGTTTCTCTGGTGGGAAAGGTGGTTCCAAGATTTGCCAAAGGCAAAGAAAGAAACTACAGGGCTGTCTTTCAGTATCTATCTTGGGTAGTGTCCTGCATGCAGACAGTTCTGATTGTAAGCTGCATATCTGGGTAGAAGCTGTAATGCCAGTTCTGTTGAGTCTATGTTGTAGTAGTTCATTTCACCAGAAAGTAAGCAGAATTCTTTAGCTTTAAAAAGGCAATATTAGGGTTTGTGAATAGATAGGACATAAGACACAGTGGGTTCATACACAGTTGTTTCTGCCATACCCTAGACTTTAAAGAATTTTTGTCTACTGCACTACATCGCCATTTTTTGTCACTTATACCAAAGAGGGCTCATTAGGGCTAGAATGGTAGTGTTCTAGCTCAAGATTGAGAGAGTGTAGCTATACTTAAAACGTCTGTATGCTCATGTCTACTTTGCCCAGTTGCAACTGGTGACCAAACTTGCCTTACGCTGGCTACACTTGATGGAATTACTGTTTGTAGGTAGGGATATAACACAATAACTTCTGAATGCTGCATTCAACCAATTCTGAAATTTCAGGGTATATTCTAGCCATCAGTGACTGGAACACTATTGACTTTGGGGGAAAATGGGAAACTGAAAGGAGGAAAAATGGGGACCCATGGAGTCCCTGCCATCTGTTTAGTACAGCCACAGCTGCAAGTGCCTGTGCAATTGTCTATAGATCACACAACTTATTCATGACACCCATTCATCTCCCACCATACTTCCTCTGTTCATTCGTTCATTAGAGTTGAACATGTTGACACCCTGAATGACTTATCTCCTAGACAAACAGTGGTGGTTGGAGGAAAAGGTGGGGGAAGAAAATGGGGGGCAAGTGCAAAATCCCTGGAATTAGTGGTGGCGGAGGTTGGAGGACCATGGTATGTGGGGAGGAGGGGACACAGCCCCTGGCATGGGGGGAAAGGTAAGAATGAGGTACAGATAACACCCCTGGTGTAGGAGGATGGGGGAATGGCGGACATGGAAGTGGGAATGGGGATGCACACAGAGCCCTTAGCATCAGGGGACCCTAGTATGGGGAAGGATAAATGGAGGGGCAGACAGAACCCTTTGGTGGGAGAAAAGATGAAAAGAATGTGGACAAATACAGAATCCCTACAATGGCAGGAGAATAGGGGACTCTGAAATGGGATCAGGAAGGGATGGGTTTCACACAGAACCCCTGGTGAAGGAAGAAATTGAAAGAACCTAGCATGGGAGAAGGGGGACACACAGAGACCTTAGAATGGGGAGGAAGTGGAGGATGGGGGGCACACGGTGCACACATTGGGAAGAAGGATAATAGGTGGGTCACACAGAACCCTTGGCAGGGGGAGAGGTTGGGTGACATTTCAAGGGACTTCCTGAAATGGAGGGTGGCACTTAGGGAGCTTGTGGGATGGAATGGAGGGATTCAGTGATAAACTCAGCCTACGAAAACTATGAAGTATGCCACCCTCTAGAATTCTAAGTTCATTGGTTTTTGTAAGCACAAATTTCTCTTCAATACTAATTCAGTGTGTTCAGTATCCCTAGATCCATGTAAAGAACCGTCACCAAGACCCACCCTATCAAAAGATATACTTTTAGGTTTTGGAAAGAAATATATACTGCTGGGGAACCCTCCATGAAAGACCTCTATACTTCTATAGGGACCTTTCAGAAAAGAATTAAATGCTTTTTATATTCAAGCATGTCTTTATCCGCTTACCTTAAATTGATATAAGGCACATTCAGACCAAGTAAGAGTGTCCTCACAAGATGATTACCCAAATTTAAATAAATCCATTTCTAAATTATTTTAGTTAAATTGGTACAACTTGCTCTTGTAGACAAGGCCAAATATATGCTTTCTTCAAGTCATTGCAGACGTATATTCCACTCAGGTGTGGGGCAGTATTTGTGCCCTCTGGTCCTCGTAACCACTCCCATGCCTATATAAGTGTGGCATTGCCCTGACACCCCTCAATTCCTTTTCCCTGTCTGCAGCTTGAGATGGAACTTCCCATGTGGATTTTACCTCACAGTTTCTGATGACAATCCTTGTAGTTAGTTTAGGAATTTAATTCTGTTTATAGTGTAGTTTGGTGCTCTGCTCTCATTGGGATTTAAGCACTATTCTTTGTCTGGGGTTGCATTCCCAAATAACAATTCCCGTACATAGTATTTGTTGTGTTTAGGAGAGAGACACAATAAAGAGTGTTCCAATTGCCATTCCTCACCCCATTGGAACAAGCTATGAAGCCAGATTTGACCCTCGGGCCTTCTGCAGATTGCCAAGGCTCTCAGTCTTCAGAGCTGATGTGGACCCTAGGTAGGTCACCAGATTAAGACTCTTCTCAGAGAAGAAGGGACCAGTTCCTTTAATCTGTTCCCTTGAGGAAGAGAACCTATAGAACTAATCAGAGCCACTCCAGGGATCAAAGAGACTCTTCCTCCTCTTTTAGTAGGAGTGTTGGACACTGCCATGTTTTTCCTTGTGCCCTAGGTAGAGCAGGGTCATTTTCCTGCTCTCTGGGACCACAACAAGATCAGACCAACACAGTATCATCAGCTTTGGCACTGTCACCTGAATTGCTACTGAATCCAGTACCGATGTCATTCTTGACACTGCTAGCTTACCAGGCAGTAGCCAGTTTACTCTGCCTTTCGGTCCCAGATTCTCCTCTGATTCAGGAGTCCTGTTCTGGCTGGGGTGGTACTTCTGGCAGTTGTGCACACTCAGGATTGGTTGCTTCAGGGAGTCTTGCCAGAGAGGTAAACCTCATCCCATTATCATTACTGAGGCTTCTTTCTTTGATACCAATACCATTTTCAGTGCCCAGGATCCTGATCTGGCACCAACTTCCTTCTCAGTACCAGCTTTGGCTCCAGTAGTGATGGTTGTCCTGGTACCACTAGGTACTGTGATGGCAATGGCTACAGTACCAAATGTGATGTCAATGCAACACTGGACTTCAGGCAGAGAGGGACATTTGGTAGCCCTTCTGTTTCCAGCAGGCTATTCTGAGAACTCTTCATATTCGAACTCAGGGTCAGCTTTTTTCTTTCCAGTCCTCCTTCCAGGGTCCAGTCTCCCAACTTTTCTAGATCTCCCATTAAGGACTGTCATTGGTACTGAGATCAATCAGAGGATAGGAGTGCTTGGCCCGGTGCTTATTGGCCTCTAGTACCATACTCATTTCCACGTTGGTCTCCTTGGAATCAGTGAACTGCCCTAGGTTCTTCAAGGTCCCAATCAGCTTCTCATGCTAGCCTGAAATCCCTGAATTGTCTGGTTGTTTCACCTCCTGCCTCATCCACATGGGAGTATCCAAGTAACACTGCCCCTGCTGAATTTTCAGTACAACAAGAGAAGCAACGATTGTCTCAGGAGGAGGTTATTCAGATGACCTTTCTCATTCTCCTTATCAGATGATTCCATATCCCCAGATTCATACTCCCTGATTCCAGAAGACTTTAAGGCTTATCAGGTCCTTCTAAGGAGGATGTCTGCAGCTTTGTGTATCCAAGCTGAATTTGTCCATGGGAATGCCCTCTGCATTCTGAAGCCCTAAGCCCAAGGAAGGGTAGCCCTCCCTATAAATGAAGCTCTTTTGGATCCAGCAAAGTATACACCAGTATCTGTGCCTCCTACACTGATATGTACTGACAAACTCTACTATGCAACCATACAAGAATATGAGTGTTTCTACTCACATCAAGTTCCCAATTCACTTGTGATGCCTGCTGCTAATGAGAGAAATGTCGAGGCAGATATAAGTGCACACCTAAAGTTTAAGAAGCCAAGAAATTTAATTTAATGAGGAGGAAGATTTACTTTACATCCTCCTTACACATGTATATTGCTTGTCAGCAGGTTTTCTTGTCTAAGTTCAACTTTGTTAATTAGAATACATTTTCCAGGTTCATAAATAAGTTACCTGAGAATGCCATGGAAGTGTTCAAGGCTTTCCTGCCAGAGGGCCATTTAGTGGAAGAACATTGCTGCAGTCAGCCTTGATGTGGTGGTCACGTCATATCAGATTATAACCTTGGCTAAATAGTGAAGAGGGTTTCTTGGCTGCAGAACTCAGGCTTTGATCTGAACATAAAACAGACCATAAAAGACTTACTAATTGATGGATAGTCTTTATTTTCTGAAAAGAGAAATGAGATATTACATTTTTTAAGAACTCCAGGGCCATGTTCGGGTCCTTAGGTTATCCTCAAGCTGAAGTTGGACCATGCCAAACTGATTCTTACTGCATCAGCTCTTACGGCATGGCCTCCACATACACAGTTCTTCAAAGACAGTGTCTTTGAAGCCACATTCAGAGCTTTTGTCTAATGTAGTTTCACAGTTTCATCTTAATCAGGTTATTAACTGTACTGTAATCTTTCCTAAGCGACACTCGAATGCAGATGAACAGCAGCTTTGTACATTAGATGTGAGATGAAGATGGTGCCTGACGTTCTGTCTGAAAAGAATTAAATCACTTTATTCATCACCACCTCAGCTCTTCATCTTTTGAGTGGATTAGATGAAAGGTCAGCTAGTACCTGTGCAGACGATTTCTAGGTTGATAACTTCCTGCATTACCATAGCTTATGGAGTAGGTCAGACCACATCCCTATAGTCTTTACGGGCTCATACAACAAGGGCTCAAGCAACATCAGTTGCGTATTTCAGTGATGTTTCAATCTTGGACATTTGCAGAGTTGCGGCATGGTCTTCCATACATACTTTTGCCAAACTTTATGTGATTACTACAGCATCTAGGTCAGATAGGAAAGGAAGTCAGTTGAGAAGGCATTCTGTAATCATTATTTAAGAAGCCCCATCTCCTACCAGTACTGTTTATGTATCACTTCAGAAAATGCATGTGTGCAAGCAGTCAAAGAAAAAATGGTTACTTGTCTGTACTATAACTTGTTCTTCAAGATGTGGGTGCAGATGTGTATTCCATGACCCACCCTATGTGCTAGGCTTGGATTCCGGTGTGAAGGAACTGAGGGTAGTTGGGACAGTGGCCTTATATAGCCATGGGGAGGCTATGAAGGCCAGAGGGTGTGAGTGTTGCCCCAATGGGTATTACTAAGCAAAGTTCTCTGGCTTCAGTGCACTGGGCACGTGTGCACCTGAGTGGAATACACATTTGCACCCACATCTCGAAGAACAATAGTTACAGTACAGGTAAGTAACATTTTTCACGGAGTACAGTCAGAACCATTGAGTGGTATGGAAATAGTTCAACAGATGGTATTGCTATTTAGGATTTTAGACAATAGATTCTTTTTAAAATATCTGTTTATAGATGGTTTGATGAGAAGTACTTGGGGTACTTTTACAAGATATGCTTAAAGTTCAAAGGGGAAATAAAGGTGTGTAGTTAAATGACCACTATAACTTGTCTCTTCTGCCTTGCTTACAGTACACCTAAACAAATATGGACCTCAAGCTTTCTAATCTATTGTTCTCTAGCAATGTGAACAAAGAGACATTAATTTTCATGGTATGCCAGCATCTGATTTAATTACCTGGCCCCATCATTTTGAACACTTGAGGCACAATCCTCACCTGATGTAAATAAATGTTCATGGGTCCATTGACTTCAATAGAGCTGTGTTGATTTACTCCAGATGAGGATCTGACCCTTGGTTTTTTACATGTGATTTGTTGATCAAATATTCTGCATTTTGAAATTAATTTATGATTGAATGTCCAAAGATTTTGGTTAATGACAGCAGTGGGGAAAATCAAATTATAACATCAGATTTCAAGTTTTCTTACTTTGTCACACACCCCCTTATGGTGCAAATACTGTGTAAGTGCAGTGTTGCTTGCTGTATTGCAGAACCAACATGCCATCTCCCAGCTGTATCAAAAGTACTGCCATCCTTCAGAGACAGCCCCAGTGGAAGACTAATAAGGCAGGATCCTGTGGTTCACTTGTCTCCAAATAAGCAGGGTCATGTAAGTTAACTTTTTAAAATTATTTTTAAACATTTGACTGTTCCTGCCCAAAAGGCCTGGGTGCTGTTCAAAGACAAAGTATCCTTCAAAAACATAATTATAAAATCAGCTAAAAGCCATACCTCCCCTGTTAGAATATGGAGGAGTCAGCAAAGCAGATCTGTTGCCTTTTCAGTATTACAGAAGCTAAGCACAGCTTTCATAGCCAATTTATTAACAGGAACATTTTACTGCCAATTGTACAGCGGGTTTTTGGTCTGGTACCTGGTGATAAGCAAAGGATTTGTGGGAACCTTGATTAGTCCCAAAGTAGGTATCCTTTATAAATCCCCATAGCTAGTCCCAGGCCACACATGCAAGACTTTGGGATCTTACCAACCTGCTTTATATGGCGGAGTTTAGAATCTTGGTGCAGCAGTCAATACACACATGCTGAAATATAAATAGCACTTCCCTTGCCTCTGCAGTTGTTTTTGTTTTAATTTTCCTTTCTTTATTTAGTCTCTGTCATTTATTTCCTTTAAATGTGATCATAACTTTCTCCTTATTGGAAACGTTCTTCCATAATAGCTGCTGGAGTCCTGCCTAAAGATGTTTTTCTTACTTTTAAACATATGTTCAGTCATTGAATAGAATACTCCATCCTTCTGGCCCTATAGAACTTGATAGAAACATCCTTTAGAGCTTGTCAGATATATATCTGTTTGTGACGTATGCAGCATTCCCAACTTCTGCCAGCCCTGAAAGGGAGAGAGACCCATACTAGAAATCAAACTTGGGACCCCTGCAATGGAAAGCCAGGTGCTGTTATAAAGGCACCCTTAAAATTTCCACCAGTGTGAAAGCCTCTGTCAGTTACAGTAATAGTCCCAATCTTTAAAACTGCAAATTCCACTAGAATCAACAGAATCTTTCAAGCTGATGAAGCTTTTTAAGTGTGTCCACAGTATCAGGCCACTTACTGCACACAGTATGTATGTAAATAATTTCCTTATTATATAGTTGTATAAACTAAATTGCTTGATTACGTTGAAATGATCAACTATGCCGATTTACACACACACATTCCCATTCAGATATTTGTTTGCTGTTGCTGACTAGCACTCTGTTTTGGACATAGCTCTCACTTCTGCTACTGATGTACTGCAAAATTCTTTTGCAGTCAGCTAGTAAAACCGCTCCTTTATAAAAGTGATGATGGCTCGTCTTCATGCACACAACAGCCTGAACCAAATTGGACATTTTCATACATTTAGTCTTTATATTGACACGTCTGAACCAATGTCAAGATAGGAAATGACTTAAGTGTAGTAAATAAGGCCAAAACAAAATGTAGTACTGGAAAAATGGAACTAAACTAAACATGAGATCCCTTTCAGTCCTACATTTCCACGGTAAATTAATACTTGCATTGTTGTAATTTAATGTTGCTTTGCTATTTTTTTTCTTGTGGATTGATGGGATGGTAGGAAGAGAAACCGTCTTACTGAAGACTGAATAGTTGAATTGAAGATATTTAGGAAATAGATTCAATTTAATGACTGTTGTTCCAAATTTGGTATGAATTCGTGCTCTGGGGCATCAACAATTCAGAGAGAGAGATTCCTGATACTGTGTGGATCCATGCTTATTTCTCCTTCCCCCATCCTCCACCAAATTCTGTATATATTCCTCATACACTTGGCCCAGAATGTGAGCTGTCCTTGGTACAGTGGGCTCCAGTGAGAGGAGAAGATAGGGAAGGACGGAAGAGGAGAAGTAATAGAGGTGGATTTAAACAACCTTTCCACCTCTTCCGCTGTCTTCAGACCATCTAACCACCAAATATATCTCTTGAAAAAAGTAAAGCAGCTTCAGACCTGATTATATGTTAAGATAGTTAAGTTCAAAGCAGATTGTGAAGAGTTGCAAAGGGATCTCACAAAATGGCAGATGAAATTCAATGTTGATAAATGCAAAGTAATGCACACTGGAAAACATAATCCCAACTATACGTATAAAATGATGGGATCTAAATTACCTGTTGTCACTTAAGAAAGAGATCTTGGAGTCATTGTGGATAGTTCTCTGGAAACATCCACTCAATGTATAGCAGCAATTAAAAGAACTAACAGAATGTTGGGAAACATTAGGAAAGGGATAAATAAGATGGAAAATATCTTATTGCCTCTGTATAAATCCATGGAATGCCCACATCTTGAATACATGCAGATCTGGTTGTCCTATCTCAAAAAAGATATATTGGAATCGAAAAAAGTACAGAAAGGACAACAAAAATGATTGGGGTATGAAACAGCTTCCATGTGAGGTGAAATTAATAAGACTGGGACTTTTAAGCTTGGAAAAGAAACTAAAGGGAGATATGATAGAGGTCTATAAAATTATGACTGGTGTGGAGAAAGTAAATAAGGAAATATTATTTACTCCTTCTCATAACACAAGAACTAGGGGGTCACCAAAGGAAATTAATAGGCAGCTGATTTAAAATAAACAAAAGGAAGTATTTCTTCACACAAAGCACAGTCAACCTGTGGAACTCTTTGCCAGGGGATGTTGTGAAGGCCAAGACTATAATAGGGTTAAAAAAAGAGCTAGATAAATTAATGGAGGATAGGTTCATCAATGGCTATTAGCCAGGCTGGGCAGGTATGCAAAACCATGCTCTGAAGTGCCCCAGCCTCTGTTTGCCAAAGCTGGGACTGGGCGACAGGGTGGATCACTTGATCACCTGTTCTGCTCATTCCCTCTGAAGCACATGGCACTGGGCTCTGACAGAAGACAGATACTGGGTTGGTCTGACCCACTGTGGCCATTCTTATGTTTTTACATAGATGAGCAAAACATCCAGAATTACGTTCAATAGGAATTAAAAACAAGAAATTCAGAAGGGAAATAAGCTCTCCTGCTTTATGACATTAGTCAACCAGTAACTGATTAAGGGGGATAGGAAGAAACTTCCTTTCTAAACAAGTTACTTCACAAATGCCCACAATGAAGTTTAAAGCATTCCTATAAACCATATGGCACTGGCTACTGTTAGAGGATACTGATCCAGCTGGATGTTGGTCTGGTCTGGTCTGGTCATTCCTATGTTCCTCCTTTTTCTCACTGCACTGAAACCTCTTTTCTTGCAACTCTGCCTTTTGAAGTTGATACTTTCAAAACCAAAAAATGACATTTCAGTGCTTATTTGCAAAAGAGACGGCTGTTGAGGAAGCAGCACTTCCTAGTAAAGGGGATCAGAGTAGCTGAGGTGCCCATTCTGCCTTTCTCAAACTTTTAGGTAAATAACCAGATTATTAAAATAACACACACTTCACCTGTGGATTGATGGGTTCTCGTGTGCTAAAGTACCTGCACCTTAAAATGAGCATCTGCACAGTCTTTAGTTATAAGCACTGTTGAAGAATTGGGCACTTTTCCACTGTTGTACAATGAAGATTGAATATCAGATGTTTAAACATGAGTGGTCAGTTTTCCTTGTCGGTGGGCTTAGTATAGGTGACTGAATTTTAAAGCAAATGGTGTAAAATAATGTTATGAGACAAATTACAAGTAAATTAAACTTTCTCTGATAAATTAAGGCATAGCTGCCCAAGGTTATACTAAGCCTTTAAAATGGAAATTAAACTGATGATCTGAGTTACGTCTGTGAACTTTAGACTTTCTAAGTCCTCCCAGGCATGTGTAAAAGTAGAGCTTCAATCGTGCAGTTGTGCCTTCTCTGTCTTGTCTTCATTGTGATCATTCCTAACTAAAGCCATGAACATGTTTTTTTGTAGTCTGACAGCCACTACTCCAGCCACTCCAGTAGCAATACTCTCTCCAGCAATGCTTCCAGTGCCCACAGTGATGAGAAATGGTATGACAGTGGCGATCGCACTGAGTCGGAGCTGAACAGCTACAACTACCTTCAAGGGACTTCAGCTGACAGTGGCATAGATACCACCTCCTATGGCCCCAGCCATGGCAGCACAGCATCTCTGGGAACCTCGGCAACATCTCCTCGATCAGGGCTTGCAAAAGAGAAAGTCGCACCACTGTGGCATAGTTCCAGTGAAGTAGTCTCCATCGCAGACAGGACTTTAGAAAAAGAGAGCCACGTTGTAGACCGGAAGGCGGAGTCTTCACTAAGCCTGGATATTCACACCAAGAGCCAACCAGCCTCCAATCCTTTAACAAGAGAGAACAGTGCTTATAGTCTTAGTGATGCAGTATCCCACACAAGGTAATTTTCTCTCAAGTCATGACAGCTGCTTCTTCACTTTCTCTCTCTCTAACGTACCAGAGGTGAGAAGTGAGTGTTAAGGGAAAATTGTGCCCTGATTTTGGGCAACCAGTGGTTTGAAAGATCCCATTGTGTAAGGTGTTTGACAATGGACACTGCATGTGGTATATTTACCTCCTGCTGGTGGGTCCAGTCAGTCTAAGGAGAGTGTGAATATTTGTGAGAGCAGGAACATGCTCCACCCTGTCACTATTACACATGACATACGGTTTTTAGTATGATAGATGTATTATAGGGAACATCTTGCCAAACATTGCTTTTCAAATCGTTGTCAACAAAGGGATCAATAAATTTAACAATGCCCAGTTTGATTTTGGAATTTTCGTTTCTTCTTTTCATGTGCTGGTTACATACAGGAAAATATATCTGTACATTTGCTTCATCTTTCCATGCCCCCTCCCCCAGTCTTTTTGTTTAGAAACTTGGGAGGTAGTGTGATTTACCAGACAGAGCAAGGGACAGGAAATGCAGAGACTTTGATTCTAGTGCCCACTGCCACTGACTATATCTCTGACATAGGACAGTTGTTTTGTTTCAGTTTCTTCATTTGTAAAATGAAGATAATGAACATCTTTGTAAAGTGCTTTGGCTCCTTAGATGAAAGGCACTCATTCTTCAAATTAATCATAGAAGTTTGGATCTTGTAGCTTGCTTTCCAAAATACTGAATATAAATATTTTTACAATGTTATTAATCGTGTTAAGAAGAAAAATGCATCTATGCCATAGTATTAAGCAAATACACCCAATCTGCAAGGGAAAGCATTTATCATAACTCTTTTCTTCCTGGTTCTGGGGAGGCAGTTGCATTTATTATTATTTATATTAATTTGTTTGTATTTTTAAGAGACAGCTAAGAAATCTAGCGGGTTGGAAGGCAGAAAATACGATGCTAACAGTTTTTTAGTCTAACAGTTCTGTTAGAGGAGAAATGTGATGAGGCAAAGCTGGATAACATTTAGTTTAAGACAAACATATTTTAAGGATTTCTTTTTAGCATTCATTAGTGATCACTCAGAACCCTGCTGTGCTCTTTCCTTTATGTCTTCTCTTAAGGAAAGCAGACTTGGTCCCATGGAAATAGCAGCTGCCTTAAATGTGAGGATTTGGTTGTACAAGAATCTCTGAATGCTGGAAAGTTGCCAGCAAACTTGTTTGTTCAGAGGGGACTTTTTGGAAAAGAGAAAAAGGACCATGGTGAATCTGTGTGTTACATTAAGTATTAAAAGCAATATTATAAAGACATTCCCAACAGTAAAAACATGTTTGTGCTGTTGGTTCTAGAATTCTCTGCTCCCTGCAGCAAACAGTGGAAATAGAAAAGTAAAAACAAAGAAGTGGAAGAGAATGAAAAGAAAAAAGGAAACCTGATAGCATGAAATACAAGTGGTATGCAGACTGATACCAACTGATTATAGGCTTATCCTGTCAAACCATCTAATTAATTATTAACTGTACCATAGCAATATGTCTCCAAACATGGCATTTTTCTATCATTTATTTGCTTTTACCCCACTGTCATTTCTCTAGTTACACTTAAATTGTTTGATCCTGTAAATACTTTTTCAGAATGGCATTGAATTTTTTTGATAAACTATTCTGGTTTTATATTAAATATGACAGTTTTGTTTTGCTTTATTTGAAAACAAACAAAAGTACAGTTCTTTACAAAGAAAATGATATAGTAATCTGTAGAACAGAATTGAGACACCCTAATTTGAAAATATTGTAATACCTTGCAAAATTAATGCACAGTACTTGGTCTATTAGCCATGGAGAAAAGACAGGCTACCTTGTATTCCTTCATGAATATTTTATAATTTTTGAACATTCAAAAATGTATTCAGTGCCTCAAAGCCAAGTAAAAGAGTCTGCGCTCTTGATTAGACAGGACACTGTACGTGAATGTTACAAAAAGGTAGGGGAAGGAGAGGAAAGTCGAGCAATAATAAGAACATGCTCAATAAGGCATGTACACATCATAATGGTTCTACCCCTCCCTTTTTTAAACCTTCCCTTCACTTATAGGCTTACCTTGTGCCTGCAGACCTAAAATACTTTTTGTATGATCTGTACAGGCAGTCATTCTGAGCTGGAGGAAGAGGAACTTAGTTTGGTGGCAAAATGAACAGAGATGCAGAAAATAAAATAACTGCAAATTAGGGTGTTTGTGCCTTTAGAAGACAGGGACAGTAATTAGTATGCAGATCATTTGACAGTGCATAAAATAACTTGTACCTGAGAATTGGTGGCAAAATGTAAATTATAGTGATTAAATTTTGAAGCAGTGTTTCTGCTGGGCTTTATTTTCCTTCCCCACCCCCATTCTCAAAATCCCTATTGATGATTGTGCAGGTTTCTCATGGCATCCCAGGAGGAACATTAATGTAGGGCAGTAATTACACAGAATCATTATATCTGAACATCATTAACAGAAACCATATGCACTGATAGTTTGAGTTTCCTAAAATAAAAAAGGAAACGTATTAATTATGTCAAATTTTCATGTGCTCCCTACTAGATAGTCTCTTACGGTCTTTGCTATCAAAACTAAAGCAAAAGCACTGTTGTTTTCAACCCAATATGGTATTGAATTGCTTTTTAAGAAAAGTTGTATTTCATGACTGGACAATGTTTTTATGAGTAGATAGATCATCTAGGATTCTTTTGTGGGTGTTGGAGGAAAAGATACTTTTTATTCTTTCCTGTTACCATACTCAAGTTCAGTGTTCCTCAAGCCTGAGGTTTGGCCTCCGCTACCTTCAGAGACAATCAAACTGTTCTGACTGCCAGCTAGAGCAATGTGAATCTCCCCTTTCTTTCCAGAGATTGAACGTGCTGCCTCCACAATGCTTCCAGCCCCTACTGATCCATGTTTTTTAGACTGTATTCAAAATTTTGCCCCAAGCCTTCAGGTTCTATACAGGCGAACACCTTTACTTTTGCAGTGCCCCACTGACATCAGAGTGTTTGCACTTCGTTATTCAACAACTTGTAGGTTGGGGGCTTTTGATCCCTGTATGTCAACAGCACAGTATGCTGCCACTGAAGAATCAGGCTAACTCCAGGAATTTTCATGGTGTAATGAGCATCTCAAAAATATTTGAAACTTGTATCTAAACAAGGACAAGTGGAAAGCGGTGTAATATATAAACCAAGAGCATCAAAAAATAAAAATGGTTGTGAGCTAACTTTTCTACTCCCCTGCCACCATCCCATTGTTCCTTGCATAGTTCGTGTTCTCTGCTGCTTGGATCTTATTCATGTGTTTAGCTCACCCTCTCCAGTGAAACGCCTTTGCAGAAAGAGGTATGAATAAACACATGGAATGTATTTGGAAATGTATTTACTTGCTAATACTTGCTCCCTTTGCTAATACTGCTCCCTTTATAGCTCTCCATTAACACTAACAATTCTGAAAAATAATGGGAATATTAATTTTTCTACACAAAAGGAAAAATTTCCCTGTTCTCGAATGCACGCGCCTTCTGAATTATAAAATATTTTAAAAACAAGAGCTGCTCAAAATTGTCTTTTAAGATGTGCATTCCAGCCAAGCACTTGATGTTTTAATTTGATAGTGGAGATGCCTTGTAGATGGATTGGTTTTCTCAGCATGTGTAGGAGTTTTTCTTAAAAAAAAAAAAAAGAGGCGGGGGGGAGCAGCAAGCAGCTTCTTAGGTCCGGTCTACACTTACCTTTGCAATTCGGCGGCAGTCGACGAGAAATACGCAAGTGACGTAAATCACTTGTGTATCTCCCGTCGACTTTGCAGCGTCTCCTATGCACGCCGTCCACACTGCGCTGCGTCAAAGGGAACAGCGTTCCCTTCGACACAGTGCTACACTACTTACCGGGATGGTTTTCCTGCATCACTTCCTGGATCGACTGAGCGCGTCTATACAGACCACTCAGTCGATCCAGAGCAATCGATCTGATGGCAGCGAATTTGCCGCCGTCAATGTAGACCCAGCCTTAATTTGGCTTTCCTTACTACTGCTCTGTTTCTTTAGCAGAAGTGACATTTCTACAGGACATAAGTGGACAAGATTTGTGACGTGCAATTTCAGGTGGACTGGAACCTGACCCGTTAAGAGCAAGCTATTCCCAGTTTTTTTCAATCTGACTTTTAGTGGCAGATAACTGGAAGAAATTATGATTATTCATGCCCTAAAACACAGCTGACAGAATTAAAAAGAAATATTTGGATTGGGCACACAACTCGGACAGGAGAACTCGGTTCTTTTTCAAACTAAGTTGTGACCTTGGCAAGTCATTTCTTATGTCTGGCTCAGTTGCATTATCTATTTTAAAAAAGTAAAAAAGAATAACAATACCTTCTTTTGCAACGGCCTTTGAGATTTACAAATGAAAAGTGATGTATAATATCAAGTGTTCAGTATTATTATGAAATGTGCAAACACTAGGTTACCCCATAAGCAATGCCTTAAATATTTTCTATAATTGTTTCAGTAATAAATGAGACAGTGTACCTTCACTTGACAGGATCACTGGAGAACTTGCTATCAAGCTAAAAATGTAGGGATCATTCAACTACTAGTTAATTCAATCATCCACTTAATTTTTATTTCACAATCAGAAAACACTGCTTTATACCAGAAACTTCATTTGTTTCAAGCACTAGAATTAATCTCCTTCTCTCCTCTCCCCCCCCCCTCGGGTGCTATTATGGAGAAGACAATGCACATAAGCAATGTGGAAAATTAAATGTGACCAAGTCCTTAAAATATATGATGTTTCAGCAGAGCCTACACACGAAGTTTTCCTGTAGTTGTAGATGCCTCAACCTTTTAAAAGGATAACAATATATAGTTGTCTTAAATTTATTGCTCCTATTCCTTCCTAGACAGTATCTAACTTTTGTATCAACATATAAATAAAAACTAGTGCTATCCAAGACCATCTTCCTATCATGCATACAAACTGGAATTAGACACCCTGTTTCTTCTCATTTTTTGTCTAGACAGATTGTCAGGAATTAGAGATATTAAAAGACAGTCCTTTCAATGTCAGTTGAGGCTCAGTCTGCTGGACAGCAAATTAATTGGCTAGTCATTTTTTTTAATGAAACTGCTATTGCAGATTTGCCATTTAATCTGAATGATAGAGATAAGACAATAACATATTTAACCCACGTTTTCCTTCTCTCCCCAATGCTACTTGCACCCTTATGCAACTGCCTTGAAATGACTAGAGAAAACTAGAAATAATTCAGCTTTATGGACTCAAGATCCAGTCAACCTGGAATGCTTTTTAGGTGAAATAGATATTAGCCAAATGATTTCTTCCTCTTGATTAGATGCTTATGGTAAGAGGGTGCAAAAGAAAAAAAACAGGACTCCTACTGTGGTGAGCAATCCTATTTTTTTCCCCTTAAACTTTTAGAATTGAAAATTAGGCTTTAAAATGCTAGGCAGCCAAGCAACTGCATTGATCATGGCCTGCATAACTTCTAGACTTCACAGAAGAATGGTTCAGCTCTTGTAGAATCCTCAGGTCTTGGATCTCAATGTAGGTAAGTCCTCAATGTACAGTCAGGGTGGCCTATCGATATTGATAATGTTGCCCAGCATCTTTCATCAAATAAGTATTCAGTATATTCATCCGCACAGATTCCTCACATACCAGAACTCTGGTTTTCTCCAAGTACTTCCCCTTTTTTTCTTCTCTCCTGTCTTTTTTGGTAATACTGAAATGAAACTTCTGTTATGTGAAATGTTTGTGTGTCCTATAGTACAGAGTGTTGGTTTATAGTGGCATTGTCAGCTATGCCAGAAGCAACCTCTGAATTATGAGCAATAATGAATAAGGCCGGTAATATATATTCTCTAGAGTTATATATTGTTGGGATTTCTTTAATACTAAAAAAGCCTCTTGGTATTGAAAAGGCTTGTCTTGTGGATAAAACACTGAACTAGGACTCACACTCAGCTTCTCTTGCTAGCTCAGCCACAGACTTCTTGTGTTACCTGAAGTCACGTAACCTCTCTCTGCCTTAGATTCCCTGTCTGTCAATTGGGGATGATCCTCAGAAGTGGCTTGTGAAGTTTGATTCATCGGTTTTCCAAGTGCTTTGCAATCCTCTGCTGGAAGGCACTAGAGAACAGCACAGTATTATTATCCTATTATATAATTATTAGCTTTACATAACAATACTACTAGTGATACTTTGTGTTCTTGTAACCAAATGCAGTTTCAAAGAAGTGAACAAGATGCATACACATACACTTCACTTAAGTTTTGTCTTTGTTATGCTTCTCTCCCAGTACCATGAGCTCACGACACTCTGCCAGCCCAGTTGTTTTCACCAGTGCCAGAAGTTCACCTAAAGAAGAGCTTCATTCTGCTACTTCCCCACAGCTCGCACCTTCTTTCTCCTCCTCCTCTTCCTCC
The DNA here is from genome assembly GCA_007922155.1 of Mesoclemmys tuberculata. Lineage (NCBI taxonomy): Eukaryota > Metazoa > Chordata > Testudines > Chelidae > Mesoclemmys > Mesoclemmys tuberculata. Next base: position 48,318,552 of record ML675613.1, read on the forward strand.
TCCTCTGGTCCTAGGACTTTCTACCCTCGCCAGGGTGCTACTAGCAAGTACCTGATTGGATGGAAAAAACCTGGAGGGACAATAAACTCTGTGGGGTTTATGGATTCCAGAAAGTAAGAGTGTTTTTTGGTTCTATTGTTTGGTTGTTAACTTAACATGAAGAAGCACAGAAATCCAGAGATGTTTCCCATATGGAAAGTCCTACAGAATTTAATAGAATCATCATATTATAATCTCTGCCTTAGAATTCCATAATGTGGCTTAAAAATTCTACAGCAAGTTTATCATTTTTCATTATTTTGTAAAAGTTTTAAAGTAGTTTCCATATAAATTCTATAGAATGCTGTAGATGTCATCCTTATTAAATTGTAGGATTTTTCTTTAGAAAATTCTTTAAATGGAACTCAAAATATTAATTGAATAAATAAGAACAAGCCTCCTAGCACTCGAGTATTTTTCCCCCCTTAGATTCTTCATTTTGTTCCCATATTCGAAGACTTGCATCAAGAGTTTTGTGATTTGGGGTCACAAATGACCTTGAAAGGTGGAGGTTGGAAAAATGCATATCAGAACAATTGGCCTACTGCAGTGGAGATTCAAATGCTTGGGCAATTAGGGCGGCTTTGAAGTCATTATTGGTGTGAAGCACAGCATGTCCAGATGATGCCAGTTAACTGTGAATGAGCCACTAAAGGGAATGCTAGAAAGAAGAAGCTAAAATAAAAAGTAAAAAAAAGTATTTTGTAGAAGTTATACAGTGAAACTCAGTTAAAAGAATAGGGACTTTTGGTATGTTTATGCATTCAGCTAGTATTTAACAGGCCTTAGTTTATATGTTTGTTCTTTGTGAGATCACTCATTCCTTTAATAGAAAAATTTATTACTCTCTCATGCATTGGATGTTGATGCTTTCAACAGGTTTATTCCTTTAACAGGTATTCATTTATATGGGACTTTACTGTATTATACAAAATTTGAGCTTTGTCTTCCCTTATCCACACCTTCCCTCTCCCCCATTTTTTCCTCTGAAAATCTTGTTGATGCTTTACTGCTGATTACATTAATAGATCCAGCCCCGAGTGGCTTTGGGTCCTGAACATGTCTGTTTCCTTTCCTTTAAGACGTCACCAGAGTGATGGCAATGAAATGGCCCATCCACGGTTACGTGCATCAGCCAGAGATCTAAGGGCATCACCAAAGCAAGCATCCAAGTCCACTATTGAGGAAGAGCTGAAGAAATTGATAGATCTCGATAGCCCAACGCTAGAGTCCCAGAAGAATTTTAAGGTATGCTACAGAAATGGATCATCCTCTTTTGTCACTGTTAAGCGAAATTCAAGGGACCAGAAATCTATGCCAGTTTACAGCAGCTGAGGGTCTGGACCCAAATACTTCATTAATGTCTGAGTGCATCATTCATAAAGCATCGTTCATCACTGTTGAAAACAAGATAAAAGCTAAACTGAACCTGCAGAGTGTTGAATACCTCATGGAAAATGTGAACATTGTCAACTCTAAGGACAGTTGAAAACATTCAGCTCTTTACAGGAGCTGCTCAGCTACACAGTGTCCTAGAAGTTTCTCAGATGGAACTTCCCTGTTCTCATCCATAACAACAACAAAAAATTCAATTTTAATCTTCCCTAAATTCTTGACATGAACACAAGGCTGGCCATTTGCCCCAGAGTTTATCAGTCACTGGAGGTTAGTATTGTGGAATGGTTTTGGTATTCCAGCCATTGCAATGGTATGGCAGATTTTTGTGCAAGCCTTTGAGGAGACTAACATACTTAACTGAAGAGAAAACCTAAGACTGATTGAATGTAGAAATCAGAACACTGTCTCTATCCTGTTGAGTGGTCCTTCCACACTCTGATTAGAGCACTAGAGGAGTAGCATGTTGACAGAGCACTGAAAAAAGCAGCATACATGCCTTAGTGCTTCTTTCATCCTATTACTTGCTGCACAATGACCAAAAATGCTCCCTAAACCTAAAACAAATATTTATACATACATAATCTACTCAGGAAAATTTTCTGAGGTTTTATCAGAAGTTGTAATGACTTATAATTTGAAACATTAATAAAATAGATTGTTTTCAAGAAAGTGTTTTGATTTCTGTAGTGTCTGTACTAAGTCAATGAGTTCATGCTCATCACCCAGGGCCCATATGGTTTCCACAGCAACCATGCAAAAGAGAGCGCTTTCAACTTCTTTCTCTGCTTGTCAAATCCCAGAAAGGCTTATTAACACTTGTAGGTATCAAATTCCATATACAGGTTATTTCCATGTTACCTTAAAGGCTGGAGAGAAAAAAATTTGCAATGGGCAAGAATTTTTTTTTAACTGTATAGTGGTTTATAAGGGGAAGGAGGCATAGAAGAGGTGGAAAACACCCTCCTCCTGATTTGTAAACAGGGGCCTATTGTCTTTTCAAGAAATTCCATATAAACTGTTAATTGTCCCAGAGACCACGAATAGTGTGCTTCTTTTGTGAGCCTCTTACGTTGACTATGCCCAGTGAGTCTCTTCTTTCCAGTAACCTTCATTTTTTTGGTGACTGGGGTTAGTGTGTCAGCTCAGCCTCATTACCTCCTAAATTTTATCAATGCTGGCATAGTTTACCGGTAATGAAAATAAATGTTAAAATTGAAACATAACTCTCATTTCTACCCAGCACAATTTGTACTTCATGTTAGGTTAAGAAATGTGCCTCTCCTTAGCTATCCTTTTTTTGGCAGCAGCACTTCTTGTATTTGGTAATCAAGAAGCCCTGTTTCCTGATAAAATAGATACTTTTGGGGGGTCTCCTGATGTTTCTGCCTTCTCATTCCTTCCCTTTTCCCTATCATCTTTAACTCTCCTTTCCATCTCTCCTTCCCTTTTCTTATGGCTTCTTCTCTCTTCACACTCTTCACCTCCATGTCATCTTTCTCTAACTTCCCTCTGCTTTTCACTTCCCTGCTCACATTGCATCTCCTCCCTAAATCCACCTAGTACTTAAATATTAATAGCCTTAACGTGTAAAGGTCTAGTGCTAATCATGTTTCCAGTTTCTAATATTCAAGGCTGCAAGTGTTTCTACTCTGGGATGTCTACACAAGTAGCAGTTGAGCAGCACTTGGTGTTGGGAACTGGTTCTTTCCCCCCCCCTGCCTCTCCCCCTAGGGACTAGTATTGTCAGATTTGGCTGGGTCCTGACAAGAAACTGCCAACTGGACTTTTGGTCCCAAAAGGAAAAACCAGAGTGGTTCTCTATCTACCATATGTAAAACCGTTATTGATCCCTTGCTATCAAAAGTTGTCATTTTTCTGGTACTCAGCTCTAAATGGAAAACTCACATCGTGATGGTCCTTCCAGACCCCCTGACACCATAGCAATTAAATTAGCCGGTATTATTTTTGTGCCCACTGAGCCCCATAAACAGTTATAATCCCATATCTCGATAGACATGTAATTTTTACATTAGTATGTTTTCAAAAATGCCACTACAATGTCATTTCTGCTTATGGTAACTGTAGAGACCTGCTTTGACCACACTATGCAACATTCATCTTGTTCACCAAACGACCAGCGTGTGTCTGTCTTAGGCTGGGTCTACACTGACGGCGGCAAATTCGCCGCCGTCAGATCGATTGCTCTGGATCAACTGAGCGGTCTGTGTAGATCCAGCAAGTGATGCAGGAAAACCATCCCGGTAAGTGGCGTTCCCTTCGATGCAGCGCAGCGTGGACGGTGTGCGGAGGAGACGCTGCAAAGTCGACAGGAGATACACAAGTGATTTATATCACTTGCGTTATCTCCCATCGACCGCCGCCAAATAACAAAGGTAAGTGTAGACCGGGCCTCTGTGTGGACAATCCCATGGAGGCGAACTGACAGAACACACAAACGATTAGCATATAAAATAGTCTCTTCTGTTTTTCCTGATGGTATCAACAAGTTTTTAAAATATTTTAGCTACATTTCTGGTTCTTTATCCATAAACACAAAACTTGGGGCAGATTTTGGCAGGGGCTTCTGATCTTTTTGACAAAAACCATAGTTTGTTTTGGCAGATTGTCCTCCAATGTACAGGAGCCAATAGCCTCTCTCTTCCTCCCCACTTCTGTCCCATTCTGCAGCGTGGGTTTTAATCACTGAAATAGAATAATGTCTGCTTAAACAATTGCATTTATTTATTTATTGTGAATAGATATGTATTTCTCTGCAAATGAGCAGCTCTCCAAAATGCATTTAATCATGTCTGCTCCAGGGTTTTCAATTAGTGGAGCTGTGTTTTTGTTTTGTTAATTTTTATTCAAATCTCTCTGAAGGATTTTAGTTTTAGACTTTCCTCACTGTTCTGTTACACAGGGCTTGTAGCCAATTGGCATCTTGTTGGCTATCAATGCTGTCTTAGGAGAGCGTGGAAGATAGCACAAGAGAGAGAACTCCTTTATTTTAGGTATCACTTAACACGCTTCTGTAAATATTTTCCCTAGTATATGTGGTCTGTAGCAAATTTACAGAGTCCATTAGGACTTTTTGAGGTTAGATATCCTACAAGATGTCTGTTGTATGATAAAAATAGAAAAATTAAAACTGGCAAAGATCTAATAGCACATCTAATCTTGATCTCTTTCAAAGCAGTTGTTCATATAGTACTTTGTCCCATCCAGTTTAACAAAGGTTGAGTATGTTAAAGCCAGCTTCCTTGTACAAATATAGATTGCTTTAATAAACAAATGTAGCATATGTTTGAAATGTTACCATACACTGATGTCCTCTTAAGAATTTATAGTCACACCTTTCCCTCCTTTCAGTCTCCATTCCCTAGCACTCCTACCACAAAGCGTGCCTTGCAGAGGACTCTGTCAGATGAAAGTATTTACAGTGGTCAAAGGGAACATTTCTTCACCTCACGGGCCTCGCTCTTGGACCAAGCCCTGCCAAATGACGTCCTGTTCAGCAGCACATACCCTTCTCTTCCCAAGTCACTGCCCTTACGAAGGCCATCATACACTTTAGGAATGAAATCATTACATGGTAGGTATATTTCCAGCCTTATTACGGTAAAGAAGAGATTCCATGACAGTTACTTTAACAAAAAACAGTTGCCTGGCAATTTGTTAATTGCATCTTAGTTTTGTTAAAGTAAAGGGAGTCAAGTCCCGTGTCTCAGAATGTAAACGGGATTTTTTCATCCATGGATACGGCACTGCATAATTGGCCCAGTCGGTAGTTTGAGGAAGAGCTGGGGAAGTTTGCCTTTTTTTTTAGCATTACATATTCTCCACTTCCAAGAACGGCAATCAAGACTAGTTGGTCCAAAGAGCCAGTCCTATGTGTCTGTGATTGCCTTCTTGTGGTGTCTAGTTTAATATGTAGGTTATAGGAACAAAGTACAACTGACAATGAATACCACTGAGCTGGATGAATCCCAGTGGACATTTGGAGGTACTGAAGCACTTAATAAATTCTTAATGCACCAGCTGATCCTGAATTCAGATCTTTGTGCTACAGACTGCAGGATTTGGATTTTCTTAAACAATTTGATCAAGCATTAAACAGGTAACTTGAAGAAGCTACCTTATTTAGTTGTTTAAAATGTGCATGTGATACTGCAAATGCCTCCATTATTGCAGTGACAAGCATCAGTAAGTTTATGCAGTATAATGTAGATTAGTTTGTGTTGAATCCCTTGCTGCTTATGGGCTGGAGGATTTTACACAGATTCCCGCTGCGCCATTTACTTAAATGTGTAATTGTATGTTTCCTGAATATTTAACCTTCACTTGGAGAAATAGTTCAATAGGCCTCCCGGTGTGAAAATGCTCTATGTTGGCTTTTGGAGATGTATAACTGTTTCTGTTCATATGGTGATACATCTTAGGTAAATGAATATGAGTGTTGTTATATCAGTAGTCTCAACTCAATGCAGAGGTACTTAAGCACTTAAAACCAAGCTACTGTAGTTGGTAGTTCTTTGATTTGCATTTTGCTTTAACTTTTAGCACAGTTGGTTATAGTATGTACCATTTCTTTGGACTGAAAACCCTACCAACTCTTCAAAGGTGGAAGTTTTAGTCAATTTCACTCTGAAGTCTGGGAGTGTATAGTATCCATCAGTGCCACTGAGGAGGCTGAAAGGAGGAAGACTGCAGTTTCCCAAAAGTAAAAGCTCTAATCTTTTATTCCGTAGGACATACTTTGCCAAATGTAGTGAGTTGATCAGATGTGAATTGTATGATAAAGAAGGGAGAACCCCTAGTTCTGTCACTACAAAGTACCACATTTGAAACAGTGGAAGCTCGTGTACTGCTGACTTGGAGGGGAGAAGTAGCTGCCACCAGCCATTATCTTCCACACTCTTCGAGGAAGTCCTCAAATCCTAGCTGAAATACTGAATCTCCTTCCCCAGCTCTCTTTATTAGAAAGTTATCTCTGATCTTCTCCAGCTTGAATTTTGAGCTGTGGCACTGGCTGGCCAGTTTGCCCCGCTGACGTTATGACGTGACAGACACACGGAAGCAGGTCTGAAATGCAAATAATGTGATTTGAGTCAAAAAAGGACAGTTTGGATCAAGCAGGCAAAAGCCAAAGGAGTCTTCAGTGCACAAAGGGGCTCAGGTTAGCCTAAAAAAGCCCAGACCCTACCCCAAGAAACAGATAACCAGAGTACAAATAATTGACTAGCTGTAGGCATAGGATAGTCTGACACCTAATATGTCACCCTGCCCTTTCCAGACGTGTGTTTATCTGCCACGAGGAGCGCTTATCTCGCCACAGCTCTTGCTGTTCAACAAGGTGCCGTGAGTTGAAGCGTAGCACAGTTTAAGACATTTCATCGAATTGGGAAAAGAAGCTGGCCCCTGCATCACCAGGAACGCTGCTGTTCCATTGATTGTCATCAGATTCATAGAACGCATTTTCTTCAGCTGAGCACTACGCTGGGAAAATAGTTACATCATTTTCCTCTGCCTCTCATTACTAGGCATCAGTTCATTCAGTCTTGAAATTGACATTTTTGTAAACCGTTGCTGATCTTTAACACACTTCTCATGGTGGGTCGGGGATGAAGCTCCTTTTAGTCTTTCTCTCCGTAGATACTAAAATATATTTTAGACTGAGTTACATTTATAACGGACTTGTGGAAAGAGTGCCTGTATGCCTTGTGAGTGTAAAAGGGAGCAGGCAATACAGGGTCGTCTTTCATTTAGACTTCTTGTGTTTTCCAAAAGAAGCTTGGCTGCTCTGTCATTCTCTCCTGTGCACTGAACTGGGAATCTCGAGACTCTTATTACCCATTCTAGTGCAAGGGTTTTATGCAATCATCGTCACAATAGGATTTTCAATTTTCTGTAAAATTCAGGTCTTGAAGATAAAAGAACCCAAACATGTGGGTGACACACAAATTCTTTCTTATTTACAAGCCCTTGGTGAGAGAGAGTTTAAATAGAACTGGATATTTAATACCAACCCAGTATTTGTTAACTTCCATCCACCCATAATTCTGTTAACTTTAAGCATATTAATAACAGTTGCATACTCAAGGCAGCTCTTCATATTGTGTGGAGGGGAAAACATGAGCTAGAAATATTCTGATTCACCAGTCTGTCTTAACTGGCAATTGAGTTAACACCTTTGAAACAGATCATTTTGTCAGTGGTTACAAATATTTCATATTTTGTTTTCTTTTAATACTGTGTGAGAAAGGGATAGTGCAGCAGAGTCAGCAGACTGCCGAGTCTTCTAAAGCTTATCAGGCCTGTGAGGAGACATGAGTTGTCGGGGTGCAAGAATCTGCAGGGTACAGTGTCAGGTGAGAGCCTGCATTTCCAAGTGCTAGTCTGCACATCTTGGGCATGTTGAAGAGGACTGAATCTGAGGATGAGAGATTAACGTGATCCCCAAATAGCTGGCTTGCAGAATGATGTGAGTGATCAGCTTCACTCTGGATGATGATGGTGTCTCGGCAGGTTTGAAAAATGACATCCTGGAAAAGAAAGGAATAGGGATTCAATTCTTTACTATTTGGAAATGAAGAAAACTTTCGGTGAGGGAAATGGCCATGTTTTCAATTATTTTATTTTTGTTCTGCATGGCTTCAGGAGAATTCTCTGCCTCAGACAGCTCCCTCACAGACATCCAGGAGCAGAGAAAGCAGCCCATGCCAGACCCGGGTCTTATGCCCTTGCCTGATTCTGCCTCTGATCTGGACTGGTCAAACTTGGTAGATGCTGCCAAAGCCTTTGAGGGTAAGTATTTGAAATACATTACTGGAACAGCTTATATGCTACTTTGCACCTCTCCAAGGACAGCTTTTTAATTCTGATATTCTTTCCATTTCTTAGCTTCTCTTTTACTTGAAGTCCAAGTTCTTTTGAAAATGCAATCCAAATGGCAACAGCCTAATATGTGTTTACTTATAATATTCAGATGCCATTTCTTTATATTTGAATCATGGTTTCAGTACTGTAGCTGCAACATAAAATGATTTAGCTGCATTTCTGTGTAACTGAATACTTTTCATTAATACAGACCAGTCCCAAAGGCCACAGCATGCATGGACAGGCATCTGGCATGAACGTGCAGAGTGGAAGCCAAGCAGCAGGGAAAAGGAGGGCAGTCACTTTAATGACTGTAAAAAGCACTAGACAGAAGTTTCTGTGTTATAGCTGAAGTGCATTGCCAAAGTAGTTTGGGAAGTCTGCCTAGCTGGCACATGCCTTTCCATTGCTATTCTTCCTTAGCATACCTCCAAATACGTGGACTTGCACATTGATATCACTTTATCCTATGGTGCTTTCCTTCACAAAGAGTGAACTGAAGAGAAATGTATGTTGCTGGGAGGCATTGGATTTTAAAGAAACACTAAAGATTTTTAGCTCAAAATGTAAGCTCCTTTAAAGTGTTATAATCTGATGGAAAGTCACGTGGATACTTTAATCAAAGGTCACTTTTTCAAATTTCTACATACATGCTGTTCTATCTCATGAAGTTGCTTCCACTGATTCCTGCTTTTTTGGATGCTGTGCAGCATGGACACCAAGAATGTGGATACCTGCAGTTACTGTTAAGTAACCTACTTTCTTCTGTTCCCCTGCCAGTTCTGCGATAGCAGCAGTACGAGTAACTAACACACAGCATTCCCTGGGTAGTGCTGTTATCAGTCCGTGACGTAAGAACGTGCTGTGACATTAACATGGGAACTGTGTGGTGCATGGATTAATGTACTTGCCATTTATCTCTGGAGAGCAGAGCTCTAATGCTATCTTAATTCACCGAGGGACATGAAATTGTGGAGAGGTTTTGTGAAATGCACAGATAAGGATTAGAACAAGGCCACCATTGTAGTGCAATTTACTATAATTGGCAATCTCTCTTCAAAAGAACCCCTTCTTTTACTACGCTTGTTCACAGTATACCTGACTCTAATACACAACGTGTTCCTCACTTTCATAGGCACTGAATACACTCTTATTTGTCATGAAAAGTTCGAATGCATTTATTCTGGTGAAAGATATCTGATTGACACTCTCTACTCAGGGAATAGGTAAAGCATGGGCAGTGTATTGTCAGCTGTCTCCCATTACTCCCCAGTGGGCTTCAAACCTGACCTGTGGAGATAAACTATCCAGTTCCCGTGTCAACTCAATCCAGTGGCCTCTCTGCTGAGTGCGAGTGTGGGATTTGCAAGTACCATTTAGTGTAAATAACTGGTGCTTTTTCTGATTTTGGACACCTGTTGATTAGAAACTAGGCAGAGATTTCCAGTTCATCCCTATAAACAGATATATGGAAAAACAAATGATGGCGGCATGGGAATTTATTTTTATTTTTTTTAGCTTAAAATACATTATAAAGGCTTGACAATAAACAAAAATAACAAATACAAAATGACCAGGGTCTATTCACTTTCACCACATAATTCTCACAACCATAAAGACATGGGAAACTCCTTTCTAGGAAAAAGCTTCTTGAATAGTGCTATGTGAAGCCATAGGTTGGCTCTAAAACGTTTTACCCACAGGAGCCCGAATCATTGTGTGCACTGCAGTTCTCAGTAAAAGGAGTGCCATATATGTCTTTTACATGAGTGGCTTTGTACCTTTCAAAATGTTAGTCCCATTTCAATAGAAAGGGGCTGTATGGTGGTAAATCAGTGAGATGGGAGTTTTAATTCTTTGGTTTTATTTCTGTACCACTGATTTGCTTTGTCACTTTAAGCAAGTGTTGTATTTAACTTTTCTGTGCCTCCAGTTAATTTTTTTTAAATGGTTATTTTAATAACATATGTCATCTAGGTGTCGTGTTGTGATACTTAATGTTTGTGTTGCTTTGAGATCCTCAAATGCAGGTGCTCCAGTACGTAAAACAAATTATCATTACATTTACAATTACGTTTGACTCTCTCTCCAGTTCAGCGAGCCTCGTTCTTTGCTGCTAGTGATGAAATCCACAGATCTGTGAGTGCTGCTTCCAGTAGTGATCACACTGAGGACCAGCTTACTGCACAGATGAAGCCTTACACAGGGTGAGTAAATACATTGGACAGGTAGGTAGGCTTTTTAAACTAAAAACTGAGGGGATAGGATGATAGAGGGATGCTTTATTTGTAACGAACATTTAGACCTCTTACAAGTTTTTACAAAAGAGAAGCCAAGGAGTCCGGAAACACAAGAGTGCTGAGTATATTTCTGCTCTTGTGAAAATAACACGTTTCTGAAGGTTCTCTTTCATCTAAGATGTTTAAAACAGTGTCCGAGGCTGTCTTATTCCAAAGTGTATGTAATTATCTTGTAACTAATGGAGAGAGGGAGAAAGCAAGCGATGAGACTTCAGTTACTGCTAATAGCCATTTCATTGAGTGATTGTGCTGCCTAAGCACGTATATGTCATTTCTGTTAATAGTTGAGTCCTGTGGCGAACATTTGAAAGTAAAAATTATATTCAGAATGTATTGTCTCACACGTGCATTTCGAGCAGTTTCTCCTAGCAAAGTCTGCTAGAAATCCAGCCTAGGGTTAGTAGTGAAGAACGATTATGGAAATTCCTGTCAATACTGTTTTTATCTCCTGCTTTCAACAGCAAAGAGTCTCCTCCTACTCTTGCTTCCAAAGTGGACCAACTGGAAAATTTACTGAAGATGCTCCAAGAGGATTTAAAGAGGGTAAACATTTATTCTACAGGAAGCCTGTAGGGTGTAGATATGTTGTTGATAGGTGCTACTAGTCACGTTATAATCTTCACCTTATCACTCCCAAGCTTGTAACAGTCTCATCCTTTGTTAAGAAAATTACCTCTCTTTACTTCTCTCCTCAGGTCATAGTGTAGGTTGTTGGTTTTTTTTAACACGGTGTTAGGAAGTAAGAGGTAAAGTCAGTCTACTTTCTACTGGTAAAAGACATGCTCCTGTGCAGAAAGGATCTTGCTGTGCTCAGGTCAAAGGTCTCTTGTGCAGTACAGTATTCATGGAAGTGTTTCTTGTCTCTTATTTAGTGTCTCTTATTTAGCTCTCTTTAGCAGTCACACCATAGGAGGGCTGCATTAGCAGCATGGAACAGATTATGACCATTTTCAGTTGATCACTTGGGGATTTTATGTTAGAATTTAGTCTTGAGAAGTCCCAACAATCTGTGCCAAAAGAGCATGTGGAGGAAAGAATGTCACCATAGGTCTAGAATTTCCTAAAGCCAGGAACACAAGAGTCAATGCACTTAAAGTTCTTAAAAGTGGGGAACAAAACTGTATAATATCGCTCTGGGATGGAGGCTAGTTTGTTGACAAAGGCAGGAAATGTGACCTGGAATCACCACTGAGCTCTCCTCCTCTTCCTCATGCCTCAGGAAAAAGAAGACAAAGTCAATCTTCAGGCTGAAGTGCAACATTTGCGAGAAGACAACTTACGGTTACAGGAGGAGTCCCAGAGTGCATCTGAGAAATTGAAGAAATTCACTGAATGGGTTTTCAACACGATTGATATGAACTGAGAACAGTAAATGGGGAAGGAAAACATCAATTACAAACAATCATTAGTGGGACTTAGCTTTAATGCCACCTTCATCATGATATGTCAAAGTATAGTCAGAGCACTTCCCTACCCTTCCTACTCTAACCCCTTTTTGCCTCTGCACGCACTCCGAACAGTTGCGGGTCAGCGACCACTGTCTGCCTTTTGTAGAAAAACAAAAACATAATTTTAAAAAACATAAAATAAAAGTTGAACTGCTAAAATGTGAATGTCTTTATTTTTTGCACATTATCTCTTTTACCTGTTATGTACAAAATGATTTGGAGGCTGGCCCAGAATTGTTCTGTCTATTTGCCTCTATTTATTTCCATTAACTCCCTTCTATCTGTTTCAGGTAACCTGCTTTTCCTTGCTGCTTTGACAAATATTATGACTCCTAGGAAACTAGAAAGAAATGTTTATTTTGCTGCTTTCCTTACACTGTTTTCTGATGTATGCCACAGACAAGGGGATGTAAAACAATGTTTTAGGTGTCTCCTTAATTATTTGTGCTTGATCACTAGTGCTACCTTCACATATGTAACGCAGAACATATGCCCATAGTGTATGGTACAGTACAATCAACATCACAACATTGGAAGAGAGATTAGAGACTTAAGCCATGGATGAGGCATATTATCACACATCCTTGCACTAGTGCTTCTAGTTGCCTTTGTTTCCTATGGATACAATGGTTGCCAGGTACTTTAGGAATAGTGCAACTTGGCATGCTAGATGGAACGCCACATCAGGCTGACTGAGAGTAACTGCTGTACTTCTGCTTAAGCATTGTCTCTGTCCCTCCCCTACCTGGGGATCTATTACCTACCTATATATAGTAGGTCCTTGGCTGAAGCTGTAAAGTGTTTGATTTTTTTAAAAATTGTATGCCTTTTCTTATACACTATATATGCCATGTCATTGCACCTGCCCTCCCATCCCCACCCAGTTTGGTCATAAAACTTTTCAAATAAAAAAAGGCTGAAGAAATGTTTATTAATCTCAACCTTATATCACAGGTCTTTGGCATTAGTATATCTTTAATAACCTTACTATGGGTGCCACAAATGGAGAAATACAAAGATGATGTTAGAGACTTTGTCCCCTTCCTTAAGTAGTGGGACACAGAGGGAATCAGTATTGTAACTCTTCGATCACTGATGTCTGGATTTCCCAGTTCAGCTGGCTAACATAAGATTATGTTACGTTCCCTGCCTGCCTGGTACCAGGAAGGTTAACTTGTTTTTCTTTGAAGGAGCTATAAACTAGCCATAAAATATAACCTCTCCAGAAACACCTTTTTGGCATCAGAATATAACTCATACTGCAACCTGCACAGATATTGATGCAAGCCACATGCAGTGAAGCATCATCTTTGCGCTTCTCTGCATGCATCCACTAACTCTGAAACACACATTGCCTTACACAAGTAACGCTGTATTATTTGTCCATTTCAGGAACTGCCTCCCCTTCCTCCCCAGTCATTGACTCTCAAAAGAAATGGTCAGTGGAAATATTCTTTTTCATTGTTACTGAATCTTCCAAGCTTTCTCTGATGCCCTTTTTCATGCTCTTTAATCCTACTGCACACAAACATGCTACACTTTGACCTAAAGCTTCATTTGTGGTGATAATCCCCATGGAATTCTTCTCTGCTAATGTTTTGTCTTGGAAATTAATCTATTTGGAATATTTCTGGAGTGCTTTTGTAAAGGTTGAGACTGTCCTGTTATTTTTTAAAAAATGACTTGTATGAAGGAGATTTGTATAATGCCTGATATTATTTGTAAATGGGAAATATTGCCAACACCCCTGAGCATCCTGAAGTCTTGCTTGTTCTCTTCTATTTTTAAGTTTGGTTTGGGTTTTATTTTATTTTAAACAAATTTTGGGGACTTGGGGCAGACTATTTATTAGAGTTTTGCAACAGAGTTCTTGTATGAAGCCTCTAAAAGGCAACTTGTAAAATTCTGACAATAAAACTCATTTTAAAGGCTCTTCTAAAACCATTTTTGATTGATTTTGTTGGGTTTTTATGTTGTTTGAAACTTCCTAAAGAAAAAGCCTCCTTTCCTTGTTCTTCCTCATTGCACCAATGCGTCAGCACTCAAGGAGACAAGAGTTCCATTCTCCACGTTGTCTCTTCTTTTCCTTTCCCTTTGTATATACACACACGTCACCATTATGCTTTCTATTTTAGTGCAAAAAATTCTCTCCCCACCCCATCTTAATTAGAATATTCTTATTTCTCTAATGAAGAATAATTTTTCTTATCTTAGTTTTTGATTCCCATGCATCAGCTTCACCAAGCTGGTAGGAAGGTTTCCAGGTCCACTGCTGGCGCAAGCCATCCACTAGTGAGTCAGGGTTAACACTTTAAAATTTGTCCTGAGAAGACTGTTTCTTCTCTACCACATTTTTACTGGCATCCCTACACAATGGCTAGTGAAGAGGAAGGTCTATTTCAGTCCAACAGAGAAATAGCTACTGAAAGGGAGTAATACGGACAATAGTAGGGTATTCTAGGAGCTGACTGGGTAAGACCTATGGAATCTTGCTAAGAGCACTGGCTTTTAGCACTTTCCATTGTAAGAGCATTGCTTTCTGTCTTTTCATTGTAAAATCCATTTTTATTGGATTTTGAATTAATGGACAAAGGTTAGTGCTTCTGAGTGAGTTCCCCTACCCACATCCACATTGAGGTGGAGCTAGAGGTTTCCCAACTTTACATACCATGGGCCACACTGGCAGCTTGGCAGAAAACCAGGGCAAGACGACCTGATCTGCAGGCTTTATTTAAATTGTTCTGAAAAATAAATGCGAACAATTCTGTTTGTACATCTCTTCAGTTATAGTGTATTACTTGTTGACTGAGGCCACCATCAATAAAAATGTGCAGTTGACCAACTTTGACATCACCCTGCAGTGAGGTACCCTCTAATAATTGTTTACAGGCGTGGAACAAACACACAAGTTAGTTTAAAACCTTTGAGCCCAGGCTCTCCATCTCCCATTCCTCCTTCTGCTTCTTCACTCCCTCCAACATTCTGTCAACTCCTTCGTTCACTCATTCCCCCTCCACTCTCTGACTCGTCTTCCTCATTCTGTATCCCACATTAATTATCTCCTCTTCTTCACATCCTTTCACTTTCCCTTCATCCCTTCACTTTCACTCTCTGTGTGTGTGGGTGTCTGTCTCTTGGGGAGAGGAGAGGAAGGAATAAGGAAGGATACAAGCAGGCACCTTTTCCAGCCTGATCTAAAAACTAGTCCACTCAGTATGGTAGGTAAAGTGCCAACTTGCCTTCTTTTCTGGGCACTGGTTTTTTAAGAAAAGAACCATATACCAACAAAGATCAGCTCAAACTTTCTCCCCAAATTTGGCTTGCCTAAGGTTCCTCTTTCATCACTTCCACGAAAATAGCAGAGAGAAGGGTGAGCCAATAGAGCATCAGCTCCTTCTACCCACCACATCATAGGATAGCCCCCACTGCATGGCAGGTATGGTGCTGTCTACTTTGTCAGCAGAAGGCACTACTGAGTGTGGAGCCTCTAGCAGCTCTTGTTACAGTGAATTGCTTGCAGTCCGGGGGGCTACATTTGAGGACGTCAAATTTTATTTGGCCCCTCAAACCACATTCTTGAAACCCTTCAGTTAGAGGCTGATCATGGAGATGAAGGTAAAATTGCAAACTCTGTAAGAGTTCCTGTCTACCTTTCCACCCACAGAATCAGTAATTCAATCTGGGTTGTGAAAGAAGCCTAGCGAGGTGAGTGCCCAGCTCCTGTTGAATGTAATAACTGCCATAGGCTTCACTGAAAACCTCAGCCTAAATACTTTGTGCAGGCCAGTGCAGCGGGCTCTCATGTTTAATAGTGTGCCATGGGTTGCTCCTGCAGGAAGTCAGATAGCAATATTCACTAAACAACTACAAAGAAAAAACATCATCTACTGTGGAGATGTCATGCTGGAGTCAGTGACATGATCCAGACCCTGACAAATAGGTTGGGCTCAGTAGGCCTTTTCTTACACAACAAAGAGATCCATCAAACATCCTTTAAGGGATAGGGACACAGTTTTCTTTTTCATAAATTCACATAACCCTCTTCTTTGGTGGTAATAGTTTTTGGGTGGCCCTATAACAGTCTCCCTTTTTACAGGGTTTTGTTCATTTGCTGTCTGCTTGGCTCTTTGTAAAATTCTATATGGTAATTCTGAAGTCAGAACAACTCCCCTTGTACAGAGATGGAAGGAGAACCCAACTGGTTGCCATTTCTCTAATTAAGTTGGCATCTTGAATTCAGTTTTCTGGAAGACAGACATCAGCCTTCTCCCCATTCCTACAGCAAGAACAGAACAGAGAACTGAGCTGAGCCAAAATGGCGAAACAGGTAAGAGTATGGGAACAGCGACAACATGGAGCTGGTGGAAACTCCCTCAAATCTGACCATTTCTAGTATGTAGGGACTTAGCTTCATCTCCACAGGCAGGATGGGAGGATTTTAAGGAAGAATATTTTATCTGAATGTTTACTTTGAAATTCTAAAGTAACAGATGTTTGCTTTTGTAAAAGCCGTTCATTTAAGCCATTCAACGTTTTTGTCTCATTCCATACGTGGTATAACAGACTGTAACCCGTTTATCCGACCTCTATTTAACCCAGTTGGTCATGTCCCGACAGAAGATGACCACAAGCATTACCGTCCTGCTTATTTAATTTTCTGAAGGTTTCATCCGTTTCTGAACTTCCTTCAGTTAAAGTGGGCTAAAGAATAAGCTGTGGATGTGGATCAGGGTGCCTGTGCACTGTGGGGTAAATGGATGACTTACAGCCACCGCCTTCAATAAGGGGGTAATAGCAGTCCCCCTACTTCACAGGGGTGTTGTCAGGATAAATATATTGAAGTTTGTGAGGTGATGCAGGACATAGAAGTACCTAAGATGGATGGATACGGTGGACGTGCATTGCTCTTCAGAAGCTATAAAAGGCATTGTACCTCCAGCCACTTCTGGATAGTGTGATCTACACTCTGTGCTTTTTGAAAGCCTGAAGCAAATGCGTTCTTCTATGGGGCCAGCTCCCTTGGCTACTGAGATTGCGGAACAGAGCCCTGCTGTTATGCATCCATTAGCGAGCTAGCATTGCTGACGGCACTAACTCAGAGCAGACTAGTTCCCCATGTTCAAGGACTGACTATGCTCAACAGTGTTATCCTGAGCAGGATATAAGAGGGTAAGATCCTTGCTCTCTGCACTCTTGCAGGGGCCAGGCATAATATAGGCTCCCCCCAGTGTTTTGATACACAAGGGCAAAGGCCAAATATCTCCAGTGCTCTGAGTGCAGATGTGTAGGCATCCCTTCCCATCTGTTGTTTATGGTGCTGCATATGTGGCTAATGAGTCTCCTACTATGCAGTGACTTTTTCCCAAGGATTTTGCATAACTGTAGTCAGCTTTATTTATACACACACACACACATGCATGGACCAAATCCCTGATTCAAGATTCTGCTCCACCCAATTGTACTCTTGAGAAAGATGTACCTATCATCAGGTCTGGAACAGCAGCTGATGGGGATGCTGCACAGATGGGGCTGCTAGTAACCAAAAGAGAGAGCTTGCTTCATCAGTTTTCAGCACCCAAAGAAGCCTAATTAAGTCAGATTGGCATCCATTCACGGACAGGCTCCTTTGCACCTTCCTAACCTCAGGTTGTCATGATGGTCGATACAACTGATTAACAGCTATAAATAGGTCTCTCGCCTAAGTGGCAGAGAAAGCAGGATGCTTATAACACTTCACTTTAAGCTTTGTGTCTGCTCTTTTCCCTCCCTCTCACCCTAATGCCTCCATTTACCTAGAAAATAGTACACTCTGCTTGACTGATCATTTTGTCTTGCAGCTATTTTCTCTCCCAAGCACACAACATCCAATGCAGCAAGAGCTATTGCAACTCTGATTCTGGCAAACAGATGGCAGAGGAATCAAAATTAATATCATGGGGCCCAGGAGAAAAAATGTGGTAGAGTTTGAAGCATTTCATTAAACAATGAAACTTGGCTGACACCTTTTAATGTGGAAGGAATCAAATCAAGAATAAAAATAACGTGTATCTGCCTTAAGGTTTCACTCCAACGAAATATGCATGTTCAAGTGGGCATGGAATCCACTGACAGTAGGGCTGAATTTGGATAATCACTGAGGCTGAGAAGGATAACGACTCTAGTTAACTGTGTGGCAAGAGTAAGTTCTGGCATGCCCCAATGGCACGCCACCCCATGTTCTGGGTGTCCCTAGCCTCTAACTGCCAGAAGCTGAGAGTGGACAACAGGGGGTGGATCATTTGATAATTGCCCAGTCTGTTCATTCCCTCTGAAGCATCTGGCATTGGTAACTGTTCAAATACTGGTCTAGATCAGGGGTCGGCAACCCGCGGAGCCGCATGCGGCTCTTCAGCCGTGGTAAGCTGCGGCTCTTCAGACCCCTGGTCTAGATGGATCATTGTTCTGACCCAGTATGGCCATTTTTCTGTTTTGTATACTGGAGATTACCCTGTAAGGTGGGGAAACACCCCCTCCCCCACATCTGGTCTTCTCTTTGTAAAAGCGAGCTCCTTCCAGGAAAGGAGAAGAGACACACAACACTGTTGGGGTGAGACTGTCTGTTCCAATAGACTGAGCTAAACTGAACTGAGAGCCTGCTAATTGGATGTAAGAATACAACTCCCAGACTTCGACCTTCTATAACAGAAGTTTCCAGACCCTTAGTAGCTTAGTGGTCCCTGAGCTTAAGTCTGAAAATAAGAGGAAAGGTTTTTGCGTTATTTTTTCCAGTTTCTTTATTTTTTCTTGAACGGATACTATACACTTGTACTTTAATCCATTTTAAAAAAAAGACTATTCAAAGCAGCTTCCAGTCCCACACGTGCCCAGACTCCTTCCTGACAATTGTTTTATAGTCACATAAGGTTAGATTTTCAAAGTTATTTTGGTGCCTAAATATGCAGATAGGCGCCTAGTGGGATTCACAAAAGCAGCTGATCAGCTTAGGTGCTTAACTCCCAATGATTTCAAGACTTGAAGTCCAGCCCTGCGTGACTACAAAATCACAAGACTTGAAGTCAATGGAAGTTGGGTGCCTGGGCTCTTTTGTAAATTCCACCAGGCACTTAGCTACATCTTTAGGCATCTAAATCCCTTTGACAATCTGGCCCATATTCATATAATTAAAGTGTGCTGTGAAAGAGACTCTCACGAGAGAACTGTATCGACAGACCATGTTGGGGATACTCTGAAACTCCCTGTACACTAAGTACCATCAAAATGTATGAAACAAAATGAAAAAAACAGAATTTTTTTTCTGATCTCGTCATGGTCTTAGATGTTCCATGTAACAGCATTAGGTGCATTTTTTCAGCTAAAAGGTGTGTTTTTAAGTTATCATTGCCGCCTTAAATATTATATTGTTTAAATACAAAGACAACGAAAATGTCTCTACTTTGGTTGTCTGCTGTCTCTGGTAATGAAGGATCATTCACACTCCGGGAAGGGGAGACAGCAAGGTGAGGCTGACTGACTTGCACGTACCAAAGATCAGAGGAGGGGATGTTGGAGACTCTGGATTTTTGTTTGTATGGTTGCCTCAACTGGAAGATGAGGGTGTGGGCTGGCATAAATGTAACCATCTGACTTAAGGGATTCTGGGACACAATGACCTGCCACCAAAGGATGTGATGAAAATGAACAAGTCCTTTTCTGGTGCTGTCTAATAATATGAAAAGGGCCACTCCAAATTACCGGCACTTAAATTTAGAATAAGTACAAAGAAAATAAGGGCCAGATTTTTAAAGGTATTTAGGTGCCTAAAGATGCAGGTAGGCACCTAATAGGATTTTCAAAATGGACTCAGCAGGTTAGGTGTCTGACTCCCATTGATTTCAATAGGAATTAGGTCTGGGCACATCTGAAAATCCCATTCAATGCCTACCTGCATTTTTAGATCCCTAAATACCTGTAAAACTCTGGCCTGAGGTATATGCACAGCAGGTGGGCAGCATGTGCACTCACTGCTGCCGAAGGTCACAGCTAGAGTCCGTAGCTAGGTGTTTAAAAGGGCTGGATAATTTGTTTTATGGCCAGTGCTGTTCATATGTATGCTTGTAAAGATAAGGGTAATCAAAGCTCAAGCTTGGAAGCAGAAGATGATCGCTCCTGTAGTTGCTAAGGGGTTTTTCCCCTTCTGTGCTGGGGGCACCTAGAGCTAAGGGCAGTAGACGGATTCTGGACACTGCCAGAGGCAGGACACAGGTGGTCTGCATGCCATGGTCTGAGCCAGAAGGACCAATCCTGCTTTCCAAATCGTTGGTATATAAATCATAGAGTGCCGTGCTGCAAAACTGGTCGGTACTCATGGGCCGTCATACGGAAAGCAATTAATAGGGAACTTATTTGCAGGCAGAGCTAGGCCAAAGAGGTCTGCTTGGTGGTTTTGGTTATTTTTATTTTGGGGGTTGGTTTGTGTGGTTGCTTTTACAAATTCTCATTGATAGGGATAGGAATTTTACAAATTCTCATTGTTTTTTCAAACCCAAAAACAGAAGTGGTTGTGCTCTGGCTTCCATTTTTATCTGAACCAAGTGCTGCAGGGCAGTTTGGGTGAAAGGTTTCAGTTTTATTACACCCCAGTAAGGAGCAAACGGGTTGATTTGGTTTTGAAAAATATGGCTACAGTCAGATTTTGGGTTTGCAAACCCAATTCCCAGTGGCATTTTGAACTTGGGTTCAATTTTATCAGAAATACCAAAGTTGGGAGGTGAAATGGATCGGAGTGTGGCCCATGTCTACATATCAGGAAATCCAGCCATCCTTCTGGTGATGACAAAACCTATGAGCTGCACTTATTTGAATTTTATTTTATATGTGGCTGTGGCTGCTCTCCCCTCCACAAAATGCCCTGTCTCTTCAACTGCTGGAACAAAGCAATCAGCCAGTTTTTAACTGAACCCTCAACTGTCCTTCGTTCTAGAGCTACCTTTTCCTCTATTCCTCACAAACCCGCCAATGACTGTTGCAGATTATTTAAATCAAAAGCACTGGTTCCTGAAGCTGAACTGATGCATGCAGACGGCGCTGCCTGAGAGCAAGGGAGCGGGTGCTAGAGCTCCTCTTCCCAGGGTGTCGCTGCCCCTCTGGTGTGACCATGGGGCCAAGGCAAGTAGATAAGACCCAAGTTTTCACAAGTGGTCACTACATTTGCTTGTCCGATTTTGGAGAATGTGACACCAACAGTCTGTTTTACAGCTGCTGGACAACCACACAGCCGATCTTGGCTATAGGTTGTCCACTTAAAAAATGGATGCACCCACATTAATGGCAATATTTTTTGTGGAAAATTTACCTCTTAACCTCTCAGGGCCTCTGTAATTAATATTAGTTTGTGCAAAGCTTTGAAAGCCTCTGGTAATACCTGCCCTGCAGTAAAACAGCAAAGTCATGCACTGTTGTTAATAACTTTATAGAAATTCACCTTGCAGTATTTTAAGCATTTTGTATGACCCTCTGGACTTGGCAAGCTGTGAGCCAGTTCTGCTGTCTGACGGAGGGAGAGATCAGACTTGGTTAGCTTCTCAAAGTGTTTCCCTCTTCCCCACACCCTTCCCTCCTCTCCCCTCTCCCCAGTGTCCCTCTGAACTTGACAAAGGGGATACTGGTAATTCTAAACCCTTGACCTCTCCAGAACCACATAAATGTCAATAACAGCTACTGTAGCACTGGTGCTGAGAAGGGATGTGAATGTTGGCAGCTGCAGGAAAAGAACAACATTGAAATGAGGCAGATGTTAGAGTAATATAATTAAATAAAATGCAAACATCAGCTACGAAGCCTGAAAATACTTTGCTTTTTTGTTGGTGATCATATAAACCCTGAGGACAAAGGCTATCCCTACTGCCCTGGATAGTACTCTGTGCCACATGCGGCAACCCCACACAGCACTTCTGCCTGAAGGATAGGAAGAGAAATTAGAATCAGTATTTGACATGGAGATGACACCCTCCGTCTGCTAAAGATTAACAGGGAGAACTTGCACGGCAGGGCTCTTGAGCATTTCTAGCCTCAGATTCTCACAGATGGAAAAATTAATCACAGCTCTTTAGTTCTAAATAGAACAAAGCACTAGAAAATACCCTGTAGAGAATAATCCTTCTCTGCTCCCTGCGGATGGACTAGTGTAATAAGGTCTTTCCCATCTCTAATGTCTGTGATAAAACCGGAAACCTTTGTAGGGGATTAGCTGGCATAGTGATATTCTAATGCTGTCTATAATTCACCTTTTATTCACAAGACCTGACATCTGGCCACAAAATGAGAGTTAGCGCTGTGTGGTCTCGTGTGAGAAATCTCTTACTAGAATGTCAGGTCTTTGGGCACTGATGATTAGGACTGAGAGACAATGGTAACAATAGCTATATGTGGTACTTTCCATGTGTGTGTGTGTGTGTGTGTATGTGTAAGAACACCAAATATAAGGTAAGATACAAAAGGGTATTTGGAGTCAGGAAATGAGACCTGTATTTTAGTCCTCTCTTATTTGCAGCATAGCCTGGGTCAAATTATTTAACCTTTCCATGCAACAGTTTTCTCAACTGTGAAATAGACAGAATATCCCATTCCACCCCTCCCTTTAGTGAAGTGCTTTGAGATCCTTTGATGAAAGCTGCTTTCCTTCACGGCAGTGCACTAAGAAAATCTGTCACAAGGTGGAAGGGTTTTTTCTTTTTTTCCCACTGTTTGGTGGACTTTTTGGGGGGAAAATGGGCTGCTCTTTTGATTCTATGAGCCTTGAGGATGAAGTACACTGTTTGACCTGGAAGTCCAGTTGTGATGAGCAGTGCAGCACCTAGAACTATGTTTGAGACACAGTTTGTTCATGAGACAGGCAGTGGAGACACATGAAAGGTTCGGACTAATACAATGAGAGTGAAGCAGTGTATCTGGCACTGGGCTGGAAGTCAGGATACCTGGGATCTATTCTCAGCTTGGCTCTGAGTCACACTTTGGGCAGATCACTTCTTCCTATCTTAGTGTGTTCACATTGAGGCCCCAATTCAGGACAACATGTAAGCATGTGCTTAAGTGCTGTTGGCTTCAATGAGACTTAAACATGCTTAAGTACTGTCCTAAGTAGGGGAAACTTTCCTGAAACGAGTCTTTAATGAGCATTATAGAGCTGGCCCACCTTTATGAAGTGCTTGGGAATCAATGGATAAAAGGTGGTATAACTATTTTTAATGATACTTCCACTTTTTCCTTCTTAATTAATTGATCTTTTTGTTCCTTTACCTCTGGTGGTTAAATGTCTTGCAGCCCAGCTCATGTTGGAGAGATCTTTCTTGAGCAAGTTTCCTCCATGGTCCCTCACTGCGTGGGTCTCAAAATATTTTATTCTGTAGGTGTATAGCACTTGGGTCACAGAACCTCTGGACCAAGACCAACCTAATGGACTTTTGTAATAGTTTGTAATCATCCGCATGACTAAGTATGGGCAAGTATATTTTATGCCTGGGCTGCCAAATGTTCAGATTTTTCCAAGCTGTTATAACAATATTATACTGAGCAGTAACTATAGACTAATACGAGCTAGAGCAGGGGTCTCAAACTCGCGGCCCGCGGGCCAACTGCAGCCCGCGGGCTTGTGTTATGTGGCCCGCAGTCCGAATCCGGCCGCAGGCTTGTGCTGTGAGTGTTTTCTGAGCGGAGCTCAGGCAAGTTGTGGGACATCTTGCGTGAGCTCTTAAAAAAGAAATGGCCGTGTTAAAAAGGAAATGGCCGCCGAATGTGACCCCACAGGGAGATTTAACGGCGGAGAGTGGAGTGTGCAAGTCCCTGTGAGAGCCTCTCTCTCCTACTGTGCCGCCGAATTTTACCCTGCGGGGAGATTTTTCGGCGGAGAGTAGAGCATGAAAGGTAGAGTACAGTAGTGTGTGTCATGCGTGGCCCCCCTGAACTCAACTTAATGTAAATGTGGCCCGCCATACCAATTGAGTTTGACACCCCTGAGCTAGAGCATAGACTAAGCGCTACGTTAGCGCCCCAACAAATAGAGCTCAGACTGCAAACTAACCAGTGTCTTCAGGGAGTGTTTATAAAATGCCTGAGGATCTGGGCGTGCTGATCATATCACGTGCGATGCTGTAGCATCTGCCTCTTCACCCAGTGCTGGCAGCATAGACTCCTATCTTCATCTATTCACCCAATAGCCAGGAAGTGTCACATCTACAAATGTATAAGGAATTAGTTCCAGGATGAATGACACATTTTATAGTTTATGGACAAAAGGATCTGTTACTTCCATGAAATCTGTTAATTTTTGATTGAAGAAAATCTCCATGTTTATGCTAATGTGATAAGTGTACAATATTTGTCTTTTAATCAGATGCATTGGAATGGCAGAATATCCTACCGCTTTAAGAGAATATCTAAGATCACAGTAAAAAAAAAATAAAGATTTGCAGTTCTTACAATTGCCTCAAAAGATTAAGCTTCCACCACAGTACTGACACTTAAGGCACATGGTAGAAAGCCTATTAGGCAACCAACAATTAATCTCTAATGTAAAAATCAATGCTAGAGCAATAACAGTGAGTTAACTCCCCAGCTAAGTGGTGTGAACTCTCACCTGCAGCAGCATTCAGAAGAAAAACAAATTCCATATGGGCTTTCTGTGAAGGCTTTTCTGCATTCCCAAGTGAGGAGCTAATTTTAACTACCCGTTATTAGTTAATTTAGATCCTTTACAAAAATCCTTTTCAAAGCACTGTGCAAGCAGAATAAAGAAACCAAAAAGAAGGCCGTCGGCTCCCTCTAGTGTTGGCTTCAGCAAACAAGGTCAGCTCTTTCTCCTTGAAAAAATAACATTCATTTAGCATTCCTTTGGCAGTGCAGGCTATTCAGAAAGGCAGTGAGAAGGGAAATGTGCATGTTTATGACAAGGGAGTTAATCATGGGGTTGACTAGATTTGTCTGACAAAAGTATTTGGAATAAACTCGGTTAACTCTCGGAAGGACCCATGAGAGTGTGACCATGTGTGTTAGAGGGCAATTAAACCAAAACAAGGTTTGGGATGGAGTTAGAATGGGGAGGGTGAGGTTCTTTAATAGATGGAGCTGGGCTTGGCCTCCACAGCAATTCAAAAGGGCTGGGTGGAGTTAAAAATGTTGGAAAGAATTGGACTAATGAATGCCCACTGCATGTTTGGAGAGGCATTTAATTGGAAAACAACAATTTACAGAATCAAGTTGATGGAATTTAAGCCAACATTTCAAATCTGATGCACCAGGTAATTGCCTACATCTGTATCATTGTTCCTTGATAAAAATGCCCTGATTTTCAGAGGTGCAGCTTTTCCTAAATCCAATGGGAGCTGCTGGTGCTCAGCATCTCAGGCCCTGGGTGTCTAACTTTAGGCCTCACAATCTCAAAATGTTGGCCTTTGCCTCTAGTCACGTTGAGCAGATTTCTCAACAGAACCTGTCCCAATGAACCAAAGGGAAAGCGTGTTCAACAGGGACCAAGATTAGCATACTGGGCCAGGCTTATTCAGACGCTTGCCTTTCAATCAATACAACTTATTTAGATCAAGCTACAAAAGTGGTTTTCTAAATGTGCTCTCCAGCATATTTCCTATAACTGATTACTCAGACTCATAGACTATAAGGTCTGAAGGGATCATTATGATCATCTAGTCTGACCTCCTGCACAATGCAGGACACAAGACTTCACCCACCCACTCCTCTATTAGACCCGTAACCTAAGACTGAGTTACTGAAGTCCTCAAATAATGATTTAAAGAGTTCAACGTACAGAAAATCCACCAACAAGTGACCCATGACCCATGCCACAGAAGAAGGAGAAAAACCCGCAGAGCCTATGCCAATCTGCCCTGGTGGAAAGTTCCTTCCTGACCCCAAATATGGCAATCAGTTAAACCCTGAGCATGTGGGCAAGACTCACCAGCCAGACACCCAGAAAGAATTCTCTGTAGTAACTCAGAACCCACCCCATCTAACATTTCATCACAGGCCATTGGGCATATTTACTGATAGTTATCAAAGATCAGTCAATTGCCAAATTAGACTGTCCCATCATACCATCCCTTTCACAAACTTCCACAAATGAGGGGGGATTTGCCAGCAGCCTTTAACTACCTGAAAGGGGGTTCCAGGGAGGATGGAGCTAGACTGTTCTCAATGGTAGTAGATGACAGAACAAGGAGCAATGGTCTCAAATTGCAGTGGAGGAGGTCTAGGTTGGATATTAGGAAAGCATTTTTCACTAGGAGGGTGGTGGAGCACTAGAATGGGTTACCTAGGGAGATGGTAGAATCTCCATCTTTAGAGGTTTTTAAACTATGGCTTGACAAAGCCCTGGCTGGGATGATTTAGCTGAGGTTAGTCCTGTTTTGAGCAGGGGGTTGGACTAGATGACCTCCTGAGGTCCCTTCCAACTTTAATCTTCTATGATTCTAAACTTATCAAGCTAAGTCTTGAAGCCAGCTAGGTTTCTTGTCCCCACTTCTCTCTTTGAACAGACACCTGATCTGCTTACCCTATTTGCTCTTGTGGGCCAGGCATGGCAGACACTGGGAGATGGGCCAGAAAACTTCTCTCTCCTAGTCCCTTCTGGCTCCTCGTTACTCATTACTATGTCTTCTTTACATATGTCCATTTCCCCTTGTTTTTACTCCGCCACTTTCCTTTTAATTTTCTTCTAGGTGCTCTATAAAGTATAACTATGAGACAAACCCCTCTCCAATCCCTTTTTGAAGACTAAAGCAAACCCAGAATCCAGCACTCTGATGACTTCCAATTTATTTTATCCACAACAGGGGTACAAAAAATAGTTGCATGGTTCATTGGGGTATTAAATAGGTGTCAGTGCCATATACTTGGTCTCTGGAGAATAAGGGATTCATATTAGCTCTGGTTCATCTTTCTTTCTCTTGCACACATGATCAGGGCAGGGCTATCAGAGTGTCTTCTGGCGAGAGGAGGGGAGAATGTCTTTGGGAAGGTGCAGTGGGACTCCATACCAAGCATCAGCGAACTTGGTTGAACCCCGAGCTGAGGAAATTTCTGTTTCCTTTTCTACATATGCTAATTTATTCTTCTTTCTGGTTCAAAATGTTTTCTCTGGAGGAAAGGATCCAATTGGCTACTAGACTAGAGTCAGTTTCTTTCCTTTAGAAATCTCAGAATCAGTTTCACTTCATCTTTGATATTATGTAGGTCTCTTGATGAGGGATTAAGTCAACACTCCAGTGGTTAGACACATTTCCTTTTTTTGTTGTTGGTGATACGTACACTTAGTATCCCTCCCTCTTACATCTCTAAAAGACAAGGGCTGGAGTTAAAAGGAATTGTACATTTGGGATTATTAATAGGAAAAAAATCTTTTCCCCAAATAATTTCCCCAAATTTTTATCAGTGGCTGCTCCACTGATTTCCCTGTCTCTCCTCCTACCTTTTTCTGGTTGTAAAACCTTTAGATGTCTAGTATGGTTGTCATAGGCCATTTTTAATCCTACTGTGTTGAGTCAGGACTTCAGACAGCAGTGCCTCCTCTCAGTAGGGAGAATCAGCAGTCAAGTGAGAAGAGACGTGTAGATCCACCTTCTACACTAATGGATACTATTCCTAGCTTTAAATATGGCAGGCAGATAAACGACTCTAGCTGTGCTGTGATATACCCTATCTTGGGTTGACATTTTAAATTGTCCGAAGTGGATGAAGAGTGGCAGGAGGGTGATTTTAACCTCTAAATATTTTATGTAAGACTGTTGTTGAAAGGGAGCACAGAACAGAGTCAAAGAAAATGATGAAAATGGAGTTTTCCTAAACTAAAAAAAATTTACTTCAATTAGACTTTTTTTTCAGGCTGTGGGTAAAGTTCTAAAACAGTCATAACAGCAGACCAGAACCTTCTTAGGTTGAAAGGAAATGTCCGTACACAGACCATGGGAAACTTGTTTAATGGCCAGATTTCACAGGACAAGGCTGCCACCACTTTGGGGATATTTCCTGACTAGGGAACACTGGGCAACTTACTCAGAGCTTAGTCGCCACTAGCTGCTGGGTTCCTGGGATTTACCGTCCTGTGCTGGGGAACCTTCTTTTTTCTGACCCTGAACAATGTTCTCATCAGACCAGGTGACGCCCTCATCTCTGCATGGCTGTGTTCTGAGCAAGTCCCTTGATGGCAACCTAAGGTTTCTAATACTTCCTGTCCCCAGCCTCATATGTCAATCTCCATCTGAACCTTGCTTATCGCTTGCATACACAACAGCTGCTGGCCCCACGTCCTCTCAGTTTCTACTTACCACCAGGGATAGTCACTGGAACTGCTCTGATCTTGTTCTTGCAAGTTTCTCAGTGGACTTTGTTACCCTTTATTTTTGTATATAGCTGTTGTTCATGGTTTAAGTTTTAGTAGTTAGTAGAGTCAGTTTTCTTCATTGCTAGTGGAGTTCCTTCAACCCCCAGTGCTAAGGCAGGCCTCGGTTGCCAGGCTTCAACCCTTGTGCCTCCTGTAGCCCAGCACTCCAGTTGTCTTAAGTGCTTGGGGGACGCTCACGCTGGGGACCACTGCAAAATCTGCAGAGACATCAAACCCCCACCAGAAAGGGCCGGGAGGCTAGACTGAAGGCGAGCCTAATGAAAGCACTGCTCAGACCTTCCTTGGAGCCCTGCCATTCCGACTCAGCATGGAGCACTTCAGCGGCAGTAAGGAGCATCCCTCCTGCCATCGGGGAATCACTGCACTGTTCACCATCTCCAGTGGAGAGGGGAGAACAGAAGTTGCTGGCCAAGAGGGGATGTTTCCCGACTCTAAGGATGGCCAGACAAGGAGACCAGATTGGAATGCGACTGGTGTCAGTCCACTTCGCAGCTCCAGCAGTTCAGTCGATGCCTTTGACTCTGGCCCCTGCGTGGGTACTGCTGAGCCTGGGATTGGCAATCCATTGGCACTGGAAAAGGAGCACGGTGCCAGGGCAATGGCGATGCCTTCCACACCAGAAGCTCTTGCAGCTGGTGCCAGTGTCATTGACAGTACATTGAAGAGTCAGAAGAAACCATGTGACCACTGGCTACAGTTCAATACCGATGCCTTCAGTGCCATCTAAAGGGAAACTGGCCATGATGGCTCAGTCCTGGTCTTCTCCACCCTGGCACTGGTTGTCAGCACCAGTGTGAACTGTCTCTCCATGGTCACCAGGCAGAGACTCCTTGTCCTCAGAGATGGAGGTGAACTCATACTCCTCCCGTCCCAGGAGCCGAGCATGACATGCCTCAAGTTGGCACTATCTGACAGTGGACCCGTGCCAGGATTTGATGTCGGGCATCATCATGCAGTGACCTTTTGGACCCTGTGGGTGTTTCCCCCAATGCAGGGACCTCAGTTCTATTCGGAGGCCTCCATGGGAAGAGTTCTGCTGCCCTTTCGGACAGGGCCCAATCTTGGCTCTGATATCGAGGCCCGGCTGGTATGAGACCCGGCTGGTGCCAAAGGTGAGGCGCAGTGCTCTCCACCAGTGCAGGCCTCCTCCTCTTCTCCTGATTGAAGCTATGGCAGGAGAGGATGTGTTGCCCTCCTATGATGACTGTAAGGCCCACCGGAAGCTGCTTAAGAGGGTTGCCCAAAATCTGGGCATTGAAGTAGAGGTGGTTAAGGAATCCTCCCACACTGTGGTTGGTGGACATCCTTACTGCAATGGGCCTGTCGGGAGTGGCCCTCCCTCTCAGTGAGGCCATCATGGACTCCATACAAGCCCTGGGCAAACCCCTGCCTTCCAGGCCAAGAAGTAGTAGTTTGTCTTGGCTCAAGAATAAGAGTTCCTGTATACCCATCCCCTCCTAGGACCCCTGGTAGTCTCTGAGGCCAATGGGCGAAAGAGGCAGGAGTCACAGGGCCGCCCCCAAAGCAAAGGCTTGAAAAAGTTGGACCTGTGTGAGAGAAAGGTCTACTCATCTGCGGGCCTATAACTCAGGATTGCTTAGCCAGCAAGTGCTCCTGGCAGATACATCTTCAACACGTGGAACTCCCATGTTGAAGTTTAAAGACTTGCTACCTCAAGAGGTCAGGCTGGAGTTTACCTCACTGGTCAAAGAATGGAAGGCTAAAGTGAGAGCTTCCTTACATGCAGCCCTAAATGCAACAGATTTGGCGACCAGGTCCATGGCCTCCTTAGTGGTCATGCACAGGAGTTCCTGGCTCTAATACTTGGGCCGTCTGCACAAGGTTAATCCCCCATTTCCCATCCTCCCCCCCCCACCACGCCCTGAGTTTCCCTTGGAGGGCACTTTGCTGAAAGATTCCAGAGCAACCCTTAAGTCTCTCAGTTTGTACACCTTGGTGGCATCTAGGAAATGCTATAGGCCCCAGCAGTCCTCCTGGTACTTCCCTCAACCAGCCCGGCAGGACCCACAGAGGAAGAGCAGAAGGGACTTTAGGCATTGGCAATCACCTCCATCCTCGTTGGCATCAATACCTGCCCCTCCATGAGATGCAGGGGGCTCTAAGCAGGCCTTTTGATGGGACACAGTTCAAGGATGCTGTATCAGTCACATAGTTTCCAGATCCACTTTCCCCCTTGTTTACAGACCACTTGTCCCACTTCCTCCAGGCATGGTTCCGTATTACTATGCACCGTTGGGTGCAGAGCATGGTAGAAATGAGATATACCCTCCAGTTCAGTTATACCTCTCTCCCTATCCCTCTTTAAGGGCTCCTCTCATGGGCAACCTCTGGCCCAGGAGTTTGCAGTCACTCCTACAGGAATCATGGAAAAGGTTCCACAGAATTTAAGGAGTTGGAAGTTATACTCCTGTTATTTCCTAAATCTGAAAGTCAAAGGCCTGCACCAACTCAACAGTTACCTCAAGAAGCTAAAGTTCCTCATGGTCTCATTGGTTTTCATTATCCCCATCTCTGGATCCAGAGGACTGATACACTGCCTTTGATTTGAGACATCTACTTTCACATTTTGATCTTTTAAGGATACAGAAAGTTCCTCAGGTTTGTCATGAGCCACATGCACTATCAATTCATAGTTCTCCCGTTTGGCTTGTCAGCATCCCCATGAGTGTTTACAAAGTTCATGGCAGTCGAAGAGGCATGGGGTACATGTGTACCTATATCTGGCTGACTAGCTTGTCTGAGGCTAGACCAGGACTTAAGCAGAGTCCATTATCCATCTCATTCAATTGTCCTAACAGGACCTATGCCTACTAATAAATGCATAGAAATCCACACTCACCCCAGTACAGAGGATAGAGTTTATTGGAGTGGTACTCAACTTTGTCCAAGCCCGGGTCTTCCTCCCAGAGGGGCATTTCCAGGCAATCGCTGCACCTAGTGATCAAAGCTCACCTGACTATGACACCCAAGAGTTGCCTGAGATTCTTGGGCCATATGGCCTTACATAATGCAGTATGCAAGGTTATGCTTCTGACCCCTCTAGTTTTCACTGGCCTCAGTGTATTTGCCAAACTGGCACCATCTGGACTCGATCCTCCATGGTGCCTCTGCCAGTTCTTTTCTCTCCTGATTGGTGGTTGGACCCACTGGTGGTTTGTGTGGGCATCCTGTTCTCACAGCCCTAACTGTCACTCTCTCTCATCTCAGACGTGCCAGCACTGGGCTGAGGAGCTCACATAGGACCCCTCTGAACTCAAGGCCTTTGGTCCCTGGAAGAGCTCTATCTGCACATCAACAGCAGAGAGCTCAGCGCAGTCCACTGGCTTGTCAGGTATTCCTGCCTCATGTGGCGGGCAAAATCTGGTTCCATGGACAACACGGCCATATTCTACCTCAACAGGCAGGAGGGCGCTCACTCTTTTTCCTTCTGTTGGGAGGCAGTTCGATTGTGGAAATTTTGCATAGCCCATTCAATTCGCCTTGAGGCTTCCTACCTGCCAGGAGCAAAAACAAGCTTGTGGGTCACCTAAGCAGATCCTTCTCTGATCACCATGAGTTGTCCCTTCAACTAGACGCCACAAAGCTCATTTTCCAGCAGTGGGGGATTCCCCAGATAGACCTGTTAACAACCCAGTACAGCAGGAAGAATCACCAGTTCTGATCCCCTTCAAGGTCACAGCCCTAGGTCCCTAACAGATGCTTTCCTTCTCCCTGTGTTATGCGTTCCCTCCTACTCTGCTTGTGCACAAAGTCCTGTTGAAGATCAAGCGGGACCAAGTGCGGGTCATCCTAATAGCTCTGGCATGGCCCTGCCTACATTGATTCGCCACCCTGCTGGACCTCTCTGTGGCATTCCTGATCCCACTACCTCTATGTCCAGACCTAATCTCTCAGGACCATGGTCATCTGCTCCCTCCAAACCTTGGCTCCCTGCACTTGACAGCCTAGACGCTCCATGGCTAAACCCCGGAGAACTAGCCTGCTCGAAGCAGGTCCATGAGATCCTGTTAGGAAGCAGAAAAGCCCTCCACCAAGGCCACATGCCTTACGAAATGGAAGTGGTTTTCCATCTGGTCATCCCAGCAGGCTGTCTTGTCTATGCAATCATCACTGCCATTCATTCTGGAGTACCTGCTGTGCAAGAAACAGCAGGGTCTATCTATTTCTTCAATTAAAGTTCACCCGGCAACAATCTCAGCTTTTCATCTTTGCATG
This sequence comes from Mesoclemmys tuberculata, assembly GCA_007922155.1. NCBI lineage: Eukaryota > Metazoa > Chordata > Testudines > Chelidae > Mesoclemmys > Mesoclemmys tuberculata. The sequence continues at coordinate 48,351,236 of ML675613.1, forward strand.
GATTGCCGATCTGTTATTTCAGAGGATATGTCTATCCATTTCCTTAAGGGCCTAGAGAGGTTGTACCCTCAGGTGTGAGAATCTGTCACCCCCTTGCATCTCAACATGGTCTTATCAAGGCTCATGGGGCCCCCATTTAAGCCACTGGCAACAGGGTCCCTGTTACACCTTTCCTGGAAAATAGCCTTCTTAATGACCATTACATCAGCCAGAAAGGTTTTGGAGAGCTGTGCCCTTACTTTGGAGCTGCCATATGTGGTTTTCTTTAAAGATGCGTGCAGCTGAGTCCTCACCCTGCTTTCCTACTTAAGGTGGTTTCCCAGTTTCATAGCAATCAAGCTATCTGCCTGCCAGTTTTCTATCAGAAACCACATGTGAACAGGGAAGAGCAGAGTGTCCACTCGTTGGACGTTAGGTGTGCACTAGCTTTCTACCAAGAAAGGACCAAACCATTATAGAAATCCCCTCAGTTGTTTGTAGCAGGTGCAGAGAAGATGAAAGATCTCCCCAGCTCAGCTCAGAGAATCTCCTCATGGATCGCGTCATGTATCCTCACATGCCAGGAGCTAGTGAGTGTTCCACCCCCACCCATCCTAACTGCTCACACCACAGGAGTACAAGCATTTTCAGCAGTGTTTCTAGCACATGTCCCTATTCAGGACATTTGCAGAGTAGTGACTTGATCATTGATGCACACATTTTCTTATTATGTCATCGCTCAGCAGGCCAGGGACAATGCCAGATTTGACTTGGCCATGCTGCAGGCAGCATGTCTGTGAACTCCGAGCCCACCACCAATTCATCTGCTTGGGAGTCACCTACATTGGAATGGATACATGCAAGCACTCGAAGAAGAGAGAACGGTTGCTAACCTTTCTATAACTGTTATTCTTCGAGATGTGTTGCACGTGCCCATTCCATGATCTGCCCTCCAACCCTTCTTTCAGAGTTGGCTGGAAAGAAGGGACTGAGGAGGCGTGGGCTCAACTGGGTCTTTTATACTGTCACTGTGGACACACGTCACCTGAGGGCTACAGAAGCGACCTGACGGATACCACTGAGGGAAAAATTTCCAGTGACTGTGCTCTGGGTGAGTGCACACCTACGTGGGAACGGACATGTGCAGCACATCTCAAAGAACAAGTTATGGAAAGGTTAGTAACCATTTTTTTTGGGGGGGAAGGGTGAGACATAAAACTGAATGCCTATTTGCCACTGAGCCAAAGACTTTTCATCCACTGAAAGGAACACACAGTATGTGCACTGGTGCCTTCCTACTGACCAAGCAAAGACTGTTTTTATGCAGCATATTCCCTTTCTCCCTTTTGATAAAAGTCTGTCAGTGTACATGTTTTCTACAGCATTAACTCAGGTAATTGGCACTCAAGTCTGGGCACCTGGATTAGCCTAGCCGAGGTGTGAGCAGCCACAGTGCAAAGCCATAGCCAAACAACTGTGACCTAACTGGTGCTGCACTCACCTGCGTGTGTCACCAAACTTCTGGGGAGCCATGGCTCATGGCTTTTTTTTGTTGCAGGTTCCTGTCTCTGGCAGTGGTCAGTGCCAAACACTTCAGAGGAAGGTGCAAGAAATCCCCCAGTGAACAATTATTGTACAAGTATAACCTGCTTATAAGGAAAATTTCTTCCTAGCCCTTGTCAGTTAGTACTTGACTGATGCCCTGAAGCATGAATATGTACATATCATGGTTTCATCCTATTTAATGTCACTGTGGATGTTCCCATTATCAACATAAATGTCTAATTGCCTTTTGAATCCCACTAACCTACTGGCCTCATGAAAGAGGCCTGTAGCTTTGTTCACCCTTATGGAACAAATGTGTACTAAGTAGTACTAGGCGCTGCCAGGAACTGTGTTACTTGGAGGTGTCCAAGGGATTTCAGCTGACCTGTTCTTAGAGGGTATGTTCTTAGAGTGCAGCGGAGAGCCAGCATCCCAGTCTCGGTAGCCAGACTCGTACTAGAGTTGCTCAAGTGAGCATATTAAAAATAGCAGTGTGGACACACAGCCTTGGGCTGGAGCTCAGGTTCGCTCACCCAAGTCCCTAGAGTTGAGAGCCCGAGTTCCAGCGACATCTTCCTGCTCTAGTCTGTCTAACTTGGGCTGGGAGGCTCGCTCCCACCTGCAGTACAGGCACGTAGCCTTTGTTAGAATTTTTCCTAAAATCTAATCTAAATCTCCCTTGCTGCATGTTAAGCCCATGGCTCCTTGTTTTACCTTCAGGAGACATGGAGAACAATTAATCTCTGGCCTCTCCATAACAGCCCTTAACATATTTAAAAACTGTCATGTCCTTCCCCAGTCGTCTTTTCTTAAGATTATACATGCACAGGTTTTTTAACCTTTCCTCCGAGGTCGGATTTTCTAAACCTTTTATCATTTTTGTTGCTCTTCTCTGACTCTCCAACATAGCCCATCTTTCCTAAAGCGTGGTGCCCAGAACTGGATACAGTACGCCAGGTGAGGCCTCTCCATTTCCAAGTAGAGTGGTATAATTACCTCCCATGTTTTACATATGACACTCCTTTTAATACACACTGGAATATTAATGTTTTTTGTACTGCAAAACATTGTTGGCTCGTATTCAACTCATAATCTACTATCACCCCCAGATTCTTTTTTGTATCAATACTATCACCTAGCCAGTTATTCCCCAGTCGGTAGCTGTACATTTTATTTTTCCCTTCTAAATGAAGTACTCTGCAGCTGTCTTTATTAAATTTCATCTTGCTGAATTCAGACTAGTTCTCCAATTTGTCAAGGGAGTTTGGAACTCTAAACCTGTCTTCCAAGGTGCTTGCAACCTCTATCAGCTTGGTGTCACCTGTACATTTTATAAGCATTCTCTGCACTCCATTACTCGCATCATTAGTGAAAATATTGAATTGTGCCTGAGCCAAGACTGACCCCTGTGTGAGCCAACTAGATAAGTCCCCCCTGTTTGACAGAAAACCATTGATAATTACTGTCTGAGAAGTCTTTCAACCAGTTTTGCACCCATCTTATAGTATTTAATTTAGACCACATTGTCTTAGTTTCTTATGAGAACGTCATCTGGGACTGTGTCAAAAGCCTTACTAAAATCAAGATATATCACATCTGCTGTACCCCATCCACTAGGCTAGTAATCCTGTCAACAAAGGAAATTAGGTTGGTTTGGCATGATTTGTTGGCTATTCCTTATAACCTGACAGCCCAATACATGCCCCAATAGAATTTGTTTAGGTCTCAAGGGGTTTACTTCCATGCCTTACACTCTTTCATCCTTTCCCATTTTTCTCTGGGAAGGAAGGCTTCTTTGTGTAGCCACTATTGTATCCACTGAGTGGAGCAGCCTGCTGCTTCTTACATGCTGCAAACATTTTCCCTTTCACCTCCTTTTTCAAAAAAAGATCCAGATAAAAAATCAAACTAAATTACAAGGGAAGCAGTCGGAAGGGAAGGATTACAGCATTTTAACAAGGGCTTGTGCCTAGAAACCACAGTGGCAAGAATCCATCCATTAACTTGTTCAAGCCAAACTCTGCAATAAAGAAGGGCTAGAAATTTTCCAACATTACAACAAACGTGTAAATTAACCTTGATGTTTAAATTTTGCCCTAAGTGGCACAAAGGAGATTGAAAAGCTCCCTCTCTGTTAACCAGTCAGCTCTTCCTCAGTTTTATCTTTCAAATTGTGCACAAATGTGTGCTGGCAAAAAATGTAAACTGTGAACAAGGATTAGCTGCTCAGGATGTTTTCATCACAATATATTTTTGATGAAAAATGGTTATTTGACAAAAAATAAAGTTTCACACAACTTTCATTTAGTAGAAATGTTCCAGGTTTTTAATTAAGAGCTGGAAAATTTTACTGAAAATGTTTTTTAAAAACTGACAAGTGTGTCGTGTCGTTGCCCCCCCCTCCCGTTTTTCAGCAAATTATTTTTTGAAAATTCTGTGAAAAATAACTGGGATTCTTTTGTCCATCTCTAGCACTGTTGTGGTAAAAACCAAACTGAGCCCAAACTCATGAAATTCTCCTTCCTTTCACAGCAGCAAAGGGAGACACTTCCTTAGCTGCAATAATCGATTGCATCCTGCAGAGGGAACTAAAAGGTCACTCACTAGTCACTGCAGCCTTCTTTCCTTATCTTCCTTCCAGAACAGCAGAAAGCACAGGACAGGAGTGACCACACAAAAAAATGACATAACTGCTACCAAACCATGATGTACCCTCTTAGTACCAATGGGAAACGCCTATCAGAAGAACACGAAGATAGACACCGGGCTCAATGTAAGATCAATGGTAAGGAACCCATTTGTCAAGATGGTGTGACACAGAGGCTCAATGGCAAAGGGTCCCCTGTTCTTGGCAAACAACTCACCTCAGATCTGACAAACTCGCTACGTCAAACACATTTTGCAGGATGTTGAGCCATAAACAGTAACAAGTGACGTATGTACAGAAAGCTTGTAACTTGTCAAGTTTCATAATCATGGCGAGATGTACGTATGGGTAATATTTAAGAAATAAGGCAATTCTATTGAAAGTATGCTTTATGGAGTTTGAGTAAAAGTTAGTCACTGAGGGGATAATACATTTTGGCAATGGCCCATGCAAGCAGGAGGGTGTTGTCATCCTGTCCTGTTAGCTAATGAAGTAATACAAGGCTCAATTATTTAGCCTTGCTTCAGCCCAAGATTTTCAATAAGCTGGTTTGCAGTGCTTCCAATGAGACGACACTTGAACTCCCAAATAATTCACACTCACATAAACAAGAAAGTTAAAAGCAATAGCTATAAACTTTTTATCAGGGTGTCATTAAAAAGAGATATGCAATCAATAAGAATATTAAATGATTAGAGAGATTAATAACACTTTTTAATTACCCAAGGCTATGCTGGCAAGCATACGATGTCATGTGACCACACACTCCCCAATATTCCTAACCAAAAGCGTGTCCCTGATCAGTTCTGTCTGTCCCGCATGTCTCAGGTACACAGGTGGTGCACATGGAGATGCTGTTAGAAACACATTTTATTACACCAGTAACTGGCAGCGCCGGTTTTGATGATCCAGGCAGATGAAAGGCCTTGTGCAGATTCAATGTGACTTAATGGTGCAAGATTAACCCTAACTGGCTGTCGAACTATAATATAAGGTACTCACTCAAGTTCCTTTTCTGACTGAGCCATCAGGCGATTGCGTGGGCAAGCAGGTCCCTGCCGTAGGTCGCTGGAGAGGGACTAACCATCTGCTCCCTTCTCGAGTGGTGCTGACAGTCTTTAAAGACTGGGACTCTCAGGTTCAGATGCAAATAGGTCCAGTCTCCAGATCCAAAGCCCAGGATCCAGTGTGGACTGGCTGCAGAGCAAGCAGGCTGCTGGTGGTGGCAGGAGAGACTGGTGGTCTCCTCCCGTTGTTGGTGGCAGGAGAAGTGAGTGGATTGCCCCCTCCTGAGGCTTTTCTGTAGGCTGGGGATAAGAACAGGCCTCCTCTCCCCTCTGCTCCTCGGCTCGTTGCTCCCACGTGCCAGGGAAGCTGGGCTACTCGTAGCTTCCCTGCTGCTTTCCTGGGGACTCAGGATTCTCCACAGGGTCGGAGGTAACTTGCCCTCAGCCTGGCTGCCTTCTGCCTAGAGGCTGGTGACTGCTGTTGTCGCCCCTTCCCCCGCTCGCCAGGAGGAGTGGCAGCCATGACCTCTGCTCTTCCTCTCCCTGTTCTCTCTCTCGCTCTCTAGGCCTGCTTGTGGCCCGGAACCTTCCCAGGGGCTTTCCCGCTCTCAGCCACAGTCTCTCCAGGCTCTTGCCCTCTCCCTGTCTCCACGTGTCTGCCAGCAGGGGAGTGGGGAGATGTGCGCCCAATTTTCAGACCACTTGGGGCCCAGCAGCAGCCTCTCTTCAGCTCTCCCCCTATTTCCAGCTGCCTTGGGGAGCCAACCATGCAGGTCTCTGTCTTCAACTGCACAGGGGGCCCCAGATGTAAGGCTCTAGGGGCACAGCCCTTGTTAAGGGGGATGGTGGTACAGGGAAATGAGTAACACTGCTTCTTTGGGGGCAGAGGATCTGGGGGACTAGAGTGCACCCCCTCTTGACCTGTGAGGCAGAGACAGCTGGCATAGCCCAGAGGAGAGTGCCTGAGTGAGTAAAAGGCTGGTGGTGATTGGGAGCTAACACCCAGCCACTAGGGGCAAGGCTCCCTCTTGCTAGAGGCAGAAGGCAATAGGGTGAATCATGGTTCGGGGTATCCCGAGAACTGCCATATAGAGTGGTGACGTTCCCATGACTTATTGTCTTGGAAAACTTCGACATCCACCCTGGCGCAACCTCTGATGCAATGGTCCCAGGTCTCCTCTCTACACCAACCATCCTCAGAGGTGGATCTCAGACCTTGTGCACAAGGTGAGTGGATCATAGCCTAGATTGAATTTTCTATCTAGATGTTGTTATAGGGACTATAAGAAATCCACCCAATACATGCTTGAGCAGATTCTTTTGCAGGGCAATATTGGCACTCTCTCTCCATCTTCAGGCAAGAAGAAGCTGATATGAAACTCATAGATGTGGTCCAGTTCAGAAAAAACCTTGCAGCTTGTCAAAAGGTGTAGGAATAGAAAATCTCTGGCAGCCCTAGGACCACTCATTAACTACAATCCACTGACACAGGTACCAAAGTGCCACCTCCCTCCCCAGCATTCCCCAAAACCTCCATGATTCCCAAAAATCCTGCAGCAGAAGAAGCAGGAAGGAAGAAAATGCAAGAGCAAATGGAACAGACTTTGGCATAAGGAATTTTTTGGAATTCCTATTCCCTGGCCATGGAAGAGGCAAAGAAATCCCACCTCTCCTCCATCATAGCAGTCACTAACTGACCACAGACTAACTGACCTAGAATGCCTGCATTCCTCTCTAGAATATAGCAATTCTCACTGCGAAGAACAACTATCAGTATGCTTCTCAGAGAAGATCACCTACATGTAAAATGTCCTGTTGGGATGTCAGACAAATGCTTTAGCATAACACTTCCTCTCTCTAAATTAATCCAGCTACACAATAGGCAGTACTAGTAACACTAGAGGAAATCTCAACCACCAGCTTCTCTGGTCTTTGGATTTTCTGGCTAGTGGAAGAATTCAGAGCATCTGAGACTCCTTTCACTGAGATTGTTGACATCTAAAAGCACAAAGAGAAGATAAAAAGAGGGAACACTCAGCCCAAAACTGAGATGTTGAGAACAAAATTAATCCAGGAAACAAAGGACTTGAAAAGAAGAAATTCTTGAATTGCTTATACACCAATGCTAGATGCCTGGGTAACAAGCAAGAGGAATTGGAATTGCTCATTTATGAGCATAAATTTGATCTAGTTGGTATTACTGAAACCTAATGGGTTTATTAGCACTCTCTTGGAATGTTAAAAATCAATGGCTATAACCTATTTAGGAAAAAATTGAGTAGGCAAAAGGGAAGGGGAATGGCACTCTATGTAAAAAATGTCATTGCCTGTTTCTGAGTCACTGATAACTCAGGACATTGATCCACAAGCATTCAAGATCATTTTCTTCCAATAGATAAAGGATGAGAGGAGGTAGAAGTTGGTGTCTGCTACAGACCCCCAAATCACACTAGGGAACTTTTTAGTTCTGTGATCATTTTCTTTGGCTGTTAAGACAAGGTCTGATGAAGAATTCTCACATGTTGGCTGCAACATTTCTTGAGTTATGACATCATCTATAATGTTTACCAAGGATCTTTAATACTGGCAACATGAGACCTCCAGCTGATGTCACTCAAACTGAAGTCCTCCAGGATCACACAGCTTTTTTTCTAATACATTAGAGATACGTGTGCAAGTAGGCGGTTATCGTGTTCATGGTAGCTTAAGTACAAGTGATAATGACATGATCACATTTAAAATGTGCAAGAAGACTAAAGTCCAAAACAGTAATACATATACTTAGTGATTTAATAGGGCCAATATCACAAAGCTGAAGACAATTTCAAGCCAAATCAGCTGAGAGGACAAATTTAAACACAAAAATGTGAATAATGGAATTATTTAAGAAATTCTTACTAGATGGCAAAAGTCACAATTGAGGAAGAAGGCTGTACTAGTTAAAAACCCAACCTGCTTTAGATGGCAAGTGAAGGCAACTATTAAAACAAAACAAAAAATAGTATATTAAAAATGGAAGCAGTATATTATATTAAAAGAAGTAGTATAGTGTATTAAAAATGGAATACAAATCAGAAGTTAGGAATTATTAAAAAAAATGATAGGGGAGAGATCAAGGGAAACAAGGAGAAATCTATGGCCAGCAACATTAAGGACAATAAGAAGGAGGTTGGTTTTTTTTAAAAACCATGTTAGGAACAAAAAGAATCCTGACAATGGTATTGGTCCATTACTAGATGGAAATAATAGAATTATCAATAATAATGCTGAAAAAGCAGACGTGTTCAATAAATATTTCTGTTCTGTATATGGAGGAAAAAAACAGTGATATAATCCAAGAGTTTTAAAAGAGCTGGGTGATGAGCTCACTAGACCATCAACATGGATTGTCAGTAAATCTTGGGGCACTGGGAAAGTTCCGGAAGACTGGAAGAAAGCTTACTTTGTGCCAATTTTTAAAAAGGGTTTGTGGAGTAACTCAGGTAATTATAGGCTTGTAAGCCTGACTTTGATCTCAGGCAAGATAATTGAGTGCCTGATGTGGGACTCAATTAATAAAGAACTAAAGGACAGTAATGTAATTAATGCAAATCAACATAGTTTTATGGATAGTAGATCCTGTCAAACTAACTTGATTTTTTTATGAGATTACAAGTTTGGTGGATAAAGGTAATAGTGTTGATGTCATATACTTATACTTCTGAAAGGCATTTGACTTGGTTGCATGTGACATTTTGATTAAAAAACTAAAATTAACATAGCACACATTTAAATGGATTAAAAGCCAGCTAACTAGTAGGTCTCAAAATGTAATTGTAAGGAGGGAACCATCATCAAGCAGGTATGTTTCCAATGGTGTTCTACGTGGATAAGTTCTTGGCCCTATGCTATTTAACATTTTTATCAGTGACTTGGAAGAACCCATAAAATCATCTCTGATAAAGTCTGGGGGAGTGGTAAACAATGAAAAGGACGGGTTACTGATTCAGAGAGATCTCTATTGATTGGTATACTGAGGGCAAACAAACAATATTCGTTTTTAATATGGCTAAATGTAATTGTATACGTCAGTATACAAAGAATGTAGGCCATATTTACAGTGAGGGGGACTCTATTATGGGAAACAGTGACTCTCAAAAAGATTAGGGGTTGGTGCTGCTGAATCAGCTGAACATGAGCTCCCATTGTGATGATATGGTCAAAAGAACTAATGCGATCCTGGGATCCATAAACAGGGGAAATGTCAAGTAGCATTGGAGCAGTTATTTTACCTCTGTATTTGGCACTATGTTGATAATTTGGAGAGTGTCCAGAAAAGAGCTGTGAGAAAAGATTAGAAAACATGCCTTATGGTGATAGACTCAAGGAGCTCAATCTATTTAGTTTCACAAAGAGAAGGCTAAGGGGTGACTTGACTACAGTCCATAAATATCAACATGGGGAATAAATATTTAATAATCTAGCAGAAAAAGGTTTAACTTGATCCAATGACTGGAAGTTGAAGCTAGAGAAAATTGGAGTGGAAATAAGGTGTAAATTTTTAACAGTGAGAGTAATGAGCCATTGGAACAATTTACCAAGAATCATGGTGGATTCTCCATCACTGACAGTTTTTAAACCATAATTGGATGTTTTTTTCTAAAAGGTGTGCTCTAGGAATTATTTTGGGGAAATTCTATAACTTGTGTTTATATAGGTCAGACTAGTTGAGCACAATGGTTCCTATCAGCCTTGAATTCTATGAATCTCCTCTAAGGAGGGTAATTTACTCTCCTATCCCCACTTCCCAACATAAATCTATTATGATGGTGAAAGTTCCTTTCATTGCTGGGATATACATTATTATATCAGAGAGCATTCATACACCAACACCGCACTTCTATCATCACTGTTTCTAGAAGTCCAATTTCCCAGTAACTCCTCAAAGTGTTTGAAACAGGCAGAGGAAAGCAACATGTTAAAATGATTTCACTATTTAATTTATTTCATTGAATCCTTCCCTGAAGAGCCCCTAATGAGAATGACCTTTAGATGCCAATTAGGCTCATTGAAATGGCATGATCACATTTAAATAATGTTTTCTTCTTTATACAATAATCCAAAAAAGGTTCTTGCCATTAAGCAGGTTTGAAGAGAAATTTGGTATCTAATTGTTCCCTATATGGAAACGCCATCTAGAGTTCTATCACCCTCCCACACTGTGAAAACCAGCAGTTGGCAGTGCCAAACAAAGTCCAAATGGATGCTTGGTTTCATTAGATTGTAATCATGTTTATTCTATTATAAATATACATTGCTAACTATGTTTTCAAACGATGTAGGTATTCAGAAGAGCTTTCATACATAAGGAAGTACAACCAGAATTCAGCAATATTGTCTGAAAATTCTTATTACTGTTTCTGAATAGAGCAGTAGCAGTTTCACATAGAAAAACTACCCAATGACAACAGTTGCACAGTTGTCATTCCTGTGTTGTACTATACTACAGAAACATATGCGTAAGGAAGAGCGCTTGATCAATGCAAAGAATATATCTGATGGCTTTTAGGAATCTTATGCGAAATTATTTGGGTTTCTCAGCATAGTCCCCAGTGGGCAAGAATCCACACCCCCAAAATTACCAACGTATTCGGTACTGTTTCTTGTCTTTGGTAGCAGCATCAGCAGATTCGTTCCCGACTCCATCCTTTTTTCAGCCTGCCTGAGATAACTACCCAACTACAAAGCCATTATGCAGTGCCCTTGAGTTGGTAGATCGGTAAAACCACCAGATCACCTCAGCCATCAATACGTTGTCCCTAAATTACTGTCTTCCATGCTGACTGAGAGTGTACCCACAGGGTCGCTCCTATACCAGGTCAGATGAAGTGCATAGGCAGAAGACAATTGCATTGGTCGTGCAAAACTCATTTTGAATCCATCTGCTAACAATACAAACATTTCCTACAGGACTGTACCACTGCAGGAAATGAAGAGAGCTTTCTCTCTTTCATCATCACTGCCAAAGGCATGGTCAGCAGGGATTTTCTGCATAGAGAAACAATCTAGATTATATAACCCAGGCATCAGGACCAAACACTACCTGCTGTGCACAATCCTTATACTACTATGCAGAAAACAACCACCAATACTGCAGTCCTATGCATGCTCAATTCCTACTAAAATAAATGAGGATATTTCCTGCCTTGGCAGTTCAATCCTGCAAGTTGCTGAGCCCTCTGGCTCCGATCCAGCAAAGCACTTAAGCACATGCTTAACTTTAAGCATGCAAGTAATCCCATTGGTTTGCACATCAGAATATGGTAACGCTTTTCTGTTTGAAAGGATCCTTTTCAACATTCAGCTTCAACATAAAAAGCTTCCTATAAACAAATCAGTTAAAGAAGAAGAAATAATAATAACGACAGAAATGTGTGTGTGTATATAGAAAATAGTTCATTTATAGTAAATAACAAGAAATAATAAATATAATTTCCTTCCCTGTGTGCCCATTAACTGCATTTTATGGAAATGGATTCAATTATCCAAGGTCTTGACTTTTCTTTTCAAAAGTAAATTGCATTTCATTAACATTTTCTGTATGAAGGATTTTCTTATTCCCCTGGTGTGCTTTAGTACCTCATCTTCTGTGTGCTTAATCTATTGTTCTGCTTCATCAACGTACCTGTCGAGTGCATTGATCTTCAAATTGAAGGCTTGAGACTTCTCCTCCAACGAGGAGCTTGTCCATTATTGCCATGTTTAGTTCCAAGAAGGTGTTTTACCAGTCTGTCCTATTCTGAGGAGGTTGGTATAGTGCTTGCTGCCTGTGTCCTCTGCCTCTACCATTTGGCTCCACTAGCCAAAAGCTGCAGCTTTTTAAAAAAACTCCTGTCCCCGCATTAGTTTTGTTCTTATTTGGCCTGATTATTGTACCCATTCAGTAACTCAGTGAATGTTTCTTGAAAACAGAGCAGCCACTGAATACTGTTTCTGCGTTCTTAAGAGCACTTTGTTTGGAAAGCAAACATAAAGCATTTTCTCCATGTTCTGCACAGGCTGTCCCCTGAGAACTAGCAAATTGTGATCTATATGTTGACAACATATAAAACGACACAAGGCATTAAGCAGTTATCTTAAGATGTGTTTTCCTAAAGTACAGAATATATTATCACAGAAGTTAAATGTAGGATGAATTTGGATGATAAGTTATGATAAGTTATGATTCACCATTAAGTGAAGTGAAATCTATAGGTAAGTCTTTACAGGGCTGTTAGCAATATCGTTAGCCATCCCATGTTTACTGGACTGATATTTAAGGATAAGCATGGGAGGTGTCTTGATATGGCTCACATGGCAGATTGTCTTTGTCAGATGATTTCACTGGGTTGTATTTCTTTCATTAAAACATAGACAACATTTTAATTTGGTGCTTAGTTGTCCAAGTTCAGAAACTGACTCTCATACAGTCTCCTCAATATTTACAATATGGTATCTACGAGAGACCTTCCTTAGCACAATTTTTTCTTTAATTCACACAGTTGTTCATTTGTGCCATTTTATTATTGCTAATTATTATTTCTACAGCACATGTGTATAGTATTTTAGACACTATGCCCTACACTTTCAAAAGTGACCAGTGATTTTGAGAGCTTCACTTTTTGTGTGTCCAACTTGAGACACCTGAACAGGGGACCCGATTTTTCTAGATTTTTCTGGGTTGTCAGCAGAAAATATCAGCCAGATACAAGATAAGTTCCTTGCCCCAACATTTTTACCGAGTTACTTTGACAATGAATTAGCAAAAGTTGGAAGCACGGGTGTAACAAATTCATTGGCATTTGTGGTGTTTAGGTTTTGCATGTAGTACTTCCAAGATTTTTAAAAATATATATTAATAATATATTAGCAAATCATATATATAATCTCATTTAATTGTAGCCCAGAGGGTAGTTGAAGGTACTTAGTTGTGAAAGGCTAGCCAAACGAAGTGAATTTCGAGGAGCGGAGAGCAAGGTGCCAAGTTTGTTTAACATTGCCAATTTTCAGTCATTTAACCTTTTTTAATCACTGAAACTATAGTTAATTTACGGGATTACTGCAATAACCTTCCTGCTGGAATCCTCATTTCGTGATTGTGTTGGTAAGTGCACTTATGATCTCCAAACCAGCTCTAGAATGCAGACAGGTACATTTTTCAATATGCTCTGTTCTCATGTCTCCCCATTATTTTCCCATCTTCAATGGCTGCTGATCCATTAGAGAATCAAGTTACACATTTCGTTATTGGCATTCAAGGCTTTTCAGGCTTCCACTCCATTGTATAAGTAAATTGATGTAGATTACACCCCAACCAAGGCTTTGCATTCAACTAACAACGCCTTTGATTTTCTCCAGGACCTACAGGTGTGCCAGAACCTTAAGAAAAAACTTAATCTGGTCCCTTCTTGCACTTCCTAGTCAACAGAATGAGTGGTCTACCACCTCCACACTTGGGTCTGCTCTATCTCATCTTTTCCTCTTTCTTCTTTGCTCTCTCCTTCTTCTCTATTCGTTCTGTAGGTCTGGCTCCTTCTCACTCTATTTTTACTCTCCCCAATTGTCCTTTCATTTTGTTTTTCCCCTGGACTTTCTCATTTTGTTTGCCCAAGACATTGTTTGTTAGCACAGTGAACCTTTCTATCAACCAGCTTGTCTCCTCTTGGAGTCCCCTTCTCAAAGAGGAAATCCAGTAGTACAGAAGTCTTCTGAAGGGATGACTTCTGCCTGCAGCTGAGCTTTTGCCTGAGTCAGTGTTCCTCCCCATCACCACCCAGCTCATATGTGGGACCTGAAAGTGTCTGCCTATGCCTAAAGCTTTCCCTTAGGGTTTTAAATGTTCATCATGCCCATGCTGTTGTTTCATTTAAATTCAAGAAGACAACTCTATTTTTTTAATCTTACCTCTTTGATGTTTGATTTTATATATTTAACAAAAAAGTTATAAATTCATTTTGCAGTGTTACTCAAATTGGAGCAAGACAATACTAGCAATGGAGAGCAGATTGAAAACATTGTTAGTGAAAATCTATAGTTTCAAAAAACAAAACAAAACAACTTCACAATGACCCACACCACCACGAACATTCAAAATTGCTTACAGGGATAGGTTCTTGAGGGACTTGGTCTTTACTTTTCTTTACTCCTATTACTGTACAAGTTCATGGCAATATGGTGTCTTATACACCAACAAATATTAGTAATTCCCACTGTGTTCTTAATACTATTGCACTATTATTTTTCCCCTAACTCTTTACAACTCTTACAATTAATCTGACATCCACAAGATTAGTGGAGTAGATGTGTCAAACATACTGTAAAATCTTTTCATGAGATTGATTTCTCAAACTACTTGGAGATAGAAAATGGACATACTTTGCCAGTATATTTTTCTGGTTTAAGATCTCTGCTTTTGTAAAGGGGCCAAAAAAACTTGTGTTCAAGACACTGTGAGTGAGCTGCCTTTATATAACTGAAAACATCAGAGGTTTGACAATAAATCCAGAGGTATTCATATCAAGATCCTATAACTGTGGAATCTAGGATAACATCAAAGAGCCTGGCAGAATTCCAGGATCCACAGCAAAAGGTTAATAAGAGAATTCTCCAAGTGCCAGTTGCTAATGTGAACTCCTGGCACTAGCATGCATTGTTGATTAGTTTTAGACAATCCTGCTATGCAAAGGCTTAACATGGGTTCATTTTCACTTTGGAATATCTGCCCATATGGGTTGGATGGTATATATTAAAGCATAGACATTATAGGCATGTGCCCAGAGCCCTGGCTCTTGGAGTGCCATGATGGGCTCATGTGACTGACATGACAATAAATAAATTTGTTTCTAGCCCACTTAGTTGCAAAGAGAATCTTAAACACACACAGTTTAAACCATGTCAGTGGCATCTGCCTGAGTCTGCAGACGGTCTGAAACAATAGCTCTGAGAAGTGGGAACAGCTCTGTTCATCTTACTGGGTTGTTAACTTTACAACTTACTGTACTGGAGGTCCCCTCTGAACACCACCCCAGAAAAGGATTCTGATTTTGGTATAGCCTTTGCTGCAGTCACCCCATCATAGCTTATGGAGCTGGTAGATGAGACACCCAGCTTACCGGAGGAAAGTGATAGTCCAGAGAGGGGGAGACCCAGCCTGGCCAAAGAGGAGTGATGGTGGCCTTGTCTCCACATGCCCATTTGATGGCTTTCTTATGAGTGGCTCCTACAGCTGCCGCCTCAAAGAGCGGTAGGACCACAGTGTACGTGGTATGGTTACAGCATAGCGGAATGGCCACAACATAGGGTCAGGGCTCTGGATTCCAAGTGCAGATGTGCCTAGGCCTTAATCCAGCCTTAGGGTTGTACATTGTAGTTCATAAACTTTTTCTTTTAGCTTTTCAATTTATCAGAATTTTGGAACTCCTGTTTGAAAAGGCTCCTGGTTTTCATCTAAAGTGAAAAGGTATTTGATCCAAAGGCAAGTATTGTATTGTCTTACTGTTTATTCAGTTGTAAATCTACAGCATCTGTTGATAATACCAGTGGCATGAATTTGCGTGATAGTCAACAAGGACAATAAGTATGGAATTGGGATGAGACTGAGTCACAAAGCTCAGATTTGGATCCTAGTTTCCAAATAGATTAATAGATACTAATGCCAGAAGGGACTACTGCAGTTATCTGGTGTCATCTCTTGAATAACACAGCCGTAGAAGTTCCCTGAAGTAAGTCCTTAGAGTATAGCTTTTAGAAAAACATCCAACCTTGATTTAAAAACTGTAAGTGATGGAGAATCCACCACCCCCCATGGTAAATTGTTTCAGGGGTTAATTATTCTCATTGTTCAAAATTTACGCCTCATTTCCAGTCTAAATTTGTCTAGCTTCAACCTCCAGTCTTTCGATCATATTATGCCTTGCCCTGCTAAATTGAAGAACCTATTATTAAATATTTGCTCCCTATGAAGATTCTTATAGAGTAAGACTGTAATCAAGTCACTCAGAACCTTCTGTTTGTGAAGCTAAATAGATTGAGCTCACTGAATCTATCACTGTAAGGCATGATATTTAATCATTTTTATGGTTCATCTATGTACCACTTTATCAACATCCTTCTTGAACTGTGAGCACCAGAACAGGACACAGTTTTCTAGCATCAGTCACACCAGTGCCAGATCCAGAGGTAAAATAACCTCTCTACTCCAACTCATGATTTCCCCTGTATATGCATCCTAAGATTGTTTTAGCTCTTTTGACCACAGCATCAGATTGAGAGCTCATGTTCAGCTGATTATCCACCAGCGCCCCCATATCTTTTCCAAAGTCACTGCTTCCCACGACAGAGTCCCCGATCCTGTAAGTATGGCTTACATTCTTTGTACCTTGATGTATACATTTACATTTAGCCTTATTACAACAAATATTGTTTGCTTGCTCCCAGTGTAACCAAGAGATATAACTCACTCTGAATCAGTGACCTGTCCCCTTCAGTTATTTACCATTGCCCCCAGCTTTTGTGTCATCTGCATACTTTATCAGGGACAATTTTATGTTATCTTCCAGGTCATTGATAAAGATGTTAAAAAGTGCAGGACCAAGAACAGATCTCTGCAGGACCCAACTGGAAATACACCTGCTTGATAATGATTCCTATTTAGAATTGCATTTTGTGGCTTATCTGTTAGTCAGTTTGTAATCCATTTAATGTGTGCCATGTTGTTTTTATATTAGTCTAGTGTTTTAATCAAAATGTCATGAGCTACCAAGTCAATGCCTGACAGAAATCTATGTATGTTGCAACAGTATTACCTTTATTAAAAAAATCAAGCTAGGCAGGATCTATTTTCCATAAAACTACGTTGATTTGTGTTAATTACAGTACCCTCCTTTAGTTCTTCCTTAATCGAGTCCCGTATTAGGCACTCCATTTTCTTGCCCAAGATCGATGTCAGACAGACAGGTCTATAATTACCTGGGTCATCTCATTTACCATTTTTAAAAATTAGCACAACGTTTTCTTCTTTCAGTCTTCTGGAACTTTCCCAGTGATCCAAGACTTATTGAAAATCAACATTAATGGCCCAGTGAGCTCCTTAGGTAGCTTTTTAAAAACTCTTCTATACAAATTATCTGGACCTGCTGATTTAAAAATGTCTAATGTCAGTTGCATTTGTTTAACATCCTCCATAGATACTAGTTAAATGGAAAGAGTGTTATCACCATATGATGAGACTGCATCATCTGTTTGTTGCCCAGACATAGAACAAAAATATTTATTGAAAATTTCTGCCTAGTCTGAATTATTATCAATCATTCTACCATTTCTATCTAGTAATGGATCAATTCTATTTTTATTCTTATTATATTTTAAAAATTCCTTCTTATTGTCCTTGATGATGCTGGCCAGAGATTTCTCTTCGTGTCCCTTGGGTCCCATTACCAGTTTTCTGCAATTTCTAACTTCTGATTTGTATACATTACTATCAGCTTCCTTTTTTTTTTTCTTTTTTCTTTTTTAAATTTTGCAATTTATTTATTCCAGCTGCCTTTGCTTCTCTTCTAAATCGGGGTGGTTTTTTTAACCAGCACAGTCTTCTTCCTTATTTCTGGGATTTGGGGTTTTTGGGCATTGAGTAAGGTGTTCTTAAATGATTCCCAATTATCATTCACAGTTTTCTCGTTAAATATTTCCTCTCATAATTGTTTTGGTTTTGTGATATTGGCTTTATTAAAGCAGTAAGTATTTTATTCTGGACTTTATTCTGCTTGCTGTGACAAAGCTCTTCCTCTACCTTGGTGGGTCCAGCGTTTCCTTCTAGTGGAAGGTCAGGGAACTGCTTCACCCCTTAGTGTTCTTCCACCCTCTAGCGGTGGGGGAGGGTAATACAGCCTCTCTAAGATGGCCACTCCCTGCTGGCTGCCCGTCTTGTCTCTGGTTCTCAGAGGCCCTTGCCTCTTCACTGGGGCTCTTGCCTCTCCAGTGAATGGCCAGTGGGAGGTAGGAGGGGCCCAGTCCCACCCTCGATTCTGGACCCCAACCCAGGGACCCTACAAGTAGCAGCCTCATGCTGTGGTTTCAGGAAAGCTGCTAGCTTCCCTGGGTTACTTCCCCCATGCCCCTTGTCTTAATGTCCGCACCCTGCTCGGACAGGGGCCCTTCCTGGCCTCCTTGCCAGGGGAGGCTCTTGACCTCTGACAGTCCCACTGGGCATGGTAGTGCCTAAACCAAATGTCCAGTTCAATCTTTCCCTTCTGGCAGGGTCTCTTCCCTTAGGTCTCCTGGCCTGGGAAAGGTCCTTTGCCCTCTTTGGGTAGGGTTTTTCCCTCCCCCAGTCTTTCTTTCCTGCTGGCATTCTGCTCCTAAACCCTCCTAACACTTGACACCGTCTTTCCTGCTCACATCTCTGGTAGCTCGCCTCATTCTCAGAACTCCAGCCATATCCTTTCTCTGGAGGGGAGGCTTGTAACAAGTCCTAGGCAGGGCCTTGATTGGCTCCAGCTGTGTGTGTGGAGAAACCCCTGCTACCAGGGGCAAAGGGACTTGCTGCTCCTTCTGGGGCTGATCCATTGGCCCTTGAGCTAGCACTCTCTTGTGGGATCTGACCCCCCTGCACCCCTTGCTGCCGCTGCTTGGGGGCTCTGCTGGCCTGCCTCCCTCCTTCTCCGTGGGGAATGAGTGGCCCTGCTGCTACCATCTGTGGGCAGCCCTTCCTGGCCAGCTGGCTTGCTGTTGCTACTACCACGGCTGCTGCCTGGGAGCTTACTGCTGCTGTGTGTTGCTGCCCGTGAGGAAGAGGAGGAATACCATCATCACTGCTCCTGGGGGAGCGCTCAGGACTGCATCAGGAGCTGTGGAGGGGACTTGTTCATCTTTGGACTGAGTGACCATGCCATCTCTGCTCTTGTGGTGGTGGGAGAAGGTATTGTTGTTGCTATGGGGAGAGAGGGGAGTAGCGTGGAGGAGCAGCGTGGAGGAAAGAAGAACCCCCCCCCGCCCGCAGCCACCCTCTCCCCATGCACCGAATTGACTGCTAGACTTGCAGCCGGTCTGCCTCCGAACCTTGCTGAGGGACCATCTGTACACACTCATGCTTCATACCCTCCATTTCCTTGCCCTCGTGTCCTTCCCAGATGCCAAGTGGCAGGACCTTTTACCACCTGTGGAGGAGGAGGGACTTGTGGTGGGCCAGCCTCTATTCCACCCTGACCCCACGGCCTGCTGGGGACATCAGCTGGCAGATTCTCCATGGAGCCGTGAGCACGGGCGTGTACTTGGTGCAGTTCACCCGTCTCCCTCACACCTGCCCCTTCTGTGGCGTGAGGCAGACCCTAGCTCTCATCTATCTTGAGTGCGCCAGGCTGCAGCCCCTATTCCGGCTCCTCTGGAACCTCTTGCTGAGGTTCCGGATACACTTTTTCCTCACCTGTTCCTTTACACACACCCCATCCGTGGCCCCACAGAGTCATGGAACCTTCTGGTTAACTTCCTCCTATCACTAGCTAAAGTAGCCATCTATTAACAGCAGGGAGAGGAGGTTGGCTTATGGACTCACTGCAACAGTGAGACCTATTTTTGTTCCTCCATTCGTTCGCGCATACAGGTAGAGTTCCTCTGAGCAACATCCGCTGACTCCCCACACATCTTCAGGGAGCAGTGGGCACTGTCCAGGGTTCTCTGCTCAGTGTTCCCTTCTGGTTCCCTCTGTTTGACCCTTTGACCCCCAAGCCTCTTCCCGTTTTTTTCATTCGTTGTCTCCCGTAATTTGTCCTGGGCCCAATGGCTTCTCTCCTTAGGCTGAGGGAAGGCTCTTTAGCAGTGGGCTGGCAGAAGCCCGCCCACTTCCCAGAACCAAATAGTAGGACTCTCCAGTAGCCATCTGGTCTGATCCTGTCACATTGCACATGATAAATGTTATCAAAACATGATCACTTGTACCTATAATGCCATGAACTATCGGTTCTTTATCTGTTAGGACAAAGTCTAATATAGAATTCCCTTGTGTTGGCTGCAACACTTTTTGATTTTGGATATGGTCATCTCTAATGTTTAGAAATTCTAAGGATGTTTGATTATTGGCAGCCAGAGAACTCCTGCATATATCACTCAAATTGAAATCCCCCATGATCACAATTTTTTCCCTCTATGCATTATAAACAGGTGTGTGTAAGGAGGTAGTCTTCATGTTCCCTACCATGATTTGGTGATCTGTAGCAAGCACCAACTTGCACCCCATTTTATGCTTTATCTGTTAGGCCATTGATCTATAAGCATTCAAGATCATTTTCTTCTCGGCATCTCAGTGACAGGTTTAGACCTAAAGTATCATTTCCACTCTCCCCTTTTTCCCACTCAGTCCTTCCTATATAGGTTATAACCATTGATTTTTAACATTCCAATAGTGCAAATCATCCCAGTAGGTTTCGGTAATACCAACTAGATCAAATTTATGCTCATAAATGAGCAATTCCAATTCTGCTCATTTGTTTCCCAGGCTCCTACCATTGGTCATTCAAGAATTTCTTTTCTTCATGTCCTTTGGTTTCTTGATTAATTTTGTTCTCAACGTCTTGATTTTAAGATAGCTCAGATGGTTCAGAGGCAGTAATTTTTGCGGTTTTGTTTCAGGTCCAGTTCTACATGAACTGTCCAAGACATGGAATTTTAGATTTTTCTGTTTTCCCAGAACGAATTGGTCAGGATAAATGGATATATCTTTGCCAAACATTTAATTCACATGCTCACTTATTTTATGCACAAAATTTTTGAGTTTTCAGCCCAGGGCCCCCACTGGGCACTTTACCGGGGCCTGGCTCAGGCTACAATCCACATTACATTGTGGAAAAATATTTTCATGACTCATGATTGTGGTATGTGTGTAGGAGGGAGCCTGTGTTACAAGGTTGTACTGGGCCCGAAAAAATTATGCTTGGGCCCTGTCTCAGCCCTGCTCTCCCCCCCGCCCGTCCCCCCAGGAGTAGTCTCCACTTTGTTTTTCCTCTGTCTACAATTCAGTTGTGACATTTTTATTGCAGTGTGTTCATGTTGTGTTATCCTAACACTATACTGCAAACACATGATGTGATGTAGCATCAGCTTTGAAGATATTTTGGGATTTGTTAATGTCCTGGAAGCGATGGGGCAACCTCGCGACATCTGTGACTGCCCCATGAAAACAGCACAACCAAAGAAATGTATTTTGTTTTTAATATACAGCAGGAAAATATGTGCGTGGCTTTTGCTCTAAAGGCCCAGAGACAGAAAACATTTTTGTACCATAAAATATTGCATTTGAATCAAGCTGTGAGACACAGAGTGTTTGTAAATATTTATCACAATCCACTGCCAAGCCCATGGTGGCAACTGCATCTGGCTTTTTTTAGTTCATCCAGCCTCTAATACTTAGATGTCACTAAATAAGCACTGTCATCCTTTTTCTGATTGTAAACTGCAAAACCTGTTGATTCAATACCTGTTTTGGGGGGCAAATTCCTCAGAGATTAAATTAAGTGTCACAAAACAGTTTTTCTTTCATTTCCTCTTCGTATCAAAATATTCCACAATCACTGTAAGAGAGCATAAAACAGAGGAGTGATTTCAATATCCTTTATTACCTTCACCCCATTTACAATTCACATTATTGTTGGTCATTAGAAAGAGAAAGGTAATAAAGCTCACTCATGAAGAAAGGAAGTCAATATTACATTTTGCTTTCATAAGAACAGGTATTTAGAGGGCCAATCACCACAGTATCTGGCCACTGAACCTATTATTACTGGTAAATACAACCTTACTCTTTTATTTATCTGAGAATGTCAAAATGGTTTGTTTTAACAATGGCTAACTTCTTTCACTACATGGCAAATAAGACACCTTTATATATACTTGGGCCCATATTTTCAAAAGTGACTTGCGGTATTGGGTATCCAACATGAACATCTTAAAGAGGCTGAATTGTTAGGAAGTGATGGGCACTGACCTTCTTGAAAATCAAGTCCCTTTAAGGTGTTTCAGATTGGACATTCCAACATTGAAGTGGAATTGCTAGTCACATTTCAAAAGGGACAGGCTCACATTTTTAAATACAGCCCCGGGAACTTTTGATTTTAGGATAGTGGGGCTGGTGCTGGGAAGGAGGTGGTTTTCAGGGAGAGGTACTGATGGTGTGGCATAGGGCAATACATGTTGTTGCCATCTGGTCTAAGGATGGGGTGGCAGGTGTGCTTGTTTGGCTAGTGAAGAAGGGAGGAAAGTGGGCCAAGAGGACAGGGTGAGCAAAAGCGTACTTTGCCTTAGAATAAGACCTCAGTGGGTTGAGGGGAGATACTTTGTATATATTGTGGAACAATGAATGCATAACAACTTGGTCCTCTCATCCTCCTATTTCCCCACTTATTGTTTGCAAGTCTCTTTTTGCACCAAGCCCATCATTAGATGGTAAACTCTTCAGCACAGGGAATAGCGACTGTATGTTCTTTAAGGTGCCTACCACACTGTGGGCACTAGGAATAAGTAAATAATATTAAACGAGCAAGGATTGACCTGGTATTAGCAGTCCAGAAGTGGATGGGAGTGTTGACTTTTTACAGTCATTGAGCCAAGTTCACCCCCGCTCTAACCCCAATGACTTAATTACTTCCCACCAAACATCCTGTCGTTGGGGACGGCAAGACTCCTGTGGACAAGGCCTATTAGCAGATACTGATCCTCCTGGGAGATGCTAAGTGAGTGCCGCTGATTTATTGTTGCTGGTGGCTCCTTAACGCCATAAAGGGGATGAGAGTCTCTCTTGGGAGAGACAAATCTAGGGTCTCTGGCTGAGCAGCCCTAGGGAAGGAAGCCCCGGGAGAAGAAAAGGTTGGAACTGAAGTTGTTAATATAGCCAAACCATAGGAAATCAGGTGAATTCTCACCCTGAACAGCTTGTGTTAACTGTCACGTGGAGCAGGATGGAAAAATCACCTGCTCAGACGCACCTCGAGGAGGGGCTTGAGCTCCTGCGCAGTTTTCAGGTGGAAAAGCCTTATAAATATCCTTGAGGAGTGTTCACTCCTGACTTGCAGGGATGGAAGCCATTTTTCATGGGTGGTTGCTGCCTCTGCAGTACTGCTCCTCTGGACCAGCATTGCCACTGGTTGTCCTTTCTTTTCTTCAGAGGACTACAGCCTGGAACTTGCATGTAATGCTAGAACACTTCTTCATTACACTCGTCGCAAACTCTCTCTCTCTTTGCTTCTGTTGTATTTCTTCTGCGTTTCAGTTTGTCTCTGATGTTCCTCTTTGCTGCACTCTTATATAATTTATACATGTGCTATTGAGTTTGCTGTAATCCTAATTGTTGTAACAATTTAATGGTTTTGGACTTCAGTGACTCTCCTGTTGTACTCTCTGTAGTCAGAGCTGACCTATGTCAGTACTTTCTATTGGGGAAAAGATGTAATTAACATTTTTATATATATCTATATATATATAGTGGTAAAGTCAGGCCAGATGGCTACAGAAGGGTACTCCAGGGCCAATATGTGAGCCCTAGGATGCTCAAAGCCCTTTTCCCTGCAGGCAGGAGAGAGGGCAATCAGGGGCACCTGGAACCAATTGAGAGCCTACTCAGGTGTACTTAAACCCTGCCTGCCCTACAGACCAGGGGGGGAAACATAGCAGCAGCAGCAGAAGAAGAGGGAGGGGGAGCTGCTAGATCCCCCTGGATTGGAAATAGTGTTTTCTACAGTTGGAGAAGCAGAGCAGGAGAGACCCTGATCCTGGCCCCAGCCTGCGGGAAGAACTGGTGATCCTTGGACGCCCCAGGGCTTCTCCACCACCTCTGGGACCCTGGGGAAGGAGCCCTAACCAGGTACCTCCCCAGCTCACAGGCACAAACTGAGACTAACTGCCCTTCCCTGTGGGGTTGGGGGACAGCCCCCAGGCCTGCAGTGAGGCCTGCACCTGGTTGCCTTGTGGGAGAGGTGCTGAAGAGAGGGGAAAAACCCAGAGACTTGTCCAGATTGGGGTGGGATTACCTCAGGTCCCCACTGCCAGCAGAGACTGTTGCCAGCAGGCAAGCCCCAGCAGGGCGGCTGGCATACCTCTCTATATATATATCTATATATATATAAAGCAATAGCATCAGTTGTGCAGAGTGTTGATTACACGTGTGGAAAACACAGGTATTTTGATGCAAGCATTTCTGATGGTGTAAAGCCAGGTCTGGTTGTGTGATGTCCTCGATCTGGAACCCAAGCTCGGGAGTTCCCACACAGCTACCACGTCCTAGCCTTCATGTGATATCTGCTGAAACTGGTAGGACTACAGTCTCCACCTAGACACCACCCACAGGAGCCCTGATTAGAGAATCACCTGGCTCCATCGATTGGTCCAACTATGCTATTGAAGCCAGAAGGAGGCACAGGAAGTTTGTCTGAGTAACAAGGTGATTTCTTGTTGTGGCTGTGTTGGACTTGTGCCTGCCTCTTGCACCCAACCCTGTTTCTGATTCCTCCTTGGCCCACTAGAGCTGACTCCTGCTCTGACAATTAGGTCAGGCTGCCTACATCCTGGTCCATAACAGCTTGGACTTACTGTGTGGCTTGGATTTTTATTACTCGCCATTTGTGTTGCTCTAACAATTGTATGGGATGTCTGTATCTTTCATTTTCAGGTGCCTGACTATATTTATTCTGTGACCTTGTTCCTTGCAACTAGTGATGGGGATCAATAAAGCTAGAGACTGTTTGGGTCTTAAGTTTCGGTTTGCCCTATTGTAGAAATATAGTCCCTCCATGACGTTAAGAGCTCAGATCTTGATTTTCCAAAGCTCAGAGTGGTTCGGATTTGGGGTTTGGTTGTACTCACTACCTAACTAAAATGTGTAGATCTCCAATTCAATGCTCCTCTCACTTACACCTCTGCTATTTCATTGATTTCAGTGGTGTCACACCAGTTAGGGTCAAATGCTCTCAATCTCTCGTTTTACCTGGCATTCTATCTATTATTTGGATTATAGTTATATATTGATCAATGCCAAAGGAAAAGGTATCTCCAACAATAACATAATATTGGGTGTGTATTCAAGTTAAAATAAGCTATTTGTATTTCTTTTCTCAGAACAAATGAAGTGACTTAGTCGCTCAGGGAAGTAAGGTCTTATAGTGCAGTCTAGAGCCAGGCATTGAGCTAGCAGGTGCTGTAGCAAATTCTTGTTCTTAAGTAGTATTATAGTAGCACCTACCAAATCACAGTCCCCTGGCATCAGACACTGAACGAGACAGGCCCTGCACTAAAGAACTTACAGTCTAGCTAGATAAGGGAGGCAATGGAGAGGTTGTGACTGGTCTAAGGTGTTACTGGAAGTCTGTGGCAAGGGTGGGGCTTGAACTGTGATCCTCTGCATGTTAGTCCCCTACTTTAACCATAAGCCCAGCTTTTCTCCATGGGAGAGCTGGGCAGTCTTTTTTTGTGCCACGTCTCCTACTCCAGTCCTGAGCTTCTCTGGGGTAGACGGTGCAGGTGACGCCCTCTTGCCCTGGGTAGGAAAGCAAATAAGTTAAAAAGGAAATCAACCCTGGCATATGAGCAGCTCACGTCATAACTGAATACCGGGGAAATCTTTTAAAAATGTGTTTCGGAGGTGTATTGCGGCCTTTAAAAAAAACACTTCTGCTTTAGGTGGGGTTTGCTGTATCAGTGAAAATTTCTGAATGCATCTGCCATTTGGCTTAAAGCAGGAAAAATGGCTTCAGTCGAAGGAGGTGTAGGCACTTCCCTCAGTATTAGCGCTGGCTTGCTGGGATGGCAGGTGCACAGGGCTTTCATCCTGCCTTTACCACTCATTGTAGAGAGTCTAATACTAATGAGAGGCCGCACCAGCTCCATAAACATCAGCACCAGGATTCTAGCTGCCCCTGAGCAGATGCCCTTGTGGGAGAAAGTTTCTGTGTCCTTTTCCTTTTACAGGCCCACAGTGGGGAGCCAGAATCTGGTCCTATTGGCTGAGGTGAGGGGAAATATTAACTATGGCAATGTAGGTAACCAGCTGTGGGAAGAGGCCAGGAGAAATAGCCTAGCTCTTGTAGGGGCTCTGAAAGAGCAATACGAGAGCATTCAAGTCCCTTCTTCACCTAATTTACTACTACCAGCAGGGATAATACAGGGGGAAAAGTCAATGTGAATCATTTTAATTAGGTGCATTAATACTTAATCAATGTGTAATGCATAATAAATTGTGACCAGCCCACCCACCAGGAGAGTGAACTGCTCATGGATACTGATGGGTACTGAAAAAGAGATCAGAAAATGATCAGACATTTTCCCTGAACACCATCCCCTCCCATTACAAAAAAACCCCAAAACAACTCCTGGTGACTAAATGATGACTCCTGTCCTACTCACTCCACCCATGGCCATAGCAGGCCTTGAATGCAAGGGAGCTGGGTCAGTCCTGTGTGGGGATAGCTGGATGTAAGAAGCCTGCTTCTGGGGAATGTTCCAGCTACATGATCTGGAGCACAGTTTGACAGGGGCTCCCTGTTCCCTGCCCAGAGGGGGCTATACAATGTGGGGAGGAAGGCACAACAGGAGCAAGAAATGCTGAGCTCACTGGAAGCAGCTTCAGTGCATGGATGGGAGGATTCATTTCCCTATGGATGTCCCCATTTCACAACTCCATTGATTGCTCAAGATGTTCATGAGAAAATAAATAGCATGAATCAGGCTACATACAGGCACCCACATTAAATGATAGTGTTGCCCCTTTGGCCCAAGCCTTCATTTCCATCCAGTACTGGCCCACAGGAGCTCTGTCTGTTCCTTCTCAGTGCCTGCTCATGACTGCTTTTCTGGCTTTCTGGTTGCTTTCAGACACACACAAGTTGCAACCTAATAAATGTACCAGCCCCTGTGATTGCAATCAGTTTACAGAGAAACCACTTAGCTGCTGATTGGCCTTATGTGCCTAAAGCTTTGGTCAGTGGCTTCTATTGTCCCCAGCTATCTTACACCATAAATAAGTTTAATTGCTTCTTCAATTTTGCTTGAATGAACCCATCAGTTTCTGTGTGGTCTGTGATTGCCTATAGATTAGAGATGCACTTAAAGGCATCCATTAATACCTTGCAGGATAAACACAGTCTGCAGCTTGGATGGACACAGTGAGGACTTGGCTTCCAGTGCCAATTCATGGGCACGCTCACTTTTAGCAACCTCCTGCTTTTCAGTGTTGCAACATTATTTATTTATATTAATTTAATCAGGGAAAGTAGCTTCTACTCAATAAAGGGGGAGCTTTTATCTTACCTATTGATCCCTTATTCATAAATATGCAGCTTTTCAGCTTGCTAGTAACACTGTGTTAAGATTATTTAATGTTTTATGATAGAGTTAATTTCACCCAATCTTAAAACACTGTAAAACGGATAACCAGATTCCAATTGTATCTTAATGATGTACTACTTACTCTTTTGTACCTGTTTAACCTTAATGAAAACTCTGTATGGGCAGCCAGCGGTACAAGATCTTTCCTTTTACTAGTCTCTAGTAATCCAATCTGACTTCGATTAAAGTTAATGGAAATACTCCTTTTAGCTTCAGCTGGAATTTGAGTCCTCCCACTCAGGATCTCACAAACATAGTACAACATATTACGTAAGCAAACGTATTGGGTGAAATCCTGCCACCTCCTCAAGTCAATGAGAGTTTTGCTGTTGATATCAAATGTGACTAGGATTTCACCCATTGCTTCTTAGGGTCAGAGTTTTAAACATAGACAGATAGGTGCCTAGTGGGATTTTCCAAAGTACCTGAGTGTCTAGCTCCCAGGCATCTTTCTGCATCTTTAGGTACAAAACACCTTGAAAAATCTGGCTTTTATACGACAACGTGTAATACTGAAACTCTTGTAATTTTTTAGTCACCTACCTGACAAACGTATTATTATGGGCGCTGGGTAGTATAGGCCGGGGTAAGCCTTCCCAAACAGCCAGGGAACCCTCCTGCTGTGTCGCCGGCTCTGCAGCAGGCAGCAGCTTCCCGTTCCTGCCCTCAGGCTGCCACGAACATGGTGGGTTGGGAGGGGGCGAGCCAGCCGTAGGTCTGGAACACTGGTTTAGGCTGCCCAACCAGTGCTCCAGGGGTGGCTGAGGCCACCTGGCGGGCAGTCGGGGCAGCTGGAGCCGCTGGGTGCTGGGGCTGCTCAGTGGGGACTCCACCTGGCCAGTGCTCCAGGGGCATTGGGGCTGCCGGTGTGTGTGGCTGGGGCTGCCTGGCTGGTGCTCCGGGGAGGCTGGGGCTGCCGGTGGGCACAGCTGGGGCCATGCGTGGTTCACGCTGCCCAGCCTGTACTCTGGGGTGGCTGGGGCCACGCATACCTCAGGCTGCCTAGCAAGGAATTGGGGCAGCTAGAGCTACCGGGTCCTGGGGCCATCTGTTGGGGACTCCACTTGGCTCTGGGGCCACGCATGGCTCAGCTGGGGCTGCTGGCAAGGATTTGAGGCAGCTG
Organism: Mesoclemmys tuberculata; assembly: GCA_007922155.1. Classification (NCBI taxonomy): domain Eukaryota; kingdom Metazoa; phylum Chordata; order Testudines; family Chelidae; genus Mesoclemmys; species Mesoclemmys tuberculata. Next base: position 48,379,914 of record ML675613.1, read on the forward strand.
GGGCCACCCTGTCAAGACTCGGCTCCGGGCAGCCCGGGCCTGGCTCCGGAGTGGGGCAGGGATCCTCCACGGGGGGCAGCTCTGGGTGGCAGTGAGGGAGAGGGGCGTGGCTTCAGGAAGAAGGGGAGGAGCCATAGGCTAGCCTTCCCTAAAGGGCAGTTCACCCAACGCCCATGCATATTATGGAAGTTTCTTTACCTAAAAGCTTATAAATAGAACTGCTGACCACCGATAACCATCATGTCTCCAAAAAACCCTCTCTGCCTCATAATAGGAATTATAATAGGTTTTTTGTTAATTAGTTACTTGCTTAGATCATAGAAGAGTGTAGGATAGGAAGGGACAGGGAGAGGACTTTAAGTTCAGTCCCCCACACTCATGGCAGAACTAAGTATTATCTAGACCATCCCTGACAGGTGTTTGTCTAACCTGCTCTTAAAAATCTCCAATGATGGAGATTCCACAACCTTCCTAGGCAATTTATTCCAGTCCTTAAATACCCTGACAGTTAGGAAATTTTTCCTAATGTCCAACCTAAACCGACCTTTCTGCAATTTAAGCCCATTGCTTCTTGTCCAGTCCTCAGAGGTTAAAGAGAACAATTTTTCTCCCTCCTCCTTGTAACGACCTTTTACGTACTTTAAAACTGTTATCATGTCCCCCCTTAGTCTTCTCTTCTCCAGACTGGAATTTTTTCAATCTTCCTTCCTAAGTAATGTTTTCTAGACCTTTAATGAATTTTGTTGCTCTTTCCTAGACTTTCTCCAATTTGTCCACATCTTTTCTGAAATGTGGCACCCAGAACTGGACGCAGTACTCCAGCTGAGGCCTGATCAGCGTGGAGTAGAGTGGAAGAATTACTTCCTATGTCTTGTTTATAACACTTCTGCTAATACATCCCAGAATGATGTTTCTTTTTTTGCAACAGTGTTAAACTGCTGACTCATATTTAGCCTGTAATCTACTATGACCGTCAGATCTCGTGGAAGTGCACTTGGATATTTGAAATCTGATGAGAATGACTGATGGAAATCTGATCAGATCAACTGATGATCTTTTGGTTGTCTCTTATGGAAAGGCCCCATTTACACTTACGTTTATGTGCATACAGTAAAATTGACCCCTAGGTAAAGAACCAGCACAAAGTCTATGTTTTATTTATGTCTTACTTAATTATTTATGTCCTACCTATTTTGAGGTAGTAAGGGATGCATAAGTCTTCTGCTGATCCTCTGCATATTTGTGAATTTCACCCCGGTAGAGGAGAAGGAAGGATATCTGCCATACTGTTTAAAGGTTAAGACCCATCTCTAATAAATAGCAGTAAAAACCTGAGATTTTCTGATTCCTTTGGAACCTAAGTTCTGGCTCTTGTGATTTACTGTTCTTTGTTATTAGATATATAGTGATTAGAATATCTAAGGATGACACTAGCATTTCCCTTTATTTCAACTGTTGTGGAGCCGGTCAGTGCCAGGCTGCCATTAGCGTTCAGTGGGGAAATACTGTACAACTTATTTTATGAGTTAAAATTACTTTTGATAGCGCTTTAAAAAAACAAACAAACAAAAAAAACTCTTTTATGGCAGACCTCCAGCCTGAGATTCAACAAACATGAGAATCTTTGCCAAACCTGCTGCCTTGAAATACTGGACCATTAACTGTAGTCCTTATATAAAGCTGGGATATATAATAATCAGTGTGATGATTGTTCATTTGTTTTGCCTGTCATGGAATTGTGCCTTACACATAAAAAATCCTTCATCCCACGCTTTCTCTCTCTCCAGGCCAGACTTCACAGTTTTTTCCAACAGCTCCAAATTCAAAGCAGTTTAATATTTATTTGTCAATCACTTGATGTGCAGCTCTATGGGAAATGAATATATGGAATTAGCTACAAGGCTAAAAATATGGAAATATTTTACTGGAGATGCAGGGAAAGACATTTAGCTCATGAAATTATGAAGCATTGAAAAAATGTTAGGGAACTATACCACCTTGGGATCTCGCAAAGCAAGATTAAAAGAACCTAGACACAGAATCTAGGCAAGAGCTGCTAATGAAATCCTTACAGGTAGAGAAAATTCTCTCTCATCCTTTCTTAGTCTCCATTGCAGCAGTCTGAATCTTATTTATTTCCATATCACATACAGTGTAACAATTTCCTTTCTTCAAAGTCTCTCTCTCTCTCTCTCTCTCTCTCTCTCTCACTGTGTAGTTTTCCTATTCCTTCCACTCATAATTGTAATCTTCTTCTTGTATCACATTCATTGTGAATCTCATTTGCCACCTTCTACATAATAGCTGCACTCTCTAATCCCTTTGTTTCTCCTCTATCAGTAAGATTGAAGGCTCTCTTTCAAGGGGTTTGTTGTAGTTGTAAGAGAGCTGTTTACACCTCTTAAATGATGATTTAAAAATGGGTGTTGCAGGACTCTAACTTAAAACCACAGCGCTGTGTTGGTTGGGTTTCTGTGCTGGGCATCCAGCAGCCACAACACAGGAGGACTGGAGGCAAAGGTTCTTTTAAATCATCTTTGTGCCTTCCTGATTCTGAGTTGCTCCAGAGCTGAAAATGACTCCTGGTATAAATTAGAGCAGTCTTAAGGTTGAGGGTGACTCTCAAACTGTAGTCCAGCATTTTTGTAGCACCTCCACCACCATGCCCACTAGCCAGTGGTACAGCTGTTAATGGTGGCCTTCTGCTGTACCTGCACAAGGGGAATTCTTTCCAAGCCCCTTGCAGCACACTTCTAGAACAGGTAGGCCACCAGAGTAGGTATAGGAGACTGGGGGCAGAATCTATCCCAGTGTTTCTAGCAGTTAATGTAGGAAGCTGAGGTCAGGATTCCTTGGTCTCTGCCACTGACTTGCTGTGTGGGCTTGAGAAAATCCTTTAGCCTCTCAGCATCTCAGACAAGCTACCTATTCATCCATCAGTCAAAACCTGTACCTATTGCTCCAGGCGACTCAAGTTAGGAGACCTTACTAAAATTGAAGGTAGGATTTAGGAGTGTGGCTATGTAACATTTCCTTGTGAGTATATTAGTATCATTTTCTAGTTATGTGTATGAATGTGGCCCTGTGAGGCTTTGAAAATCAATACAATGTTTCATCAGGAAAGAATCTAATTTCCAGTTACTGGATATAATTACAAAGAAGAGTAAATCACTAGGGGTGAAAAACAACCCTATGCAAAGAGGCAGTACAAAACATATTCATCATTGAAGTCCCACTTGTGTGCTATTTTGAAGTTTGAAGTTATGACCCTCTTTATAGGAATGAATTGCACCCTAAACATTTTAAAGTTTCTTAGAACATTGTTTATTTTATACTAGTTAACAAATCTGATACTGCCTTCTTGACAATTTGGTGATGTGGAGAGCAGGACTCGGGGAATCTTCTCAGCTCCTGAATGTCTGACAAATTAGAGGCTTGTAAAGTGTTTTTAAATAAATTGATTAATTTAATTCAAGACCGATCCTGAGCTGCAAAATTCTGATCCAGAAATCTCCCACCTTTGGGGTTTTTTAGATCTTGATTTAAGTTTGACTCCATAGAGAGTTGGAACCAATCACAAAGTGCTCTCCAAATCCAAACTTTTAAAAAGCTTAGGGGGGTAGATCTGGAGGCTTGTTTTGGATGCATCTCTAAATTTAAGCACGTTTATTAAAAAAAACCTGTTACATTAACTAAAAATTGCCTTTTAAATTGCAGTAGTTTCAGCAACTTACAGAAATCTCTGATTTGTTATGCACTCAGATGGTGAGCTGAGTTCCTGAGTTTTACTCTATCATTAGGTTAGGCCTAGTCTAGGAAAATTATTATTAAAATATCACTTTCTTCTGAGGCCAGTGAAGGTGATGGGAATAGTCAAATAATGAGAGGTATGTCTAAACATGACTTTGAAAATTCATTTTCCATATTCTTATTTAATCAATATTTATTTTAGCTCTTTAAAGACTCTAGCCATTGATGCAGTTTTCCTTTAATAAGAAGTTCAAGGAGTTTATATGCTATCTTTCAGATAAGCCTTTCTTTTGTATCATCAAGACAGTAAGGGACAGGAGAAGAGAACTTTGGCTTTTTTTTAAACTGGAAACTCAAAACTTTTGAAAGCAGCCTATCAGTTTATTAGCAACTGGTCCCATGCCTGAGGTCTAATGTGATCATTTTGTAGAATTTCAGTGGACAGCACGCTGAGAAGGTGAAGATAATGGTTTATCATTTGAAAATGACATTGTAGCCACTTAACAAAAGCTACCGTTTTGGAGGGAGTCATAAAAACTGAAAAGATTTCAGAATATTCTCTTTCTGTTCTTGGTCTGTGCATGATTCTCTCTGTACAAGAAAATTTCAAAGTGATATTGGAGATGGCAGAAATGCAGAGACCTGAGGTTCCTTGGACCCAGTTTTGAACATCATGCAAATAGTCATGCTTACTAACAGAATACGAGATCTTTTATTGTTAAAATATCCTTTTCTCATTTCCTCTTCCAGGCTTCCACATCCAGCCCAACACCATTCCTCTGCCTCAACTCTGTCTTGGAGGCAACATTGCTAGGGGTGAAAGATTATTTAAGTCCCCATGACACTTAAATCCATTGGCTTCTCTCCTGAAACTAGAAATGTGAGTACAGGCCTACTGACAGCAATTCCAGGTCGAAGGGAAAAGCAGTCAATAGTCCCCATTCAAAGAGATGTCTCAGGCCCTAGAGGGCTTCCCTCAGAAGTTTTTACTTTTTTATTATGTGCCATGCAAGTTCCCAGGTGACTGAGGAGGTGGTATTTGCTACTCTGCTTCCTGGGTCCCTTGGATTCCCCAGGGAGATGACTGATGAACCTGGCAAACTGAGCAGCATATACCACCTCCTCAGCTGCCCGGGAATCTGCATGGTGCATAATAAATAAGCTAGGCTCAGAGGAGGGGTGTAGAGGGTGAGCAGCAGAGGCCTTGGGGAAAGTGGGGTGTGGAGGAGAGGTTACTAATCTATCCTCCCATCTGCCTGGGTCTTTTTAAATTGCTGGACCTCTGGCCGGGCCTGCATGGGTCCCAGTTAGTGCCATTTGTGATGATGTATTTTTGTGAGAGGAGACCCTGCTGACTAGAGAACAGACTGAGGTCAACATTTGACTGCCAAAGATTGATGGTTATTTTCTGTCACATCTGGTGTTTGCCTCCTAAACCTTGGATCATGCACTGGTTCTGCACAGATTAATCCTAAGATCAGAGGGGAATGAGAAAGAGAACAAGCATTGCTCTCTTTCTTAAACCACAGAAGAAAGGAAACTTAATCACTGAATGGCTTCTTCCCATTCCTTTGTTGTTGGTACTGAGAGACTGCAGATGATGTTTTCTAAGTTAATGGGTTGGGTTTTTTTGTGGTACAAGGATCTTAGTAACAAATACTACTATCTAGAAAATGTATGGTATGACGTAATCCTACACAGACTCATGGAGCTGGAAAGAATGAGCTGTTGAGTTTTTCCCGTCCTAATTTCTGTCATTCAGATGATTCACTGAAAGAAAAGCTGTTACTTGCAATATTCCATGAAATACCCTTATCATAGGTCATATTCAACTCTTGATGTCAGTGAAAAGACTTGCTTTAGCTGGAGTCAATATCACCAACCCAGGATGTGAGTTCCCTATGTTACTAAAGTTGAACAATGAGGTTGATTAAGAATCTTGGGATACAAGCTCTGCCTTTAACCCACTGACTACAGCAGGTTCAAAGGGTAAGAAACATTCCCCCAGTTTCTGGCCCTAAGAATTATTGTACATTGGCACAGCTGTGTGGGAAGCTTGCAAATCTTACTTCAGAGCACATTGAATTCACTCATAAATATTTAAAAGTGGATAAAAATGATCATATTTTGCAGGGAATAGAAAAATGTTTGCAGCAAAGAATGGGAAAATGCTTATTTACTGGGTATAGTTTAGCAAAGGCATCAGGAAGGATATGGAGTGAGATCTAAAGGTGATTGTCAGAAACTGGCAGGTAATGTCTTCAGTGCTTTAATTAATTGTAGTAAAAGTCTCTTTCATTATTCAGATCTCTTGCCCTGTGAGAACATTTGGTCCTTGTCTGAACGTATGGAAAGAAATTCTGGACTCTGAATCAATCAATCATTCCTGTCCTGTGCCATCCTCATCTTTGAGGGTAAGTCGCCATTTTTGTCCAATAATCTGCCAGCTGCTGTGTTTTTGTGTCACCAGTGCTTCTGGGTTGCCAGCCATGTCTATAGCCCCTCTCCCTCCCCCCCAATGTCCTTTGTGTAACTTAGACACATTCTGCAGAGAGACAATCCTACTGATAGGATACAATTTGATAGGATAAAATTCCTCTGAGTACAGAAGGCCACCACAAAGCATATGCCTCAGATAAGTCCCATTTAAACCCTCAAAGTAGGGTTAAACTTTGTGTTACATAGATCTTGTGCTAACTAACCTTCTACACTGGGGCCATAGTCACTCATAAGGAATAAGAAGCAGCAGTAAAAGTAAAGATCATGTTTTCTAGAAATTGTACCCTGAAAGAAGGGTAGATCGGGAAGAGAAGAATCTTCATGCACGTGCCGTACAGAGAGACCTGTTTCTGAAGTGAGCTCTTTCTGAGGCTCTTAACACATTTGCTGCTTCCAGAATAGGCCTGTATCCTCTCAGCAACTTTCATTCCAATGAATGGAATGTCATCTGGATGCCTCACAATACTCTCTCAGGACAGGACAGAGCCCTTTTCCAGGGCAATATTGTATGTGCATCATCCCCTGCTAAGGGGCCTCAGTCTGCACTGATGAGTGAATGCATGCAGGGCGGTGCCGCTCAGTGCCTTAAGTGTTGTGACTGATTCCTGTTTGGGTCAAATTTTCCATGCTTGACTTTAACTTCAAAGTAGTGTGATGGACATTCTTTTCAACTGGTTTTGAGGTATTTGGGTATGTGTGTCTGTGTGGGAGGGAGAAATAAATATGTCTCACTTTGAGGGAAAAAAAGACATAATTATGTAGTGTGTGTGCGCTCATGTGCTTGCAGACACAAGAAACCTGTGTGATAAATTGCAGAATCATGCACCACTGATCACCACACCTGCATTCTGCGCACTAATCCATCTCTCTGGACTTATTCTTATATTCCAACCCCTTGAGCAGCTGGCAACTCACTCTGGCAAGGAAATGTTCCTTTTCCCCAATCCGTGAGCTCCCCCTCCAAAAATAAAAACTCACTGAGGCTTCTTTTGATTTGGTATCAGGATGGATAAGATTTTAAACCTATACCAGTAACAGCTCTTCTATAACTAACTATGTATGATTTCAAAGTTTGATATCTCCTGATTTTGCAAGGCTAAAAATAAAAGCTGTATGCCACGGGAAAGGGAAGTGTGGAAGAGCTCAAGATAATGGACTTTAGTGCTGAGACATTTTAAGTATTTTAGGTCATTATACAGAAGGTTTTTATGGCTCTTTCCAATGCCTACGTACATAGTGGAATGATGTAATTCAGCCATGAAGCTTTATGTGAAGGATATGAAAAATAATCCCAATAAACATTTATAAATTCTCTAAAATAGCTTTTCTGTAACAGATGCCATGACAGCATACAAAATGTGCTGTGTACCAAGATATAATCCACACATTTGGATTGACCAAGGTAGCTCATGGTTTTGTCATTTACTAATTATGTGCGCAATCAAAATTTGCCATGCTAAATCATCATGTAGTCCATTTACATGCCCAGATAACTCTAAAATTGCATATTGTCCTATATTATATTAGTGTATTTTTCATGAACGAAGTGTTAAGATTTCCAGGGAATTGCTTTGAATACAGGTTTGTTTTGCAGTCGATGTTACCTCCCTTTATGGTTATAAGAGTGTTTTTTATTTAAATTAAAAAACAAATAGATTCCAGTTCTCTTTTTTCTTATCTGTACTTCCACGCGCCATAAATTTTGGGGGACCTCACTTTCCATTAGTTGTTCTCTGAGTTCCCTTTTCCTTATTAACATCTTATTAACATTTACGTCAACCTGTTTCCAGGATTACCTGCATCCCGGACTGAATTTTCCATGATGTTACAGTCAGGTGCCTTGCAGTCTGTTTTTCTTTAACATCACCTATTGGCTCCTCTTTTACAGTAATCATGTGGGCTTACTGGCATAGGGTCAGTCTTAGGTCACCCACTCATGTCAAGTCTCCTTAAAACCTACATCATAGTGTGTCTAAGATGAAATCTTACAGGCCTTAGCCTGTAGGCTGTGCTTTACTGTCTTACCTTAATTATATCCTTAATAAAGAGTTGTCACTCCTAAATGCTTGCCAATCTTCTACTGCTATAACCCTGTCCTACTTATTTATTCATCACACATTGACCGCATATGAAATAACATGCGGTTTGTTTACAAGAATAACTCAATTAAATGATCAAATGAACGAACTGGCTACAGTGCCATCAGCAGGGAGTGAAGGTCAATTTCTAGAATTTTGCCAAGTTGCTTAATTTTAAGGAAAAAGTCCTAACGACAATAATAACAAAATCACTTCAGCAGCAGCAGAGTCTACTTGTTTTATATCAAAGTGGCACTGTTATCTCTTTTTATTGATTTTGTCCTATCAAAGCCATGCAACTTGACAATTCATTCTGGTTTCTTTGAGTAGACAGTTTCTGATAAAGGCAGATGACAGAATAAATGTGCTGATTTATAATGATAAATAGAGTGGGGGGGGACTGGGGTTGGTTGGCTTAAAGGAAGCTAGATGTACTTAAAGAGAGCTCCAGTGTTACTGTGGGAATCAAGGAATTAAAATTCAAATAATGCAATATGGCAGCTGAAATTTACTCCAGGAAGAAAAGTGCATATTGTTAAGCATAGTTCAGGAGCAGACAGACATCCTGAATTCCTTGAATACCACGTATGCTGCAGGAATTTTAGGATCTTAGGAGACCCTGATGTTGTAACCACACCTGAAAACAAAAGGTCTAAACTTAAAAACTTGCTGATCTAGTCCCAAATAAAATTCCTTTGGATGTGGATGTAAAGGAGGACCTTCTGGTAGTGAAAAAATAGTAGAGTTTCTCTCATAAAATTTTTCAGAGAGACTTGGACTGGAGCTGTGGTTGCCACACTGCCAGATTCCAAAGGCAGGGAGAGTTTTATAGGCAGTTTATAAGAAAAGATTTTGTTGTTACAGAGATGTGAATGTTTCTCCATAGTTAAGGCTGAAGTAAACTTCCCATTCTGAGCCTGATTTTTGGCACACATACCCAGAACATCACTATTATTATACCAATCCACCTGAAATGTTATAAGGCACCCTAGGGGAGAATTCCTGCTTTGTTTGGAAAGTTTGGTTCAAGTCGAACAGGTTCTTTGGAGATCATGGGTTCAGTTCGAATCTGGGTCAAGTCTGTGCTCAATGGAGCTGAGAAGGAGAGGGAGAGGGTGGCTTTGTACACCTGTCTAAGAAGCACAACACAGCCAGAGCCAGGATCAACAATTGAACCCATGGGTTCAAAAACTAAGGAGGGTTTCAGTTTTTCTAAGTTTTTCTAATACTATTTTGGCTCCTTATTTCTGCACAATGGCTTGACTGACAAATGCCTCATTTGTTTTATTATACCGTCCATGCTGAAGTGAAGTTCTTCTCACTGGAATAAGGCTGGTGAGGGAATTAAAAAGAGATAAACAGGTTTCAAGTAAATATGTCACATAACATAGTTGATGTAGTGCAGCTACGGCCACTACTAATGTATGTTTCTAATAAAAGTTGGAGCCTCATTCTCCACTGCCTTGTATCATTATTTACACCTGGGCAAAGTAGATGTAAAAAGTTAGTCAGAACGGTAGCATTTTACATCCATTTTGCAAAGAAGTGGGTGACAGCCCATAGTGTAATAGAGTGGAGAATCATATCCTACTTATATTGCAATTGGCTGAGCAAAGTGAGGCCTAACATGCAACTTGATGGCATTTCTCTGTTTGTCTGTCAAAACTGTTTTAGTTCAGTGGTTAAAAGCCCCATTGCTTGAGACAATAATTTGGAAATAAACAGGACAAAGGACTCAAAAGTACACTGTAGGTAATAATCCTGCACTGGACCTCCAGGGATTTACTAGATGGAATTTAATAGGCCTTTTTCATCCCTGCCTTTTATGATTCTATGCATGGTTGCCAGCAGAATCCTAAATTTGGTTGAAACATATGAGTCTGTTGCAAATTAATTCCACTTCACAGAAACATAATTGTCTTCACAGGTTGCTTCCTTTTTTCTAATCTCCTCCAACATAATTGGATTATTGAACTGGAAGCATTTTTGGCACTGAAAGACTTAAAAGCTAATAGAGAGATGCTATGTAAAAGACTGTGTTCCCTTAGGAAATGAGTGTGGAATATAGTGAGATAATGTTAAAATTGGAAGTAACAAATTTAAGCATTCAGGGATTATTTTTATGATCTTTTAAAGGGACACTGTCACCTTATTTGGGGTCCAACATTTAGCCAAAATGGAACTGGGCTGGGTGTGTGTGATGGGGTGTACAAATATCACACTGGGGAGCAGAGGGTTAAGGAAAGGCTCTGGGCCCTGAAGGCTCCTCCCAACCACATCTGTTGGGCATGCTTGCAATGGAGGTAGAGCTTAAAAGGGTGTAGCATGGCTCAGTCAAGGTGGTCAGTGCAAGAGATAGCACTGATGGCTCCTGCAGGGATAGAGCAGCAGTCCCACACCTCCAGGAGCAGACCTCAATAAGCAGCTGCAGGCTGCCACTGAAGAGAAAGCAGAGCACCTGCTCATGAGTGAGGGGGAAGAATTGCGAGACCCCTTTCAGCTGAGTTCGCATTGCAAGTCAAAAGCCAGGCTTCTGGAGATGCAGGGGGTGTGGTGACATGATCCCGGGAGCAGGTTTGGTGATACCCTTGCCCAGGCTGCACACCTGAACTGCGAGCCCCAGGGCCCTGGTTTGGAACCTGGGGGAACAGGAAGGCCTGGGTTCCCCTACTGGCAGTCGACAGACTTGAACCACTGGGTGCTACTGCTGATTGTTGACTTGAGCCACTAGCTGCTACTGGCAACAGATAGATTTGAGCCACTAGGCGCTGTCACCAGCCCACAGACTTGAACCAACAGGGGGTAATAGTGAGTCAGTGCAGTGACCCCAGGGGATTGTCCCTTATATGGCAGGGAGGAGAAGGGATCTCCTTGCCTACATTGAAGTGACTAGTGATCTTGAGTTCTGTAACTTTTGTGTGCCCAGCATGGGACAACTTAAAAGGGAGCTGATTTTTAGTGTGCATGCTTAGCATTTTCTGAAGATCTGCCATGTAAGGGTATGCCTCGCAATATTAAAAAAAAAACCAAAACCCACCCCGCAGCAGCGATTCTCAGAGCTTGGGTCTACAGGCATGGGCTTGCGCTATGGCACCAGAAATAGCTGTGCAGACGTTCTGGTTCAGGCTGGAGCTTGGGCGCTGCAGCCCAGAAAGGTGGGTGGGTTTCAGAGCCCGTGCTCCAGCTCGCGCTTGGCATGTCTACACCGCTATTTTTAGTGTTGTGGCATGAACCTGAGGCTGTCAGTCTGGGATTTGGGAGTCGCTGCCGTGAGCTTTGTTTTTCCTGTGTAGACACATCCTTGATGTGCTAAAGGTAAGCCCCTAAAAACGGAGGTGACCAAAATCGCTAGTCGCTTTTGACAAATTAAATTAGTTATGAATAGAAATGTTTTCAATATTTAAAAATAAATATTTCTTTTAAGTACTCACCTGCAGAACTGGGAACCCAGCCACAATAGCCTTGGGATAGTGCATGAGCACTAGAGATTGAAGTTGTTCCATCTACTTTCACTGCCCAAGCTTACGGGAGTCAGCAGATATCACTAAGGGTGAAATGCAAACCCGATCTTTTTTTTTTATATATATATTTATATATATATATATATAGAGAGAGAGAGAGAGTTCAGTTTTATTCATTTGTGGGATTTGCATGGTTAATTCATTTTAAATGTGATTTTTATCTCATCATTTTTCATCTTGTGTACCTTTACATTATATACTTTTGTATCTGAGGTTTACAGTTATTCTTTGCTGCTGTGTAATTGAGATATTGGTGGTCATTGCCTTTGGATAATGGTCTCTTGATGTTATGTAAGTGCCATGGCAAAACTGAGATTTATTTCCAAATCAGGACAGATGTAGCTGTGACAATGGCCTTATGAAATGGTGATAGTAACATATTGCATTTGCAAAATACAGCACTTTTTGTGAAGAACTTTGAGATTCTCACACAAACAATTCTCATAACACCCTTTGGTGTCTGATATGTATTATCCTCATTTTATCGATGGTGAAATTGAGACACAAAGATGTTAAGTGACGTGCCCAAGATCAAAAAGTGAGTCGGGCAAAATTAACAACAAAACTCAGGAGTTCTAATTCTCAGTCCATTGCTCTAATTACTAAATAACACACATCCCTACTGAACAACAGATGAAATAACTGTGAATATTAGTGTTGGGAAAAGATGACTGATGATAGGCATAGATAATGGGAGCAATATGCCCAGATCTTGAATAACCTCGAGACTACTTAAAGGATAATGAAAAACGAACATGAACTTTTCCTCCATAGCCTCTTGAAATTGAAGGATCACCTCTGAGAACTCTGGATGTTGACTGTGCCATCTCAGTAAGCCAAAAATACACTCATAAAGAAATTAGGACTTAGTGATTTCACTTTGTTTCTGACTATATTTATTGTATAATTTTGTATATGCCAATCAGTGACTTAAAATAAATTGACACAAAAATAGTGTCATTGCACATATTTCAGAAATAAAAATCTTAAACATATGGATGTGAAAAATATACTGTGCTGTCTGTGCAGCTTCAGCAGGTAGAATGGTTACTTTAATTAGTAAAGATGTATCTCTGCAAGTCAAGCATAAAAATGCAATTCCCAGGGGCATTCCTTGTATTAAATTTTCATATGAGCCATTCAATATTAACAAAACATAGCTACAGTAAAATAGAGGAAACATCCATTGTTTATATTCCCTCGGCTATACAGTACATTATTCTATATATTACATCAAAGCTTTCTTTACTAATTCAGCTGTGCATGGCAGGGTCCCTCCTCCTGACCATGCACTCTGGCAGAAAAAGCGGCCAGCTGTTACCAAATTCACGTATCCTTTTCCTGCTGGAGTGCAGTGTGTATCTCACCAAAGTGCAACATATCTATTTTTGTGAGTCGTCATGAGCCTGTAAGAGTCTTATTTAATACCCATTCTTCTGCTCTTCATTTGGAGGGTGGGGGCTGTACTCTCTGTAATGACGAATTTATCACCTTAGTCTGTGATGAAGGAACTTTGATCTCTGAATAATACACAAGAGGTCATTCTGCTGGAAGGTGGCAAGTGGATCCAGAATAAGGACTGTTTTGCTGAGAGCTCAGCAGCTTCTGAAGGGAAGAATTGACTGAGACAGGACAGACATGAACAAAAATCTGTACTGGGTTAATAAAAGGAAAACACCTAGTTTGATATATAGAGAGAGTCTTGTGTATGTATGAGGATTTAGGTACTAGTTTATTAGGCTATGTCTACACTGATGGTGGCAAAGTTGCTGCCATCAGATTGACTTATCTGGATCGACTGAGCGATCAGTGAAGACCTGCTCAGTCCATCCAGAAGCTGATGTACTAAAACCACCTCCTCAAGTGGAGCAGTGCTGCGTCGACAGGAACACTGTTCCCCTCAGTGCAGTGCAGTGAAGGCGGCGCGCAGAAAAGAAGCGCAGAAGTCGATGGGAGTGCCACAAGTCCTTTGCGTACCTTGTGTAACTCTGGTCGACTGCTGCCAAATCGCAGAGGTAAGTGTAGACCACGCCTTAGAGTTACATTAACTAATTTGCAATACTAAAGCAGTATAGTGTCTCCATACATTAGTCGCATTTCTTTTAACCATTTGCAAAGAAATAGTTGTATGGAAGATTCCAAGAAACTGCTGAAAAATCCCCTTTCTGGGGGCCTTGCAGCAAGTAAAATGTTTTAGTTCCCACCTTCCTAAAATGCAGGAGTCAGGGCTTGAGCTCATTTGGTTCTGAGTACCCTTTGGTTCATGGTGAAATTTGCTGTTCATCAAATTTGATTGGGTGAAGGTAAGAGCAAGAATTAACAAACATCTTGGTGATTGAACTGTGACTGTCTCTCACCTTTGGAGCAGCCATGTTCCCTTTCAATCTCCCATTATGAGGACAAAGAACACCGAAGAGGCTTGGAAACACCAGAGAAGTATGTGAATGGGGACATCCTGTAGGAAGAGAAATGGTGCTTACGTAGTCAATGGGTGCAAGGCGAGATGTTTACCTGGCAGACACTGCTTTCCTGGTAGAGCCAGGCAAATCCATTAGCAGGGTAGCTTCATGTGACACACAAGTCAGAGCAGATGCCATCTTCACAAATAATATGCCCTTTGCTCCCCATTCAGCATTTAATCAGGTGAGAAATCCATCCATTAGCAAAGCACATTGGCACATGGGCTAGAGATCGGAAGTGTGTGCTCCATTTCTTTGCTGAATCAAGGCACTGATGAAGAGCAAAGATAATTAAGAAGATTTTAGTGACAAACCTGTCAGAGCCCCCTTCTGCCTGGACAATTAGTGGTGCCTTGCCAAGTACTAAGACTTGGCCCTCCTCCTGCTTCCCTCTAAGCGCTTAGAAGTGCAGCCAGCACAAACTGACAGGACCTGCATGCAGCTTTACTTTGTTTCAAGGGAATATAAGAAAGGTTTCTGGTCCTTTACCAGAGACCTAACTTTAAAGGAGCAATGGCAGCATGGACTGTCCTTTCCTGGTTCTGAAAGAGGTCTTTAGCCTGCTACAACACGGATTAATAAAAATGTTGCAATTCTAAAAAACCTGTAATTTCATATCAGAGATCTTGTGCTTTCTCTGTGACTTCATTCACTGGAGGTTGCTAAGCAATGAAAGCCATATACATGCACCAACCCACCCACCTTCACCACCATCTGTCCACACTCAGCTTTTATCTTCCCAATGCTAAAGACAAAGCTGCATGTGTGAGGCTTAAGTGGCCATCCCAAATTCATTACGTTGTGAGGGTGACAGGTTTATGGCTGGAGAACATACAACCGTGTTTTCAATGCTTGTTTGTGTTTGCTCAGCAACATCCATTCCCCTTTGAGGCACCATCAAGAAAACCTGCAGTCGTGGTTCATCTATGGCTGGAAGATATCAAATATCTGTGGAAGAAGAAAATTCCATCAGGATGCTGAACCACCATTTCCTTCCACTTCTCCTCTATACAATGAGACATTTACCCCGGCATTGCCAATAGAAGGAGATGACCCAAGATTTTCCATTGAGACTGTCCTTTTTATCATAGTCTCATCTCTTCCTTCCCCCAATTTACTTTTTTTTCTGCTCCCAATTAATACAATGATCATAGGAATGCTTATAATGTGTGCTTCAGTGATGAGGTCCTAGCTGTGCATCATTTGGTAACTAGCTATGACATCATAACAAAAAACACCCCAACCAGTCAGACTGTGTTTGTGCACCATCATGTGTCTCCAAATCCATATTCCAAGAAGAGACTAATGCTGGGTGAGTGAGTGGCAGTGAAGAAGCCCCACTGCCAGGAAGCAGCAGCCTGCCTGTCTGTCTGTCCTCCTTCCTAGGAAGCGCTGCCACTATTAGTTAGGAGCATAGGGCTTGGTAATTGTTTGGAGGAGAGGTAAGCAGATGGTGGTTGGGGTTTTCTGAATGCTTTCAAACCATACAGGAGGTTTTGAGGAACAAATGACATTTATGGTGGGTTCTGATTTTAGTCCAGTTGGTTTGTTCATCCCTGTCTAACTGGTACCTCAGGGAATCAAAGCACTTAGTGTGAGAAGGGACTCCATCTCTTTTTTTAAATTTGGAAAAACTGAAGATGCTAACTCAGCAGAATTGACTGACGTTTATTATTATTTCACCAGAACAAGGAAAATCGTGCAAAGAATATGAAACAGAAAGTTAAAGGAAATATAAGTTGAAAGAAATATAGACAGATATTAGAAAAGAGGGAAGTTAGTATGGTGATTTGATTGGTGCTGTGATTCCTGGGTCAAATATATGCTACAGTATGACAGGAACTCCCTTGCTTAATTTACCTCCCTTCCCCATCTCTGTGCTATAGCATCATAGGACCTCCCAAGTGTTCTATAGTATGGCAGACACTGTTTTGAGGGTGATGATATGGTGTTGGCTGTTTCTTTGAAGTATTTCCTTCTGCCTACTAGCCTCATCTCCACTTACTTTGCAACCAGGAGCAGATGTCTTCAGGCACTAGGGTTAGTAGGGAATGGTGCTGTCAGCATTTGATGGGAAGGAAGTGTAATTGCTATAGATATTGCTGACACATGAGGCCATGCCATTTGACAATATCTTTTGCTCTGGAATAAAAGACTAGACATTGGGCTGTAGTCTCTGAAAGGTAGGTAGTTTTGAGTGAGAGCATTACATGAGTCCCAGCTTTGGAAATAATGGCAAAATATGGTAAGCTCTACTGTTTTGCAGTGGGTGTAAAATATATATTATTAATGCGGATGCTTGTTAGGTATATCTTCAGTTTATCTGACCTCTCTTGATTAGATTCACCTGTTTTCATTTTCCCCCTATTTTCTCTGCATCTTTTTATCATTCCATCATTCACTCCCTTGTCAGTTCTTCCCTCCTAGCCTCCTCTTCTGTTCTTCTGGAATGCATTAAGGCTGCCTCCCATGCTTCCTCAGAGCTGATTGAGTGCAAAAAAATCACTGAGCTAATCAGCAAGCTCTGCCTCTTGAAAAAGCAAAGTGTACCAAAAAACCCTCTTTAGTTTTTGGCTGAAAGAGATTGAAGGAGAAAGGTGGCTGAGGAACAGTCGAACACACCCATTTAAACAATAGGCCTGCCACGCCAAAACAATTGTAGGGAAAGTGTGAACATTGCACAACTGGCAATTTATTCCCATTATTGAGCTTTGCCTGTCCTTGCTAACAGAACAGAGCATCTACTACACGGATAATATTTTAAATCACCACAGTGTGTGTAATATTACTGAAAACACTTCACATACCATAGCAGTGTCACGCCATAAACACTTTTGAAATGCACCTTTTTGTCAGAGACCATGAGTTGGTAAGTGTGGCTGGGTGAATATTATTTCTGTGTAAACTCAGGCTGGTTGGATTCTGAGCTGGGATTTCTTTTCCATTTTTCACCTCATGTCCCATTGTAACAAAACTATTATGAAGGGGTTTGTAGCTGAAATAAGTAAATGTAACTACCATGTAGTTACACTGCAATTACATTGTGCTTATGCTTTATGATACCTGCAATTACCACTAATTCATGTAACTGGTTAATTAAATGAGTGAATTATTTATTATCCCTTTTCTTTCAGACTTAATACATCCCATTTTAATTACTTATATTTTGTTATAACTTCCATTATAATGTTAAGCTAAAATACTCTTTCTGAGTTTTTTGTCTCTGTGTTCTAAGATGTTATATTATTTACTTATATTGCGGTAGAGCCTAGAGACCATGGCCCCACTGTACTAGGTTCTGTACAAACATATAACAGAGGCAGCTGCTGTCCCAAAGAGCTGGCAATCTAAGAATAAGACTGCCATATGTCTACTGTATGTCTACAATAGGTGCATATCTGTGTTCTGGCTCACATGCATGTGTCTGTGCATTAACTAAGTTTGCCACCAGAGACCACACTACAGAGCACACATGTGCCACATCCTGTGTGGCTGCATCCCATGCTGATGCTGCAGCAAAACATGGTTTCATGCTTAGATTCATGGGTGCATATCCCATAGTCCTGAGTGTCCTTGAGACCTGAAGCTGCTCTAGTGCTTGGTTTGCAGTCTATTGTAGGAGAACATGTCTGTTCTTCATAGACGCCAGTGTGGAAGTGCTTTCAGCTGGCCACAGAAGAGTGCCTATTACTTCTGGATGTGCAAGTTGCTCACTTCTGTCCATAACAACTCAGGGACTAGCCATGGATCCATTTAATCAGCTGGTCCTACTTGTGGGTGAATGGTTTATGCACTGGAACAAACATTTGGCTGGATGGCATTTCTGGAATACTCTCTGAGGTAAAGAAGTCACTGGGACTCATAGAGGCTCTATTCATGACAAACTGCAAAAACCTAAAGCGTGCCACAATTAGTGCTTTATTTCCATGTGCAGAGCAGCCTTTCTGGTGCAGGGCAACTAGCACAGTGTGGCTGGGACCACATTGTCCTTCAGATCTGGGCTGACTCCAGAATTTCTGCAAGAGGAAGCAGATCATCCTGGAACCGTGTGAGGAGCTTGCCCTGACCCTCCAGTGCCAGAACACTTGACGGAGGGAGGCCATAGCTGTGCAGAAGCAGGCTGCTATTGCCCTCTGGAAGCTGGGTGCCCCAGACTGGTATGGGTGTGTGGCTAACCAATTTGGTGTCAGCAAGTCAGCTCTGGAGATTGTGGTGGTGGAGATGTGCTAGGTGATCATTACTGTGACTTACGCATGTGCTGTTGGCACTGGGAATGTGCAAGAAATAATAGCTGGCTTTTACAGAATGCAGTTCCGCAACTGTGCTGGGGCCATTGATGGTACACACGTACCCATAAATTGCCTGCCCCAGGGAACGAGTGAGTATGTAAATGACAAAGGACAGTATGCCATCATTCTACAGGCTTTACCACAGAGAATCAGAGAATCAGAGAATATTAGAGTTGGAAGGGACCTCAGGAGGTCATCTAGTCCAACCCCCTGCTCAAAGCAGCACTACCCTCAGCTAAATCATCCTGGCGAGGGTTTTGTCAAGCCAATTTGTCTAGCCAATTCTCTATCCATTTTGTAGTCCATTCATCAGACCCATACTTTTTTAACTTGTTGATAAGAATACTGTGGGAGACCGTATCAAAAGCTTTGCTAAAGTCAAAGTATATCAGGTCCACTGCTTTCCCCTCATCCACAGAACCAGTCACCTCTTCATAGAAAGCAATCAGGTTGGTCAGGCACGACTTTCCCTTGGTGAATCCATGTTGACTGCTCCTGATCACCTTCCTCTCTTTTAAGTGCCTTAAAATGGATTCCTTGAGGACCTACTCCCTGATTTTTCCAGGGATTGAGGTGAGGCTGAACGGCCTATAGTTTCTTGGATCCTCTTTCTTCCCTTTCTTGAACATGAGCACTATATTTGCCTTTTTCCAGTCATCTGGGACCTCCCCCTGTTGCCACAAGCTTTCAAAGATAATAGCCAATGGCTCTGAAATCACATCAGCTAACTCCCTCTGCACCCTCGGGTGCATTGCATCTGGCCCCATGGACTTGTGTATGTCCAATATTTCTAAATAGTCCTGGACCTGTTCCTTCAGCACTGCGGGATGTTCACCTCCTCCCCATTCTGTGCTGCCCAGTGCAGTAGTCTGGGAACTGACCTTGTCTGTGAAGACAGAGGCAAAAAAGGCATTGAGTATCTCAGCTTTCTCCACATCCTCTGTCACTAGGTTGCCTCCCCCATTCTGTAAGGGGCTCACACTTTCTTAATCTTCCTCTTGTTGCTAACATACCTGTAGAAACCCTTCTTGTTCCTTCACGTCCCTTGCTAGCTGCAACTCCAATTGCACTTTGGCCTTCCTGATTTCATTCCTGCATGTTTGAGCAGTATTTTTATAATCCTCCCTAGTCATCTGACCAAGCTTCCACTTCTTGTAAGCTTCTTTTTTGTGTTTAAGCTCACCAATGACTTCTTTGTTAAGCCAAGCTGGTTGCCTACCACACTTGCTCTTCTTTCTGCACATCGGGATCATTTGTTCCTGTGCCCTCAATAAAGTTTCTTTAAAATACAGCCAGCCCTTTTGGATTCCTTTCCCCCTCATATTAGTCTCCCAGGGGATCCTGCCCATCAGCTTCCTGAGGGAGTCAAAGTCTGTTTTTCTGAAGTCCATGGTCCATATCCTGCTGTTCTCCTTTCTTCCTTTTGTCAAGATCCTGAACTCTACCATCTCATGGTCACTGCTGCCTAGGTTGTCACCCACTTCTACTTCCCCTACCAAATCTTCCCTGTTTGTGAGCAGCAGGTCAAGAGCAGCATGGCCCCTGGTTGGTTGCTCCAGCACTTGCACCAGGAAGTTATCCGCAACACAGACCAAAAACTTCCTGATTGTTTGTGCTCTGCTGTATTGCTCTTCCAGCAGATGTGAGGGTGATTGAAGTCCCCCATGAGAATCAGGTCCTGTGAACTGGAAACTTTCCCTAGTTGACTGAAGAAAGCCTCATCTACCTCATCCTCCTGGTCTGATGGTCTGTAACAGACACCCAACACTACATCACCCTTATTGCTCTTGCTTCTAAGCTTAACCCAGAGACTCTCGACTGGCGTATCTCCAGTTTCACACTGGAGCTCAGAGCAATCATAGTGCTCTCTCACATACTATGCAACTCCTCCACCCTGTCACCCCTGTCTGTCCTTCACACAATACCACCGTCCCTCACACAATACCAGTGTGAGCAGTACAGACAAGATGCGTGAAGTGAAGGTTTTCAAGAGATCTGGACCGTACCCGACGGGAGGAATAGGGGTCCTATTTCCTCCCACTATTGTTGTTACCAATGGGGTGTTGGTGCCTGTTGTTACTTTTGGGGAACCCACCCACCTGCTCCTGCCATGGCTCATGAAAGCATACGCTGACAACACAGCCCCTGGCAGGAGAAGGCTCAGTGAAATGCTCAGCAGTTGCTGGGTAGTGGCACAGTGTTCATTTGGCAGGTTGAAGACAGGATGGTATTTGTTTACAGAACCATTTGGATGCCAATGTGGCCAATGCCATCTTTATGATGGTTGCCTGCAGAGCCCTCTACAACATATGCGAGGTTAAAGGAGAACACTTTTGTACAGAATGAATTCAAGATGTCACTGGTTTGCAGGCCAGGAACATGCAACCAGAAGGAGCTGTCCTCTCTGGAGCTGCTTCCTGGCATGCAAGGGAAATAATGGATGCCTTGTGTGCTCCCATATTTGCAAGTCAGGGTGCTGTAAATGACACATGATGATGTAATGGGACCCTGGACTGTGTGTACTGTTAATAACAGTTTACCTGTGTTGTCACTTTCCCCCGTCACTTATGAATGCATGCCTTACTGCATGGGTTGTTGCCCAGCACACAGCATGGGTACACTGCAGGACTGACCAAACCCCAACGTGCAGCGTGTTGGTGTGCAGTGAACTGAAGATTCAGTCACGTAGGCAGCAAACAGTGATGGATTGAGGCACCACACATGGTTGTGGGGTGTCTGGTGACTAAGGGCCTCAGATGGGCTAGGGCTGGGGCTGTTTCATTTATTTTAAGTATGCATCTGAACCCTTTTATTATGATCCCTGACATCTTGCACTATTCATACAGAAAGCCATCAGAAATAATCTCCATCATTGCAAAACAACAACTTTAATAATAATATGTCACAGAAAAAAAAACAATGGCATGGCCAACTGTGCAAAACATCCAAGTGCAACATAACTCCCCACAAGCTATATGTGTGCATTTAGGTATAAGTGCTACATGCAAAACATACAACTGTATGAAGCCTCTTAAAAATTAAACAATAATAACTATAAATCACAAATAAATAAATAAATAAAATAGTAATGTAAAACAGTATCAGTAGAATATCAGTAATATATCATTTAGCGTAACATAGAAACATACTTAATATAGTACTGTACATAATGACAATAAGATAAAATAAAGTAGTATAATAATAATAGCTAATACATAATTAATAAGTAAATACATAAATAATAAATTGTACATAACCAAGTCTGCAGCATGAAACTGTAATAGTGAAAAGTCCAAATTATATAAGTATAAAAGACAGGTAAGATAAACATGATGGATAACCATCATAAACATAACGTTTGTAGCTGTCAAACATAGGGAACACACAAATAACGCATTGTACATGTCAAACTGTTAATAGTCCAGGATGCAATTTCAGCAGTGCACACTGGCATCACCCACTGCATTAAACTGTACTGTCAATGACCATGTTTAGCAGCTGCTGCTTCTATGCCACTTACCTTGACCTTCTTCTGCAGGGCTGTAGGAGAGTGGATGTTTCTGCAGGAGTAGACTCTGCATGGATTTCAGGAATTGTTGTTGTGGGGAGACTTCTATTGCACTGGCACATAAACCTGTGTAACTATAGACTGGGCAGCTGGCACAGGAGCTCTGACTTCAGGTGAATATGTACCTGCCAGTGGAGCTGGCTGAACTACCCTGCTGGACCATATGCTCCTCAGCTGCTCCAGGAACAGCTGGTGGTCCTCCTTGTTCCTCCTCTCCTCTGCAAAGAATCTCCCCAGTGGTCTGTCCTCATGGAGTGCATCCCTCTCCTCCTTGGCCCTCTGGAAAGCAAGGTGCTCCTGGCTCCTTTTGGCTGGAAGGCCAAAAAGCTCCTCCACATTCCTTGTATGGAAATGCTGCTGGCCACTGGTGGTGCCTGTAGTGGGTCAGAGGAGGTCGAACCAACAGGGGTTGAAGTGCCTCCCAATTGAATAAAAAACATGGTATATTAATTGTTACCATGTGGAGGAAAACAATAGTTAGCTTTCCTTGTTCTCACAAGGCTCTGATTTACAACATTATGGAATGCTTGAAAATCACTCCTTCAGTTTTTCTCATGAGAAGACATTCTCACTTCTGGCACTGGAGGAATCTCTCTCTCTCTCTCTCTCTCTCTCACTCACTCACATGCATGTGCTTACACAATCTCTCTCTCTCGTAAGTCACACTGATACATTTTTTAATTGAAAAAGTTTTGGGAAGCAGAGCTTTCTTGGAGAGGGTAGGGTGAAATAATGTATCAGGGACATTTACCAATAGCGGCTTTACTTTCGTTTCGGGCAAGGGAAGCAACCAAGGACATACGTATTTTCGAAATATCAGAATGGAAAAAAGAAATGCTTGTGAGGGCTGGGCAATGGGCAGTCAGTGTGCACTGGTCAATTACCAAATTGAAGTCAGGAGACGTGTAGCAGAGTCTGAGTCAAGCCAGGCCAGGATACCAGGAAGGTCATGGTCAGGCACTGAGTTGCAACCAGGAAGTGAGTAGCAGAACGGGGGTCAAGCAGAGTCAGGATACCAGGAAGTCAAGATCAGGTTCCAGGTTACAGACAGGAGATGAAAAGGGGTCGGGAGCTGGAGTTAAAGATTCACAGTAAGGCAAAGTCTGGGGCAGAAGCAAGCAGCTAGTCTGCATTGTTGCTCAAACGGCTCCCTGTAATGACTTCCTGGGTTATAAAACAGCATAGGCCAATCAGTGGACTGCAAGGGCCACCACTCAGGTCCTTCTGGGTGGTACTTCCTGCAGTATCTAGCTTATAGGATGCCCAGAAGAAACCCCTCTGCTCTCCTGGTGGCAATGCAGAATTGTCAGTGGACCAGAATCTCCTTAGTTCCAAGTTCTAGTCCAGCTGGTGCTTATATCACCCTCTCTTCAAGGTCTCCTCCCCAGGGTGGTGCTGGTGCCAGTACAGGCTGCTTGGGGTGAGTTTTTTGGATTTCCCTCACAAAGTTTGGGGTGTGGACACAGGAAGCAGGTTATCTGTGTGATCTTTGTAGCTGTAGTTCATGCATCCATTGGGAATTAAGAATGGCATGCACTTTATACTACTTGTGATGCTGGACTTTGACTCGTGGAGGAGGTGATGTGGTGCAGTTGGGAAAGGGCTTCTCAGTATAGGATTTCAGAAAGGAAACATGACAAACTGTAATTTAACAGTAACTGGGCATATTTAGAGGGGTACCAGCAACTGGTGGTATGGATTTGGGAAGGTCAACTGATCTGGAGATGCTTGATGGCAATTCATATCTTCTGGCCTCCTGTAAATGCCAGCGCTTCCTGTCGTGGATGGTCCCATATGTCTCTTGTAAGCCTATTTTGCCTCTTCAAGGGGGTTTTTGAGGTCCTCCAGAATAAGATGGACCTGCTGGACTCAGTCAGTGGTGGCTGGGTTTGGGGAGACTGCTGGTAGGGCTGGGTGAAAACAGGGGTGGCTCCTGTACTTTGTGAAGAAGCGTCTCTGACCTGTAGATGCATGGCTGATGTTGTTTTATGAAAACTCTGCATACAGCAGGGCTGTGTACCAGTTATCCTGATGACAGTTCATGAAACACTTCAAATATTATTCTAGTACTTGGTTCACCCTTTCTGTTTGTCCATCTATTTGGGGTGGTATGCAGTGATACTGGATATGTGCACGTCCGGTAACTGGAGTGCTTTGCGCCCAGAGTGAGAGGTAAACTGTAGGCATTGGTCTGAAATTATGTGCTTTAGTAGTTTGTGATTATAAATCATGGTTTGCACCAGGAGTTGGGCAGTAGTTTCAGCACTGGGCAATGGGTGGCAGGGGATGAAATGGGCCATTTTAGTCAGATGATGCATCACTGTTAAGACTACTGTGTGGCCACTGGAAGTTCCACAATGAAGTCTAGGGTGATGGCAGACTAAGGCCTGGCTGAAGTGTCTAGGGGTATTAGGATGCCAAGGGGTCTAGTCTGGGGTATCTTGGTACAGGAACAGCATTCAGAGGAGGCCATGTAAGCTTGGACTTCAGCATGTATAAGGGGCCACTGGAAAAAATGGGGAACCATGCAGGAGGTCTTAAGGTGGCCAAAGTGACCTGCCAACAGAATTTCTTTCCATAGTTGTAGCATCTCCAGTTGGTGATTTTCCGAGGAAACATATACTGTATGCACTGACTGAAGTATGTTATCGTATTCTGCATGGAGCAGTGCATCTTGGACCCTAATTGTGTAGATGGCAATCCCTGTGCAACTGAGTCTTCTTTCAAGGTGGACCAGATAAGGAAGACCTGGTTTTGCTGGATTGCGGCACTGATAAAGTTACTAGTCTTGAAGAGGTAAGTGGGGCTCGGAAGTAGGTTCCTTGTTTTCCCAGCTGTATTCCCCCTTTTGGGATAGAGCACTGGCTTTCCTGTTTCAGTTCCCCAGGAAGTAAGTGATCATAAACTTGAATCGAGAGAAGAACAAGACCTGCCATACCTACGTCTGGTTCAAAACTTGGGCCTTGCAGAGGCACTCAAGGTTCTTATGGTCACTAAAAATCTGTAGCAGGTGCTGAGCTCCTTCAAGGAGGTGACATCATTCTTCAAAAGCAGTTTTGATTGTGTGCAGCTCCTTGTCCAGTATATCATAGTTAATTTCTGCAAGGGTGAGTTTTTGAGAGTAGTAGGCATAAGTGTGCAGAACTGACAGGGGCCCGAGTTGCTGCAAGTGTTATGGCGCTGCCATACATCCTATCAACTGTGTCATAGCAGGGTCCACTCAGCAGCTCCAGCAGATCATGCTCCAGGTGGAGGTGGAGCCTAAAAGATGCCCAGGCAGCTCAGAAGGGGGCTGACCAGGTAGGGAGAAGGGCCTGGCCTTGGGAGCTCCTAAGGAGGCAAGCAGAAGCTGATCCTCTGAGAAGAGAGGAACCAACTTGCTAGAACCCAGACAGACTAGACACTGTGTTTCTTCTGCAGTGCCTTGATTACAGACTGGAAAAGCTTGAACTATAGAGGGGAGGGATAGGAAGTGGACCAGGGAGGATTGTTTTAAGGTGCGCCTGGGTGCCTGATCTTGGCTACCCTCACAGGGCCCTAGGGTGGAGCCTGGTGGAGTGGGAGGGCCTGGGCTCCCCTACTGCCCTCTAATCACCAGGCACTACCTCAGTCAAGCTCCAACCATTACAGAGAATGACACCAGACAGTAACCAGCACTCTGGTATGGTTCTCTAGCCAGCTTGCAGCAGGCTGTGGGTGGATATTTTGAAATGGCAGGCCAGGGCTGAGCTGAGCTGTGGAATTGGAGCACTCCATATGCACAAAAGGGGGGATGTAAATGCCGAGCAAAGGAACACAAACATCACGTTACTTCTGGTCCATAGAGAATAAGTGGGAGGAAAGTGAGGAGGCAGAATGGTGGGAAGATACAGGACAAAGACCAGTGGGAATGATGGTGGAGGACTACATAGACTCAGGGGAGGTTCATCACATTATTGCTGCATTCATACCACAAAGTGGGCAGCTAGAGTGGTGGAACAAATGCTAATGCTTTTTCTTACCACATCCCCAGTCAGGTATACTAACTTACATTTTATGTGCCCCTGGACACCCATTAGATGGCTTTCTGTGTAGATGGTGGAGTGGGGTGGGGTTAAGGGCAAAACCCTACCCCTTGACATGCATAAGTCTGGAAGTGTTGATATTTCTGGTGATACTAGTTCACATGATTACCTGTGACCACAATAATCCAGCTACCAGCTGTATGTATGTAGTAAAATGAACTGAGGAAACTGTAAGGAAGCTAGGAAATGGGACAACGTGGGTTTTATTGTGCTTAAATGTATCTCCAGTAAATTGAAAGCTGGTCCTTTTCCCAGAATTAAAACTAGAGCTGTGGGAGCTACGTGTGTCAAAATGAAGTCCAGTCATTATTTTCTAAGGAGGAGAGTTGGTTATACCTAAACAAAATCTTCTGTGTTTCCAGGCTAACAGATTGCACTTAATCTGGAAGAAGAGGGAGGGCTAGTCAGGACGTGGGGGTGGTGAAGGGGGTGAACACATGGCTTCAAGATTTGTCTCCTGACACCAAAGCTTTGTAGTGTTCTGTGAGTCCTACAAGCCCTTTGATGTATGAGCAGTTCTGGCTCACTACCACAGTGGCACACACAGCGCATAGGGAATAGGTCAAAGCAAGTGTCAAACCTACCTTGCACTTCAGTGGTTAAATCATAACCCCAGTTAGCTCAATAGTTTTGCCTTTGACTTCAATGGAGCTAGGATTTCACCTAAGTTTATAATGCTGCATTTCTGGTATGGATATTGATTTTACTTAACATTTTGGTTTTGAGGCGCCATTTAAGTGGCACATCAGAATCACTTGCACTTCAAAGGATTTGCATGATCCTTGGAGTCCCTCAAACCTTTGATGTGAGAAGGCAGCAGGGAGCAGCTTCTTTCTACTTAGCTCTCAGCTTCATTCCCTCCCAGACCAACCTTTCCTTTTAATCTCCATCAGCAATTCTACTAGCTGGAAGTAGCAGCAAATTGGCCAGCAGAGCAGTGCTGGCACACACTGCCAAAGTGCCTTGTTAGCCAGCCAGGAATCATTGTAACATGCTCTGGCTGGCCAACAGGACTCCAACTCTATTCTTCTCAACTGCCTGTCTTCCTTCCACCACCCCAGGAATTCCCCCAAAAGCTCCCTGCTCTCCCCTCCCTATAATATCTGCTTCTTTTGTGGATTCTGCTATGTTCACCACCACCATCGTCCCCAACATCAGCTCAAATTTCACCTAACTTTCCTTCTAGACTAGACTCTAGTCTCATGGACTCTGCTTCCTAACCCCGAAACATCCGTTCTCTAGCCTTGGTTTTAAAAATAAATCAGGAATGAAGAAGTTAACAAAGCTCACATGTGGACAACTAGAAGTGAACTCCTGAAGCTAGCAGAAGTAGGTCATCCCCTTTTTTGCTTTGGACCTCTCCTTTCCGCCTCCCTAAACCATTGCAAAGCAAAAACTAAACACAGAAAAAGTTGTAGAGACTGAGTAGCAAACAACTTTCTAATAGAAAGTCAGGGAGACCACTATAGCCTGGATTCTAGCTTATTACCACATTCTGCTAAATGACAGTGCCAAAGATTTCCTGTGTGACTGTGGCAAATCACTTATTCTTCTGTGCTTCAGTTTCCTTATCTGTAAAATGAGGTTAATAAAACTTACTCCTGTCACAGACAGGCTAAGACTAGGATTTTCAAAGGAGACTAAAAGAATTAGGCACTCAGATCCCATTGAAAATCAGTGAAGTTTGGGCACCTAACTACACTCTACACTCCTCTGAAAATCCCACCTAAATTAATTAATGTTTGTAAAATGCTTTTAGATCCTTGGGTGGAAGGCACTGTAGAAGAGTACCGTGTTGTTATTTTTGTATTTGTTATTCATTCTCACTCACTGCACATTCACAAGCCACTCAACCATTTACTCACCCATAGAGCAGTTAACAGCCTTATCTTGTTGTACAGAAGACTAGAGATCAAAACCAAGTCCTGGATTTTCACTCCAGGAATACAATTAACTGTTGAAATGTCAAGTTTGCTGTGCTGGGGATGGTGTGGAATGAAGAAGGAGGGGGCAGTAAGAGGAAGGATGCCTTAAACAGCCTGTATTTAAATAATTTTTTCTACATGTAGAAAAATTAACATCATTATCTCTCTTCTGGAAAGTGGCTGTGCTTGTGCTTTTGCTGTTTATATGTATCTAGAGGGAAATTGTAGGCAGTGCCTGCCAAGCGTATCCCCAGAAATATCTTTGAAATTGTCATCCACAGGCATTGAACATCAGCAGTTGTTTGATCTCTCTCTCAACCCCCACCTGCCACTTGCTGGCTTGCTTCTTATAGAGAGGAGTTGAGCATCTGAATAGGTTGCAAAGTATTAGACATTGGAGTTTGGGACCAAAAAAAAGTGCAATATTATAGTTTCAGTTCCTGGGGATACCTCCACTCCCTGACAGTTCAGCTTCAGTTTGAGGTAGAGAATGGTGAACAGCTGTTCTAAGCATGTGTATTCCAGAAATGGACACGAGACTGCGGAACATTCTCACTCATTAGGAATGTTGGCCAGTTCCCTTCTCTTCCTGCCCCTCACTCTATTGTCTTTATTGGGAATCAAGGCCTTTCAGCATATCTAATAGGATCAGGTCTTAGGCAGACACACTCTGATGATCCTGTTCTTAGTCACCTACTGTATATTTAATAGTATGCATTAACATAAAAGGCATGTACAAAACTCAGCTCCAATAATCCAGCTTGTTTCTTCTGTTCTCTTACATCAATGCTAAAATAATAAAGTAATTTCCAAACAGAGGCTAAGGTAGAAACTCTTCAGAGCATGGTTTTCTCTCCCTGCCCTTCCTGGCTAATAGCCATTGATGGACCTATCCTCCATGAACTTATCTAGTTCTTTTTAAACCCTGTTATAGTCCTGGTCTTCACAACATCCTCTGTCAAAGAGTTCCACAGATTGACTGTGGGTTGTTTGAAGAAATATTTCCTGTTTTTTGTTTTAAACCTGCTGTCTATTAATTTCATTTGGTGATCCCCTAGTTCTTGTGTTATGAGGAGTAAATAACACTTCCTTTTTTACTTTCTCTATACAAGTCATAATTTTATAGACCTCTATCATATCCCCCGTTAGTTGTCTCTTTTCCAAGCTGAAAAGTCCCAGTCTTATTAACCTCTCCTCATATGGAAACTGTTCCATGCCCCAAATAATTTTTGCTGCTCTTTTCTGTACCTTTTCCAATTCCAATGTATCTTCTTTGAGATGGGGCAACCAGATCCACACACAATATTCAAGATGTGGGCGTACCATGGATTTATATAGAGGCAATATGATATTTCCTGTCTCCTTATCTATCTCTTTCCCAGTGATTCCCAACATTTTATTAGCTTTTTTGACTGTTCTTGCACATCGAGTGGATGTTTTCAGAGAACTATCCACAATGACACCAAGATCTCTTTCTTGAGTGGTAACAGTTAATTTAGACTCATAATTTTATATGTATAGTTATGATTGTTTTCCAATGTGTATTACTTCACATTAATCAATATTGAATTTCATCTGCCTTTTTTTGCCCAATCACCCAGTTTTGTGAGATCCCATTGCAACTCTTCACAGTCTGCTTTGGACTTAACTATCTTGAGTAGTTTTGTATCATCTACAAATTTTGCCACCTCACTGTTTACCCCTTTTTCCAGTTCATTTATAAATATGTTGAGCAGTACTGGTCCCAGTACAGACCTCTGGGGGACACCACTATTTATCCCTCTCTATTCTGAAAACAGATAATTTATTTCTACCCTTTGTTTCCTATCTTTTAACCACTTACTGGTTCAGGACAGGATCTTCCCTCTTATCCCATGATTGCTTATTTTGCTTAAGAGCCTTTGGAGAGGTACCTTGTCAAAATCTTTCTGAAAATTTAACTACACTATATCCGCTGGATCACTCTTGTTCATATGCTTGTTGACCCTCTCAAAAAATTCTAGTAGATTGGTGAGGTGTGATTTCTCTTTACAAAAACATGTTGACTCTTCCCCAACAAATTGTGTTCATCTATGTGTCTGATAATTCTGTTCTTTACTATAGTTTCAACCAATTTGTCTGGTAGTGAAGTTAGGTTTACTGGCCTGCAATTGCTGGGATTGCCTTTGGAGCCTTTTTTAAAAATTGGCATCTCATGAAAGATGTAGCAGAAAAGCCCCATTCTTGTTTCTTTCAAGATACATTCTGTTTGGTGACCATTCAGTGACATTATTTCTGGCTTTCTCATAAGATTTATGATTTTCCCTGTTTCTGTTCAGACTGAAAATACGGTGGGAAATTCTCACAGTATTGCAGCATTTACATTTCTGGCTCCAGCCAGTTCCAGGATGTGTAAAGTCAGGGATATGCAGCATGCAAAAATATTTTCATAAGAGATTAGGTCAATCAACCCCTTTAAACTTCTGAAAAGGGTCTTTTCAAGACATTGGGTAGAGAATTGGGTCATTTCTTATTTTAGCTAGATATTGGTGTAATGAAGTATGGAACAGATGTAGCAATTACCTGCAACATGTTTGGGAGATCTTATTGAATTAAGTTTAAATAATTTTGGAGTCCATTGTATTATAAATGCAAACTTTACATATTATTGTGGGATTATATGTACCTTCTCCAGGGGGAGACATGGCCAACGTACGCCCTGGAGAGTGTTATGAGCTTCAAAGTACTATTTTAAACAGTGTGCCTGAGAAGAACCTTTTGGGACAAACAGTTAAATTGGGTTTCCTAGGAAATACTGGGCAGGGAGGGGGGCTGTATAAAAGAGTGACTCTCAGATTCATGGGGGCTTTTGTTCAGTCTTAACAGCTGTTACAAACGTCTAACTACAGAAACACCACTTGCGGGGTTTGAAGGACTGATCACTGGTCAAAGCCCTTGCTGGAGTTTGGGTGGTTTCTAGTAAACTTATTAGCATTCATGTAGGTTCTGTTATTATTTTTTATGTTTTCACTGTACTACTGTCATCTTAAGAATAAATGTGCTTGCTTAGAAAGGGCTGTGTGGTAACTTATAATTGCGGGCAATTTTGTTGAGGCAAAAGCAAAGCACAGCTGCAGGCCATTTTAGTCAGTTTGGCTTGCTGGGGAATTCACAGTGTAGACAGGAAACTTGTATAGCCTGGAAAACCCCCTGTCAGGAGGGAGACAGACACAGGGGTCTACCCTAAGGGAGGTGATGGCTGAGGAGCTAGGAGCCTAAAAGTGGTTACCATTGCTGAACCACAAGGGGCAGGAGACTACAGGGGCAGTTGCCCTGAACTATGACAGGGTAAGATTCAGATATTGACTGCATCTGAATTCCCGGGTGCATCCCATGGACTGGAGATCTTGGGTTTCTAGTTTGCTTACAGCCTGTGGATACAAAAATATCAAGTAAATGGTTCTCCTGAGCAACTGATTGACTACACTTCTTTCTTAAGTAGATGTACAAGCATTAATTATCTTCTTCTGAAGGACTTCACCTTTTAAAACCAGTCTGACAGAAAGATGGAAATCACTTCTCCAAACTTTTTACACAGGGTTAAGAATGCGCACTGGATTCTAATGCATCTGGTATCCACCTTTCCTTTTCTCCTCATGCTGGTCCTGTTTTCAGCTTACCTCAGGAAAGGGTACTCTCTCTTTAAAAGGGAAAAAATCGGACTAGCACTGAATCTTTTGTGCCCTGTCATCATCTTCTCAGAAGCACTTTTTTTTAATTGAAAATAAAAGCAGACGACAGCAGCAAATCCATTCTCCTCTTAACAGTTCAGTTCTGATTTTAACAGATAGTCTAAAACTCTTTTGTTTTCAGTGACTTTATGTGCATACAGCACCATGGGGCATATGCTCTTTGTAGATTAGTCCACACAATCCTAATGAGTATAAAGCTGACATTTAAAGAACTGATACAACATTATTTTTAAAGCTAGCTCATCAGGATACAAGCACACTTTGAACAGTAATACTTAATCTGCATTTCTCTATTCTGTGCAAGTTTTGTAGATAAAACTCAGTGTATTCAATATCCTTTCCAATAAAGCAGTGTTTTTATTATTAATTATTTACTGAGTGCTGTCACTAAGATTGATACAGTACAAAAAAGAGAAGACACTGTTCCTACCACAAGGAACTTAAATTCCGAGTTAGACAATATGGAAAATAAAGTGTATGTGAATGGTGGCAGGACACAGAGACTTTGAGTTCTACACATGTTTTGGGCCTGATCTACTTGCTCATCCACCAAGTTACAGGAGTGTGCAGCTAAGATCAAATTCAGTCCCCTAGTACATTGGGTAAGTAAATCATGCAGTGGAGAATCAATCTGTATAAAAGAGCCACTTGCAGCTTCTGAGATGAAGAGTGACTATCACAATAGTAATTGTTAGCACTGGGGGAACTGGGGCACTGAAATGTCTTTTGTGTATAGATGTACATATCTTGTAAAAATAATAGCTAGCCACCATAACATTTGCTTGTACTTGTATCTTCCTTGATAGATGGATAGAAATTGCTTGGCAGTTGGGTTCACCATAAATAATTTTAAAAGCTGCAGTTGTCTGTACACCTCACTGAGGCAAAACTCCCACGGAAGTTGGTGAGAGTTCTGAGACGAGTCTGTGGGATCAGGCCTGTAACCAGATTTTATTTCCTACCAAGCAAGTTACAGGGACGTGGAGATTGCATCCATCTCAAGTACATAAAAGGTTGTTACAAGGAGGAGGGAGAAAAATTGTTTTTCTTAACCTCTGAGAACAGGACAAGAAGCAATGGGCTTAAAATGCAGAAAGGGAGGTTTAAGCTGGACATTAGGAAAAACTTCCTAACTGTCAGGGTGGTTAAGCACTGGAATAAATTGCCTAAGGAGGTTGTGGAATCTCCATCATTGGAGATTTTTAAGAGCAGGTTAGACAAACACCTGTCAGGGATGGTCTAGATAATACTTAGTCCTTCCATGAGTGCAGGGAACTGGACTAGATGACCTCTCAAGGTCCCTTCCAGCCCTATGATTCTATCTGAGGGCTGCATTTGGCTGTCAGCTGATGCACTGTATTTCCCAGAGCTATGGGTCTGACTGATTCTGCTTCCACTCAAGTCCAATGGGCTTGAGTAAATGGGCTTTGGATCAGGTCTTATGGGATCTAAGTATTGTTTTGATAGTGCTCTAGGTCGTTCCTATTTTATTTTTTGTTCTGTGTTTTAATAGACACCTTGAGGATACCTGATGTTTAATAGACATCAAGAAGATGGGTGGTTTATTTAGGATTGATGGTGTCCATAAGTTAATGGGGAGCCAACATAATTTATTTTTTGTTTAGCACCAACAATGTACTTAGCACTATATAATAAACATATATATAAAACACAGCTCCTTCCTGAAAGAGGTTATAGTCTAAAAGATAGATGTATACAAGACAGGGCCCTTGGAAAATAAAATGGGGGGAGGGGAGAAAATTTAGTAATGAAATGTCATATCTTGTCTATGAATTCCTTAAGGATTTGGACAGTTTGAATAACACTCCTCTAAAACATATAGAAATAATTAAAATGTAGAATGAATTAAAATGATTGTGTCATCCAGGCTGATTTACCCAACACAAATTTCTAATTATTTTATTTAGCAAGCAAAAATGTCAATTTAAACTCTTGCATCTTGAAATATTACCAAATCTATGAGCTGTGCTGATTCTAGGGTTGCATTGTGATTGGTCACGGATCCAGCCTAGTTTGCCTGATCGATGGAAGATGAAAGAGCTTGTCTAGTCTCCTATATTTCTCTCTGCACCTTTGGAAAGGATCTTATTGTCTGCCTGGGGCCTATTGACTTCAGTGAGAAACTACATTGTGATATGTGGCAATAGAATTAACAGGACAATAATACATATGTTAGACAGGAATCTAAATTATTTTAGCTCCTCTCAGGGAGTGATGGCAGAGACCCCTGGAGAAATGACTCATTATTCTAGTAGAGGTTATGTTTAATTGATCGCCAAATAAATCCAGAGGAAAGCTAACTGGATCTTCCCCTGTAAGTAATATAGGGATATTAGTAGATGGACTATTATTTCTAGATGAGTTAGGTAGGATTTATCCAGTTTAATTTATTTTTAAGAAATATGTAACTACCTTTTGGGGCTTTTTTGAATCACCGAAGTGCTAAAGGAATATTCCTATCCATAATGGGGCCGTCAGAAACAGGCTATAAGTATCTGTTGAAGAAATGTTTTTCCCCAAGCCTGCAAAAGCCTTTGGCACTTCCTGGTTCACTCTAGATCTATCTGAGAATGCATCATTCTGTGCTAACACAAGGAACCTGATGTAATTCTCTGTATCACTCCTGTCGCAGATTAGAGATTTTTTTTTTTCAGTTGAACTTCATGGATGGGAATTGTTTTTTAAAAAGTTTAGTTAAACTTTTCTGGACTGAATGCACCTTGAAGCCTCATTAGTGGGGGCAGTCAGCAGATTTCTGAGTTTAATGCAGGTGATCATTTAAAACCCTTCACATGACAATTAGAGGGCTGAAAGGCAAACACAATCCTGTCTGTGTTCCAGTTAAAGTCACAAGTTTGGGTAACCCAACACCCCCTCTCCCACCTCCCGGCATCATGATGCACTATCAAAATGCCAGTTTAATTTGGGCGGGACCATTATAGGTTTTGTCAGTCTGTCCTAGCTAATTGCTTTCTTGGCCAATGTCCCAGACCTATGACATCACTGGAGAAAGCTGCAGCACTTCTGTGCTCAGAGGCAGCAGTGTCACTCACAACTCTACAGTCTCAGCCTCCTGACCCTGCTGAATCTCTTTCAGCTGAAATTTACTGCTCTTGGGTAGAGCTGGTCGTTTTTTTGTTGGCAAATGCTGATAGATCAAAACTGGGTTCTCAGGTAGATAATTAGTGTGCTCCACTCACGCCAGAATAGCCAAGACTTGGGTGGTTAGGGCACTTAGCTAGAATGCGGGAGAGTCAGATACAGGCCAGGGACTTGAACCTGTGTCTCCCTATCCCAGGTGAGTGCTTCAACTGTCAATCCATGAAAGGTCTCAGTTTTGTCCTGATGCCAAACAGGAAAAATGTTGAAATCCCCAAAATTTGACAGGATGGGGAAACCATTTTCCAACCAACTCGACTGGGTTTCTTAAAGTTTTCAGTAGAAGAAACTCCCATTGAGGCCAAGAGGCAGTTGCCAGGACCCATGAGGATGAGGGGAAATCATATTCTGAAGACATTTAAAAATGAAGTGGCTGCACTTCTGAAAAAAACAAACAAACCAGTCTTATTATAATCAGCTGCGGGGAACTGAAGGATAGCAAATGTAAGTATCAGTAAAAATTGTGTTGTCTTCTGGGATACAGTGTTCAGTTCTAGTCATCTGAAAAAAAGTAGCAGAACTAAAAGAGGTCCAAGAATGGGCAATAAAAATGGTTTGGGGTCATGGCGAGATTTCCATATGATGTGAGAGAGAAAAAATTAAGAATGCATAGTTTAGTGAGGAAACCAACAGCATGGATATAAGTAGAAGCTTACAAAATACATATATAGTAAATCTGGTGTGCCAATACATTTAAAAACTATAAAAGGATTTTTATAATATATACAACATAATTAATTTGTGGAACTCCTTGTCACAAGATATTATTGAGGCTGAGAGCTTCATAGAATTAAAAAAGGAACAGACACATTTGTCAGTTTCAGGCCAACTGCATCTATATTTCCCTTCCGTGGTCCTGCAAGGTGCAATTACTTTTAGGCTGCTGGCTCCCCAGCAGTTACCAATCTTGGGCAGAGACAAGCGTCTGTGAATTCCCCTGTGATGTCAGACACCCTAAGCAGGCCTGCTCTTCATTGCTTTCCCTTCAAAGGCTATGAACAAGGCAATTGCCACAATTATATGTTACCACACAGCTCTTTCTAAGCAAGCAAAATTATTCTTATGATGTCTTACATCATAAAAGCATTACAGAGAAAACATATTCAAACAATAAAAGAACGTATCTGTGTGCTAATAAACTTATCAGAGATTACCCCGACTCCCAGAAAGGCTCTGGCCAGTGAACAGTCCTTCGCTAAGGGGTTGTTCTGTAGTCACAAGCTCAGAACAAGCACAGTCAGGAATCTGTGAATCACTCCTACCTCCAGTTTTGCATCTTTGATCTGCAGGGAGCATGGAAAGGTAATCAGATAGAGATAATGGATTTCTCCTCAATGTGTAACTTGAAAAGGATGGGTCTGGAGGAGAGTAATTTACATTCCCTTCCCCCCAAGTATTTTCTAGGAAACCCACTCAACTAAAAATTCAGTCTTGTCTGGCCCATTGTTTTAAGAGTCCTTCGATGCTCATAACACTTCTCTCACTTTACATTCGTTTGGTCTCCCACTTAAAGAATATATATTATCCCACTGCACAAACATTTGCGTTTTTAATACAATTAACTCCTAAAATATTAAATTTCATTCAATAAGGTTTGTCCAGGAAATTGCCATATCTATCACAACGGGTGACTTAAGAAGAAGCAGTGTCCAGTGCAGCTATATCTAGCTGCCTTCCAATTA
This sequence comes from Mesoclemmys tuberculata, assembly GCA_007922155.1. Classification (NCBI taxonomy): domain Eukaryota; kingdom Metazoa; phylum Chordata; order Testudines; family Chelidae; genus Mesoclemmys; species Mesoclemmys tuberculata. Next base: position 48,416,660 of record ML675613.1, read on the forward strand.
GGTTTAAGAGAGAACACCTGGACCATATAAATTGGGAGAGACTGAGCCAGTGGAGGCCTCAGTTAGGAAAAGGGGCAGATGAGAGCTACCTAAGGAGGAAAGGTGTGACCAGCTAAAAACAGGTGCATCCGAGGAGAGTTAATCCAGGGTTCTATTGGGAAGAATAAATGCTGAAGAAAAGTATTGGTGAAGACTGGCTCCAGCTGAGAGAACCTCTGCTGAGTTCCAGGAGCCCGAAATTTTATTTCCTAAAAATAGACTTGACAGTAGTCAAGTATGTCCTGGTAAAATATGGGTAAGATGAAGTAAGATAAATTAGGACATAATGTCTCGTTTGTAACTGGCTTGAACAACAGTATTAGACAAAACGTGAATGTTTTGGAAGAATGCTGTCTATATTGATCATTATTAGCGTTATATTTATATAGATGATAATTAAGATTATTATATTATATTATTAAATAGTCAATAAGGAGTAGAAAGTTTTTAATTATGGTAGCAGAAATATAGATATAGTAAAAGGCAGGCTTTATACTAATGAATTGTGGGGTGTTATTTTGAGTGATTATAAAAGGGGTAAGGCTGATTTTAAAGAGTCGCACCCATTCACCATCAAGATACTATAAGAGAAAAGATTATACCTATTGTTCTTGCCAGACTCTGAACACCCTTGAATGCCTCATTTCATCTTAGAGTGTGAATATAAATGCAGTGCAGGGTTATATTGTAATGCTTGTTTGCTTTAACTAACAACTTTATTTTAAATGAAGTCTTTAATTTTATCACTTGCCATTCACAGTCCTCCACTAAATTAAAGTATCTGTAATTGCCATGGAAGCAGGAACCTTAAATAATTCAGTTTTGGTTTTATTTCTTATCTTTAAACTACTAATTGGGAACACAAAAATCAAAGGGAACAATTCCCAGGCAGGGAAGACTCGGTGAGCGAAACACTGCAGCAAGCCCCCTTGCAGTAGGCCTGAATGGAGGGTTTTAGGAGGCTGAGCCCAGAACAAGGGGTTGGTCCTCAAGACATGTTTCCTGAGCAAGGTCCTACCTAGACCAAAAGGAAAGTAAGGAAGGGGAACCTGTTGTGCTGCAGCTTGCCACTGTACAGATGGAAGAGTACATGCACAGTTACTTTACACAGGATAATTAAGTATCTGAATAACCAAAAACCTACTCTTAGTGACAGTTAAAGCTGAATCACTACCCATCCTTGAAAGCCTTGGTGAATGTTATCAACAGCATGAGAGTCAATGTGAAGATGGCAGGGAATGCTGAAGACTTTTCCCTTAACTTGTTATTTCCAGGCTTAAGGGATTTGGGTGGATGAAGTGGGTCTTTAACTGTCACTAACTGTAGTCTTTGGTTGTTAACTTCATTTTTAAAAATACAGGGTTGGTGTACCTCTGGGGATAGCTCTCCACAGAGAGAGGGGAGAGAAGACACTCACACTTCTGTGAAGCTGCTCTGGGTGACCTTTCTGAAAGGATCTGAGAGGTTGCAACATATCTCATGATGGGGGGGTCTTTGTGTCTAACATTTTATCATGGCTGAAAAAACTCCTGAAATTAAGCAGTGATGAGGACCTGTCAGTTCATGAGGGGGCTCTCTGAAGGAATGTGTACCAACACTTGCTTCTGAAAATGTGTCACAGCCTGTCCTATACTTCTAGAAATTGGATTTAATCTGGAGTGGCTGCAGAAGCAGGTGTCTGTCGGCTGTGCTCCTCCTCCATCCTCTGGGTTCCCCATCTCTGTCAGCATGAAACACACCTTTCCAGATTCAAACCTGCCCAGGATGACACCAGCACTCTGCATGCAGTCAAATGCCTGAAATGTTCTATTAAAATTTTGTCAGTCTCCACAGTTGTTTGTGTGGATTAAATAACATTTATTTTTGTGAAAGTCCCAACTGACACACACGTGATTGCTTCTGGCTTTCCTTCCAGCACAGTTTGCAAACTTAAGAATGGCGTAGCGCTGCGTCAACGGGAACGCTGGTCCCATCAGCACAGCGCAGTATGGACGGCAGGCAGAACTGAAGCAGCAGAGTTGATGTGAGTTACACAAGTTTTTTACGTCGCTTGTATATCTCCCATCGACTGCTGCCGAATCTTGGAGGTAAGTTTGGACCAGCCCATAGAAAACTCAAGCACCAAACCTACAGTAATTTTGAAATGTTCAATTTTATGAACTTCAATTCTATGAACTCCTCAGAACCCAACTAGTTAATAAAATAGGGGTTCTACCATAATGTTCTCACTCAAACTTTATAGATCTTTCTCACCTCAGTTAAAATGGAAATCCTTGTGCAATATTAACTTTGATATCTCCATCATCCCATTATAATTCCAATATGTGATATAAGCATTTATGCTTCAGGATGTATAGGAACCACTATCTTCATGGGGTTAGGGAAAAAGCATCCCTCATGAGCAGACAACTCAGTAATGTGCCATTATGGGAATTCTTACAGCTTCCTCTGAAGCATCCAATATGGGCTGTGACAGAGGGGGAGCTGCTATATAATAATGGAAAAATGGCGAGCTGGAACCATTTTATGACCATTATATGTGACCTGGTCAGTGAAGGGAAGTTGTTATATATTGGCTTATGAAAGTTTCCTGTATGAATGTATTGATTAGCTTAATAGGAGGCTGTTGGACAGACAGGCAGTAAAATAGCTATAGTATAGATAATTTCCCACAAACATTGGGGGTGGGGCACACACAACAATGGCCTACTTCCAGCCCCCTCAACCCGACCAGAGTTCTAGTGGCACGTCTCATTGTTTGTAAGAGAGAGCCTCACCCTATGACACACAGCTTACTCCTTAGACTGTATATAATTTGAAGCAGAATGGTGTTTATCTCTGTTTGTTCAGTTTCTATCATAAAGGAGCTCTAATCCTAGTCAGCACCTCTGAGGGTTACCATAATATAAATGTTTAATAACCACTTCTAGCCATCCGCTCTTGCCCTTATTTATCTACATGCAGGTTCCTTGTGCGTTTATGTTTGTATAGTGATATGCGTACTTTTAGCATTGTTGAAATAACAGGTAACAATAAAATGCAGTGCATGGATTGGCCTGTATACTTGTACACTCAATCAAATATACTAAAACCAACACCCCCTCCACCGCCCCCCAACCTGGAAACCTCACCCCCATTTTTTTGGTAAATGGATAAACAAGTTAACATTTAGAAACTCCATTACAAGACTTCTGGATAGTAACAAGCGACTACATCAACTTGTTTGATGTCAAGTGACAAATTTCATTAGTTTGATGCACAATTAAGAGTAACTAGAAAAGCTGGTACTATGACTATAAATGTGACAAGCCTTCTCATCTTGATCACAAACAAAAAAGAAATGTTGACCTCATAGAACAGGGGTGTCAAACTCAATTGGTATGCCGGGCCACATTTACATTAAGTTGAGTTCAGGGGGACCACGCATAACACACACTACTCTACTCTACCTTTCATGCTCTACTCTCCGCCGAAAAATCTCCCCGCATGGTAAAATTCGGCAGCCATTTCCTTTTTAAGACGGCCATTTCCTTTTTAAAAGCTCACACAAGATCGCCCACAACTTGCCTGAGCTCCGCTCAGAACACACTGCCGGCACAAGCCTGCGGGCCGGATTCGGACTGCGGGCCAGATAACACAAGCCCGCGGGCCAGATTTGGCCTGCGGGCCAAGAGTTTGACACCTATGTCATAGAAGAAATAACTTGATGGAAATATAGGATATTCCCAGATAACTGATAAGTCTGAGAAGTGATTGAAATTGTGGGCAGCAACTGTCGAAGGGCCAAACCAAAATGACTTAGCTCCAGATCCCATTTTTATATGAGCTTCTTGCAATTAGGGTGCTTTGATTAAATCCCATGCCAAGTAGGGGATGGGACCATTGTGGGAGGACTATATCATATTGTGCCCTGAGCCCTGGATTGCCTTACTGGCCTGGGTCGTAGGGAAGGAAAAAAATGGAAGGAAGCTCCCTTAAATAATCACTTTCAGTCAGAGAATTCAGATATGGGAACAGTAAGAGTGCCTAGTAACAGCTAATGCTGCAAGTATATTATAGTAATACAGGTAAACAAATAGTGCCGTAGGACTAAGTTTTGACTAAGGAAATAAATCACATGCAAACTTATCTACTTTCCATAAATAAAAGGTTGGGAGAAATTTATTGCAAGCTGGGTTGCTCTTGCTTCCCTAGTAAAGAAGAGAGAGAGAGATAAATAGGAGTCTTAATGGAACATCAAATTAGACAAGGTGTATACTCCCTGAAAATGTTTCAAGTAATTGCAGAAAACACAACCGCTAATATGAAATGTAACCAATTGCATCAAGATATTACTTTAGCAGCAGACTAACCCAATGAATTAAAATGTTTTCTATAAAGAGCCTGTTAGTGAATTTTTACTTTTTGTCAGCATAACTAAGTTGTGTTGCATTACTTATGGCATAGTACAGGGCATCAAAAGCCAACATAGACTTTTCATTTCATACAGCAACTATTTAAATCAAGTCTATGAAGGAAGAATGAATGAAGAAGCTGCTTAACATTCTATGGTATTTTGGGGACCCATCTGTTGAAGGGGGTAGTGTTTATATGTATTGGACCATTCAGGTGGCAGATTGCTTCCGAAAACAAAGATTTTATAGCTACTCTAGTTAGCTGGCTCTGTGACGTAAGAGCCTCATAAATGTTCCATGTCTAAACAAAGTTGTGAGACAGATATAGTGGGGTGTTTGAAATTGCAGAACATTCCCATGGCCTCTAAGCCCCAAAATAATATTGTTCCCTGCCTAAGGCCACTTGAAACCTTAATCTGGCCTTGACCAAAATGTCTGGTACATGGAAGCAGGCCCAGCTGTCATATTTAAAGCAGATATTTTTTCAACTGTCTATAACAGTCTCCCTCATGAGCCAGTGTATTGGGTTTTTGCTACAGTAGCTGTATTTAAATTGCTCTTGCTAAAACTTAAGAATAATACTTAGCTCCCTTGATAGATGCAGATTATGAAATATATTCTATGTATAATTAAAGCGTGTGGGGAAAACATTGCCTAGCACATTCAGCAGCTGGGCACTGTAAATTGGCAAGACCCCAAGGAGGCCTATAGTTGGCTAGATGCACCTATATGTTGACAAGATGTATTCAACTATTGGTCAGTGAGGCTACTAGTAGAGAAGGGGCAATGCAGACTATGAATGTCAGAAGGATGAAATGAGAACAGGGGTCTTGCTTATTGTCACTTTGGTCTGCATTGCTCTCCATTTCCTTCAATGTGTCTTGACAATCCTATAGCTGCAGATGGCAGTGCTGTGTTCAGGTGCTGAAAATCTGTATAGACTGGGCTAGCTACCGAGGAAAATTGATTTCAGTTATTGATGAGCCACATCTTTTTCCCTCTGCAGCCAGCTCCACGTGTAAAGTGCTTCTGATGCTTACATCAGCTGCTCCCGTTTCGCATATATAGTCATTCGCATTCCTGCGTAAGACAACTTTTATGCTTTAACATGCTAACCTATATGTAACGTGGTCTCATTAAAGTGGTATTTGTAGGGACTGTGACGGTGGAATTTCTGAGACCCATGCAAATAAAAGCAGCCATAATGTTGTAATACTGCATTTAATTTCCTTTACAAATAATTATCAGAATTTGTCATTAAAAGTTGAAATAGAAGCACATATTGGAAGGAATTGAATGTGTTATAGCTCATTCTTGCCCTTGTTTATTTTTTTGGCCTTTTCAGGGTTAGTCTGGCAAGATACTGAGCTGCCATCAATGTCAATGAGAGGTGAGAATACCCAGCATCTCACAGAATGAGGCCTCTTATGACTAGATTCTATAAGTGTTCTACTGTCCTGGTGGAAGAAAGCAGAGCACGCCCACTGCCTGTCCCTGTGCACCCGCCCCTCAGACAACATGGCTTTCTAGAGGTGATGCTAGAGAAGGAGTGGAATATTTTCACTTTGTCTTGATTAAATGTATGCTCTAAATAACCATGATGTCATCTGGCTGATTAATATGCACATGAACCTAGCAAAAACCAAACCAATGTATCTATTTTTTTTTTGGGTGCTGGCTGGTGAGTCTTGCCCACATGCTCAGGGTTTAGCTGATCGCCATATTTGGGGTCGGGAAGGAATTTTCCTCCGGGGCGGATTGGCAGGGGCCACGGAGGTTTTTCGCCTTCCTCTGCAGCATGGGGCATGAGTCGCTTGCTGGTGGATTCCCTGCAGCTTGAGGTCTTCAAATCTCACTTTTGAGGATTTCAATAACTCAGTCATGGGTTCGGGGTTGTTATAAATGTGTATGGGTAGGGTTTTGTGGCCTGCCTTGTGCGGGAGGTCAGACTAGATGATCATATTGGTCCCTTCTGACCTATGAGTCTATGAGTCTATGAGTCTATTTTACAAAAGAAAGTAAGGATACAGCTAAGACTCGATTCTGTCACGGAGACCAGAATATAAAAACTGTACTTCACGTCTGACATTCTGGGGAGTGTGTAAGTGTTGTGTTGGGAGCCGGGAAGTGGAAAGGAGCATAAATGTGAAGTAAATATTTATAGGCAAGTGGGTGGATGTGCAGGGCAGTTGGGACTAGAGGGTGTATGAGTGAATGGTGGAACTGGATGAGAGGGTGCATGTGTGATCAGCTGCCATTCGTGGATGTGTCTGGGGTGGCAACAATTCAAACTTCATTCAGAACTTTGAGAACTACAAAGTGAAACTAGTGTATGAGAGGCTAACTGAGAGCAGGTGCTCAATGCTAACACAAAGGACTTCAGACCTGTGGATTCCCAGTGAGAGTTAAATGGTGTCTGAGTCTCACTCCTCAGTCCCCAACTGGGTTGGATTTAGAAAAATACATAAAACATGCAATTGATTCTTGCCATTTTACTGTGATTTTCAAAATGTGGCCTGGCAAACCTCTAGCACTGAGTGTCTTGATTTGGGAAATCCACATATCAGACAGACATGTGGCGGCAAAGAAACATCAGCAGGCTTGGGAGGAGAAGAGTGACAGTATGGAATTATTTTTTTGTTTACATGATTGTCCTAAAAACTGAATACTTGAGTTTCTAGGAAAACAAAACTTCCTTTCTGTCATATCATGCTAGAGGTAATCTAAGGGGGAGCAGCTGGCCATGATAGAAAGAGGGCAACTTTGTAGCTGGCCACTTTAATTGCTTAAAGAAGGTTTTCTGTAAAATTAAAATGCTAACATCTTCCTTCTAAAATAATCAAAGGAGACAAGCAGTGGGTCATCTCCAGATACCATACAAATAGCAGAGAGATTTTTACTCATTTGTTTGATGTAGGTTTAAATGTAAAAAGAAATGTAAGCATTGCAAATCAAATTCAAAGGAAGTGAGGATACTAGAGATGGAATTGATGAGGCTGAGTCCTGAAACAACAGCTGTCTTTCATGGTTGCTAATAAAGCTGGATGGATACTGAAAACATTTCCCACAAATATCCATTTGAATTAAAAGTTGAATTTGCTTCACCTGGACTCATGGTCCTTTTGTGTTTGCACTGCATGAATATTTTAGTGAATGGGTTTACTGGCAGGAAAGTTGACAGCAACAATGAATTTTAAGCAAATATTCACAGAAGGCAAATATTTGTTCTGGAAACCTGATGCTGAGTTACACTTATCCAATCAGGGAACAGAAAAAATATTGTGTAAGCTGCAATCCAATCAAAACTAACTAAGCCATGGATTTGTAATATCAATTCTTGCAATAAACTGCTAGAAAACAAACCACAGACCAAGAATTTGTAAAATAAAGTATTAAATAACCAGAGACTAGAATAATAGAAATAAAATAGTTCATTGAGCTCCATTGTTAATGTATCTGATCATAGAACCATATCTCAGAAATCAGCTCTGAATTTGAACATTGGATGTAGGTATGGGTTCCATATTAGCCTTGTATATGGCTCTGACAGCAGAATTTGATCCATAAAGATGGAAGGGATCTCATAGGTAATTAAGTCCAATCTCTTGCACTTAATGCAAGTTATCCTCTCAACTACTGTCCTGGGTATTATCTTATATGGCAGTTACAATGCCTAGTACAGTCACAGTCCTGTTGTGCAACTAACAAGTTACCACAGCATGTCTAGGGATTGTAATGTATAAGGTAACATTGATTAAAACAATACAGGAATGAAATTTTATGAACTATGGTTCCTTCTTTTTTGTCAGTATTTGAAATTTCTGTGAAGAATTGTGGCAAATTTCAAAAAAAACTTTTGATCAACTCTGTTATAAGATATGAAGTCTTAGGGAGGTGGTGGAATCTCCATCCTTAGAGGTTTTAAGGTCTGGCTTGATAACGCCCTGGCTGGGTTGATTTAATTGGGGTTGGTCCTGCATTGAGCAGGGGGTTGGACTAGATGACCTTCCAACCCTAATATTCTATGATACTAAGTCAGAAGAGGAGTGACTTCAATCATCTGAGAAATACAATGATCTAGACAATGTTTGGTGCCCTAATATGGCCAATCCCTGCCAGATTTCAAGCCCTTGCACTAAAGCATGGGGACACTGGAGTTTCTCAATGAAACAGTTGTAGGAATTTTTTTTCATGGGCAAAACAACATATTTCCCCTAATCTCTTCAGAAACGACTGAACCATTTCTTCTGAATCTTAAAAATTTGCCTGATGCAAACACCCAGGATGAATAATTTCAGCCCATACAGTTAAAGTTTGGACAAATTATAAGTAACGAAGAACAGGATTCTATTGAAGAACCTTAACTAAAGGCAGTGTTATCAGCTCTGCCTATAGTATTTACCTACATCAAAATGGGTTTGCGAGGACTGTGATTGTTTCACTAATGTTTGTAAAGCACTTGAGTTCCTGAGATGAAAGGTGTTATATAAATGTCGGAGGCTTTTTAATGATGAAACTGTTATAAAGCAACTTATTGCATGATTTGTTTTTAACAATTAAAAACCTTGTCTTTTAAAATAGATCCTCTGCATTGTACAAGCATGTTGCTCTGATGTTCCAGCTGAATAGCGGAGAACAATTTCACTTTTGTTTTAATTCAATCGGGCCCTGTCAGTCTCTTTATAGTAGCTTTGTGGCTTGCATATTGAAATAAGATTTATGTTCCAAATGGAGTTTTGGGGGGACATCAGTGGGTTTGAGAGACTGAAGACAATGAGCCCATATTAGAGATCAACCTATAACAAAGAGCGTTGTAAAGAAAGAGCACAATACCAGAACCACCATTTGGTATACCATTCTCTTCGTCTTTTTCTAATTTCGCATTCTCAAACAGATGTCCTTTCTCTCATATAGTTAAATAAGCAATAGCATAGACTAGATAGTTAAAGAAGGGGACTGGTCAGCTTCCCAACTGAGTGTTTTGCCTTTGAACCAAAGAAGAGGGTACAGTATCTCACACTACTGAAAACGCAGGATGAGATTTTTTTGAAGCTGCCTAAGGGTTTTCTTCCTATTCATTTTAATGAGAATTGGATATCCACATTCCCTAATGTGGCTTTGAAAATCTCAGCTACATCCCTTCCTAAGCACATTTTCTTTCCAGCAGATGAGGTGAGGAAATAGTAGAAAAAAATTGTCCATGAATGTTCACTTGAATTTGAAAATGAATTTTAATTTGACCATGTTTACAATTCTTTCTTGTTCATTTTCCACAGACATTTGAATGTTTAAACTTTATTAGTGTGAGTGCTCACAAAAGTAATTTTAGCTTGCATAGCTGAATATTCACCAAAAGCAAATTTCATTGTATATTATTCTATCGTCACAATGAGAATGTGAGCTGAGGTGTTTAACTGTGTTGGCTATTGACAGAGGGAACAGAAGCATCACCGTGTGACTTATGTACCTAACTGATGCTATGTAAATTACATATATTTTGAAATTCGAACTGTTGGTTGGTTACTTTGGTCATGGGGTGATGTTTGTTTTCTATGATAGGATGACTTACATAACTAACACATATTACAACTGAATCTATATACTTTGAAATTTTAGTTGTGCTGGTTAGTTACATAAATCATCAAGGCGGCGAGAATAAACAATGTATTAGCTACATATTTATTACTGGGTTTGCAGTAGTACCCACTGTGTGTGAGGTGTTTTCCAAATGCATGGGAAGACACAGTCCCTGTCCTGAAAAATGGACAATCTAAGAAGACGAAGACAGACAAAGTGGAGATGGAAGGGATACAGCATACAAACAATGTGGTCAGAGTCAGGACAGGAACATATCCTGTAATTCCTTTCTTAAAGGAACTCAAACACGTTTCTCTTCTTCCTCCACAATTCAACTTCCTCATTCCCCCTCCACACCAATTAACAACATGGCTTATGTAAGTAACCTATACCGCACGTATTTCAATTAGCAAATATCCATAGCAAATTTGTGACTGATCTGCAGCACACGAAATAGTCAATGAAGAAATTCATTAAAATAATTCTGAATGGCAAACATACTTAAGGATTCTGGAATTTGCTCAGACTAATTATAAAGAGGTGTGTTTGTTTTGTTATCTAAGTACATTTTTTTCAAATAAATTACTCCTTGTGAATCTTTCCTTCATCTTGATCAGTGGGGCCCTGAATTTTCTGTTTGTCCTTCGCTCATCTTGGCTGTATAGCACAGCAAGCCTTTGTGTATTTTGACATCCGCTCTGACAGAGGTGCAGAGTTCTGTCATGTAAAATTTGTAAAGTTTAGAGTGGTTTTAGATGGGTGGGCAATGGTTTGGAACGGATGCTCTTAGCTATATTTTGTTGTTAGATGCTAAACAACTGAATTCTGAGTAGGCAGAGAGAAAATATGAAATATCACTAGTTTTGAAAGGTAGGAAGCCAGACTCCTTTATAAGTACTTGCGAGTAGCACTGGAATGCTACTGGAACATAGTGACTTTTCTTTGGACAGCAACCCCTCATTCAGCAAATGTCCTAGATTGTTCCAGAAGTGTGGTCACCAGAGGAGGAGGGAAGGGACTGTCAGTAAGTGGGGGATGTCTTGCCTACGGTATGCAGAGGCCCATCCAGGACTAGGATAGCGTGGAAACTGAATCACTTTTCCCCCTTCAAGGAGTTACTCCTTATCCAATTTGGGGCCATTTAAGACACAGCTTCTTATATAAATTGCTGTTTAATACTTATGGTGAACAAGGTCATCCATGCTGTCCCAGAGTGAGTGTGCAAAGATTGTTTCTTTTGTCATGTTACTTCTCCGATTATAAAAATCCAAAAAAACACAAAGGATGCAAAAGGTGTGTCTGATGTTTTTAGTGAAAATTTGCTCTTAATATTTTCAATTTTCAAGTTTCACCTACGTTCAGGGCCCAAGTTCTTTTGAGTCTGAAATCTGCAACCATTTCTCTTTCCTGATGACAAGAAGTCCCATGGAAATCTTGCAAAGTCCATTCAAAAATTTAAGAAGCACTAGAGTTGACGTAAACATCATGTTTGCACAGACAGCTGAAATACCACTGCATAAAGCTAGGTGTTCAGTGAAGCTGAACAACAAAGCTAGAGCAGCCTGGCTCTGCTTGCTTCAGAATGCTTTTGATTAAGTTCCCTGTGATTTTGTGGCTTACATTATCCTTGAAGATGTAGAGATTTGCGTTTGACTTGATGGTGATTTTTTTGGTCATGGCTCAGAAACTATCAATATATTATTATGGGCTGGATTCTCCAGTTTGCCAAGTTCAGTTTGGACTGTGTGCAAAAGTGGTGCAAAGTGAACCAAAAGTGGCTGGAGATTCCCACTGGAGAATTTCCCCTTTTTAAGGGGAATTTCCATCAGTGTAAAGCTGGCAGAGATGGCTGTATCTCCTTTACTGAAATCCATCCTACAGCATAAAGGGAGGGAGCATACGTGGGGTTGTGAAACTTTGCCATGCCCGATTCTCCATTAGTGAAGGTCCCTGAGAGACCTTATGTTAGTGATGTAAGTTAAAGTTGTTCCCTGTGGCTTTAACTTGCGCTGGGGCTGGGTTGCTAAGAATCAAAGAGCTACAACAACCCCCCTGATAGCGTCCTTTCTCCACCGCACCTGAGCAGAACTCAGACACAATAGACAATCAAGCCTGTTGAGGTCAAACAGATTTTTAAAAAAGAAAAGTTATGAATTGCAAAGAGAGATAATGAAACCAGAAAATAGTTGAGAAGTCAGATGTGTGGGCTGCTTATAATATTTGTGCACAGCATATGGGTGAGCTGGTTACAAGAAACTCCAGTAAAAAAGCTATCCTGACAATATTAACATCACCTTATAGACCGCTGCTGAATGCAAATATAATTCTAGGCTGCTTGTAAAATGTCATACTTGCTAGTCAATTCACTGACAAAGATCATTAATATTTACAAAACAAAGGATCTTTCTATGAAGAGGTTGAGGCATTCAAGGTTGCTGCAACTGTTTGATATTCTAAACTTTACCATATAATAAATGAAAGGTTTGGGGGTTGACATTTTGAAGAAATCAACAGTGTGTTGCATAAAAAATGTGTTAAAACCTCTCCATAATACAAAGAAGGTAAGTCACTACAAATATCTGAAACCTAATAGAAAAGAATAATCCAACTACCATGTTCTGACTTAGTTTATTTTAACAATTTCCGTAGTGTTTAGTGCTCTGTCATTCTGATGATGTAGGTCTAAGACACAGGAGATTAAGCTCATGATTGAGATGCATGAGAAAAGCCAAGACATTCTGTTGTAAAGTTAGGTCACTGTTAAATTAAATATTGGTTAAAAAAAATAGAACTCACCTTGAACAACTCTGAAAAACTCCTGCCTTTCTCATCATTACAACTGGGAACTACATTTCCTGTGCCTTAATGTTCTCAATGGGAAGTGAAGTTTGGTGGGGGTACCAGCAGCGCACACTGAGAGCCACCAGCTCTGTTTTGCTTATTATTAAGAAGCATTTAATATTTATCTCAGCTTAAAACCTAGAGGCTCTGATCAAAATTAGGACATCTGTTGTGCTAGATACTGTACAAACTGAAAGAAGCATGGTCTCAACCCCAAAGATCTTACAGTTAACAGCTGGATCCTGATCCCTGCTCCAGCCCCTTTGTGTGAAAAGGTTACTTTAAGGATATGTTTACATGACAAGTGCTGCAGCTATACTGCTGTAGCACTGTGGTGTAAACAGGCCCGCCGACGGTGGGGAGTGGGGGGAACAAGGGGACAAGTGCCCAGGGGCCCAGGGATTTCAAAGGACCTGGGCCGATGGGAGGATAGATATGTAACCTCTTGTCCTCTGCACACCCTCTTCCTCCTCCTGGCTTTAAAATCTATGAATAAGATACACTGGAGATAGGGACAGTGTGGTAAAGTCAGGCCAGATGGCTATGAGAGAGTATACCTGGGCCAGTATGAGGGCCTGAAAGGGTTAAAAACCCTCTGCCTGGCTGGCAGAGGGAAGAGCATAGCAGAGTGATTAGCAGCACCTGGACCCAATGAAGGGTGGGGCCAGGGGTATTTAAAACCTGTCTTCCCTAAAGGAAGGGCAGGGAACACATGCAGGAAAAGCTGCCCTAAGGTCTGGGGCAGCTCAGGAGAAGGATCTCTGTCAGGTCAGGAGACAGAGCTCAGCTACAGCCAGAGGAGACAAGGTAGTTGGGAGAATCCTGACCACAAGCGGCAGAGGTAAAGCGTGAGACCCACCAGGGGGAAGTTGGCAGCTTGCCACAACAGCAAAAAACTTTCCCCAGGAAACATTTCCTTTGCTGCTTCCTCTTTTTCAGTGTTTACTGAGCATAGCAGGTAGGGAATTTATCCCCCATCCGCTACTAAGGCTGGGTCTACACTGATGGTGGCAAATTTGCTGCCATCTCATCGATTGCTCTGGATTGACTGAGCGGTCTTTATAGACGCGCTCAGTCGATCCAGGAAGCCACGCAGGAAAACCACCCCTGTAAGTGGAGTAGCACTGCGTCGAAGGGAGCGCTGTTCCCTTCGACGCAGCGCAGTATGGACGCCGCGCGGAGGAGACGCTGCAAAGTCGACGGGAGAACACAAATGACATAAATCACTTGTATCTCCTGTCGACTGCCGCCGAATCGCAAAGGTAAGTGTAGACCGGGCCTAAGATAGAACTGGACAGTGTTTTGTCTGGTACTGTATGGGGAACGTCATTTTGAAGTGTGCTGCTCTGCCTCCACTGGTGTGACTCTCATGCAGTGTGTGTGCGAGGTCACACTGGCAGGGTGGAGTAACACACTTTTCAAAATGGCATCCTCCATGCAGCATGACCTAACATGCACTGGATGTGAGAGTCCATGGTGGAATGGTACGCTCTTCAAAATGGTGTCCTCTGTGTGGCATGACCTTGTACGCACTGTGAGTGCAAGATTATGCTGACGGGGGTGGGCTCTCGCAATTCATGGAAGTATTGGAATGTCTGGTATTCTGGCAACACATGAATGGCCACCCAAACAGCAGGGCATTCAGCCATAAAGCCTCAATCCTGTAAACTCTTATGTATGTCTTAACTTTGCCATTTAATACTGTCCCATTGATTTAAAATGGACTATTGCTAAGATTTTTACTCTTATCAAACTGTCTGGTAGCCCAGGGGGAAAGAGGTTAAGACTAGAAATACTGTAACAAAGTCAAACTGACTAGTCTGTTTTCTTAATTCCATACCCTTGATTTTTTTTCCCCATTTTAATAATTTATTATTTGTTAAGATAACAGTGTGTGACACACAGGAATTTTGCTATGTAGTTGCTCTTTATTTCCTGTTCTCATAACATAGTTCAGGGTAAGAAGGATTAATACCTCTGTCATATAACAGGATTCAATTGCCACTGACCCTTTTTATTGAAAAACAAATGCAGATAAAATATTACCCATATTAACAGCACTTTATAATATTAAAACTGAAATAATTTCGAACAGTTTAATTTACTGGTCATTTGTGTATGTATATTTGTTCCTTTATTGAGCTTGACCAATGAAATCAGACTGGTGACTTTTACATGTTTAATATTTCTAGTTAACGTCACTTTCTGTTTTATGTGGTAGCATAATGCTGTGATGTTTGGGCTGGACACGCTGCAGGAAAACTTATTTAAAATCTGTTTGCACTGGAGTTTTAAGAAATATATGAAAAAATTTCCACTGATTTTAGGTTTTGTAAAGCTATTTTTTTTTTACAGAACCTACATTTTGGTCTGAATTTGACCTGATAGTTTTCCTTTACGTACTGCCTCTGTGTTCTTTTGGGAGGGATAGGAGAAAAAAGACAGAGCAAAACAGAAGAGAAATGGAAGTGGTGGTGTAAGATATTGAAATATTCTGTCCTTGATACGACACTGGTGGTAGACAGTCATATCCTGGGATAATGTTCTAGTTCAATTTAACTAGTATTTTAACTATTTCTGAAAAAATCCTGACAAAAGCAAGAAGGATCAGAGGAATGAGCTATTGGGGAGAGAACTTTGATTTCTCAGTAGCCTTCCCCCACAATTGTGGAGGCTCTGGGGGTAGGGTGCTTTCTTCCTGACTAGTCTTTGGGGCTTTCAGCAGCTTCAATGATCAACGATTCAGGTTCAAGTAAATCTGGGGGCCCATGGGAAGCCATTTAATTGAGTCCTTCAGTGTGCATCCTCCTCTTCAAACTGCTTTGCCTTGCCATCTGGGGGACAGCCCATACAGGAGGGAAGTTCATGAGTGTTCAGCCAGGCTGGGAATGTGTCCACAGTTGGTTTGTGAATCTCTCCTCCCTCCCCTCTCCCCCACCCCCCAGGCCTCTATGGATGCCGAGTGTCATGCATCTCATGTGACATTAAGGCCTGTGGCTATCCTGTCATCTACCTGCTTGGCTCAGATTTTGCTGTGCAGTTGCTTGTTGCAGCCACTGGGAGTCATTGTGGTGCCTGCAGGGACCTGTCTGTCTCCCCTCTTGCTGGTCCCAAAGCAAGGCAGCATAAAAAAGGGAAGATGCATCCTGGAGCAGGTAGCAACAAAAGCAATGTTGCTGCATACTAACCCCATGTTCTCTTACCACACAGATACCCTCTAGAAAACCCAGCACGCATCCACTCACAGCTGCCAAGGTTTGTGCAGCTTCATCTCCCACCCCTACTTCTGCTTGGAGCATGGTATGTCAAGCAAAAAATGGGGAGAGCCATTTTGCCTGGAGCTGCCCAAAACTTGGTTGCTATGAGCCTCAAGTGTCTAAGAACCTCAGAATTGGTCAGTACAACACAGCACTATTTAGGTCAGGACTCAGGAAAACCCTGCATGCGGACATTAAGTATCAGAAGCACTGGTTAGTTAACTTAGGAGCTGGAAACTCTAGTGTTTATCTGTGTCCAGCAGCTTGCATGAAAAATCCCTTTTATATTCATTACAAGAGGGGGACAGCAACCTTTGAAGTAAGTACAAAGATCAAACACAACATCTCCTCCTTACAGAAAAAACTGTTTTTAAAAAGGTTTTTCTTCCACCTATCCCCACAGAGGCATCTCAGGCACCAGGTTCTATCCTTATTTCTCATTTCTGCTCCTTAGCGTAGTACTGTTAGTACTAACGTGTTTATATGTTATGGGAAATTTGAGATTTCCAGGTATGACTGACGGACAAGGCAGCTCTGCCTGCAGGAGCTACATCACTAGTTACTTCACTCAGTCTATCCCTCTGCAAATGGTCTCTCTGCCCTCTCAGTGAGTTCAAGCGTTTGACCCTCTATAATAATTCATATCGAAATGGAAAATATGGTGCCAAGTTATCTGAGGAACTTACATGACTTACTCCTAGATAGATATATGTGCTTTGCCTTAGTCCCTCACCCTCTGCCCAGTCCCCCCTCCCACTCCCAGCTTGTGCATCTCTCCAGTGATGTGTGGTTTTGTTTTTTGTTTTTGGCAAATCTCCTAGGGATGGAAGGAATCACATAAAGATTTCAAAGTTCGTGGAAAAATATAAATAGTGCATTCTCATATACTTGGTTAATAATAAACCCACAGCAAAATGGGGGGTGGGTCAGCCTGAGGCTGGGAAATTATTAAATTGTGTTCCAAGAGAACTGATAGTGGGAGAGGAGGAGAGCTACGGGGGTTTCCTTTGGTTCCCTCCAGCCCAACCTCTCCCCAGGAAGCCCATTTCTAAAAGTCGAGGGCCGGTGTAGTGGGACCCATCTGGTCTCAACTGAATGAGGGGGAATCTAGGGACGTTGCCGAGGGGTTAAAGTACGCTGCGTGATCTCCTAACCTAGTTCCTGCTCTCTTTGTCCCTCACTGCCTATCAGGTGCACGTAATAAGGCTGCAGATGCTCGTTGCTCCCTACAGTAGGCGCTGCTGCTGCAGATCCTTTGCAAGGGACAAATCTTTTATTTGAAGCAGCTTCTCCTCCCTCCTCCTCCTTCCCTGTTTCTCATCTCGCTCGCTCTCTGTATCTTTCCTGTAGCACAGGGCTCCCACAGCTGGGGGGCTGTTTTTTCCTTCTGGTGTGCAGTGAGACACCGAAGTGCGAGTGTGTGCAGAGAGAGAGAGGACAGAAAAGCCAGGCAGAAAGATTCAGTGGCTGGAGAGAGGGAGAGCATGTTGCCAGTGGCTTTTCAACAGCAGCCTTCCCGTTTCCATCTTCTCTGATTGCACCCCAAAGCCTCAGTCTCTTCTGCAGCCAGAGGGACCCTGAGAAGAACAAGAAAATTTGGAAGGGGGAGGGGGGGAAGAGCCCTCAGGAAACTGCAAGTCTCTCTCATTCATTTTTTTCCTCCAGTTTTACCATGAACCAGGCTCTTTCCTGTCTCTGAGGAGAAATTAAAAAGCAGAAAGGGGAATTCAGCAAGTCTTTGGTTGCTAAGGTAATTGAAGTGGCTGCACACAGATTTCTCAAGGAGTTTATGGGCAGATGATGTTGTAAATCTCTGATGTTTTGGTTTGTTTAAAGAGAGGTTGCTTTTCAATCTGCAATTCAGCTGGCTCCAGACCGATTGAGAGTCAAAGCATGTTGGTCGCGCTCAGTGTTTTCAGGAACCCTCTTGAGGTAAAGGGCGGGGGGTTCTTAGCATCGGCTGGAAGCATTGTATTTCCTTTTTCCCTTCCAAAGTAGGCTGCGTGTTCGGGGCGTGCATCTGAGAACGGGTGAAGCGTGTGTGCAACTGAATGAACTGGGTCGCAGCTCCGTCCCTCGCAGGAGCATTGTTTAAAGGCGATCGTGTGCGGTGTGGATTCCGCGTAGGCACAGGAGGGGAGCTGGGAATGTCTCTGACGGGCGGCTGGAGAAGGGCTTGTTCCGAAAGAAAAGCGCCCTTGTGCGCTTCAGGCAGGAGGGGAAAGAATCGCTGTTGGAGAAAACAGTGAGCTCGCTAAGCAACCGCTCTCGGGAGGGGGACGCGTGTGTTGCTTCGCTCGCATTTATCAATGAAGGAGGCCGGGAGTTCGGCCGGAGTTTCCAATAGTCTCCCCTGGGCCGCTGGCGAATTGCAGCGCTGGGCTCAGCACAGCGGGCCCGGGGAGTCTTGGCGGGGCGGCGGCAGCTCGCTCTGTGCGGCGGGGGCAAAGCGGGAGCTCGGTCCCCGGGCGGGGGTGCGGCGGGTGAGCGCGTTCTCTGCGGAAAAGGCAGGGCGAGAGCCGCGCTCCGCGCAGTCTGCAAGGCGGGCGTGGGGCTGCCCGGCTTGCAACCGGCCGCTTCCCTGCGGGGCGCGGCGCGGTGTCCGCCCGGCCCCGCGCGTTCCGCGCTGGGCGGGAGTGCGCGGGCTGCAAAGGAAAGCGCCGTGCGCCGGGCCGTGGCGTTGCGGTTTGTTTCCTTGGTTTGCTTGGGGGGGGGCGGATCGAGGGGCTTCCCCGGGAGAGCCCCGCGCGGGAGATTTCCCCGCACAGCAACAGCGAGTAATCCGCCCCTGGCCGTGCCCCGCCGGGCCCCCTAGGAGTGTGGGCCCTGGGCGTGCCCCGCGCCGCCGCCGCCAGCCCAGCCGCTCGCTCCGAGTCCGGGGGGGGGGCAGCGATGTCCGCTCGTGCCGAGGAGGGCGGCCACGGCGTTTGCTGGTGGCTGGTTCTGTAACGCGTGTGCGCACCTGCACACCAGTCATTCTTGCCGTGCTCGCCCAGCCCCGCGCCGGGACTTGCGAGGGGCGCTGCCGCCCCGTCTTAAGACGCCAGGGCCGGACGCGAGGCTGCGGCGCGGCTCTTTGCGCTGCGCGGGGCGCTCACCCGAAGCAGCCTTCGCGGGCTCCGAGCAGCAGCGGGCGGCCCGTCGGCAGGTGTTGAGGAGCAGAGCGCTGCCCCGTGTTTCCGTCCCGATTGCAAAGGGCGGTGGCTGGGAGCCAAGATCCTAGCTCAAGGGAGCAGCTGCCGCGCGTTCTCCGCGCAAAGCCCTGCTCCTCCGTGACACCGGCAACGGCTGCTTAGTACCCGAGCGGGGGTCACCGGCGGGAGGTTGAGAACAGGGTGCAGGGCGAGCAGAAATGCCTTCTGCACCAGGGGCCGGGTCACCGCAGTACCGCCACGGCCGGGCTCTGAGCCGCACCGAGAATAGTCGCCACGGTCCGGAGCGCTATGGGCTCACGGCTGCACATCCCAGCTCAGAGGAATCCTTCTTGTTCACGCGTGCTGTCCCCACGGAAATCAACGTGGCTGCTCACGCGTGACTATCCTAGTGAGTGAGGATTACAGGAGAGGTCTCCTGCCTTAATTACAAGCTGCACAGGACAGAGTAGCATGGTGTTTCCTGCTGCTTTCCGTGAAGCTCAGGATTACGTGATGCACACCAGTAAATTGCTCTTTGTTGGTTTTGTGGGTTTCAGTAACGTCCCTGCCGAGAAGAACGGGCAAATCTCTCTCTTGTAAATGGGCCTGTACTCTAAAACTTCCTCCTCTGTTGCGGCCGTGCTGTGCTCCAGATGCTTTTTGCCTTCCAGCCCAAAGGGGGCTGCATTTCAGTTATGGCGGGTGTGTGCAGTTTGCTTTGAGATCCTTGAGCATGAAAGGTGCTTAATAAAAGACACAGAGAAGTGTTATTGGTGATAGTTCAGTGCAGATCACACCAAGAGATGCCAGCTATAAATTAGAGCTTTGGGAGTTTTAAGAGGACACAAAGTGCATTGGAATTCTGAGTGTGGGCTGTTCTTTTAAGGGGCTGCACCTGCTTCTCACCCTTACCCTCATTTCTTCTGTCACCTGGTTTTACAGTGACTAGAACACCACATGTATACTGATTTTTGGATCTCAAAGAATTATCAGCCTTTTGTGGTTTAATTATGAAGTGCAATATTTTCTTTGCCAGCTGACTTTAAGCACATTTGATACCTGCATTGGAAATCTGCTATTACAATTCTCTAAAACAGGGTCAAATGCTTGAAAACCAGTCATATGCTTAGACTATGGCACAGAGTAATAAATTTCAGTACTTGAATCTCTATGCTAAATGCTGAAGAAAGCATTTAGACTCTGCCATTATTGACTATATTTTTGCATGGGATGCTCTTTGTTCTAATGCCCTGGTTTATTAGAATAATTAATGGTAAATGTTCCCATTTTTTCTTAGTGTGATGGAATTTAAATCGTCTTCAAACACCCTCCCTCCACTTTTGAATTATAGCAAAGACTGTGAACTGATGAGAGAGAGAGTAACAATTTTCTACATACTTCAGTGTGGATTGTATCCGTAGTAGGTGTTTAAAGGCCACAGTTAATCCATCTCACTAATTTTCTGGTTGCCCTCTTAATGCTATTCCAGGAAACGCTATAACGCACAGCCCCATGTTATCATTAGCTTCATTATTATTGACACTGCTTGCTCTCTTGTGGCTGATCATTACTGTAATGCTGATGGTACAGCAAACTGTTTTCATCCAAATAGCCCTTGAGAATAAGGCAAAAACATGTCTCTGCAAAGCAGTGATACTCAGCCCTTCTCTCTGGAGGCATAGGAGGCTCTTCAGGGTCCGGCATGTATTTCTGGTATGGCCCACAGGTCTGATGAAAGTGAGCAGGATGCTATTCACATGAATGCTCTCTGCATTGTTTAACATGTGTGAGACAGCAGGAGCAAAACGGAATACATGGATCAGAATTGCCAGGATCCATCATTGTCCTTCTCAGCACACAGGAAGGGGAGAAAAGGAGAAGGAAATACTCTGTCAATGACTGCAGTTGGCAAGCAGATGGAGGAGAAAGAAAAGGTACTGTGCCAAATGAAGTCACAGAAAGAGACAAAATAGCTGCAGCATGGCAACTTAACATTGTTTATTGTGACGTTACATCAGTTCATAGTAAATTTGTCAATGATGTTGTCATGTCATGATGGAGTCTTCCCAATGCAATCTCAGGCAGTCATGTTGCAGTTATTTTGTGGTTGTCTGTGACTCCGTTCCATGGTGATGTAGCTCTCCAGCACTTCAAGAATGAAGGCCGCTATTTTAAAGAATCTGGCTTAGAACGGTCTTGACCATTTCATTGAGACAACAAGATTTAACATCAAATCCTATCTCTACCGTGATATGCTCACTAAAAGCAGCAGTGACATCTGTCTAACAATGATGTCAGAACTAGGGTTAGTTATTCCTCAACAGCGCCCTACCCAGAGGGACATAGCTTCTCCTTCATGGGCAGGTGGTGAACATTTTTCATTCGTGCTACCAGAAACAGAGTTAGATTTGCAGTCAGGGAAAGCCTTTGCCTTTGTATTTCTGGTAAGGCACTCAACTATGATAGAGATGGGAACCGTACAAGTAGATAGATTTGTTTTACTGAGCAACAATGGATTATTATGAATTAATATTATTCCATCTTCCTTTAGCAACTGAAATAATGCACATTACTTATGGAATTTTCTCAACTAGCTTCTGAATGCATTATTTTCTATACCCTCTTATGGTGTTATCTTTTAATCTCTGATGATTTAGCATGGTGAGGCCTGGTCTGTATTCGGATGGAAGACCTCCAAAGGAAACCCCTGGTAGTCTAGGGAGTCACACTGGTGGTTCATTAAGATTCACCTCCTTCAGATCAGTATCAAACCTACATAATGTGATTTGGCACTTTGATGCTTGAACTGTCAGATCAGCTGTAAAATTGACATCTGAGCCATCTATTGTCGCTAAAGATTCCATGGTACCGTTTATACTGGAGGCATGTAGACAGCCAAATACAAGAGAATAGATGCTACTGATCAAGGACCAGATTTTCAGATGCAGGTTTAAAGATACAGATAAGTACCCAATGAGATTTTTCAAAAGGCATCTACTTCATTGAAGTACTAACTCCCATTGATTGTGGTGGGATTTAGGCACCTAATCTGCTTTTGAAAATTCCAGTAGGCATCTATATGCATGTTTAGGCTCCTAAATACCTTTGAAAATCTGGCCCCAAATTCCAGTCTAGATTATTGTTGCGGAGTTGTTCTAGTATTACGACCTGAAGAAGAACTCTGTGAAGCTCGGAAGCTTGCCTTTCACCAACAGAAATTGGTCCAATATAAAATATTACTTTGCCTGCCTTGTTTCTCTAAATCCAGATTATTGCATTTTGCCTACCCAAAATTTCTGCTGCCGTTTCAATTTGCTATAGTGTTTCTCACTTCCTGTTGTAAACTGTTGTGCAGTGTTACTGTGTGCTGTCAAATAGCTGCTGACTTCCACCATGGAGGTGGTTGCATTATAGCGGTGGTTGAAGTGACTTCAGTATATACATACAATTTGGAGTAATTTGGAATTCTTCACTGTATGTTTAACTTTGTTTTCCTTTAAAAAGGCATGTAGACTTGCCAAAACTTTTCAAAGAAGCAGTTGGCAGTAGCAAGGCTGCCATTCTTTGGTGACTGGGGAGGAAACTAATTTCTGCCATTGTAGTTTATGAGGAAGAGCAAGGAAGAAAAGCTAACCCATCTTTTTCTCCTTGGCTGTCAAGTGTGTAAAAGAGCTATGAATGCCAGACAGGCTGCTGCTCCCTATTTGCATTGTATCAGATTTATTGTTGTTTTTGAGCATCTCTGTAGTCAATGGCAATGAATATCAACAAATATCTTGTATTTGAACAGTCCATTTTTGACTGTTTGGACATCCCCAGGAGCTTAGTAGTAATGTTCTGCTCTTCACTGCCATGTAGAAACCACTATCCTGTCTTCCTGCTTCCTGACCCAGTATGGGCAGAATAACACAAAGGCGGTGTGCTTGGCCCATTTGCAAATGGGGATAGGAGTATCAGATAATAAAGAGGAGTCACTTATGTTACTCACCAGTGAACTCTCTAGCGAAAAAAGGAGTGACGAACCTTGACAAATTCAAAGGGTATGTCTTCCTTTTCTTTGTAGTTTAAATTTGGAGCAATGAGGAAGGCCTCTGAAGGTAGTGGCAACATCCTCAAATCTGAAGGCCTTCTTTTCCTCAGAGGGGGAGGAAAACTGACTTGTACAAATAACAAAGTAATGGGAGATGTAATGTGCTACATGCCCAGGGCCATAGATGAGGAGGGAATATTAACTAATGGTCTGGAAGTCAGGCCCTCTATGGTCAATTCATTGCTTTGCCACTGATTGTATGACCTTGGGCGAGTCTCTTAACCTCTTTGTGCCTTAGTTCAGCGCTCTGTAAAATTTAGAATAATAATACTTGCCTTTGTCATAGGAGTGAGTGCTATTGTAAGGGAATGTGAGCTCCTGAGGTAAAAGGGGCTATAGAAGTGCAACAAAATAATTAATATTATTATGTCACAATACTCTTAATCCACACATGGAATTCTGACTACTGTCTCCATGTGGATTGGGGCATTGCACAGGTCTAAATATTTAAAAAACAATTGTACTTTTTGGGTAGTAAACTTCCCATTTTACTTTAATCCATGGTACTGGCAATCTTTCATTTTCTTGAGAAGAAGCAACCTGCAAGAACTCTCAGCACCTTGAGGACTTAAAACTGAGATTGTGTAATAGTCTGATTTAGGTGGTGGATTATTGGTCATCATTCCATTTTACACCAAGCTACTTGAAGAGAATTTATTTAATCAAACCCTGTTCAGCACACGGAGTTTAAGTTGAGTAATTTTGGATTTGGAATTTAAGTGTATTGGGGTTTCCATTTTCTGATTTTAATAATTTGATTTTTACTTTCTGATCAGCACATATTAGAATTTTAATACTTTTGATCTCCAAATTGCTTTTGTAAATTAATCTTTCTCTAGTAGTTTTCAAGCTATTGATTTTGTTAGTAGTGTGACATGGAAAATTGAGCCCATTCATTGCAAATCACTTTTGTAAACCACAATTAGCATTTTTCATGGTGGAGAGAGAACAAGAGACCTTCATTGCCAGACTGAAGTGGGAGCCAAAGTATTGGTATCTTTTCTTCATCACTGAATTTAGTGGACCAGATTCTGAGACACTATGCAATGCCCAAGGAAATGGGCTATGCAAAGCAGGGTTTCCCTCTGGGACAGGAGATAGAATTCTTTTCCTGCCTCAGGCCATAGAGCACCAGTCTGGTTACTCATCTTGTCAAAGAGAAGTGTTTGGCCAGTGAATTGGCATAGTTGCAAAATAACCAGATGCAGCTTCCTGTGTCCCTGTGAATCTCTGTTCTGCAGACTGATAGCACTTTACAAATTCTACTGTAGTTTGGGATCACAAGTTCAGATGAAGTTTAGGGTGGGACTATTTTTATCCTTTTGCATTTCTGAATTCCTGGCCATTTATATTAGCTCTGACAATTTATATTAGTTAAACATTCAACGTGTCTTCACTATTACATTCTCCATGGCTATTCTTGATAACAAGATCTTGGCATATAGCCTTCCCAAGAGCTCTTGCCATATACAGTAGTGCTGTATGTTGGAAGGTAGAACACTTATGGATAAATTGGGCCCATTAATACCAATTTTAAAAATAGGCTGAATAACAGGGAAAAAAATCTGATTGGCTAGCTGGGCTGCAATCTCTATGTGTGTTCAATACCTATTCTTTCCCCCATCTCTCCCCACTCAGTTCCTATTTTTGCTGTTTGGTTTGTTTACTACCCTCGCTTGTTAAGACGCCAAATCTAAATGTAAAGTTTTTGGGATGAGACTTGTCTTTGCTGTTTCTAGCACATTTTAGATGCTCAGAATAATAAATATGGTATATATTTCCCTTTTTATAAAAGTAGACTATGGATAGTCATTAGAGAAGGGGGTCTGGGGTATCAGGAGACTTTGTTCTATTTCGTGTAAGGCCTTGGACAAGTCACTTAATTTCAGTTCCCACACATGTAAAATCGGTTTAACAACCAACTCTGTAAAGTGTTTTGAGAGCCTCTGAAAATATCTACAAATAACTGAACGTTATTCTATTTTATTTGTTGTTGTATACCGTGATAATAGAATCAGAATTGGTAATGCACATTAACTATAAATTCAAAATGGGATGCAGCTTTCTGATGGAAGAAAAATGGTCTGTCATCTTTTAGTAGTGGCCATCAATGAGTATTCCAATTTCCTTCCAGATGATGGGGAAAGGGAACCCATGAATAACAATTGTAACACACAATGCTTTTCATCTTCCAAACACATCATCAGTAACATTCCTTAGAACACCTATGTGAGATGGGTCACTGCTATTATTACAGATAGGCAAACTAGAGACAAAATGACTTGTCGAAGGCTTCAGAGAATCCTTCTCAGATGCAGTCTTAGGTCCTTGGGAGTTTCTGGTCGCCAGTCTTCTGATTAGACCACTAGACCATGTCTTTTTACCAGAGAAGGATGGTTGTCTAAAAGGGGGGGTGTTTATGAAGAAAGGATATAATTGGGGTCACCAAGTGTTTTGATGGGAAAGAGAACAACTACCTCATGGAATTTCATAGTGGTGCTGGGTATAACTCATGGGAAGTGCATGTAGGGTGTGTGTACTGGAGGAGGCAACACATTGAGGAAATTTCTCAGGGGGTAACAAGGAACCAGATGTCCCTACCCTCATTGTGATTTTAGTATCTTCAGTAAGGAAAAGGCAAGTGGGCCTGCAGTGGTTTCTTTAGTCACTCTTTCACCCTAACATAGCCAGAAAGAGAGTGAGAACACCTCCACACACAGATCCGTGCGACAATCGTAGTCTGGTGGTACACCAGACATCTTGTTTTTTTTAGAGAAGGATCCACTCAAATGTAGGAAATTCAAATTTCAGGCTGGCTCATGATCCCTAAATAATCTCTGATGTGGTATGTTTATCAGACAGGGCTCAGTTCTCTCAGAATCGTCTTTTAATCCTACTGACGCATATTCCCTGGAGAGCCATTTTGGGCTGTTATGTTTTTGATTGATTTAGCTTTAAGCTGTCCGTGGTGCTGGGCTCTTTGCTACCCACACTGCTCTTCTGCCTTCTTTAGTTACTTCCCTCTCTCTTCTTATCTCAGCTGCTCATGCAACTCCACTCTTTTGACAATGCCCTAAGTCATCTATCTGTAGCTTCAGACAATGCCACATCTCTCCCCAGCTTCCATCCTCCTGGTTCTTCTTTTTTTACTGTTGGTACGACCTTGCCTTCCCTCTCCAGTGGATGTATTGCAACAGTGATGTGCTGCCAGTACTTTCATCTTCGCTTGTAATTAAACCCCTTGTTCCAGAGTTGGACGTACTCAAAGGGTCGCGATGAGGGACTTGGGAGTCTGTTAATTTGTTTTAAAATATAAACAAAAATGCTTTCTTCATAACCAAAAGGGGAAGCATTTGACAAACAAGTTAATAGTAAGTGCTCCTCCTGGAAATGTTCAGACAGCTTCAATGTGGCTCTCTACATCTGCTCTATAAGTCCCCTTTTCACCAACACATGTCCTGCTGTAACTATTGTTTCAAGAGGGAGCAGACACAGTTAGAAGTTGTTGGCAGAATCCCGTAATTCATTGGTGTGTACCTTCACCTATGTGAACTTGGTCCATTTTTATAATTTTATTGGAATGTATCTTAGTTAACCCCGAAGCCCCCCTATTCCATACATGAGAGGCAGCAGGGGCCAATAGATAGAGCACTGAATTGGGACTCCAGAGGCGAGGACCTGGCTCTTCTATTGGTTTGCAGTGTGACTCTGGGAGAAGTCACTTTGCCCATCTGTGCCTCTCTTTTCCTGCTCAGACATTGCCCATCATCTCTATTTAGATTACAAACAATGGGTGTCAAACTCTGTTGGAGGAAAGGACTGAATTTCATGTTTGGTTATGGTCGACAAGTTGGAGTATAAATTCAGGGTGTCATATTTCTTTCAGCCACAAGTGGAAGGCCCCACTAATATCCGTGAGAGGTTTGCACAGTGATCAAGTAGAGAGCACAGCCTTTACGTAGTAGATAAACTTTTATTTATTCCTCTATTTCTTTTGAAACAACTCCCAATTTCCACACCACGAGGGTTTCACTCCTGCCTCCATACCCTATTCCATCTGCTAAAATGATCAGGAATGCAATAGATAATATTGACAATCAAATATCAACATTAGTCCTCAGAGCTGGCACACCAATCAAATTAACGGGGGGAGGAGAGTTTGTAGCTCTTACCCATTGTTTCAGACTGTCTGCTGACTCAGGCAGATGTTATGTTATTGGTTTACACTTGGTTCACATTTGGAAGGTTATCTCTGCAGCCATGAAGGTTAGAAACTTATGTTTTTGAAGACAATTAAGGCTGAGATTCTTCATAATCTTATTAAGTCATGCTGGCCACATAACCACATGATGGGCAGGATGCTTGACACACCTGCTGTAAACTCTCTGGGAAAGCACTGTTCTTCTATTTAATGTTTTTACATTGCCTACAGTATTCAAATCTTTGGCACTTCTAAGTGCTACTGTAATATAAACAACAGCTAACAAATAAAATACAGAGATACAGATTCCCTCCTTTTCAGGGTCTTTCTAGAGAGATTTACGGCAGCAGATGTGAAACATCAATTTAGAGTTAATGGAAACTAATTGAATTCAAATTAACTAATTATTTTTTCTTGTCCTTTCTCTCCTGTCACTTCAACAAATTACCTAATGATTTGGGTCTAAATATTCCACCAGACCAGGTAGATTTTTTCTGGCAGATAATTATCAGTTCAGCAGCTCATGTGGCTGTAAGACTCTTCAAACACATGACCAGTAGAGAGATTTAGATATGCATGATAATTAGTACAGTGAAACTGGGTATGTTTTAATGACACCAAATTGCTTTTTACATTGGAGTTGCACGACTGCAGTCACTATGAGCTCCAAATCTTGCACATTTGGACATTAGCATGCCATCTCAGACATAGGCAGTTTTTGAAATGTAAAAGTTATACAAAACCAGCTATTGCTATTAATTACCATATGAAATTGTATTGCAGTCAAGATATGCTGATGGATTTTTGTGTTCCATTTTCTGGGCTGCAATTTGTGTTTGTTACTCATGCAATGTTTCCCATTGAAATCAAACATGCTAATGGTGTAATGTTCATCACTTCTATTACACTGGTCACATTAGAGAAAGTTTTATGGAAGTGCTGAGCTGGACCACAAATTTGAAACTGGTTGGCTTAGAAAATACTGCATGTTTTTAATGAGACTATTTAGTTAGCGTTGCATAATACCTTCTCTTAACTCTCCCTTGTTCTATCTTTCCCCTCCCTACAAAACAAGTGTTTTACAGTAACTTAAATGAGGTGGTATATTTCTCTTTCTACACACCAAGGCAGAAGATTGGTTTGTGTGACTAGAAGATGACTCTGATGTTACAGTTGTCTTATTTGTATTTGTCTTACTTGTATTTGACAAGGTACTTAAGAAAGCATGCTGAAGGGCCCTGTTAATATTCATGCTGATTAGTTATGACTGATTTAGTATTTTCTTACAGGGATTTTTATTAACAGTATTCATGCTTTACGAGGCTAGTATTGTTGGTTGTTGACACCTGTTGCCTCACTTCAAAATCCAGCATCAGGGAAGGTTAATAGCTGGGTCTAAACAAATTAGTGTTTGTATCTCAAGGCTACTGTACATATTGGTTCTCACAGTTTAAGTGAGTTTGCAGATACTGATGTAACATAAAAGAACCATTTGTTCTTTTCAGTTGATGACCCTCCTGTTCTTCTCAGGAGGTTCCAGGAGCCCAGTCAGATAAGAGAGAAACAACTTCTTACCTCAAGGAAGTACATTTTGTTAAGTGCTGCCTGCGTGCTCTGGTAAGATTATTTTTCAGGAAAGAGTGAAGCTGGATGTAAGCAAAAAGGAAGAAATATATAATGAAAAAATGTCAGTAGCAGGCAAATGTACCAATCCCCCTCCCCCAAAACCCTATCCTACAAGAAGCTGTTAACACACTTATTAATTTTTTAATTTGCAATTAAACTTTGTTTTAAAAAAAATCTTTTAATTTATCTTCGTACCAACAAAATGTTGAATGTTGTGAGAGAGAACCAGAAGGAAACTCCTTTAGGTAACAGGTGAGACAAAAAACTCTAGAGGTTGCAAAGCAGTACAGTATATCAAATGTAAAATATTCATCTAGATTTTTCTCTTTTGCTTTTGATTGCTTTGTGACTTTAGAACAGTGGTCTGTGTGACTGAGTGAGTGGCCTCAATCCAGTCCTGAGTGAACAAATGTTCACAAGTCAAAATCCAATATCAAAAGTGGGACCCCTTAGGCAATCTCAGCTGAGTCCCTATGGGTTGTATAACCGAAGCAGAAAAAAATGCTCTCATTCCTAGTGATGGTCCCTTCAGAACAGGAGTCCGCAGGTCATAACTAAAATTGTAATTAACCACCCTTCACAGAGTAAGTTTAAGAAACTTGCACTAAAAGGTGCTGTTGAGAGTAGTTATTAAAATGCTGCTGTACCCAGAAAAAGAACTCCGATATGGCTTCAAGAGATGCAAAGATTGAAATGGATTCCATGAAAAGACTAAATATACTCTGTTTGCCTGTGTTTCTGCTGGCCTTGCACTTTAACCTAGGATGTGAAAATCAAGCTTGGATTTTCCTGCATTGCCATCTCCATCACCACTAAAGATTCTGCACTCTGAATTCTGTCAATTTTTCTGTTAATGATGCATAATCCCAAAGAGAATCCAATACATTGGCCTGCAGCTATGTTAACTTTGCAGGACTGGAAGGACAAAAACACAGTAAAAAGTTATTTTAGTCACTGAAGTATCTTTTTGTTCTGGTTTTGTACAATGCCTAGCATGGTAGGGTCCTGGTCCATGGCTAAGGCTCCAAGGTACTACATAAATACTACTACTAATAATAAATAAAGCAAATAGTTATTTCATTTAGATTTAGAATAAATAAAAGGATGCATACACAAGCTGTGAGAATCCTGCCAATTATGTATTGCACAATCCAATCAAGTCCTCCCTTCCACCAAGCAGCAACACACAAATCAAATACCAATGTGTTGGTTTGCACCACAATTCACCTACATCTCTTCAAAGGCCAGGTGAAACAGATGGTCCCCGAATTCATCTAAGGAACAGATTTATTAATTAAGAAGTTTCTGTTTTCACATGGTCACTTTTCTGACATATTAGCCACAAAGAAGTCAAAAGCAAAAGTGATAAAAATCTAGAAGCATATTTTACATTTGATAAACGGTACTGCTTCACATCCTGTAAAGGTGTGTGTTTGTTTTTTTTTTTTTTTTTTTGGTCTGACCAGTTACTTAAATGGGTTTCATTCTGATCTCTTGCTCACAGTGTGAACCAATACTGTGGTCTTGAGGTAGCTACAGCTTTCAGTCATTACCTACATTGATTGGCTGTGAACCAGCGAACTAGAGGCGACAGTGTCATACTTCATTACCCATCCCCTGCGGCATCTCCTCTCAATTTCTACAATACCTTAAATTTCTTATAGATAATTTTTCTCAATACGCTCTCTAGTTTTCGTTTTAAAAATAAATACCATTTTTATTTTCTGTCAAAACATTGTTACCTTTTCTGTTGCTTTGCCAACTCTCTCTAAACAAGTAATAACATGTAATCTTTATACACACACTGGATGTTACATCTGTCAACATTTTCTGTTACATACCTAAAGCATCTATAACTCAGATCTTTTTTCTATCATACTGAGGCCACAGAAAATAGTTATTTTTAAGAGAACATTAAGTTGCAATTGGTAGATGGTGACAGTCCTGTTTGTAAAAGAACATAAAATGCAAGTTTATTATTTGCCTATTTGCCGACATATTTTCTCAGAAGTTACTACTCACTTAACGGAAAAATTCTTGTGTTTAGTTCTAGAGTTCCATAAAGCAACCAACTAACATCAATTGCATGTTTATGTATCTCTCACAAAGCTTACAGTCCATTTTTAATAAAGTAAGCATATATGAAATGCAGGCTGACTATATTTGATAGTTAAAGACTGAATGCTTCTATTAACACTATTTACGTGGCTACAATCATACAGCATAGGAAGCGTGGAGGAAAAAGGGTGAATATACAGTAAGGGCATTATTAAATATTTCTCAGAACACTTTATTTTTATTCACCTCCTCCCATTTTTTTAGACCATTCATTGAAGCCCAAGACTGCAAAAACAATTAGTCAATGTTTCTTCTAGATAAAGAGGCTAAACTTATGGAGTTAAACTACCTATATATAAATCTGCAGTCCAGGTGCTTATCGCTCTTGGTGGTGTGCTTTGAAACTGAGTAAAACAAAGAAACACTCTGATTAGAGAAAAATGTTTGTTTTCTCATTTCAGAGTGACTTTTGGCCTTCCTGTGATAACACCACAGCCTCTGCAGAGTTGGGTCTGACTATTAATGGAAAGGATAACCTGTAATATCTTAAAAATGCATGGAAATAAGATTGCCTATGTAACCCAAGCCTATGGATGAACTGAACCTTTCTTATCATGTAAAGAACAGATTTCTGTTCGCTTAAAATGTATTTGTAGTATTAAAGCTGGAGAGAATTAATTGTGCTGAAACAAAAAATTGAGGAAAACTGTATAAGACTTACACATTTATTTGGAAATATTTTTAACCTGGTGTTGATTTTTCAGTGTTACTTAACTTACAACAATATTCAAAACCTTTTAAACCAAATATAATGTTATTTGTAAGGCCACATATGCTTTGCATGGTTGCAAGTACCATATATTAAGATAGCTACTATTAAGAGGATATTTCACTTAGCAAAAAATTCTTTCTCATCCATCTAGGTATGATATACCTCTGGAGTTCTAGGGATTCTCTTCTTTTTTTTTTTTTGTTGTGGTGACATGCCTTTCATACAAAGAAGGCTAGACTGATGCCTCCTTTAGAGCATATCAATATTGCTCCTGTGTCAGCCACAAGAGTCACTGCAGAGTGACATGAGGCACTTCAACTGGGTGCATTAACTATAATGCCAGTGTAGCACTCCCAGCCTTTTCCAGTGAAGGGAGTGAGAAATAAGACCTGTGAATTGAATTGACCCTGGTCACTAACATGCAAGTAATGCAGCACTCCACCCAACAGCTGGTGATCTTTTTAGCTTTTATTTAACTTGTACTGTATATGCATGTGTAAACAGCACAAATGGAACAGGCGTTAATAGGAACCTAGCACTGCCATCCTCTTCATCTTGATCAGTAGCTGAGTACACCTTCTCTCTTTCCCTTATGTTCTCTCTCTACTCCTGTTTGCGTCAATGGAAAAAGAAAACTATCTAATAAATCAAAAACAGTTTTCAACTAAGTACATAAAATGAAGCAGAGTAAAGAA
Organism: Mesoclemmys tuberculata; assembly: GCA_007922155.1. Taxonomy (NCBI): domain Eukaryota; kingdom Metazoa; phylum Chordata; order Testudines; family Chelidae; genus Mesoclemmys; species Mesoclemmys tuberculata. The sequence goes on from ML675613.1 coordinate 48,449,344, forward strand.
AGCATGATTTCTCAGATCTACTAGGAGCTGTTCAGCAGTGAGCCGGCTGAAATCACTGTGCCACTACCATGACTATCCCAAAACTCAGTATTTTATTACTGTACATTAAAAGAGACTTCTTTTAGTCTTTTTTTCTTTCCTTTCATTTCTTGTTGAATTGGGCTAGACAAAATACTGGAGTGTATACTGCAGGAAACAATCCTGAACTGGCAGAAGGGAAGACTGGGCGAACTTGTTTCTCTCTTCAACAGCTCTGATGTTGAGTGCAGTTGGGAACATGCCCTCTGGAAAGCTTCTCACCACTATATCAGGTTTTTTGGTTTTTATTAAGAGTAGAAGAGCACTATAAACCTGCCCAAAAATGTGAAAAATATGGCCACTCAAAGTTAAGGATGAAAATTGCAGTGTCTGGATAATATGAAGCAGAACTGAATAACACTGCAGGATGCTGTTTGACTAGATATCAGGAGCATCATCTTTAAAGTGTGAATTGTCAGATTAAAATATATATATTTTTTTTTAAAAGCAAAAGCTAAAAACCCAAAGATCCTGATCTGTGATACATCAGGGGAGCATCTGTGCTCTAATGTCTTGAGGCTGGAGCTGGGAGGCATGAGGGCCATTCTCAGCTCTGCTTTGACTTTTTGAGTGGTCTTTGGAAAGTTATTTAACCTCTCAGACTAAATGTCCCAACCCATACAATTGGGATGGTAATACCCAAACTCTTTGTTGTTTAAAGCACTTGGAAATCGATGGATGGGAAGTGCTATACAAGTGTTCAGTATAATAGCACCTTATTCAACGTGAAAGAATTTAAAAACTTCTTACTTTTTACCAGCTATTCTATTTTAAAGATTTTTGCATTCAATCATTTTGGTAGAGAAATTAGTTTCATTTTCAGGTTCTCATGCACTTGCGCAATTTTCCAACCAAGTATGGAAATAGCGAATGCTAAATGGAATACAAAACAATTGATAGAAACGTTTCTAGTGATCTTCGGTTTTGTTTAAAAGAAAAAATCATTGAAAAATATCTAACTCTTGTGCACGAATTGACCTAAGTGTCCCTTCAATTAACTAATTCCATATTTTTACATTTGAACTGTAGAATGTGTGTTTGTGCACACGGTGTGAGAATTAGAGTTGCTGATGAAGGGAGAAATCTATTTTGAACCCACATCAGCAATAGCAAAAGATGGTAGTCCTCCTTGGCTCCTGCCCAGGAAGGAATCTCCCAGCTGATATAGCTAGCCACCCCCAACTCCTTTGAAGTATGCAGTGTTCTAGGTTGGGTTCAGGGCTTCTCATGGGTGGGAGGGAGCAGGGCTAGAGGGTGATGGGTTGAAATGGTCCCAGCTAGTGGAATAGCTCCATGGGAACTGTTATTTGACATTGTAAGTTAGAGTTGCCCCCAAACTGCTCTAACGGATGCTGGGTAGTATGGCCGTTGGCAGCCTACAGGAATAGAGAAGGAGGTGGAAATGTGGTGAAAACCTCCTATTTCTCCTCTCAGATGCACTGACTGCTGCTCTGGATCAACCAAAAATGTGGGAGTCTAACGCTTGGAAGGAGAGGCAGTGGTAGGCAAATTATATATGTGGGAGTTCACAGATAGTACACCTTAGTTTTGCCAGTGTGGAAGAAATCTGATTGGAGAACTTTGCTACAGAAGAATATGAAAGTTAGGCTTCACGGCCGGTGTGGTCCTGCTGTGTAGACCTTTGTCATGCGAGTACTAGAGAATTGAGCAGCTTGGGGCAGGTCAGGAGTTCTTGTCACAGGGGAGATGTGAGAGGATGTTGTAGTTGATGGGAGGCAGTTCTAATGTAACCATGGAGAATGATATTGTCACAAATCCACAAGAAGTCTATAAGTGCTGGATATTGGGTCTTGAAATATATCATAGACTCTTTTCCCAGATGCCTTAATCATACATGTGCACTTTTAAATCTTGTTTTACTCTTTGCCTTAATATCATATTACTCTGATTTACACACATTAAGTATCTGTTTGGTTAACAAAATAACTGTATCCGTTTTAAATTTGTTGCCCTTTTAATTTAATTGCATATGTCCTTATTTTATATTGCAAAAGAATAAACTGGAGTGCCTGTATTTATTCTTTGATCTATTTCTATCATGTCACTTCTTTTTTTATCTCTTCTCTAAACTTAATAGTGCTAACTTTTTGATCTCTCATGTGGAACTGCAGGCAGACCGAACACCCTTGACTGGTCTTCCTGATGGATACTTTTGAAGTATTTCATGTTTTTAGCATATTCAGCAGGGCTGGCTGAAGCATTTTGTACAAAATATTGTCATTTGTTAGTGAAAACTGGAGTTTAATTCAAGTTTGTGCCAAATCAATTTTTTCGTGCAGAAAATTTCCATGGGAAAAATTGAACAGAACCATTTCATTTTGGTTTCTTGACTCAAAACAAAACACTACATGTTGGGTCAACATTAATTTCTGCATCTGCCTGAGTTGCCGTGGTGCCTCATAGGAACTGTAGTTCCGGGTTCCCCATTCCTCCATTAGCCACTGCGGCAATTCAACCACAAGGACGGATCAACATACATCATGCCTGGGGGATAAAGTCCAGTCAGGAGATGGCTCCTAGGGGTTTGTCTACATGGAGATAAAAAAACCTGCAGCTAGCCCGGGTCAGCTGACTTGGGCTCCCAGGGTGCAGGGCTGAAAAACTGTGTAGATGTTCGGGCTTCGGCTGTGGGGTTGGAAGTTTCCAGAAATCTGGCTCTGGCCAGAACCTGAACATCTACACAGCAATTCCTAGTCCTGCAGCCTGAGCCCCATGCCGTCAAGTGAGTTGACCTGAGCCAGCCATGGATTTTTTATCCTTGTGTAGACATGCCCTAGGGGAGATTGAAGGACTTGAAACTACAGCTCACATAGGACACCATGACAGCTCAGAGAATGTGAAGATTAATAGTGACCAAAACCAAAATAAAAAATTTCAGAAATCTCTAAATGTTTGTCACAGTTTCAGGGTAACTGCACCTCTGACCCCTTTGTGGTCTGCTCAAGAGATGCTGCCCTTTGCTCTCAGGCTTCTAGCATCACCTCTCTGTGGGCTGTGACCTGTGTCCCTCTCCCTCCAAACCACTGTCCATTTAGATTTGCAGTTCCCCTGCACTTCACTGTTTATCCCAGAAGGTCTGACCTTAGCTCAGATCCTGCACTTTTGCTCTCTCCTAGTGGTTAAAATAGTTGTTTACTGAGGCCAGATAGCCTTCACAAAGCAAAGTACATTTGTTGGACAAAATCTTACAGAGAAAATGCATCATAAAACAATATACAGTCTATGCGCTTGCATAATCTTACCAGGTGTCACCCATCTTCCATATGGAGATTTTCACAGATTCCTGGCCTTCAAACCCTTCAGCAAGGTTTGTCCCCTTGGTTAAAATTCAGTCAGTTTGTTGGATCAAAATGAAGGCCTTCTGTCAGTTCAAGATCACACTTCTTTACAGCTTGAGGCTGTTGTTGACCCTGCCTCCCGAAACAATCAATGCCTTTTTCTCCCAGGCGTGAACCTTCAAAGGCTGAATATCTGCATGACCAGCATTGGGATTTTTATTAATCACCCCTAGTGATTCCAGCTTCCACAGGGGATCCACCCAGTGAACCAGGAACACACAAATAAATAGTGTGTATTGATACACAGGTCTTTGAATATTCCACAGGCCACATTATCTGCCCCATTGCAATATAATAGTCTTTGAAGTATTCATGCTTCCAAGACCTGGCTCACAAAAAGGCACATGAGCAAGAGGAGGTGTGTGAGGGAATATCTTCTTATTGCATCAACTTCTTTTGATAGGGACAAACTTTCAAACTTCCCAAAGCTCTTATTCAGGTCTGGGGAAGGTAACCAGAATGTTTAAACTAAATACAAAGTGGGACAGATTGTGAAATGTAAGGAGTTCATCCATGTTGTGGTGGACCACTTAAAATGAACACCTCTGCAGTTGTAGGACAAAGGAGAGTAGTGGGCAGCAGAGTGTGTTACAAATTGTTCTGATGAGCCATAAAACTAGTGTCTCTGTTAAATCCATGACTTTCCGTTTCTAGCTGCTTAATGAATTTACGTTCCCAGGCTCATCTTTTGAAGGTGTCATGCAGGTTTCCTTTGAAGGACAAGGACTGAGAGGTCAAATATTGAATGATCACTTTGTGAGAAGTGTTCACCCATGGGAGACAGTGTTTTTGTCTTTTATCATTTTTCTGTGTGAGATCATTCGAGAGCATAGTCCTTGTCTGGTTTCGCCCACTTAGTTGTTGCTGGGGCATTGGATGCACTGATGGGGTACAGTATGTGTGATAGGCATGTGTAGGACCGACCCCTGACTCTTGAAAGGTGTGCTGTGTGGGAATTGTAGCTGTGGAGACATGTCTGCAGGCTTTGCATCTGTTGTTACGGCAGGATTTGGTGCCGCTTTGAGTTGTGTTCTGGTCTGTGGGGAGCTTGTTTCTGATGATGAGCTTTGCCAGGTTGCGGGATTGTTTGATAGCCAGAAGAAGGGGTTGGGAAAGATTTCTTTCAGGATATGTTCTCCATTGAGTATTGGTTGTAATTTTTCGATGATATCCCATATGGGTTCCAGTGTGGGGTAGGTGAAAACTAGCGGTGTGTAGTCAATGGGTTTTGGGGGTTTTATGGGATTTTTTTCCCTTGTTTGAAAGCAAGTTCTCTCGGGGTATTTGGGTGGCCCTTTCTTTGATGCAATCTCCTTCTCTGATGGAGTGTCCTAATTTGATAAGATTTTAAGCGTATCCTGGACTTTCTCTTCGGAGCATGTCCTAGGGTATCTGAGTGCTGAGATAACATTTATCAAGTTGATGCAACAGTCTCAAATGTATGCCTGTGTTTGTCATATCTCTGTTTCCTTTAGATTAAAAATGTTGCAATGAAATGTGTCAGCATTTCCAAACTGAACTTTTTTGGAACGTCTCATTTTGTGGAAAGTTCCAATATTTTACCTTGGTTTTTTTAGTCCCAAATTGGAATGAAAACATGTTGAAATACTGGAATGTACTGGGGAGTGTTTTTTCAGTCAGCCCTAATATTAAAATCTAGAACAGATAGCACAATGGCTCAGACCATATCATTTGTGGCTCATGACACACTCCCAAAAGAGCCTAATCCATGTAAGGCAGTGGTGCCAAACCTGTTGCCCTTGAGGAAAACTTTAAGGAAAAAGTTTTTATATGATTATGAAGCTAAGTTCCTCTGACCACACTCTGCAACTTTTAAACAGATGTGTTTGAATCAAGCTTGCCACTATGGAGAAGCGGGAGGAGGCACCACCTGTCCAGTTGCCTCCTACTGCTTCCCCTGCAGCCTTAGAAGCAGCTGGGGTATGAATTGAGATCACTCTGAGTTGTTGCTGTCCTTTTCTGGCTGTTCAGCAGTTCCCTGCCGGCTGCATCACAGGGGGGAAAGAGAGTAATGCTGCTTGCTCCATTACCTGTTTCCCTGCTGAGCTATGGGAGCTGCAGGGGGTGGGGGAAGGAAAGGAGGCTCTCCTTGGTCGTGATGCATACAGAAACCTTGACAATGGGTAGGCAGCTGGTGTGCTGAAACCACATCCTATTATGCTGACCAATATTGTCTCACTGTTTCCTTGTGCTCCCTAGTCTCCTGTATCTATCTGTTGTCTCTTTGGGGCAGGGACTTGTCTGTTTCTACCATAGGGCACAATGGGTTCATGGTCCATGACTAGGGCTGCCCAGGGAGTCTGAACCCTCCACCTGCCCTGGGGGGTGGGGACATGTGCTGGGGGCTGCTCTCAGGCATGCCGGTCCCCCGCCCAGGGCAGGTGGAGGGTCTGGAGTTCCCCACAGTGGCCCTAACACCCTGGGCAGCTCTTACCAGTGTCTGCCTGCCAGCTGGCTTCTCCTTCAGGCCTGGCCAAGGTGGGCGGAGCCCTAGGGGAAAGAGGAGGATCAGGGTACAGGGCCTCAGTTTCAGCACCAGTGGGGGCCCCCCCAACTTCTTCACAGATTCCAGGGCCCCACCATTGGCTGGGGCCCCTGAGGTGGGCGCCAGGTGCCTATGCATTAATCCGCCACTGTATACAGCACACTTATGGCCTGGTCCACTGGCTATTGAAGTCAATGGAAAGACTTCCATTGACTTTAGTGGGCATTGGATCAGATCTTTAAAGCATAGGTTTTCAACCTGGATGTTGTGAATAGGTCCAGGGGGTAATGACTGCCCTTACCTTCTCTATGGCTGTATGGGAGAAAAGCCCCAAACCATTTTGTGTTGTAACATGGGGTCACCCTATAGAATGCTTTGAGAACCACTGACGTAGGACAAAAACATTAAGGGCAGGGTTTTCAAAATATTCAAAGTGACTTTCAATGGTACTTGTGCTCCAAAGACACTTAGGTGCTTTTGGAAATTTCACCCTAAGTGCATAATAAACCACATGCAGACTACAGCTTTTAGTTTACAGAAAAACCTATTAAACTTTGGGTTAAGGATTGTTTCCACTAGGCAGTAATGCCCCCCTGTGCCTTTTGCAGTCTTTTTAGTTCATAACTAACAGGTTCATGACTGGTACTGACACTGAGAATCAAACTGTGACTTTGACCCTGAGGAAGCTGGATTGATGTTCATGTGCCACGCATCCATGACAATCAAGCTATTGTTTCTGCCAGTGAGAGTTCTCCCTTAAGAACAGTAGCAATTTGACTTGTTCCTGTGAAATTCAGTCAAGTGTATTCTTTCTCTCCTTTTTGACTTTGATTTGGGTTTTCTCATGCATGTATAGAATATAGGGAAAAGAAGTAAATTCCTAAGAAGATACCAGCCTGTAGTGCTCTATTTTGTTGGGTTTATTGTAAGGGGAGGAAGTTTTGCGAAAAACTCTAATCTATCCCTTACTAAAAAGGGTCTTACAATGCAAGACTGGAAATGGAGAAAGACAGCTATTTGATAAAGACAGTTGTTTGTAGCTAAGTATTTCTTGTTCTTCTTTATATCATTAAAATTAAAATGTTTCTCTGTCTCACACATCCAAGCTGTCCTGTGAGTAAGTGTGAGAAGCCTACGCAGGAATGAGATCAGAGCACATTTCCCTGTCCCTTCCTCTCTTGTATATCTATCTCTGAATTTGGAATGTAACTTATCATACTTCTATGTGACTGATGTTCCATTGAATTCTATTCTTGTCTTTGCAGTGTGAGTGTCAACTGTTAAACATGGCCCAAGGAGCCACTGATCAAAGTAATGTGGAAACTGCTGACCCAGAGGAGAGTTCTCCAAATATGATTGTCTACAGAAAGGTAATGAAGTTTGCTTTGTTTATAAAAACTTTCTATGTCTTCTCTGGCTGGATTGTGGAAGGAACCTACTGACTTTTTAAAAGCTGAATGTATCTTTCATTCTGTTTGAGAGGAATGTATTTGACATTTTGTAGGGCAGCAAGTTCTATAAGATTTGAGGGCTGATGTTGGTTTCTCTATGCTTTCAAGTACTACTTCTTTTTAAATTTTGTCCTTAAAAATTTCTTATATGAAACTTAACGACTAGACCAAAGTTCATATAGCTTGCATTTCATATTTTTTAAATAGTGAAGCAATAATAGGTAATATTCAATTTACTAAAAACACCTGTTTAAAAATTACATGCTTATACGACCCTTATCAAATATAACCTGTTCTTCCATACAGTGGTTCCATTACAAAATTTTAAATGGCCTTTTGCATGTAATTTAGTATTCTAGTATTGTGGCATTCTTTATACTAAATATAGGCAATACCACAAGTGTTAGAAAGAAAGAAATTAGGCAAAAGGTAAAAAGATAAATATTTTAATGGTTCCATAGGAGATAGTGGTTGTCAATAAACATGACATGGTAAGTGCACACAGAAATCTGTAATATAGGGTGGGGGAAACTGTCCTTGTCCTGGAATGCACACACGAACATATCATACCTGCCTGCTTGTACTCTGACTTGAATCTCCATTGAAGTTAAACCTAATCTGCCCCCTAAATCACTTATCCAGTTATTGTAACACACAAATCTTAGGTTTATGAGTATTTGGACTCATAGGAAGGAACACTGAATCAGATCTGTCTCCCAAATTTATATATTGGAGAATTTTGCCTCTATTTTTTGTTGTTGTTTTTTTAGGCTTTCTTTAAAATTTTTTCACAGCATAAAGAATGCTCTGGCTTTGAGGTAACTGATGTATGTATTTAAGAATCATAGTGCTTAAAACAGGAGGAGGAAATGACTTGAAATCCTGATTGATATATCTCATCTGGCAGCATATGAAGCTTAACTTTTAAAACTGTAGCATAAAACCTTTAGTGGTAGTGGTGGTGTTTTTAAACAGATGGGTATAGTATATTCATTCACTGTGATAAAATGTCTCATTTTGAAGTACTCTAGGGGCAATGGGGGAGGTAAAGCTGAAGGAAAAGCAATCTTTTAAATTATGGCTATGAGAGCATTGATTTATTTTAAGGGCTGTGTGTCTATGGACTATGGAATTGGGTCTTTTTATAAGGAATAGTAAAAAATTGTAAATGTTTTCTATATAGTGTGGGTAAGTGCTGTATGGTTTTGCTAAATATAAAATTTCCTGCACTAATCAGGAAAAACTGATGTACAATCTATTTATCTGAACCCTGAGAGTAATGCTGAATTTTATTGTGTTACATCATTCAGCACAAATGACATTTGCATATATAGAACAATCCTGGTTTAAATTACTTTTATCTATTTATTTGACTAACAATGGTTATAAATAAGGGAAATATTCTGTTTGTCACATTCCAAGATTTTGTTTTCCACTGCATGATTGTGATCTCAGATAATTTTCACATGCTGGAAAATAATTTGGATTGCATCCTCAGCATCAAGCTTTGAACTTGCTGCTTTTGATATCCAAGGTTTGGATTTGATTGTTGCCTGTTAGATCTGCAGTCCTCTGAGTAATTATGTTTTTTGGTTTTGTTTTAACTGCAATATAAATTCATTTCAGCTGCTAATGGAAAAGTAGCTATAGTTGATTACCGTCAGAGATAGCTATCCTGATTCCATGAGCTAAAAGATCCAATCACCAACAGCAGCTTCACCTAGGACCTGTACTTTGAAGGAGGACTCCAAGTTTCTGGACTCATCCTCCAGAATTGGGAGACCAACTTCTTGGTTCCCTTTGAAACCCTTTATCCAGTACTGAAAATGTGATTTTTACTAGTATGTTCATCAGTTTTCTATTCCTCATTCAGTATTTACACTTATAAAATTTATTCAGTTTTTGTGACTGCTGCTATTTCACTGTTATCACTGTAAAATAATTCTCGCATGATCTACAATATTAATGGTGAAAAATGCTCCTGCCATTTGATTCATTTCTCTACTGTGGGTAGGTACACCAAATATCAGTACTATCACAATTTTGTGCATATTCCATCAAAGTGCACCTGTACTTCTTGATTTGCATGTTCCATGCATCATTCAGCAATGCTGTTTTGTCTATTATACTAATGTATTGCTGTGATCTCCCCTGCCCCCTCCCCGGTGCTGGGTTTTGCTGAGGACGTGCTTTTGTGTTTAGGGCCGGAAGTGCTGTTCTTTAGACTGAGCACATCCAGTGCTGACTGACTTTCTGGGCCTTTGTAGTTGTCTGCTGATTAGTGTATTCATTATCTGTGCAAGAGACTATCACAGGAAAAGTGTAACAGGTTGTACATGTTCATCCATTATTCTTCCTCAGAGCCAAATGCTGATGGAAAAACTTGATGGAAAAATTTCTGTTCGTTTAGCCACATCCTCTCTCCCACTTGAATAATGTTGGACTGTTTTTTTCCTTCTCATTTCCTTTCAAATGGCCTAATGACCAGTAATGTGAGAAGAGAACATTGGCAAAGAGCTCTGAAGTGTGGGCTGCCCAATCCCTCCAGCAAATTGACCCGTCTGTCGTTGTATGAACTATCCAATGCATTTAGAACACTACATCTGCGTGTAACAATTTGGAATCAGGGTTGGTTAGTTCCTGTCAAAGGAAAGTGTTTTGTTCCTTATTCCTCACCCTCAGAATAAGAGTATTAACATCCACTTCTCAGTTTCTCTCTTTTCCTGACTTCTTTGAAGGAAGAAGCCCACACTTGCATGACAAGAACGTAATGTGTAGGGCACTGTAGGTGCTGACCTGTCTCCCCAGCCCAGAAAGGATTCATGCTATACCCAGTGTCTGTTCAGGCCCTTTCTTCAGGGCACCGTTTACTAAATGCACAGATCATCTTCAGCAAATCCCAAAATAAAACAGTTCTACATAAAGCCAACAGCTACCTTTCCCCTGGCCCAGAAGTTTCCTTTCTAGAGCCCTCCCTATTCTGGCCATCTCTTCCCTAGTCGTCCTATATGCCATCTGCCTGGGAATCCCTCTGGTCCAGGGCCTGCCACAGTAGCCAGCCTTCTTCCTTTAGCTTCTCCCTCCCATTCAGCTGAGCTCTTTGAGCCTTTGTAGGAATCAGGTCTTATTAGGTAGTTACCTGACCCCTTCCCAGCTGGGTCTGATGATTCCCTGTACCAGGCCCAAACACCTGTTCTTAAAGGGGCTCTGTCACAAATCAGGGTCGGCTGGCCTCAGGTCCCACATTCCTTAAAGGGTCGAACCACCTTGTTACAGTCACCGTTTAGTTTTATGTCTCTGCATATGTAGAGGATAAAACAAAATAAAGCGTTTTGGCTCTAATTAGTTTGTGCTGCTCTTTACAGTGGTTTGCAAGCCGCCTCTTAGCTGTTAAGGTTGCTATTCAAATTAAGTCCTTTGAGAAATCCTTTTTATTTCCTTCAGAATTAACTTTCTGGTGTTGACACTGATAAATAGTCATGAGGTATGTGATCTCCAACAGCTAAATACCTACGTAGGGAAAAACATTTGATAATGGGCTCCTCAGTCTAGCAGACAAAGGTGTAACAAGAGCCAATGGCTGGAAGTTGAAGCTTAGAAATACTTAAACTGTAAATATGATCCAAAGTTTAAACAGTGAGGGTAATTACCCCTGGAACAATTTACTAAAGTTTGTGGTGGATTCTCCATCAATGGCAATTTTTAAATCCAGACTGGATATATTTCTGAATATATGCTCTGGTTCAAATAGGAATTAATTCAGTAAACTCCTATGGCCTATTGCACAGGAGGGCAGACAAGATGATCACAATGGTTCCTTCTCACCCTAAAATCTATGACTCAGAAGTTTAAAAAAAAGGTGAGAAAAAATTTAGCAAAACAGGAATGAATGGAACAGAGAGAAGATTACATTTTAAGTAGAATGTGTCAGAGACAAGCCTAGCAGTAGGGGATCAAGTAGGGAGTGGCCTTAGTGTTGTGAATGAACAGTGCCCTCCTGACCATGAGAGAAATGGGACAAAAGAGATTAGATGATAGGAAAAAGACCAGAGCAATGATGAATCAGTGAAAAGATAGAGTTTGGAGCAACAAAGAGGATATGGTCCTACATGAAGAAACAAAAAGTGTGAATGTCACATTGAGAGAAGATGGCAATCAGGTAATGAAGCAGCAGGAAGAGTTGAGGAGGAGGTAAGGGATAGAGGAGATGAAGGAGAAAATGAGCCATGCATATTAGTAATTTTCAAGCTAAATGTGGCAAATCCTCTGCACAGAAGACGGAGGTGAAGGAGTATGAAGGAGAGAATCAAAAGTATAGGAAAATTTATGGATTAGAATGATCAGAATTAAAAAGATGGCAGGATTGCTTTTGCAGAGGGAGAAGGGGGAGTGTGCATTAATATACCAAGAGGGATTTAAAGTATAACAGGTCAGGGGAAGCTTTTCTCAATGTAAATTCTACTGCTGTTTCAAATGGATAAGGCAAACTACTTTGCTACTTGTCACTGGAGGAAGTGGCATTTGAAACTGGATAGGTACAATGATACATATGATTGGGACCAAAAAATACCAGGGCATGTGACCTGAAACAGCATAGACAAATCTACCCAGCTAATTCTGGAGATCCTTTGTGTGTTGTGCCCTAATTTGTTATGTACTCTTGCTGATGACTGTCAAACAGCTGCATTCTTTTAAGGTGGCTGCACTTCTGCGACGCATTGAGTGATACTGTGCAATATACATGTAGTTTGTACAGTCATTGTTATTCATAAAGGAGGCCATTAAGGGACCACTCATAGAGACAGATGCACAGTAACAGAACTCCAGTACTAACCTCCTCATTTCTATTTAAATCTTATAAAGTAACCAAGATTTTTACTTCAAGCTACACGAGACATCAGGAAGAATAACAAGACAACTTACTAACAAAGAAAGAGAAGCATAACTGAGTCTATATCTTAGACTTTTGCAAGGCCATATACTCTTCCTCAATGACCACACAAGCCAAATAATGTAGATGAAGCTGCTGCAGAGTTTTCCAGGCTGGCAGCTATTGCTTTTAGAAATGTGTGTGTTGGAAATCTACTTGCAAAGCAAGAATTACTACAATCTGTTAAAACTTGAAATTGGAAAAATTTAGTGCAAGAATTGCGGAAATCGAAGAGAGACTCCTTTGCCAGTTTTTTATTTTTCAAGTGATTCAGTAAAAGTAACAGTATTTTGAAGATGGAAAGCAGATCAGAGCTCTCAGACCTAATAATAATATTGGACGGAAGCTGAATGACAAAGGCATAGTTGGTTATAAACCCAGTCTGATGACTAAAGCAATGTGGGGGAGCAGGAAATAAATTCATGCATAAATTGAAAGTGGAAGGAGCACAGCTGAAATCCAGAAAAATGCACAGAGCACAAGCCATGATAATGAAACTGCTGAGATTTCAGGACAGGGAAAGACTGTTGGCACAAGCTACAAAACTTGGAAAATTCTTCTGTGAGCAATATCCCTTGTATATCTTTTTAGGCATGAGTTTTGAGACAAAAAGGAGAAAAAGAGAGAGAGTGAAATTACTCTTGTGCAAAGGGCCAATTCAAAGGTTGTCCACCCCTTGGGCCCTAACTGAGAACTCATATGGGGTTTAAGTAGTGCATAATGTAACCCACTGCTCAGTATATTACATGACCCTTTTTGTGTCCAGTCCACAGAGGATGTGAGTCTGTTACAGCCTGTAGCTAAACAGCCTGGTTCTTTAGCTCAAGCTGAAGAGACTCATGCATTTAGCTCTGTACGTCCCCGGTGTCAGTCAAGATGGGACTATCAAAATAGGCTCTTGTGCTGACTGTCTACAGTGGGTGAATGTTCTTTTCTTCTTTTTTCATTAAAAAAAAAAAGCACAAACTTAATCTTTTAGCAAAATTATTCACTCTGCTGATATAATATATGATGTAGTGATCTACCAAAATCAATATGATTAATAAAACTCAGTCACTTAAAAATCCCTTTACTAATACGGACATTTCACGCCCTTTAGAATTGGTCACATCCTGCAAACTTCGAAAGTCACTTTCGTGGCCTGATAGATACCTCAGTGAGACATGTTCCTCTGAATGCTGATTCTTCTGCAAATTCCTCTCAGGCCAATGCCACTGAATGGCTCATGAGATCACCTGCTTACTCCCACCAAAAGAAAAAGCAGGGGGCGAGGGGGGAAGCAAGAGTCTTCAGATGACTTCTGTCTGTTGTGGATTGCTCTCCACTACTGTCATAGATTTTTGTTCCCAATCCTCACTGTGGAATGGATGGAACTGTAGAAATCTAATAGGCCTGAAAGATGGTAGTTGATTAACAAACTGGTTGATGACACATGATTGTGCCTTTCTTATGGCCAGGTATGCTGTGGAAGAAGAAGTGGCATGAATCTTTGGCTGGGGATAGTTTCTCTTCAGTCCTGGTCTATAGCTTTTTGATGCTATTATTACAACTGGTAAGAGTTTACACAGTTGTCTTCTATAGTTATGTAAGGAAGGTTTTACATAGGAAGGAACTCCCCACTGCTCAGACAATCTGAGTGGTGCTCTTTCCTGCTCAGTCAGCTGAAAGGAAGGGGGCACTTTGTTTGTATGGGCTTTGTATTTGCATGAGTACAATTAAGTATTTAGCATAATTCACTGCATATGGATAAGCACACCTAGGTGCTGAGCATAATGGGAAATGGTTAGCATGGCTGGTTTTGGGCTACAAACCACTTTTGTGTTAACTGCTGGGGTAATGAAATGTTATCCTTCACTGGTATGAACAGATGTCAGCAAAACTGTGCTTAGCCTGTTATGATAAAATACTTTACCCTAAACTAAATAGAGTGCCACGAAGGTGGCGGACAGATGTTTCAGCATGAATCTCCTATTGGGATTGCACCAGCCCTGGGAAAGGGTTGCTCCCAGGCATGGAGTGATGATCTCCTCCCATTGTTAAAAGGTAGAATTAATTACTCCTCTTGGAGCCTTTTTTTACCTGAAAACAGGGACATTGCTTCTGTGTCAGCAGAAGGTTTACCCATGAGCTGAAAATCACTAAGAGCTGAATCACTGCAAGCTGAGATTCACTAAGAGCTGAACTATTAGGGAGCCTGGGAAACCTTGCCTGACAACTGACAAAGCTGGTCAGCGGGAGCCTGGCGCGGTCGGCCCCAGCCAGGTGTGGTCAGCGGTTGGGGACTTGGCAAGGCCCGGAGGCAATAGGAGACAGTCATGGAGGATGCCTGGTCAAGCCGGTGGCCAGTGGGAGTTGCAGTGGGGCAACTGGACATTAACACTACGATGGTCAGTGAAGGGGGAGGCGAAGGACACGCCCTGTACTCTGGAGTGGGTTTTAGCTCATTGAGTTCATGAATTCTGTTTGCACTGTTTCCCAAACCAGTGTTGTGTTATCTCTCTTCTGTTATTAAAAGGTTTACTTTTCTACACTCAGACTCTGCTTGCGAGAGGTGAAGTATTGCCTTTTGGGGTGCCCAGGGGATAGTGTGTGATTTCCCAGGTGACTGGGTGGGGGCTCGAGCCAGTTTGGTGTTGTATCATTGACAGGGACCCCTAGATATTGAACCCGGACCTTGCTGCTGCTGACTCTGGAGAAGGGTTACAGTTAATTTAATCCCTGTATGTTAAGGCAACCCCTTGATTTCCTGAGAATTAAAACCACTTTTCCACAGACAGATCCAGGCAAGAGCTGTTGTTCCTTCCTCTAACTAGGCTGGGCTGTATTGATCTTGTTCTCTGTCTTCCTTGAACGTTCAGAATTTACTTGCTTCCCCTGTGCTTGCTATCCACAGACTTGCTGTGCTTCTTTGTTTGGGAAAATACTCACAATAGCACAAGACATCTCAGCCTTAAACTGGCAGTACCCTTAATTAGCTATCATAAAATAAAAATCTGCATAATTTAAAATACAGTTAGGTAAAAATGTTTTTTCTTTCATGGAAAAAGGTAAAAACCTCCCATCTTGATGAAGTGAAACTCAAAGCACTTGTTTTTTTGAGTCTGTTTTATTCTCAGTCACTTCACTGAAGCATAAATATGTAGTCTTTCAATTCTGTTTCATCCTCGAATTTACTGAGAAATAAGTGCAAATTTATCCATATAGATTATAGGGGAAAAGGCCCAGTGCTTGCTGTTTGTACTATTACAATAAAGGAAGTAAAAGTGGTGTTCTTCAGCCAATGCATGATCAGTAAACTAGAAGATGTTCAGGATTTAAATTCCTTGTCCTGAGGTTACTTTGATGTCTTTGAGAATTATGAAGAAGCAGTAGCTGCTGCATAAGGTTAAAGATAGCATCGAATATAAGCCTGATTGTTAACCCTTACCTCCAGCTTCTCCAGAAAGAAATCAGTCCCTCCTGAAATGTTACATGCCACACCTCATTCCATTTAGAATTGTTTGGAATGTTTGGAAAAAAAAACCAAAAGAGTTTTAAAGTTCTGGTCTTGGTTAGATCTGAGAAATGCAAGCACGGGGACACAAAACTGTCTATATATGGCGATTCCATCTCTGCCCCGTCATCTTGACGCCTCCAGAGCTTCAATGTCCCACTAGTTTTTAACCCAACACAATTTTTTTAAAACCCTGCTAAGCTCTTGACCTCAATGATATATTCTGTAAATGAGTTCTACAGTCTCACTGTTTGTTGTATGAAAAAGTATTTCCTTTTTTCTGAATTTACAATTTCTGAATTTAAATTCTTTAAATTTCATGGGATGGCTCTTTATTATTTAAAAGGGTTACCTATTGATTATTTTCTATAGCTTTATAATGTCTCTCCTCTAAGCTAAACAGTCTCACACTGGGTCTACACTGACAGCAGCAAATTCGCTGCTGTCAGATGGATTGCTCTGGATCGCCTGAGCAGTCTGTGTAGACGTGTTCAGTTGATCCAGCAAGTGACGCAGGAAAACCACCTTGGTAAGTGGCGTAGTGCTGCGTCGAAGGGAGCAGCGTGCAGTGCGGTGTGGATGGCGTGCAGAGGAGATGCTGCGAAGTTGACGTGAGATACGCAAGTGATTTATGTCACTTGCGTATCTCCTGTCGACTGCCGCCGAATTGCAAAGGTAAGTGTAGACTCGGCCTCCGTCTTTTCCATCTCTCTCCACGTGAGAGTCTTTTCTATGGCCCTAACATTCTTATCACCCATCTCTGAATGCTCCCTATTTCTGCTATATCCATCATGAGATGTTTTGAGATATGTAAAGATGGGTCTCTTATATTCATTAAAAATTCTAAATATCTTAACATTTTCAATGTGAAAAGACCCTTTCTTCCTCATTTCTCTCCATTGTCCACCACCACCATGTATCCCAAGGTACTGTAGAACAAAAATACCTCTTTTCTCTGCTCCAACCACACATGCTTCCCCTTAACGTGCTAAAATTGTTCCTTGATAAGCCACAATAAGATCTTGCAGAGTAGGATCACCTCCTGTGTGCCATCAGTTAAACTTTTGTCA
This sequence comes from Mesoclemmys tuberculata, assembly GCA_007922155.1. NCBI lineage: Eukaryota > Metazoa > Chordata > Testudines > Chelidae > Mesoclemmys > Mesoclemmys tuberculata. The sequence goes on from ML675613.1 coordinate 48,466,231, forward strand.
CTCATTGAAAAACAGAGAAATTTCCAGACAAGCTCCTTTGTGAAAAGAGTTAAGGTTTAAGGTGTTTCAGTAGATCCAAGCTAATTCCTAAAATCATTTTATGCTTTCTTGCAAAAATTCAACATCTCTTTCAAAAACTCCAGATGTTAAAATCCGGTAAGATACAGTCTAGTGATCCAGCCAAAGTAGGAGTAATGTGAAACTGGTCTCAACTGGAAGTTGTTCTTTGCATCTTGCATCCCTCCCCCTCCTTGCTCCCACTTGTCATTTCCTAAAATAAACAGGCATAGCACTTAGGAAGAGGAAATTACTACCTCTCCTCCCTCATTTCTTTCTGGCTACTTTCAATGGACAGCTGCGAAAAATGTTGCCAACTTATTCAGTTATAAGCCGCTTGCCCTGGTGAAGTGTGACATCTGCTGCAGCGTGACAGACCTGCGTAGATATTCCTGAGCTGACCTAGCGCAGCTGACCTTTTGCATAATGGATAGGAAAGTTGTGGGATGAAGCCCAGGCTCAGGGTTTGAATTCTATAGCTGCAGGATGTATATTAACGATCCTAGAGTTCGTATGTTGGTCTGTGGGAGCTGTGAAGTTGATTGTCAAGCTGTCCTGCAATGGCTCAGGAACATGAATACCAGCCTCAGGACGGACTGCTAGGAAGCAGGGCCCCTACTCTTGCCACCCATGTGAGCCTGCCTTTGTGATAGATGGTTACTTACACCAAAAATCACAATATTCAGATTACACCCAGTCCTAAAGACTGGCCACTTACCCCAGGGCAGTGCACTTCAGATCTTACAGCAAAGACGAGGCTTGCAGCCAATCCTATAATAAACTATCCAAAGATCTATTAACTAGGAAAAGGAAACAAGTGAGTTATTTACAAACTTAAAGCAGGTAAACATATACATCCACAAAGGAGTTAGTTTTAAATTTCAGGAAGTAATAGAAATTTCTATAATAGGCAAGCTCTTTATGTCCCTTAAGGCTAACCTGGACGAAGCGCTGTGGGTCCTTTGCTTATGCTTAGAAATCTTGCCTGCACAAAGTCCAAGCAGCATAGAGAAACAGTTTCTGCTTATTAGCAATTTTTATTCTCCCCCCCCCCCCCAAGAGTTAAAGATCATTGGATAAATTCACAAGCACATCTCTTTGGGGGTGGGCAAAAAGAAATCAGCAAAATCTCTTGCCCTCTGATGCTCCACAGGGGTTTGTCTGATGTTCCTGGGCCACCTTTCGTTTGCCACAGGAGGTGTTCTCTCCTGTTATTTCACACTCGGTAATGCCTCTCTCCTGACAGGTGGTTTACAGTCACAGAGCAAACACTTGAATATTATCTAACAACATGAGAGAGAGATATTAGAAGTAAGATTAATGCAGGCAGCAACTGGCAAGTATTTCATAAAGTCTCAACACTAGACACATTTTCATACATCTAATACATATTTATTGTAACAGCACTAACACACAGGTGAGACAGACTTCCTCCAGGTATGTGTTTGTCAGGGTTCGGATGCGGCCTAAGGGCCTTGGTGTGAGTTGGCATTTTGTCTGCCAGCATCATATTGATCTCCACCTTTAATGCCACATTATTAAAACTTTGTACAAATGGCAAAAGGAGCATATTTTAAAAACCAGATGTTGGTGATTTGGGTACAGTAGTTTACGAGTGCCTATGTTGTGGGTTTTTTGTATTTATTTGTATTATAGTAGCACCTAGAGACCCCTTATGATATCAGGGCTCCATTGTGGAAGGCACAGTGCAAACAAAGTTACTGCAATTGTTCACACAAATAGAAAGATGCATGCCAAATAGTCATTAGGCAGCAAAATAGCCATTTACTTATGCTTTTTTCTAATGTATGAATGCATTTGAAGTAAGCGGGCAAGCACATAGTGTGTGTGTGCAATACTTATTGTTTGTTTTGCACACACACATGAACGTCTCTACTTTTTAAATAGTGTTCCTTAACTCCCGAGTATTGCTTCTGTGCTTGGAGCGATACTTTTCACTAAGCAGATAATTAAAAAATTTAGACTCTTCATACTTTTTTCACTCTTCCTCATTCTTAGTGAGTTGGGTGTCTCTTTTTTATTTACTTGGTTTTACTGTCCTCTCTGGCTCTCTTTTCCCTAGTCCCTTTAGTAACTCTGATGATTAAACCATCTCTTGGAGCTATCAGAGACTAACTGCAGTAATCCACTGACTTAATTTTTCTCAAAAGCTTAGATGTCAGAAAAGGAGAAGCAAGGGCCAGAAGCTATGAACACATTTTGGAGTGGTCCTAGTAGCCAGTGCATTTTACAAGAGAGAGGAGGGTGTTAACTTAATTCTAGCTGAATTACCTTATCAACATTAGGACCTGTAAAGCAAATTACACTTGTTAGGAGGAGTCCTTTTCTCTTGCTCAACATCTTTTTCATATCATTCCCTGTGTATATTTGTTGTTGCTAGCATTTTTCAGACGTTATGGTCTTGGCGTCTTGTCAGTATGTTTGCTGTTTTATTTTCACATGTTGTTCTGGGCAAATAGCTAAATATCAATGTTTCATTTTCTTTCTGCCTAAAGCATCTTTAGGCATGGGATTGTTCATTTAAAAACCAAACCAAACCTGAGAAACTACAGAACTCAACAACCAGTGTTAGTCTATATATTAAAGTATTATCTCATGCTTTTCAGCAGCAATATCTAGAAACAAAAGTGAATTTACTACTGGCCCATCCATATTTTTACCACATTTTTAACCAGGTTGTAACACTGATCACTTCAGACAGGGTTCATATCTATGTGGTTAACTCTTGGTTCCTAATAGTCTCAGTGCACTCTGTTTCAATCTTGTTTGTGAGCAGGGCTGTATGGTGATCATGGTCAGGCCTTTTCTGAATTGTAGGTCTCTCTTTTTACATAGTGTGTAGTTGAGATCACCCAGCTGTGCTTTTATAGCTAGGTTAGCCAGTCTTCCTCTGAACTCCAGGCCTTTATGCAGAAGGATGTCGCAAAGCACTCCATGGGTAAAGCGGACCCTGGGGCTCTGGCCATGGCACCAGCAACTCAGTGAATGGCGGAGCTGCTCCGATTTTTGCACAAGGCATCAACGCAAACGCAGATTTGCCGTTTGATCACGATGTTCTAGCCATCATGGCTGACACGTGGTTGTGCCGGTAAAATGCTACAGTGTGAACATTCTGGATTATGATAGTTGTAACCATGTCAGATGGATATGTCAGAGCCTTATTATCTATACTCCCTTCATTTGTTCTCCCAGTTCTCTTTGCTCCCCACCCTATTTATTTTCCTTAGTCACCCTTCTTCCTCAGTTCTTTTACTCAACCTCCCTTTTTCCTCTCACAGCTTTCCTTTCTTCCCCTTAAGTATCTTATTCCTTACTCCCTTTTTTTCTTCTCACATTCCCATTTTTTGCCCCCAAGTTCTCTATGTTCCTCTCCCCTTCTCTCCTACTCCTAAGGTCCAGAGTAACCCCAAAATTCTCTGGTGCTCTGCCCCTGAGCAACCTGAAGATCTGCTGGAAGAGCAGAAGCCAGTTCTTGCTGTTTTGTGCCTAGATGCCAGGGGTAAGTTTTTAGAGGCCCATGCAAGAACTAAAGATGAGCTTCCAAACCCCAGACAAAAAGTGGGGAAGGAGACATGAACACCCCCAAAACCTATTAATTCTGCCTCAGTTAATAAATATTCTTCACCTCAAATTAAATTACTGCTTCTGCTTAACAAATAAGTGAATTAATGCTACTGCCACACCTGTTCTGGCAGCTTTCTTGGATTCCTGGAGGTCCTCAGTCTCTGCTGCTCTGCTTCCTCATTTCCCTCTTCCCTTTTGAGAACAAGATAGGGTGTGTGCATGCAGCTTCTCCCGGCTACCCCTTCCAGGGTGCTGGCCGGGGTACATAAAGCAGGGGTGATGAGATGTCTCAAGATTCTAGTGAAAACCTGGTGACATCAGAACTGGGCAGAACTCTGGGACTGTCGTAGATTACTTCATTAAATCAGGACCTCTGGTCCCCCTAATCACAACATAGCTGCCTGGCATCAGTCACACACTTACTGTTGTTATACTCCTGTATATTCTGATTTTGAACCATCTCTAATTGGGTATAATGGCCCCTTCTACAAACCACCCATTGGAGCTTTTGTTTCTCTGGGTGCTAAGAATGGAAACAATATGTACTTTGTAGCACAGATTTTATATGACTTCAGTAGTTAGCAGTGCTGACTAATTCCTTTCTTCTCTTTATACAGTGCATCTGATAATCTATTAATCTCTCAGAAAAACATTTCTCCCTTTATTTTAATGTTCTCTTATCACCCCACGCACAGAAAACTGTGATGGAATATAAAATAGTTTCCAATCACTTGATACAATGTAAATCATGACTAAATCACTAATAACTATTTTTTTTAAATCTCTTTATAAAAATCTAAATATGAACTAATGGATCAGCAAGCAGCCATGTTGTCAGCTTGATGGCATGTGTCAAGAAAGTCTAGAATTGCAGCAGGAGGCTTCCATAACTCTTTTTTTTCCTTTTTAAAAGTAAGTTACATATTTCTTTGGTGGTCTTTGATTTAGTGCATAATTCAGTATATACTGTGCATTCAGATAATATTTCTTTCCTACTATGAGCTATGGAAATCCTCCTGTAGTTCCTTGGTCTAAAGAAGCATATTCTGTGTCTCTGTCTGTTGCTCTGGTCATCTCTTTTTGATACATGTGACCAAGCTGAATGTATTTATCTTTAAAATGGCAGACTTCCCTTCTCCCCTCCCAACTTCCAGGATTACACAGCTGCCCAATACACACGGTGATTAAGTGAATTCTGTAGTCTTTTAAGGCAGTAGTAAAGATCACTGCACTTACCTTCAAATATCTCTGGGCTGAACTGCTAATTCTCACGATTTTATTATGAGTTTCACAATATCGGGTATTTTTCTTAATCCTGGAATCAAGAGATTGAATGAGAATCTCTGCTTTTATTAAAAAAAAAAAAATTCTAGCATTTATGGTTATGGAGAAGAGCCTGAAAGCAAGAGGTGAGTACACCTTAAGGCTTAGAATCCAGAAGGCAAATTTAAAAAGAAACCAAAATTCATTTTTTTTAACTCTCAAAAGCCAAAGGCATGAATATTTGCTGCCACAGTTTTTGGATGGTTGGTGCTGCCAATACCGATCTCTAATGTTTACACCATTGCTTAAAGTGGTGTGAAAAGTGTGAAAACTAATCAAGGGCTTGCCTTGCTCCTGTTGAACTGTAAGGTGAACAAGGTTCAGGCCCCAGGTTGGTAGGAGGTTAAAATCTAATGCATCCTCCACCTTTGGCTAAATACTGTATTTGGAGGCGGACGGATGTGCTTATCAAACAGGCCTTTTCCCACCTATAATTTCTGTGGTTCTAAATGCTGCAACGCAGATCTGAATTGGAGAAGCATAGCATGTGGAAGGGTTGTTAAATTAAGCAGCATCAAGCCTCGATAACAGATTGAATCTGGCACATGCATAAATATTCCCTTAACATTTAAATATGATCTTTTTACAATATTTCATACTTTCGTCATTTATAGTTTCTTGTCATGCTGCAGTGAAACAGTTGTCCTTTGTTTTTAAATTCCAGAACAGTGCTAGTACTCAGTTCTGTGTATGGGAAGTGCCAGAGTTCACACCTAAAGTTTTACAAAATTCCAACAGGACAAAGATGTTTCCACTGGCCAGCTATACATTGGATTACTCACTATATTCAGGAATTAAGTAATTTTTCTCATGTGATAGCATACTTGTAATAAATGTCCCAAGCAATTAAGTGCTGAATTGGATTGGAGAAATGTAATCAATAGTACAAACTATTCTTTGCTGTTGTGAAAAGAAATCGTGGTTCTATATAATTATGGTCTAAATTATGAATTAATAATCTGCTGTTAGCAAGAGGCAGAGTGTTGGTTAGCTGCCCCTGGAGCAGAGCAGGAAGGAGATTATGATATAGCAAATCACAATCTCTCACCTAATATCCCTCCTATTATGGGAAGGAGTAAACTCTGCTGAGTCTATACCCAGTGCAGCATATGTCTGCTGATGTGCTGGCACCCATCTACTGTGGATTAGTCCTGAACAGATAATACCACTGTCTTCTAATGAAGCAACTTGGGTGCTGTTTGTGATTCATCCTATTTCATAAAAGTTTAAGGGGAGCTGCCACCACCACTCATTCCACTAAAGACTTCTGCACTTTTTTTAATGCTGTCTCAAACTTTAAAATCATAAGAAAGAGGGAGGAGTTCAGACGAAAGTGGATAAGAGGGACTTTAAAAAAATAAATAAATGCAAACTTCAGCTACATTTTTCCTCTGTCCTGATTAATAAAATATCACTTTGGAGGATTAGGAACTTCCTTCAAGAGGCTCTGAGTTAAGCTTTGAGTGGGAGGATTCATTTCAATAAATGGAATTATATGTGCAGGACCATGAATAGATGCAAATGAAATTCCATTTAAAAAGCCATGTTTTGTATCTTAAGACATTCTGAAGCTCCTTTTTTCCATGAGAAGCTGTCATATCATGTTCAAGGGGAAGCAATTTCCTGATTTTTAAAAAAAAATTTTTATTGTCTTGTATCTCCTTTTCCATTCTCCTTTCTTTCCAACGTTAAATGAACTGAATGAAATAGAAATTAAATATAGGGCAGATTTATTAACCCAGCCAGATGCCAAAGTGTGTGTTGCTGCGCCATAGGTAAAGACAGTACTTCATGCTTCACAGCTGTAGGGGAAAGGTCTCTATATTGATGTAAAATAATAATTAAATTATAGCTTATTTTTTAAGTTGTTACAAACTTGTTTGCACCTTTACTTAATATTAAAATATAGTTATAAGAATGGGATAGCTAGGATGCTTGGAAATATAACAGTACATATAGTTAAATAATTGTGTTACAAAATATTAAAGCTAAGCAAAAAAATTCCAAAAGATTTCTGCTTCTAGCTCTCAAGGACAAGTAAACATCAAGCAGACAAGCCATGTAAACTCTTTTAGGAAAATACAATAATTGTAAAAGAAATGCAGGACTGTGTCATTGGAACAATAAATCTAGAGTTAAAGTGGGCCTATACCAACCCCTACTCCCTTTTCTTTTGAAAGAAAAACTTGAGTTTAAACCAATTCAAAGAATTCTAGAAATATCCATATTAAAATGTATTTATTTTGTAAATACACTGAAGTCGTCATGGTGGGAAACATATATTGTTGTGTCTCAAATGCTGAAAATGGCATAAGCTTCTTTTAATATGTATATTTGCAAATATTTTTTATTTAAATGCAAACCTTCAGAAGATAACTGCCCATTGTTATATAAATAGAAAAATATTTTAAGTACAAATATAGCAAGATCATTTGATGCTAGACTAATTATTTATGTCAGAAGCCATTTGAACATAGAATATTTATAGTAATGGGGGAATTAATTAATTAATGGCAATGCACAATCAAATATTCATCCAATGCAGGAAAACAAACAAAAATTGTTATAAAAATTGTCATATAGACTCATAGACTCATAGACTCATAGGTCAGAAGGGACCAATATGATCATCTAGTCTGACCTCCCGCACAAGGCAGGCCACAAAACCCTACCCATACACATTTATAACAACCCCGAAGTCACCAACTTAGGCTAATGACTTTCTAAAAGTTATTTAATTTTAAAAAGCTGTACTGAGAACTAAAATCTCTTTTATGTAAAGAAGAGAAGTGTTTGGACTTTTTAAAAACAGAATTTCATTTCCTGTTCAACTCTAGTAAAAGTAAGTTATCTAAAAATAGACTAAAAAAAGCTAAAAGTACTTTAAAAGTTACCTAATCTTTTCTGTCACAGGAAAAACAAAGGCAATTAAGAAATGTTAGGTATTCATTAAACAAACTGCATATTTTTAGTAATTTTCAAAACAAAACCAATTTAAAACTGCCCCTTTGAACCACACATGGCTGTATATCGGATGCCTTTCACCACCTAAAATCCATAAAATTGAGCTTTATAGATGTATGCAAATTAGTTCACTAAATAATTTGCATAAAATGTCCCATACAACTTGGCAGCTGTGGATTTCTGCCAGTTTCTGTCAGCCCCTCCTGGGGCTCTGAATAGTGAGATTATCTAGACCCTTGTTAATTATACTGTCCAGACTGCACCAGAAAGCTGAGCTGCAAGCAGAGTTGTCTGTGTGTAGACTGAGGATATTACAACAGTGGTTCACATTCAAAGGTTATCTGCACAACCACAAGGGTGAGAAGGTCACTTTAAAAAAATGAAATCTTAAATCATATAGAAAATAATGGTTTTAGGTTGTTTCTCTTTCTCCCCTACAACCAGGGAAACATAGCTATTGTCCAGCAGCAAATGGATGAGTATAGTTTTTAAGGTCAGTTTCAAAATTTATCTTTTGACTGAAAATAGTTAAACTAGACTGTGTGAATGAGAGTATTGGGGGAGGGGAGCTCAGACTTCAGTTTACATGAAGTTCTGTCTCTGAAGTGGGGCCAAAAGTTGTTTGGAAGTGGTCAGTGTTCTGGGACTGCCTTTACTGAGCTGCCCTCTCCAAGCTACTACACCAAACATTCACAATGAATAGTGTTGGGAGAAGGCACTGTGGTGAAGGGGGCCTGCAAAAGGAGAGGGAGGGATTGTGTAGTGTGTTTGAAGGAGGTAGTTTGGTAAATGTGCTGAAAGCTTGACATCCCTAGGGCATAGAGTTAAATCTCAAACTAGTAAAAGTAGTTTTGCTAATCTACAGCAACAAAGTAACCCTTAAAAATTATATTGATCAGTTTTGATCTTTGGCACTCTAAAGTTACCCTACTGTTGTAACTACTTTCACAAAAGCCCCCATTCTAACATTTTATTTTTAAAAATGGTGAGAGATTGTATTATTTAAGGAATATTATGTGCATGCAGTGAAACACACTAACAGATAATATGGACACAAACGAGGAGAAAGCTAAGGCTGCATGCTCAACTTCAATTTCACTATTTCCTGACTTTTGAGCACTGCACTTTGCAAAAATACCATTCTTACAATGTAGCTATTGTGAATTGGTGGTCATTAATTGAAGGCTGAATGTTATTTGGGTCAAAATGACTTCCATGGATAAACTGGTCTGAATTCTGCTTCTTATCTGGGGAAGGTGCTACTCATTAAACTCTCTCTGGAATACTCCTACACCAACATCAACTTCTTGGACATCAGTGGAATCCTACAGAGAACTATATCCAAGAAACCCACGGATCGCCAGACCTACCTTCATAGATCCAGTAACTACCCCAAACACAACAGGCACTCATACCACAGAATATACTCCAAGGAGAAAGTCCGGGATATACACCTTAACACACACAAAACTGCCTTTACCAAACAAGAACACTCCACTGGAGAAGTAGATTGCATCATGGAACAGGTCATCCAAATACCTTGAAAGAGCCTGCTTCGATACAGAAATAAACCCCCCTTTGACCGCATACCCTTAATTGTCACATACCACCCTGCACTGGAACCCATATGGGGTGTATCATCAAACAGCTACAACCCATGCTGAAAGGGGACCTGATCTTGAAAGAAAGCTTTCCAAAATGCCTTCTTCTAGCCTTCAAACAATTCCCCAGCCTTTCCAAGCTCATCATCAAAAGCAACTCCTCACATAGGAAAATGGACATTTTTCAAGATCCCTGGGACCTACATATACCTATCACAACATGTGGTGTACCTCATCCAGTGTGCTGAATGTCCCAAAAAAAACCGATGTGGCTGAACCCAGACAATCACTACACTTTCAAATGAACTCACACAGGAAAATGGTAAAAGACAAAAACACCATATTACCTGTGGGTGAAAACTTTTCACAGAGTAGTCACTCTATATATGACCTATCAGCTCCTTCAGAAGAGAGTCTGGCAAATATACTGAAATATAATTTTAAATCTTTTTTTTCCCAACTGCTTCTAGCAGGAGCTCATTTTACATTTTTATTTTAGTGCTTTCTCTCCCTTCTTAGCTTTGAATCAAGAGGTCTTCTACACTGAAGTGCTAGGGAGTGATTTGGCCAAACGTATCTCGCCTTTTGGGCTATTTTAGCCTGAAAATTTGCAGATTTTGGCTCATCAGGAGCTGGGAGCCTTATTCAAAGGAAAAGATCAGCCAGCAGTGGAAGTCAATAGCTTTGTCATACAGAAAACTCTTCAGGATGAAAGTTCATCTAACATTGAGACTATTATCTGAAAATTTTCCTCTTTCAATAAGCACATTTATGTTTAGATAAAATAATCTGAATTATCCTCTAATTTTACTTTAGCAAAGCATGGACGTAGATTTTGGAAAAGCCAAGTCAGTCCTAGTTTTCAGGTTGGAGTAAGGTAAAGAGCTCCTGTAAATGAATGTCTCTCCATGCTGTGGTCCATGACGTCAGAACTTCACTGGGTTTTTTTTTCACTCCCCTTCCTCCACCAGCTGCTTTGAAACAAATGGTGTTTCCTCTTGCTCTGAAATAAGTGTTACTTTGGGTATGGGTGACAGATGGGACATCAAACACCTCCTCCACAGTTTTAGTCCTACGGTTGTGATTGGACATACTTATCTCTTTAAAAATTTCTGGCCATGCACAGCATTTTTCTTTTTCTTTAATGTTTCAGGGAGACAATTTGTGTTATGAGAATTATGCTTGTACAGTACCTACCCATTATTTTGAAGGCAGAGTGTGATGGCAGGAATAAATGATTCTCCTTGCCTATCACAGAAGTGGATATTTCTACCAGGATCATCTTTTGAATGTGGCCTCTTTAAAAAAAAAAAAATCCAGTTGGCTATCATCTGATTGATTAACTGCTAAAGAGCTACCTGCCATGAGGGGGTGTCTAGGAGATTTCATGAGTATGCTTTGTGGAGCTCTTTGTACCTTTTTCAAAGGCCTGCTTACCACAAAGAATTTGCCTTTTTTATTTTGCATTTCAGAGTTGTTGGAATGTCTACAGTGAATTAAGGAGTGATATTTATAGGCTTCAGGTGTATTCACATAACTCCCATTTAGGGAAAAATCCCTAAAATCTTTCTTGCACAGATGAGCTGGGAAAAGTAGACAGTTCAGAGAGACTCTTTACTTCCTAGCACATTTGTGAAGGAGCAGGGAAGATAACAGATCTAGGCCTCCCCTTGAGTACTAGATAGGGTGCACAGTCACCACCACCAGTGACACTTCACACCCCTGAGGTAGAATGGTCCAGACACAAGCCCCACTGCATGCAAGCTTCCCTCAGCAGCAGGTACTAGGAGAGTACATGCTGTTTTATGTTGGAATAGCATTAGCCTACAGTACGCAGTATGGTGTGTCCACTAGCCTATTCGGAGGCACCATCTTATCCCATGTTTCCTGCCCTCTACTCTCTCGACCTCAATTTGCTTCATAGTCATTTACACAGAATTTTGCCCATCCCCTTTTTCTAGTTGTAGAGCATTAATGAATTACAAGATAACTTTTGGTTTTGTTCACATCAGTGATGATGGTTCTTTCATTAGGCAAGGACTACTTAATGGACCAATCAGAGCAATGAATTTTCTTTATCGTCTACATTTCATCAAGTTCAAAGGATACAGAACAACAATCCCCTTGCTTTTCACTGCCTATCCTACAGCTCTAGTAAGAGAGGAGAATACTACAGACCATCCTTTCATATGTTTACAGTTGGTCTTTGGGGACATTAATTGGTGTAATTACTGTCGCCTCATTCCCATGTGGAATGAGTTGTAATCAAAGCAAATCTTCTAGGAGTAGCATTGGTGGGAACCATTCAGCATTTCATATTAAATGGCTTTTAAAATATAACCTTGATGACTTTTTAAAATGTTCTCTCTGACAATAGGTTGTTATACTGCATCGTAATTTGAAATCATGGTTAGGAGATGTCTGAAGACTTATGAGATGATTTAAGAATTTAAAAGTAGTTCTATTTTAAGTGCCATTTCTAGCTGAAGGATATTAATACTAAGGGTATAATGGTATAAATAATGTACATGATCCATTGTCCGGAAGCTGAAGACATCAAAGGGTGGCTTGCTAACTACCAATAACACATAAAAGTATCCTTTCTGTCACCTTTCCATATTGTTTGTACTTTTTCTCCTTACTGCACATCACAGGAATGGATGGGCTCATGATGGGGAAGAAAAACTGTCAGAATGACAGTTGTGAACACTCGCTTCCTTTAGCACCTTGATGCTGAGTTTGTGGCCTCTGTGTGGGTGTAACACAGGTCAAAGAGAGAGGAAAAGAGAGATTAAAGTGTCTATTTTCTTAAAGTAAAAACAGTGCAGTCTTACTAGCTTTATTCATTCACCTGACTTTTAAATTACCTTCATATCTTGTACTGTTTGTTGTTCTAGTTTACAGACTGCCAATTCATGCAGTGACAGCAAGTTTTGGCAGCTTGTTTTTGCTGATAGTACTAGATGCTACTGACATCAGACTTATAGTATAAAATTACAAGGAAAATGAGGTAATAATTTTGTTCAGTGTGGAATGCACTCTTTATTTTTTCTACTTCCTTCAATTGATCTGAGCTCTCCCAAAAATCATTAAAGTGCTCATTAGACCTCAGTATATAGTTTATTCTCTAGACAAAATTAATAACTTGCTCTAGCCTGCTATAATTTTAGAGAAAAGTAATTCTGTAATAATAATTTTTTAAAAATCAGAGCTAAAATTGCTGAATCGGGTATACCTCTGTCGAATAGGGTTCCCTTCTAGCCAATGGATACTAATTAAAATGAAATAAATACTCAGAATATTCCTAGAGCCTTTACTTTGGCATATGTAATCACTTAATGCAGCCAACTCTGGGGTTGAACATAGCAGCAGTTCAATGGCTCAAATCTATTACACTTTAATACAGGAACAGAAAAAGAATGCTGTATTAGAAGAAATTATAGACTGACTTTAGTGAATCAAAATATGATAACTGAAGTTGGAATTTGGCCAGAATGCTGGAGTTGACACCCCTATTCTTAAAAGAAGTGTTGGATAAGTAGCTTACTTTAAAGTCTCATCTGAAAGGTGGCCCCTTCAGAATCACAGTGTTTCTTAATGCCATGTGGGGGCAGTAGATTTACACTGACTCTCCTACTGACTTATCCACACTGCTGTTTGCAGCACACTCTGTTGCCTTGGGGGTCTCCCTGTTGGCCCAATCCTGTTTTCATGAAATAAATGAAATGCACAACTCCTGACTGGACTTCCAGTAAAGTCAATTCAATAATATGTGGCCAAGATCTTGTTAAGAGCCTGATCCAAAGCCTATGAAGTCAATAGAAAGACTCCCATTGCCTTCAAGGGGCTTCCAATCAGGCCCCAAACTAGTACAACAGGACTTTCCATAACTGCTGGATTTTGCACTAAATATAATTGCAAAAAATGCAAGGATATTTTTATTTTGCTATTCACTTGAATATTTTTATCTTTGAGTCTCCGCTGTGACCTAGAAGAGATCCACAGAGCAGTGAAAAATGAAAGTCCACTTTACTTTCCAGTTGGAAGATAGCTCTGATACGGTGGAGATCAGAACTTTACTGGGTATTTGAACATAACGGTGATAGATACAACTATGATATTATAGATATCACTGCAGTCTCTCTAGATTTAATGTTAGGCGCTTTCTTTTGTATTTGTATTTTCTCCAAAATCTAAGTGTACGCCTTTATACCTTAGGCCCGGATGGTGAATGAGGGTCCTAAGGGGCCAGGATTATTAGTCTTCTGACACCAGGTTATTAATTAATGGGAATAACCACCCAAAGTTGCGTGGGGTCTTGGAGTAAGCGGCTCCGCTTCCCCAGGCCTAATGTGAGGTATTATTAGAAGGTTTACAAAAATATTCAAGAGTCTGATGTACTGAACCACAAGAGACAGTTTTTATTATAAGGTAACAACCAAAGGTTAAAACTGTGAGATATATGATTAATAAAACAAACAACCAACACTGAAAGCTAGAATCTGGCTTAGGGTTTTTGGAATGAATAGAAGATAAAATAACAGTCATTTGAAAAACTTAGAAATACATTACCAACACGATTACTGCATCTCCGAAGAGAGGTCCGTATTCTTAACCACTACTACTCTTACTCAATTACTTCACCTCTGAAGAGGGGTCAATTCGTCTGAACCGGAATCAGGTTGCGACCCAATGATTGCCGACTCGATTATTTTTGTTGTACAACTATTAAACCATTGATTATGACTATTACAAAATTAACTGAGTGCACTGAAACTGAGAGAGAGAGAAAGAAGCGAGCAGTAAGGAACACAGAACGAGCTTTTACCAGAGAATGGTAATGTCGTCTGCTTAAAGAGCAGGAAAGAGGGAAAGGCAACTGAGCTTCTGCCCTGAGGCAGTGTCAGTGCCTAAGTCCTCACGACCCCATTGCCGGCCGGTACACCAGATTCTCCGATCTGAGTGGACCGTGGAACAATCTTTGCAGATTGAACACTTTACCTTAACTCGCTCTTTCTTTATATATGTTTTTAGAAGCACCTCAGCATTTTGTCTGTTATTTTGATTTTTAACTGAGTGAGCACAACCGCTAATTTGAATGCTGTTGAACTTTATATAACTGCAGTTGAACTTAACCGCTAATTAAAATACGGTTGAATTTTGAAAGTCGGAAATGACTGGCCGCAAACTTCTTCCTATGTCTGAATTTCTTCATATGACTAACCTCAAGCTACTTTCTGTTACAGAGTCAGCTCAATTACAATTTCCAAACTTAATATTAAACACTAGATTATTCTAATTTGCAAAAAGCATGATTACTTGTACACTTATGCCATTACTGCTGAATAACATTTTTCTACATATTGATTAAACTTATTGATTGAGCATAGGGAAGGTGTTACAAAGTGAAGGGATCTGAAGGGCCCATTCACACTAAGGTTTAATTTCCAGTAATATGCAGAGCTTTTTTTTAATCCCTTCTCTGTGTGAAGACCGCTTTTGATATGTAGATAAGTATACGGTTGCTAGTGCAATATCTTAGATCTTCAGATACACTAAATCAATGGCTCTAATAGAGGAGTCCATTTATTCATATCACCAATATGTCAGTTTAATTCTGATAATTGAAATATCCATGCCTCATTATAAGTTTATACAAAATAAGAACACTAAGGTTAGAGTCATTTAGATTCAACGACCAAATCCTCCTGACAATGCTCAACTATTGTACATGCCTTCTCCTTGGTTTCACAACAAAGGCCAGGGCTAAAATTCCTGAATTGTTTTCATCACTAACCCTCCACTTATACTTTTGGATACTAATGTTATAATGGGAAGGTAGAGGACTTGGAAAGAAAAAGGCATCTTAGGAAGCTTAACCAGCACATAGTTAGGATGTAGAGACTGCAGGAAGTGCCCAGGAAAGCCTTTTAAAAGATATATCTATATCTTTATAGATATAGATCTCTCTCTCTAAATAAATAAATAAATAAATAAAAGGATTAGTTTGTACTATACTTTATTGATGTAAAGAGAGGAAGGATGAACATATGATTGACATACCGAATGGAATTCTGAAGATTTGGGTTCAGTTTCTGGTTCTCTTACAGACTTCCTGTGTAACCTTGGGTAAATCATTTAGTCTCTCTGTGTCTTGGTTTCCTTTCTGTAGAATGGGGATAATACACCTCCTCTTGCTTGCCTGTCTTTTCTATCTAAATTGTAAGCTCTTTGGGGCTGGGACAGTCTCTCACTATGTATACCACCTAGCATAATAGGGCTTCTAGGCACTACTATTTCAAGATATATAATAAATAAAGTTCTATGTAAATGTGTGTAGTTATTATTAAGTATACTGTTACATTTCTGACTCAGCAATAAGCCCTGATAGTGCATATGTAATGCTGTAAAATAATTATGCTGACAGCATTTAGTTAGTCATAATGCTGTTGTGTACTAACCAGAGAAATATCCATATCTAGCATATGTTACTACTTGGATTTATCAAGATTTGCCTAATGACAATAATGTAAATAACATTTTAAAGTAAAATGAAGTATTTTCTGCTTTTTTGAACTATAAATCAAAGGAATAGTTAAATGAGATCCATTTAATGAAAAACTTATAACCTTGTTCCCCTTATAAATCTGGAATGAGGCTAATCATCCCATCTGCCTGTTGGTGGAGACAGAAACACTGACCATTTAAGTGACTTCATACTTTAAATAACTGAAACTCATCTCCTTAGAGCAGTTGGAACAAATGCTTGCAGCTTACTGGTACCAAGACACTGTGTTCCTGTGCTTTAAGATCTAGTATTTTGCAGTGCAAACTTGACCAGTCCCATCTGTCTCTTCCTTCCCCCAGCCTTAATCCTGATTAGCATCAATTGAGACATTCCGCTCAGTCTTCAGAACCCTAAATGTCTTTACAAGCATCCCTCTCACTGATCATTGAGAAATCATATGAAATGATTTATACCTTCTATTCCCAAGCTGCTGATCATGGTACTCCAACAGACATTAACAGAGCTGGGCAACATCTTTCAGATGAAACTTTTGACTAAAAATGATTCAGGGTGAGTGAAATAGTTCACAAATTTGTTTAGGTTTTGGCAAATTGTTTTGTTTGATACAGAAAAGGAAAAACATTTCAGAAATGTTGAAACATACTATTTCTCAACATTATCAAAAATAAATGTTTCCTTGGCTTTTAAAAATTGTTTTAAAATGTCTATCTGAAAAAATAAATTGTTTTGGGTCAAATTTTATGACTATTTTTTGCTGATAATTCCAAAAAATTTCATTTACAGCTCAGTCAGAACCAATTGTTAATATTTTGTGCAACTGCCAGCAAACCAAAAGAACAGTTATTCATGCAGCTGTAAATATTAACAAATGGTTTTCCACATAGCTATGGTGAAATTATTGCTGCTGATGCTCAAAAGTAGGTGTTAAAATAGTCACACTTGCATCTTAATTTAATTTTGAAGTATTGGTGTAAGGTGCCAGATGGAGGACTTTAGGCTCAAAGGCTGTCAAAGTATCCACAAAACAAGCTTCCTCAGACTGTCCTCCTAATGAGCCACCTCCTCCATGTTTTGGGGGAAGTACTGAGGTTTGAGATGGTTGGTAGTTAAGTCTCCATGCCCGTTCAGCCTTTAGCCTTCCTCCTGAGATTGCCAGTAGAGATGCCAATTCTGATGGTGATTATTGTTTTATGAATATCTGTCAATAAAGATGTGTACTGATACCACATGCTCATTTCATTTAGACTACCATGTAACCATTGGAAGCTAAAAACTTTTGGCTACTAGTCTTGCCTGGATAATATTCAGGCCTTTGATGTAAAGGTTAAGGCTGTACATCTCATCAATCTGTTGCGCTGTTTAATTCCCTCCAAATCAGCAATGTCATTCTCTACTCCATTAAAGGCACTGTAAAAAAAACTGCTTCCAAAATGGCACAGAATAAAATGGAAAGGGAAAGAACTGATGAAATACTGTTTTCAGGATTCTTCAATGGTATCAGTAAATTTGTGTGGACTGAAATAATTTAAGAACGGATGGGGAAGAAGTTTAGTCTAGATAATCTGAGAGAACAAGGAAGACTATGGTGTGATTGGTTCAGCAGAAATTGGTTAGTCTGTCTTTTGTATATAACAGTTATTCACTTCGGATGTTGGGTAGGTACATATTTTTAATAACTAAAGAAATAAAATATTATGGTGGATAAACTTAAAGTAACATTGTCCTTATTTTGATATTGACTTTACTAATTGGTTAACTTTGGTATTTTCCTGTGATTAGACCAAAATGTTTCTATTGTCACAAGGTAAATATTTCATCTTAACATTTAAAGAGTACAGTACATAACAAAAAAAAGTAGAACAGAAGAAGGAAAGGAAATTTTTAAGAAAAAGGAGTTGTCCTTTAACAGGCTAACACAATGTATTGTAAAATCCTGGCTCTTAATCAAACTTGTACAGATTTTACCATTGTTTATGGAGTCACAATTTTTTTGTCTTCTGCTTCCTTGTTATTTAACATTCTGGTAAGTCTGTAGGAGGTTTAATTAATACATTAAAACAAAAGAGAAGAAGAGTGAATATGCAAGCAGCAGTTTTTATTTGCTTCTTCTTAATGAGTTTGAATTAAAGTTCCCTGGCATTGACCCAGAAGAATCAATATAAATACATTAATTTTGTGGCAACAGTTTCCCTGCCACCTTGCTGCAGTTCTCTTTAGAAGAGTGATTTTCTGATAAGCTTGATATCAGATCTGTAGTGTTTATCCTAAATGCTCTGTGCTGTGACTAAAACTTGTGATTTATAGCAGTGTAGATTTGCTAGTGTTTAGAGGATAGAGTCTGGTCTTTCAGAAATATGAATTCTCTCCATTATTAATTTGGGATTAATTTTATTTTATTTCTTTGGTTTGCATGGTACTTTCTTCATCAGTCACCAACTGGGTTTGGGTAAGGGGGGGCTAGAAAAAGAAATGGAAGGGTGAGATTTTTCAAAACTGACAAGGAAATTTAGCTACACAACCTTCATTTAAAATAATGGGAGCTTTTGGCTAAACCTCCACTTTTATCATTTCAGTTTAAGGCTCTATCCTTTTGCCCAGAAGATCCATGTTCAGGCTGACCTTTAGGACAAGACCTGGAAAGAGAACACGACAAGATGCTATGCTTTTGGGGTCATCGTTTGGTCTTGCAATCACCCATCTTGTGCTCCTCTTTTGGAAGAAGGAACAGAGGGGAGGCAACTTTCTGTTAAATCTGTTCCCCAAGACCAGCCATTGGGACAAGATAGAGAAGTAGCTCCCAGCCTGATTTCCTCCTCCTACCATTTTTGGGATGCCAAAAAATGGAAAAGTTGGCTCTGAACTACGACTCCCTTAATAGCATAATTGCTGCAAGAGTCCAGGTCCAAGGGTTGCAAAAGCAGTTCCAAATCCAAGTGGGTCTGGAGCTGTGAAGGCTTTGCAGATTGACAATAGAAAAGGCCCATTTCCCATGTCTACATGGAACTGATACCCAGGCATAAAATAATTACTTTCATGAAGAATGACAAATTTAGAACTTTTCAAAACGGTCAGATAGTCAACTCCCTCCCAAGTATATCCAAACATATGTTTGAGTGCACAAGTTACTCCAGCCAGGGTTGACACTTATTTGTAGTCATAAAGCTTGCCAAATGTCTTCTGGGTTTGGATTTTATCGTACACCTTCCGTTTGCATTTTGATAAATGCTACTCACTGATGGGCAGGTCAGATTCAGTCAGCAAGATCTGGTGACTGGAACATGGGAACAGGAATCAATCTGCCTGAGTTCTGTTCCTGGCTCTGCCACATCCTTGCTATCTATCTTTTGGCAACTTGCTTACTGTCTCTGTTAATTCAACCTTCCCAACTGTAAAATGGAGATGAGGATGATTTCCTGTTTGGGAAAATTTATGTCAGACTTTGGTTTCATAAACAAAATTATCTTAGGGGCTTGTGACAGGAATTAACCTCCACGTCTGTGGGAGGTGTGCTGTTAAAAGGCTACTTGGTAAGGATTAAAACACACAAAAGAACACAAAACTGACAAGGAAAATATGGCAATGAAATCCAGTTTCACTAACAATAATACAAATAATTATAATAACAGAAAAGAGGAAACGGGCAAGGTTTAATGTAATAGAAAGGAGATAAACTAGGAAGGATAAACTAAGCCAGCAAAGGGCATGGAGTTAGTAAGAATGAAAAGTGGGATTTAGGGGGTGGATTCTAATATACTATTGGGTATTTTTAATCCATTCCTTTCCAAGCCCTCCTTTGTCTGTTAATTATCTTGTTATATTTAACTCTTTGGGGCTGGCATCTATCTTACTTTACATGTCTGCAGCATTTGGGTAGTATGGCCAACATTTTCAAATATGGCTTCCTAAATGTAGGCTCCTAAATCCATATTTAGGTGCCTAAATATCTGCCCAGCTTTCGAAGTGTTGTGCCCCTGCAGCTCTGATTTAGTCAGAACTGCTGAATGTTCATTTCTGAAAATGAGAACACTTATTTAAGCATCTAAATAAGGACTTAAACTCCAATTATGGTTCCCATTTAAATAAATAAGAACAATAATGGCACAGTTTAGGTGGTGTAACATACAGATAAGCTAGCGACTGATAAGTCGAATACTTCTTTAACATGTATTCAGTTAAAGTTCATGCCAACACATTGTTGTGGGCTTATTGTGCTTGTGTATATTTTCATATTTAGAGCCATCCTAAACTCACTGCTGCTGAACAGAGCAAGAGTGAATAAATGGAACACACATACTAGCATGCTAGAAGGAGACACAGGGAGGAGAGATGAACACCATGGAAGTTGTTGCACTTTTGAATTTTCTTGCAGAAAGAATCCATTACATTTAATCTTACTGACTCTGTTCCCACAAAATACAACTATGTTCTTGTGCAGGCCTCTTAAGAACATATAAATGGCCAATCCATGGGTTGGATCAATGGTTCATCTAGCCCTGTATCCGATCTCTGATAGCAACCAGCTGCTTCAGAGGGAATGAACAGAACAGGGCAATTTTTAAAGTCGTCCATTCCCAACTTCTGGCAGTTGAGTTTTAGGTACAATAAAGCATCGGGTTGTGTCCCTGATCATCTGGCTAATAGCTATTGTTGGATCTATCCTCCATGAACTTATTTAATTCTTTTTTGAACCCAGGGATTTGGCCATGGGATCCATGGATACACTGTGTTGTGTGAAGAAGTACCTCCTTTTGTTTGTTTTAAATTTGTTGGCTATTAATTTCATCAGGGGACCCCTAGTTCTTATACATAAAGGGGTAAATAACACTTCCTTATTCACCTTCTCCCTACCATTCACAAGTTTATAAACCTCTAGTTGTCTCTTTTGTAAGCTGAACAGTCCCAGTCTTTTTAATCTCTCCTTATATGGAAGCTGTTCTATATCCTTAATCATTTGTGTTGCTCTTCTCTGCACCTTTTACAGTTCTAATATACCTTTTTATGAGTTGGGATGACTAGAATTGCATGCAGTATTCAAGATGTAGGCATACCATGGATTTTTATAGTGACATTATAATGTTATCTATCCCTTTCTTAATTTATTCCTAATGGGGGGAGTGGGATGGGGAGGTGCTTTCACAAGACTATCCATGATGACTCCAACATCTTTCTTCAGTGGTATCAGGTAATTTAGACCCCATCATTTTGTATGTATAGTTGGGTTGGTTTTATTCATGTGCTTTACTTTGTACTTATCAGCATTGAATTTCATCTGCCAATTTGTCAGCCAGTCACCCAGTCTTGTAACATCCCTTTGCAGTCAGCTTTGGACTTAAATACCTTGAGTAACTTTGTGTCATCCTCAAATTTTGCCACCTCACTGTTCACCCCCCTTTTTCCAGATTATTTATGAATTTGCTGAAGGTGGGTAGTCTGCAGAGAGAGAGATGTTAGTAATGTCTAGAAGATAAGTCGAATAATAAGCAGATCCCCAGTCCTAAAAGCCCAATGTATAGCTCTATGGGCTACTACAGCCCCAGTAAAATCATAGGGGCAGTGGAGAAGTTGTGTGGCTAGCCGGCAGTTTGGGGGATTCTTGCCTTCAATGCTTCTTCAATCCCCGGGTTAAATCTTGTTTACATACAGGGAGGGAATTTCAAAGTGGAGTAGATCAAAGCACTTTTTAGTGCATGGCAGCATGGTCCACATGGACATGTGTGGCAGGCTAGTGTGAGGTATGTTTACACTCCATCTTGTTGCAAACTACGTGTTCATAAAGGCAAGCTCTTACAGTAACAGGTTTCTCCAGCTTTCCATTGTGATACTGATGATAATCCTTCTTGAATCAAACACTAAATAAATTTTAATAGAAATCCAGTCTCTCAGCTTTGAAAATACTTCCTTTTAATTGTCTACATTGTACAGAAACGTTTCCTACAGTAAAAGAGATTAGGCTTCCTGGACTTTCTAAAGAAAGAACCAAGTCTTATATTGCACTTTAAGGCAAGGCATTGGGATAGTGTAAAATAGGTCAGAGATGTATTTAATTTTAAAAAGGGTGGAGTGGGGAGGGGGAAGAGAATAAAAATTTCCATAACTGCAATCAGGTAACCCTGAGGTGTGGTTATCATAAAATAATTACACCCCAGAGGGATTAGAGGCATCCATCATTGCCTGCTGCCTCATAATGCCTCAGAGATGTGATTAATTTATGATAATTAAAGCTCTTAAAGTGGAAGTACTGCACAAACATGGAAAATCTGAAAAAGTTTGGAAGTTGGGGCCTGGCACAGTGTTTTATGTTAATTGTATTTGAACTTGTTTTATTTGTGATCTTTTTCCTTCACACACATTCCCTGGTTCTTAACTGTGGAAGTGGCATCATGGATGAAATAAGTTCCCACAGGGCCCAAAATATATCAGTTTAGTGCCTTGCTCATATTAGCATAAGATGTCTAGTTGTATAGTTATCCAAAGTGGGGCATCAGCTTTGGTAAGGAGTTAAATAACGTCAGTACCTACCACTTTGAACCTGCTCAGATTGGAGGCTTAGATCATTATTGCCACTCTAAGGTCCATGATAGTGAAAATTTGCAAAAATGTACATTTTGTAAGGAGAGCTTCAGATAAATATATCTGGATTCAAACTTTCCTCTCATTCAGTGGCGTTTATGGTCTGGAAATTTGGTTTGGGCCTATCTCTAATCTACCTTCCCTTCTCCCCTCCAATTAACTAGTGAAGTTTCTGCTTTTTTTCCCTCTCGTTTAGCTTATGTGTTAGGCTTTTAAAAATGCTAAAGTTGAAATCACTGCTTTAGGTTTTTCGCTCTCAATGTACATTTCTGTAGTATGTTCAATGTTCCCTTCATTTCCCTCTCAAATCCAAAAGAGCTATCTCAAAGAACATATCTTTTTCCCATTCTCAAAATTATCAAGACTGATAAAAGACTACCACACTGTAGATTTCTTCAATCTCACAGTAATCGTTAACAACTTATTCTTGAAAACTTGTAACACATTGTGTTGCTGCAGAAAAATATATACATGAGATATTAACATTCAAGCAGAACAACCTTGGGGTCTCTTTGCAGATGAAATTCTATGTATCTTTAAACATAATTTTTTCTTAAATTTGTAGTTTGGTTCATTATCAACTGCACTTCATACCATGCATTGACCAGGAAAGCCTTTTGTAGTTTATTTGATTGGTTTAATGGCTTAGTAGAAGTAGCTCTTGTGTCTTGGGTGAGAACTACATTAACCACACAAATAAAAGAGTGCTACATTTTAATTCTTGTACTAGGCCATGTCTGAAGTACAATTAGATTTCCTCTCTCCATCCCTAAATCCATTGTGGGATATTAGTGACACATTTGCTAGAACTTCACACTTTGGGCAGAAAAATCTTTTTGCTTTTCAAAGTAAAAATGGAGACTAGCAATGTCGAAGGCCAACTTTCGTGCTCAGTTTAGTACCCAGGTGTGTGTGACACTATTTTGTGTGCACATCACCTTTTTACTACTTTGACAGCCAAAGTGGTGCATTTACTTTATAGTAATCAGGACAGTGCTTCAAAGCATTATGAATAACTTTTTAGAGACTGACATTGCATGATGAAAAATTATCATTTAGTCATGTCAACCAGATATAGAGATAACAGAATATTTTTCTCTTATACCAAAGCTGCTTTGCCTATGTCTTGTTGACCTCCAAACAACCTCATGGAGATGGGATAGTCATGCTTAGCTGAATGCAAGTTGAAAGATTTGTCTCATTATTTATGCTTCGAATATAGGCTAATTTCACTCTGAAATCTGGGTGTGCAGGATTCAGATTTAGAAGTTTTTTGACAACTGCAGAGTTAACAGTTACTCTATGGATTTTTTTAGTAGATGTTCGTTAACTAGTGGATGTGTGAAGAGTATGTTTTATCTTCAGAGATGAGTCTAGCTAGCAACATTCTCCCCTTTCATTTCCTTTCACTATTCGATGCCTGACTGTCATTGAGCCCTTTCAAAAGAAAAAACAGTACTGTGCTCTCTGAACCACTTTACCTGTGTCCGCTCTAATTACATCTTTGTATTCGATCTATATCTATCCACATAACTAGGTTTGTGCATCTCTATGAAACATAATATCCTTTTAAGTTTAATTTTGTTTATTGGCCACTTTTTGTGTCTTGTCCATACTGCTTTGCAGAGAAGTACATGTGCAATATATGGCTTTGACATAATGGCAGTTCTTCCTATGCTGCATTTACTATTTATGATTTTGATAGTCTAGAAATAATTTAATCTTTTGGTCATTTAATTTAGAAAGACGGGATAAGGGGAATCATTTAATAAACAGGTGAAGTACACAGTGCAGTATTCACTGTCACCCATTAAGAGATACACTAGTTGGGTTTATTTCATGACAGCTTTGTTTTTTTTTTTTTAAATGAGGTTATTTGAAATCATTCAGCATCACTGTTGAAGCTTTCCCATTGTAGTGATATTCCAGTCAAGTGGTGCTGATATGACTCTTTTAGGGTCTCATTAATATTACTGCATGGGATTTGGGGTCCTCTATAAATTATGCATTATTGCCCGTGGGCAATATCAGAGAGATCAGTTGAGAACAGCAGGAAGAGTTAACTCAGTCTTTCCCTGCCTCCTCACTCCAAACGGGATGAAAATGCTGCCTCCATATGGCTCCCAATTCCTGACAATGAAGACTAGCCAAATGCTTGAAATTTGGTACCCCCGTGATACCATGTTATGTTGCCATAAGTCTTGTGCCAGCTTTTTACATACATTTTTTTTGTGATATTGTGTCAAGCTGGAAGGAGTTACAGTGTGTAGCATCAGGAAAAAGTTAATTCAGAGAGATGTTTACTGACATCCCAGTTTATCTTAATCAGCTTGTTTTGTGATGATGGTGGGACCAAGAAAGAGCTTCCCATGCAAATATAACCAAAGATCCATTTCTTAATTTAGAAAGATGCCACTTTTTGTTTGCCCATGATATGCATTGCTACCTGGTATCAAAATTTTAATGCACATGAGTTGTTTGTGGGAGCTGAGGGAGCAAAATTGTCTTAAATTCAGAACTGTTAATGCTGTTCACTTTAGCACCTGGGCATACTCATTTGACTGCAAAGAAGGACTGTTTGATATTTGAAGGTAATCTTTGTATTTATTTCAGTCCCTGTTTGGCCTAATAATGTTGACATTTCTCCACTGATCACTGTATACCTTTCTAAATGTTTCCCCCCAGGGCAAAGGTAAATCTGCAGGCATCTTCAGGTTTAATTCTAATCCGGCCCACTGTTTTCTAACAGAATATTTGAAAATCCTTATACTCCTGCAGCCCTGCTTGACAAAACTATTTTTCAACTAGTCAGCCTTTCATACTCACTAACTATTAAGCCTTTCCCATGCACTTTGCATTTTCATCCAAACTTCTCACCTATCACAGTGAAAGTCATTGCGTTTTCTGTGTTCATTTCCAATGAGCTAAATCATAAACAGCTACAGTCATTCTTTTGATCTAAAATACCTTTGTTTGGATTTGGATGAACTTGCATTCAATCCAAGAAAAATCACTCATTAAGTTTCTGTAAAAATTAGAAGCATTTTCTAAGAATGGATTTGTAAAATGCTTTTTTTTTACTGGTATCCTGTTGCTCAGATGCTGTTAATAGGGGTTGTTAATAGCCATTATCTCAGTGAGCAATTTTTTTCAGTTCTGAATTTGACACAGTGATTCAAATTATCCATATCAGAATCTTTTTGCTTGACTTTTTTTGTCATTCATTTTTAATATTCACATGCAATTACACTTCTTAGTTTTATCTAAATCTGGAAACAGAGACACCTGAACCAAACACTTTGAACCATCTGAGTTCATTCATCGCTCATTCTCTTCAGTTTCAGAATTTTGTTTAATCAATTCTGATGTTGAGCACTTGGATTTCCAGATGATCAGTCTTACTTTGTCCCCCTCGCCCTCTTCCCCCCCCCCAAAAACAAAAACACTCCTCCATAAACTGCTGTTTTCATGAAACTATTAAAGGTTTCACCCAAATGGGGCAAGAGTAGGATGGGTCTGGGGTGCAAAGTTCAGATCTGAATCTGGACATTCCCCAAGTCCAGCGGCATGTTTAGATCTAGTTTTTTAGTTTGATCCCATCTAGCACTAAACAAGGCCAAAGGCATCAAACTGGGATCTGGATTCTGAAGCTTCAGGTGCAGAGATTAGAAATTCTGTGGCCAATCTTTTTGGAGGTTTCTAATGAATTAAGAATGAAAATGAATACAGTTACTATAGAAACCACTGTAATATTTGAGATATCTTAGTTTATATTGTGCTATTTCCCACTTTTTGATAAGGCCCCAGATTAGTGTATTTACAACTCAAAAGTGCATCAAAGGGGTTTTCAGGGGAAGCTGGATGTTTTGGAAGCTGAATAGGGGACAGTTGGGACTTTTGACCTTTGGAAGACACCTTAGCTGCATGTCCTGCTAATCAGCAATGTTGACATTTTAAAGTATCTTTAGAAGAACAGGGCAGTTCGTAACTCCTAACAGCTTTGGTTTTAGGTTGTCTCAGAAAGATAACACTGCATTTGTTTATACTTGGTTCATGTTTTGGGGGTGATCTTCACAACCCTGAGGGATGGAAAGATATTTTGAAATTAAATTGTAGATTTTGGAGCACAATTCTGTGGCAAGGAGCAGATTCCAAGACCCCACGCTCATAGAATAAACAGATGTACTATGCACCCACTGTATTTCTGTCCCCACATGTACAGTTCTAGCTATAGAATGGAAGAGTATCATATCACTGATTCTCTGGGCCAGAATCTTCCCTCAGTTTCCTGTGGGAAACATTATTGACTGCAGATGAGACTTCTGAGTGCAGTTGTGGGCAGAATACAGTCCTTGGCACCATGGCACATCTAACTTGAAATGACCTGTGAAGCTAAAATCGTAGGGTGAAATCCTGACCTCACTGAAGTCAATGGGAATTTTGCTGTTGACTTCAGTGGGGCCAGGATTTCATCCCTAATCTCAAAATTTATTTTTAAATCTATCAATTAAGAACAAAAATAAAATGAAATGAAGGAACAAAATGGTGACTGTTGAAACATGCATCAATGCTGGGAATAACTCCAACAATAACATAATCATAGTTGATATGCTATGTGAAAGAGAATAAAAGGAATTAGGAATGGTTCCTGATGCATGGAGATCTGGACAGCTAACCTATGGTTTAGTCCTATCCATATTGATGAAATAAAGGATAAAGCTGACCCTAGTAAGACTGAGCTCTGGAAATGAGCCCATCCATATTAGTTTGTTACTGAGCAAACAAAATAGCTTTTTCAAACCACAAATGACTGAATCATGCAAGCATTTTGGACTATTCAGTGGCTTTAATTCATCACTAGACTTCATAACTATAGCCTGAAGCAGAGGAGACTGTCTCAGTTCAGATGTAACTTTGTGATTTTGCTGTAAATCATCCAGGAGACAGAATGCTACCACAACAACATGCATTGTGCCAAAAATCAAAATATTTATGCATTACATCACAAATTATGAAAACTCATGTGATAACAAGGATGCAACAATCATAGACTTAAAGGCCAGAAGGCCTTGTTCTGATATATTCTTTCCTCCATATGTAGTATCTTCTAGTAGTATACTGGAGCGTTTTCTCAACACAAGTTACAGCGATGATCAAAAAGTGCTATAGTTACAATGCTGGTGCCTGTTCACACAGTACTTGTGTCACTGAAGCATGTCCACAGTTGGGGCTCTAGCAGCGACAGTGAGAGCAGTGCACTGTGGGCAGCTATCCCACTGTGCAGCTCACTGTTTTGTGCCACTAGGAGTTGCGGGAAGGCAAATAGGATCACAGTACATCCTGGGTGCGGGCTTAATGTCCCATGATGCAGTGATTTCCGTCTTGACTGCGTTTCATGGCATTTTTCAACTGCCCCAGTTTCCTGAGCATCTGCTACCTCCATCTGAAAGGATGGATCCTGCACTGCTCTCCTATTTTTTGGTCAGTTTCTGAACATGTTGCGGGTAGCCATGCGCTCCCAGTCAGAACAGGAATTTGAGGCACCTGACCTGCTGTATGCCACACAAACAAACAATACCAAATCACTGTTTGGATTCATAAAGTATCTGCTGATTATGGGCATGCGAAACAAGCACTGAGTGGTGGGATCGCATCATTATGCAGGTCTGGGATGAGGAGCAGTGGCTGCAGAACTTTTGAATGTGCAAATCCACCTTCATGGAACTCTGTGAGGAGCTTACCTCTGCCCTGTGGTGCAAGGACACCAGAATGAGAGCTGCCCTTTCGGTGGAGAAATGCATGGCGATCACCGTGTGAAAGCTGGCAACTCCAGACTGCTACCGGTTAGTCACTAAACACTTTGGAGACGGGAAGTCCACCATTGGTGCTGTGTTATTGCAAATGTGCAAGGTCATTAATCAAATTCTGCTACGAAAGACTGTGAGTCTTGGAAATGTGTGCGAAATAATGGTTGGCTTTGCAGCAATGGGAATCCCTAATGGTGGCAGGGCAATAGATGGCACGCATATCTCAGTTTTGGCTCTGGACTATCTTGCAATGGAGTACATCGTTCTTCTCTGTGGTACAGCAGGTGCTTGTGGATTACCGTGGCATTTCACTGACATCAGTGTGGGTTGGTTAAGGAAGGTGCATGATGCATGCATCTTCAGGAGCTCTGGCTTGTACAGAAAGCTGCAAATAGGGACTTTCTTTCCAGAGCAAAAGATTCCAATGAGGGATATCAAAGTGCCCATGGTGATCTAGGGAGACCCAGCCTACTCCTTACTGCCACGGCTGATGAAGCCTTATATGGGCAACCTAGATTGTAGCAAGGAGTGCTTCAATAACAAGTTGAGCAGGTGCCAAATGACTGCCATTGGCAGATTAAAAGCTCACAGGTGATTCCTTTGTGGAAGGTTAGACCTAAACGAGGAAAATATTCCCATGGTTATATTCTGCCTGCTGAGTGTTCCATAATATTTGTGAAGCTAAGGGTGAAAAGTTTCCCCCTGGGTGGAATGCAGAGGAACATTGCCTTGAGGCTATGAACAACCAGATATTAGGAATGCAAGGGGGCCATTTGAATCAGGGAGGCCTTGAGGAACCATTTTGACAATGAGCACCAATAAGGTATCTTTGTAAACAGCACTGTGCAGTGCTATGACTGTTAGCCATCTGGCCCTGTGTATCAATGTAAGCTGCAACCACTGTGTGCAAGAGACAAATAAAGATTGCTTATCCTTCACAGAGTATGCCTTTATTAAATAAAAATTATTCACAACATACACAAAAAGCTGGACTGGAAGGGAGAAAGCAGTGAGGGGCAGCGTGAGCTCTGGCAGCTGGGTGTAGGTCCAGCTATCATTATGGAAGTTGTCTGAAGGGGTAGAGTGAACAGGCTAAAGAGATGGGCTGGGAGTTTGATAGGAATGTGTGGGTGGAGTTCTGTATTGGCTGCCGGGGGAGAGGCAAGCATGCATGAATTCACTTTGCAACACTGAGTGATTTTAGCAGCTCCTTTTGCTCCTCCATGGCTTTTATCATGTGCTCGTGACCTGCTATCACTCGCTCCTGGTTTTCCCTCATCTCCTGCCTATCAATTTTCCTATTTTTGGTCACACTGTTCAGGCCCTTTTTTCTTTTTTGTCCACCTCAGAGGACTGGAAGAGTTCTTGGAACATCTCCACTTTGCTTTTCTGTGGTCATTTTCTTATTAGCTGCAGGCACTTGGCAGGTGTGTAGGGGCTTCCACTCAAGAGTACATCTGTAGAAGCACAATAAACAATGAACAGAAGCATGATTGTCAGTGCACCAACAGCATTGATTCGTTACTGTAAAATATACCTGTTTCTCACTGTGTCCTGGCAAGCGCACAGTTTGATGATTGCCCAGGGCATGGTGAGTTGTGACTGGCAGGAAGGGGCACTCAGGCTGGGGGAAAGGATCTGGGTCATTGTTTGGGGTATTGATGCAGGTAGATAGGGACAAAATTTCAAATTGTGACTATTTTTTCCACAGGCAGGTGCCATAGAAGCTGATATCTAACTCTTGAGAATAAGCAGGACTTCAAACTGGGTCCCTATGCTGCTGGTCTGTGTGCCACTTTGGTCCCTGCATAAATGATTGCTGATTGGCAGTAGACAGTTTCCTACAATGAGGGAAGAAACAAAGCAGCTCTGCCGAGGAATCTCCAGCAGAGGATTGACGAGTATCTCTAGGAAAGTTTCCTAGAGATCTCTCTGGAGGATTCCTGTGAAATCTCAATGTGCATTAACACCGCACTACCTAGCTGCACGGGGAATGGGAAGCACATGCAAACACAGCTTCTCTTGTGAATTTCTCTCCCTTCAAGCAGCTGTATAATGCAATAAAGCAAAGGAAATCTGTACCTCATGTAACAGAGCAGCATGAGCTCAAAAAATCACTTAGCAGAGCTCCCCTCTCCTGTGCCCTGCATGCCAGAGCTGAAGGGCGGAGCCTCGCATGAACCCTCCAGGTTGAGAAGAGGTCCTGGCTCCCCACATCACCAAATGACCCAGTCCCCTGCTCTGCGTCGTCCTCCAACTTGACATCCTCATCCATGACTTTGTTGGGATTGAGTCTGCCGTCCATTGTCTCCAGGATCATTGAGGTATCCACAGATCTCTTGGTGGTGGAGATAGAGTCACAGCCAAAGATGGCTTCCAGCTCTCTATAGAAGCGGCAGGTCTTTGACTCCTTAGTTTTTTGGTACCCCTGCCACCGTTCCTTGATTTTCACATGGCATTGCAGCATGTTCTGTTCATAGCCCTTCTCTGCCAGACCATGAGAAATTTGGCCGTAGGTATCAAAGTTTCTTTGACTGGAGTGGAGCTAGGACTGCACAGCCTCCTTTCCCCATGTGCTGATCAGATCCGGAAGCACCGGTGTGCTCCAAGCGGGAAAGTGTTTGGTGCATAGAGCTGCCATGATCAGCTGGGAAGATGTGATGTGAGCTCTCCATGCCAGCCAAGCAGGAAGTGGAATTTCAAAAATTCCCAGGACTTTAAAGGGGGAGGGTCAGATGGCTGCAGTGCAGCAGAGTTCAAATTAATGGCCAGAGAGGTCAGGTTGGACATTGTGGGACACCTCCTGTAGGCCATTTACCACGACATAACCAAGGGCGGTGTCTACATTGACGCTTTGTCACAAAAAGTTTGGTGCAAAAAGCTCTGTGCCTCTTGTCAAGATGGTTTTATTTTGCTGTAATATCAGGGGAGTTGGGTCAGTGGGGGTGGATTGTAGTGCATACACCATCACTGTTTTGGCACAAAAAGCTGACTCTGTCTGTAGTATAGACCAGGCCGTAGCTGATGAAAATTCGGTTCTTTCAGATGGAAGGTAGTGATTCTGTGGAAACCCACTCAAATTAATCTTTCTTACTTTCCAATAACCTACAGCTTGAAATGTTGAAAATATACCAGTGTGGATCTCCCAGCCCCTACACTCTGTTTTAGTAAAACTCTTTTACTGCACTTTTATTCCTTATCAGGGGAACAAAGTCAGAAAGCTAAGGCCAACCTTTTTGTATGCTGGAAGAGTTCTCACTGGGATGAGCAAAAACTCCTCAGAGCTGCTGTTGGAAGGATTCTCAGAAGCGGAGAGAATACAATTGTATCAACACAGTCTTGAAGTTGTGAAAATAATTTTTTCATGTTGAAACTGTTGTGGCCCGTAAGTCAACAAAGAGAAAAAGATGAGGTTGCTCAACTTGCTCACCTTGAAGGACACTTTCAGTTGAAAATAACCTTCCTACAAAGCATAAAATATTAGACAAAACATTTCATTTTCCCATGTCTTTCATTCTTGTTTGTATGTTCAAACCTTTTACAGTTTCTGGAAAATACTTATTCTTGGTGCAATCTTTTTGTGCTTTTCTGTATTAAAAAAAAATCTGTCTCCTATACAAATTCACTTTGGCATTGACTGACATCTTTTAACTTATGAACTCTTTTTAGGATGATTTGGTTTACTGATGGCTAGGCAGATGGGGAGCACAGAGTAGTGCTTGTTATGCAAAACATGCTCATTTTGATGAGGTGGCAGTGTGTTTCAGTACTTTGGGCATAGGACTGGGAGTCGGGAGACCTACATTTTTGTTATTTTTGGCTCTGCCACTGACCTGCTTGGAGTCCTTGGACAAATAAAATGAATATAATGATATGTACATTTTTTCTGTAATATGCTTAGAGAGTTTTTGATGGAAAGTGCTATTATGTATTACTCATCTTCCGCTTTGGTCCATGATTGATTGTTCCTTTTGTCTGCTGTACCTCGCTGTAAGCCTAGATTGTGAACTCTCTGGGGCAAAGACTTTTTTTTTTTACTGAATGTTTGTAGCATCCATCACAATGGGGCACTGAACCATGAATGGGTCATAGCAGTCTTTACTTCTTTATTAACTTTTCAAATCTGATCTGTTGGATTGAGATACAGGTAGAAGAAGAAAAGAAGGAAAAAGTTTAGGAACGGATTTGTTACAAGAAACAAAGCAAAGGGTAAGGGATAAAGTGAAGCAATTATGAATAGTTTTTTTGACAATTTATTTGGCTATTTAAAATGTCTGATACAAATTAAACTTGTTGAAGTTTAAAAAACATTTGGAGTTGGAGTATATACTAGTAATGGTAATACCTTCTTATTCTGTTTGGATTGTGTCAGGGGCACTTACAATCTTGTTGTGAGTCTTTGGAGCTAGGCATTTTGCATGACAGCAGAGAAGGCACAGTTGACTGAGCTTTTTCTGGTATTATTCCTGTAGTAGCTTATTCTAAAGTAAAGCTGGTAACTGTTTGCCAAAAAACTCTGCATCATACCTTTAGCAATGGACTCAAGGAGCTTAATTTGTTTATCTTAATAAAGAAAAGGTTGGGGGTCATTTGATCACAGTCTGTACGTGCTATATGTGGAACAAAGAATCGATTGCAAAAGTGCTCTTCAGTCTAGCAGACATTGGTATAACAAGATCCTATGGTTGGACACTGAAGCCAAACAAATTCAGACTAGAAACAAGGGGCAAATTTTTAACAATGAGGGAAAATAACCAATGGATGAACTTATCAAGGGTTATGGTGGATTCTCTGTCACTGTCAATTTTAAAATTAAGATTGGATGTTTTCCTGAAGTATAGGCTCTGGTAGAAACAGGAATTAATTCAGGAAAGTCTTATGGCCTGTGTTATAGAGAGGGTCACACTAGAGGATCAAAAAGGTCTCTTCTGGCCTTCTAATCTATTAATATATGGCCATAGTTCTCTGAATTCCTGTCAGCTGTATATCAATTGACAATTCACTGTGCTGTCACATTCATTAATGTGAATGTTTTTTACTTGGATTAATCACATACTGTTCACTGGGAGTATTCAGTAGGCAATATTAGCCCTGGTCTACACTTACCTGGCAATTCGGTGGCAGTCGATGGGAGTTGCACAAGCTACGCAGAGTAGCCTGCGTAACTCCCGTCGCCTGCTGTGCTTCCCTTCTCAGCAGTGTCTTCACTGCACTGCGGCTACAGTACCCACGTTCCTGTAGACACAGCGCTACACCACTTGGGGGGGTGGTTTTACTGTGTCAAATTATGGCGACTTCTGGATTGATTGAGTGGGTCTTCACTGACCGCTCAATCAATTCAGATAAGTCAATATTACAGTAGTGACTTTGCTGCTGTCAGTGAAGACGTACCCTATAAAATGTAAAATCAGTTGCTTACCTATGATTGGAAAGATAAATTCCATGGTATTGCTTCTGTTTCATGACTGGATGAATATGAGTACATGCAAATATAATATTCATTTTCCAGGAATAATCATGGGTGTAACTCTAACATTATGCTTGCAGTAAAAATACATGTCAGTAAAGCTTTACAATTTGAATGTCCAGAAAATGCAAACACATAAGGGACACAATTAGAGTTGAAACAAATGTTTCCAGGAAATTATTTGTAGTATTCACTCAGCTCTAGCCTTGGTAAGGGTTTAGAAAACTATTCTAAAAAGCAAACCTTCAAAATATATTAAGTACAGTAAACCATGTAGATGTTTTACATAATTGTCTTATTTTGTTGCTTTTCTATTTGCACTTTTGATTGTCATTACATTATATTGTTTCTTAAAAAGTAAAATAAAAATGGACAGAATTTTTGTGCTAGTTATGTGCAGCCTTTAATCTCTTTTGAGAACATTGGTTTCTTTCTTTTTTTTTTTCTTTTTTCCAAAATGGAATCTCATTGTGAACAGAATTTGGAAAATATGGATCCTGTTAAAAACGCATTAAAATCTCCAAGGAGATTGCTTTAAGTACAGAATGCAGAGTGGTGTCCACTTAGCAAATGCACTCTAGCTGAAAGTATTTTAGCTTGAATTACATAAAATAAAAACCTGGCAAACTCCTACAGCACAGGCTTTACTTCAGGGCTTCATGTTAAACCCTTTTCTTCTAGGGATCTGCTGCTTGTTAGATCTATGCTCTTCATTTTAAATTGGCACTTTAAAAAGGGGGGAAGGAAGACCTTGTAGGCATGTATTTGAGAGATGAAAGCTATGAAAGAGACCCACAAAGTTCCCATTGTTTGAAAAATCTGCTTTATTTCTATCAGAGTGCTTGTTAAATCAAACATAGACTGTGGGGAGGAGGAAGTCTTTATCTAGGGCTTATTTTTTACTTTATTTTCTGCTCCCTGTTTGATTTTGCTCTTAATGTTTGGTTTTGTTCCCAGTACAGATTTGTATCACAATTTCAGCTTCTTTGCTTTACATTAATTTACAGAAACATTTCAGTCTCTATTACAACACTATTTCTGTTTGCAATATGATGTTACAGGAAGCATTTCAGAAAGCTTCTCTGTATATTGTATATAGTCACTTATTCATACACACAAAGATCTCAGATTCAGTATAACTGTGTTGCTTTTGCATTTGTAAAAGCAAATGCTATGCTAGTAGGGTCTGATTCATTAAGAGCCGCCCAGGGGAGGAAGTTATTCTGGTGATGGCAGTCTCCCTACTGCTGTTTGAGGCACAAGCCAGAATGCACATAATTGTGTGTGCTATGCCATTTCCTCCCATGCCCACTTCTGTCCGGAGCACGTCAGAGGCACAGTGTAGGGCTTTTAATGACCCAGTACAGTTTCTATGACACAGTCATTCTTTTCCCCGTCCCTATACTCTATTGGAGAAGGTAGAGCGAGGGGAGGGGGCATAATTCCTTCTGTAGATTGCATTTCATCCTTCAGACTTCCTCAAATTCTCTTTTAGAATGGAAATCCTCCATACTTGGTTTCAGCCAAGTTTGTGCAAAATCTCTTCAGCCATTTTTAAATTACAGGAGGAGGAATTATCCTAGAGTCCAGCAGAGGGTAACAAAAATGATTAGGGGGCTGGAGCACAAGACTTATAAGGAGAGGCTGAGGGAATTAGGTCTGTTTAGTCTGCTGAAGAGAAGAGTGAGGGGGGATTTGATAGCAGCTTTTAACTAACTGAAAGGGGGTTCCAGGGAGGATGGAGCTCGGCTGTTTTCAGTGGTGACAGATGACAGAACAAGGAGCAATGGTCTCAAGTGCAGTGGGGGAGATCTAGGCTGGACATTTAGGTAAATGTTTTTCACTAGGAGGGTGGTGAAGCATTGGAATGGGTTACCTAGGGAGGTGGTGACATCTCCATCTTTAGAGGTTTTTAAGCTGCAGCTTGACAAAACCCTTGCCGGGATGATTTAACTGAGGTTAGTCCTGCTTTGAGCAAGGGGTTGGACTAGATGACCTCCTGAGGTCCCTTCCAACTCTAATATTCTACAAATAAATAAATAAAGGCAGTTGAAAAATTTTCAACCCAAGTGTTTCATTGGAAAACGTACTTTTGTCGCAATTGAAACATTCTGTGCAAACAGGTCAGTTTTGAATACATTTTTGTTAGAAAAGTGTTGAAACAAATCATTTTGACTTTTCATTCGATAATGTCAAAACACTTTGTTTCAACATATTTTAAATATTAATTTTAGTATTATTTACATATACTATGTATATTTAATATTATGTATTAATGCTTGGAAATTATCAGAACAAAATGATATACCTTATCAAAATTATTCAACGTTATCAAACAATTAGATGTTTTCAAATGAGGGTGTTTTTTTAAAACTTCCTTGTTTCTGTTCTGTTCCAGGGTAGTGTTCAAAATTTTGATTTTTTTTTTCTAGATAAAAACAAAAACAAATTTCAAAATCTTGGAATTTCACACAAAATGGAAATAGTCCAACCATCTCTTAAATATATAATAGTTGTGTATGAGTGCATATGATTAGGACTCTTGTGTTCAGAAAGGGATGAAGTTCAAATATTGCGTGTAGACTGAAACATTTCTATTAGGTTTATTGTTTCATGCTTGTCTGTGGAATTATGAAGTTGTAAAACATCATAAGGTTTAGCTATAGTGTTTTTGGATATCCACAATAAAGAAGTTTAGAACATTTGGAGTTGCATAAAACTCTATTGTGTAACTATAGAGTGCCACCACTTTGTTATTTATAACAAATGTACAATACATATAGTAAACTGTGCTGCATTTTTAAACCAGTCGTTCTGAAACTTATCTGTTTGTGGAGAACTTCTTAAGACTGTAGTACTCTTGTCTAGTATCCTTCTTACCTTTCCAAATGTTAGTGTAAGAAAATTAATACAGTTTACATTGTGTAAATAAAGCAATTTATCACAAGGCTATCATCACCACATATATGCTGCATGTGGTTTTAAAGTATATCCAGTTAGGTGGACGGAGGGAAAACTATTGGGTGCAATAAATAATGACCAGTGGGCTAAAGCACCCAAAACTGCTGGCTCTTAGAGTTTTAGTTCCCACAGAAGATAACATTTTAAAGTTAAGGGGTAATATTTTTCTTGTAAGCCTAAACCAGGGGTGGGCAAACTATGGCCCTTGGGCCAGATCCGGCCCCTCTACCATTTCTGTCCGGCCTGCCATGATACCTGGCAATTGAGGAAATTAATAGAATCTTCCTTCATGCAGGGGCGTAACTACGAGTGAGCCGGGATGGGCCACCCACTTTGAAAGCAGGTCAACCCAAGCTCTGCTTACACTACCTTCAATTGGAGCTTTTTCGGCCGGTGGCTTCCCGAATTTCCTGCTTCCGGTCACGTGGCCAGAAGCAGGAAGTTTGGGAAGTGCTTGACCGCAAGTTGTAAGTAAAAGTTTAGCATTTGTGTTGTTACAAATTTGACACGTGTTCACAAAATGACTTGCAATAGGAATTGCCTCCTAAGATAAGCTTTGGAGAAACGTGTATTCAGTTGCTTGTTCTTAAGTGCAATTACTTTGTTGTGGAAAGAACATAATGGGGTTTCATTGATCTAGTAGAAAGGTGCGGCCCGCGGCGACTTACCAAAATTAGTGGAGTGGCCCCTCTGCAAAATTTATTGCCCACCCCTGGCCTAAACCATCAGTGTGTATATGCTATACTTTATATTTAATATAATAAAAATGTGAGTGCTTTTTAAGCACGTTGTAAAGACACTCACTTCAGACATCAAAGGGAAATTATGAATTCTCTGCAGGCAGCATTTTCCTGGTCAGGTATTTATTTTTTCATTCATTCCTGTTTGTTCTTCTAGTAGCCTGGCAAGAATGACCAAAAATAGGTGTTTTAGGGATAAGCTTAGCGCTCAAATAGGCATTTAGTTTTATGTCACTCTATGTGAAGTGGTGGCTTTTTATAGTAAAATCTACTGGTGTAATAATTTCTGTGCAGTAGTAAAAAGAAAAGGGAAAAAAATTAGTGTAACTGCTCTAAGGTTTGCAAATTGCTAAATAGACATTTATTTTATGCCACAATACATATAGTGATGTTGTATTACAGTAAAAGCCCTAATATAGCCTATGAATTAGAAGAGAGATAGAGCTGTTTAGAGGTGTCTGTAGAAATAAAAGGAAATGGAGATGTTTATAGCAAAATGTCTTTCAGACTGACAGCTTGAATGTAGACTGTAGAGATTGCTATTAAGCATAACAAAGAGGAGAGGTGTAGCCTTTTAAGTGAAGACTTCCTTCAGTTGTAAATTAGCTCTATTAGAATAATTGAATATATGCCATTTCTTCTGAAAACCTTCATATTAATTGAAAATATTCCATTAATGTTGAAAGTATTCTATTTTTAAAAATTTTCTATTGCAAATGGAATAAGTGACATTTGTTTTTTCCTCATGCAGATTCACTAATTTAAATTGCTGAATCATGCCCATGCTTTCATCCCCGTGACAGGCAGCAATGACATTTGGACAATCTGGGTGAAATTCAGGCATGGAATAAGAGGTCACAGCTCTCCTTAACTTCAGTGCATCCATTTTCTTTACATCTGGGATGAATTTAGCCCTTTCCCTATTCCTTCCTGTATCAGTCCCTGGTTACTATATTGTCGATCATTGAGTAATTGTAGTAATAGCTCTGCTCTGTTGATTTTAAGCCCTTCATGCAACAAGTCAATAGAAAAGGTTCCATGCATGCTCTCCTAAGACTTTCTTTGAGGCCCACTGTTAATGGGTCAGTCTGGATGTGCTGTTCACAGGAAACCAAGGACCTTAGATGAGTTAGAGTTGGGATACTGGATTTTTCAGAGATTTCCTTTTCTGATTCAGTCAAAAAGCAGTAAAGAGTTCTGGGTAGATCGTCAGGAAGGGAGGAGCTCAGACTT
The DNA here is from genome assembly GCA_007922155.1 of Mesoclemmys tuberculata. Classification (NCBI taxonomy): domain Eukaryota; kingdom Metazoa; phylum Chordata; order Testudines; family Chelidae; genus Mesoclemmys; species Mesoclemmys tuberculata. The sequence continues at coordinate 48,505,068 of ML675613.1, forward strand.
TATACATGCTGGGCCAGATTCACTTAATGAATTGATGCAGACCAAGTGGTGGTGGAAACTTTTCTAGAGGGGGAGCTTTAGAGCATTAAGCACCTGTGTAACATCCTCTTCACCTGGTTGCCCACACAGTAGCAGCATAGCCCCCAAAGTGGGTGGCAATGGCCAGGAAGGGGAGAAAGACATCTCCTTCTACCACTGAAGAGCTGGGGTAAGGAGGTGTAACTTGCACCTCTCCTCACCAGGAAAAATGATTCTGATCCATTTGACACTTCATGGTGCATGGTAATCCCTGTATAAGCCTACTGATTTCAAAGGCACGGAGTCCATACACCTTAGCTGTGACTCCAAGAGCATAGGTATATGAGGCTATATTTATGGTTCAAGCAATTCTGAGGCTTCCTGCAAAGCCACTCAATTACAACCCTGTTTCAAGCCTTAGGTATCAATGGGAGAGTGTTTTTCCGTCTTTAGCGGCCCCATATTCCTTTTCCAGGACTGTGACAAATGGGGCAGCAGCTTGTTCCTCAAATGGGGCTGACATTATTACACAAAATGGCTCATTCATTATCAGAGCATTTTCTTCACTCATTAATTTAAGCCTACCAGCACTCATGCAAGGTAAGTTAGAATGATCAACTCCATTTTACATATGAGGAAACTGAAGTATGGACATCATGTGAGTTGCTCAAGGCCACACGATGATCAAAGATCCTGGAGTGGATACTAAATTTCTTGATTTGTGATCCTCTGCACATGACCACAAAACCATTCTTCCTCCTTTTGAGAAGAAATGTCACGTAGCATGTCACCTTAAAGTCCCTGGTGATGGATCTGAAATACATTGCTGAACTATTGTTATATGGACAAAATAGTTCCAGAAAACTCCAGTTACAGCTAAGTAGCATAATATTTACCTTGGTTTGTCCTGTAACCTTCATAAGTGTAGCTGTCACCATTTTAAAAATCATCAAATAGCTATCAAACAGCGATATCCTGTTTCTGCTTTACATTTAGAATAGGAGAGACCTGTGGTAAGGGAAGGCAAATGTTTACTCTTTTTAATAATGTCTTCTAGTGAACTGTTGATTAGAGAAAAGAAACAATTTTAAGCAGCAGGGTAGAAACAGAATTGAGCAAAAAGCAAAGGAGAGCAAGAATGCATTGCTCAGGTAAGGATTTGAGGTTATGATGGACTGTGTATATCAAATGAAAGGATAGTCTTCATAGTCTATTTTTTTCTATTACCAATGCACAACATAAAGTCTTGATTGAAGCTGAGTGTGGCACAGGTTATTCCCTGTGTTTTGTTACTTTGAGTTGGCTCAGCCCTCAAAGGGTACTTCTTTTCAGCAGTCCCTTTATGTCTAAAAATATCTACTTATCTATTTTTCTGATATTGAGGTACATACGTTTAAAATATTTCCTTTGTTCAGTGTATGTATTGATTTGTAAGAGCGTGTATACGACTAATAATTTGGTACAAGTATTGTTTAAATTTTTATTTGTTATTCTATATTTAGTATGTATAATGGCTTTGGCTGGTATTTTCCTGATAAATGATTTCATGTAGACTTTAATGTGTCGGTAATTGCATTGTTGGAAGCAATGGGGTAAGAGAAGGGATGATGCAGATGATGTTTAAGTGGTCTTTTTATTTGTTTGCTTATTAATCACAGGTGACCTAAACATCAATATATTGATCATTTTTTATGACATTAGTGTTCTCAAACCCTTAATTTCTATAGTGAGCAGCAAATGACCTATTTGAATGAAACTATCTTTCCTTCTATTTAGGCAATGATCTAAAAATAGGCCCCATCTGCCACCTCATCATTATGAATAAACCAGAGTCTGTATGCAGATATTTAGCACATTGAGAAGAGTTTTATAATCATTAAGCTTAAAGAGTAAAAAAAGGAAAAAAATTAGGGCTTAAGAAAAGAAATTATTTAAAAATTTTTCACATATGGCTTCAGCAATTCAATAATCAGTCCAAATAGCTGTTCTGATAATTGGATTCACTGTTTGGCTGGGTGCACACAGACAGAGTCTCTTCTGAGAATGCAATGCCATTTTAATAATAAGCCAATTAAAAACAGAATGTTTTCTCTGCTACCCATCTCTCCTTGTTCCTCCTTGCTTGTCCTGGGACTTACGAACAGAGGATTTCCCCACCTACCTCACACTACCTATGAGCAACTGTGCTGTGTATAGTACAGCCTTTGAGTCAGACCCTTAATTCCACTAAATACACAAACACCTTTTCTTATTATTATAGTTTCCAAGAACGTAAGCTGCTGATGAAGCATCCATGCAGAATCTTTTTGAGTGACTAAATTGAAAGAGGAAGCTGTTGAGATCTCATGAAACCCTTTTGAATCTTTTGCTAATCCATGGTTGTTTTTTCTTTTAATCATTTATCACTTTTTTATCCTTGGACTTTTCTTTCTCTGTCACCTAATCTTTCTTAAATTAGGTAACTTAAAGAAATCATCCAACAACCTGATTTTATTTTCATGCTCTGCACAGAGTGGAGGGTGTGATTTATATAATCAAGACCCAGTCTACAGTAGACAAAGTTTGCCATTTATAATTATACCAGAAACTCTTCCTTGAGTAGATGCAGTTTATACTGTCGAAAGAGTGCTTTTGCTGGTATAGCTTATATCAGTTCCTTGAACAAAATAAACTATGCCAGCAAAAAGCCATATTTTTGTTTGTTGGTATAACTGTGTCTAGACGACGGATTTTGGTGGTATAAAAATGTCATTAAAAATCACCCCCACTCTCCAAAACAACAGTACTTTCTGACAAATGTTTTAAGAGTATACCTGGCTCAAGTCTGTTCTCCCATCCTAAAACATGGCCAAGTCTTTGAGGCCAGATCCTTAGCTGTTATAAATTGGCAAACGTCTGCTGAAGTTATTGTGCTTTTGTGTCTAATCCATCTCATGCTGAAATGAGGAGGCCTCTTAGTTTAATTTGTATTTGACTCTTCACAGTTTGACAAAAAAGCCATCCAGAAAATTATCCTAAAACTTGGAATAGAAGGAATCAAAACAAATTGAAGGAACTATTTTTACAATGGAAAGGACATATAGTGGATCAAAGGAAGTCTTTAACCTTTATGTAGGTTAAAGTAAACCCTGGGTTGCGGATGTGGGTGAACTGGGAACCGTTAGCAGTAGATGGCAGAAAACGAGTAGACCAAGATAGGTGAATTAGTTATTTATTATGGGGAAAAACTACAATATAGGATAATAAGGGGGAGATTTCGTTCGTTACAAACGGGGTTTCCAACAGATAATTAAAATGAACACTATTATAACACTTAATACAAAAATGAGTACACCCTGGGGTTGCTCTAAATTCCAATAATTATTAACATTCTCCCAAGGGTTCCCTGGGAATTTCTGAGTGGTATTCTCCATACAGGGTTATTATACTACAATTCGTCAAAGATTATTTCATTACAATTCAATGATAACTACCTACTGATAACAATTAATTAATACTTCCAAATAGTAATCAAAAACATCACGACCGGTAAACGCTGAAAGCCCCAATTCGGACTTGGGAGCTGGGGAGGCTTCGAGGTGATCAGGCTCGGTTTCGCAAGAGTAGCAAGTTCGGGTCCTCTCTGCCGCAAGATACTATGTGGCCGTTTTTATAGAAGCAGATACTACCGTGGCCATTTCTAATTGGTTAATTTAAAAAAAAGCGGGAAGGGAGACGTACTTGCAGTTTCGCTTCCTTTACATGGAGTGGCTACGTGCTGGTTCGTGCTTAGGGGCTTTCCGAGGCCCAAGCGAATGTTGAGGCGAGGCCAGAGCAAGCTGTTAAGCAATGTTGGTAGAACACTTTAGAACACTGGCATTTTACGAAAGTCCAACCAAATGGATGCATAGGAAGATATGTGGTTCACGGTCTCCAAAAGGCATACAGAATTGTTAATGTTATAGGTAGAGCTTATGAAACCCATGTAAATGTACATGCAAATCACCTGGGTTTGGGTTTTCTTACTATCTCAAAACTCTGCCCAGGTTCATCAAAAAGATTGCAAAGTCTGGTGAAACTCCAATTTTGAACTGGTATGTCTTTGAGTATAAGGACTTATTTAAGCCTTGTGAGGTAAAGGGTCCAAGATGCACGCAGCTCTCATAGTTTTTTCTTTTTGATCTATAAGAATCTTTTTCAGTTTACTCCAAATGACTCAAGGGAAGGGGCTTTCAAGACTTCCCTTCAAAGACAATTGCACAGACCGAGAACCCTGTATTAAAAAATATGTCCTGGGAGTTAGCCTAAGTTTTCATTTGCTCAGCTTTCTTCCCATTTGTTCTCCCTTAAACCATGCTATGCAATTTCCTTCCTGTAAGCGGGTGGCATGGTCTGGCTGGGGCATCGCAACCCTTACCCGGGCCCAGGCTCCGAGGAAGGCCACGGAGCCTTCCTTTAGGGGAATAAACAGTGCCGTTTACAAGTCTTTAGCCCCAACCCCAGCGCGGTGGACTCTCTTCCCAGTCTGTAGACTTCCGGCCCTTCTGTAGGGCAGGGCTGACAAGGGGTCTATAGCCCCAACCTTCCAATAGGCAGGGTGGTCAAGCAGTCTATCACCCCTGGCCTTCCCACACGCAGGGCAAGCAATCAGTCTATTGTCCTGGCCCTCAGGCAGGGCAGGGGAGGCAAAATAGTCTGCAGCCCCCGGCTTGCTGGAAGGCGGGGCTAGTAGAGCTCGGTATCCTCTGTTCGTCAAGCTCAGAGGAGGTCAAGCACTCCCAGAGTGGTTAAGGAAGCGGGGAGGGAGCTGCAGGCCTACCTGACTCCACTATGTCCCAGCCCAGGGCCCTATCAGTGACAAATCTGTTTGCCACTGAGCCAGCGGGGATTCAACCATAACATGCTGACGGGGTTTAGCCCCTGACTCAGCTGCTTGCTAGTCGGCTGTCCCTAAGCCACTTCTTCTCACCCTGTTCCTGGGTATCTGCAGGTAGCAGTCTCCTTCCGGGTTGCTGGGGTAGATGGCAAGCAGCAGACCCACAAGTCCTTCACTGTCAATTGGTCTGGAAACTCCTCTGCGTCGTTAGGGGAGGGCAGCTCCTCCAGGTCCCAGGGTCCCAGGGGTTCCTCCGGTCCACAGGGTTCAGTCACCTCCAGGGGGTCCCCGACGTCAGGCAGCTCCTCCAGGTCAGGGCCAGCCTCAGGGGGTTTTTCCCACCCAGTATTCGCGGATGGCTCTTCCCAGCTATGAGGGTCTGGCAGCCCCACCCAGTCACTAGGGCTCAGTGGCCCTATCCAGTCACTTGGGCCCAGCAGTCCAGGCAGGCTTTGGAAGCCCTGGTCGGTGGGGCAGTGGCTCCAAACAGCCGCTGGGCCTGGGTCAGGCCTAGGCCACAGCCTCTGGGAAGACATGTCAGCCTTTGGCAACAGCTTCCCCCTTACTGAACTGGTAGGCCTGTCTTTTATAGTTCCCTTTCCTGCCTTGGCTCTGCCCCTCTGTTTCCGGGCAGTTTGGCCTGTAGGGCCCTGTTCTGCCCAGCAGCGGCATTAGGCCCAGGCTCCGAGGAAGGCCACAGTGCCTTCCTACACCTCCCTTCAGGTGTGATTATGGGTGCACAAGGCGAATAGGGGATTCAAGGAGCTCCTCACCTTGGAAATCTGCTTAAGGGCTGGACACAACATGGTCCTTTCATGTAAGGACTGCGTAAGGTTTGCTCTGCTGTTTGTGCTTGCCTCTCCAAAGTGGGCATGGGGAGATCATGCTACACCTTTTACTTAGGGTGACCAGATGTCTCGATTTTTATATGGACAGTCCCAATATTTGGGGCTTTGTCTTACATAAGCGCCTGTTAGCTCTCCACCCCATCCTGATTTTTAACACTATTTTTACTATCTGGTCACCTTACTTTTATTCAAACTTGTGTGGTCTACCTCTACTCCAGGATGCGGCTGTGCCTTAAAGATACAATATAGTCCTTGATATTTACATCTTTGAAACAAGAAATCATTTCAAGTTTTATCTTCAGATAATGTACTTGTTCATTCAATTAAGCAAAAGGTTATGAATAAATTAAATACTTCACAATTCTTGCAGTGTGAAAGTAAAATATTCATTACATAACATGAAGCTCTAGTGATATTAAAGTTCCCAAAAGGTTAAGAGAATAGAAGAAAAGATACTGTGATGAATGTATGTCCTCCACCACCTTGAAAACACATCCTTAAGGGTTTTTTTTTTTTAAGAATGTTATCTAGTATTACACGTTACTGTCATTCTGCCACTGAACTATGATCAATGTAATTTGAAATGGAGATTACAGGAAAAGAAGAACAAATTGCAGACCTTGACATTGTAAATAATTAAATTTGTAAACTTTCACTTTTCTTTATAAGTGTTTGATCCTCCTGCCAAAATTTTCAGCAGGGATGAAATCTTAGGCTATGTCTACACCACCACTTATGTTGGTATAAGTTATGTCGCTCAGGGATATGAAAGAACATTGAGTGACAAATTACACTGACATAAGTGTCGGTGTGGACAGCTCTATCCCGCCGACATAGTTACTGCCACTCATTTGGGGTGTTTAATATGACGATGAGAGAGCTCGCTCCTGTCTGCATAGAGTGGCTACATGAGAAGTCTTACATTGGTGTAGCTGTATTGGTCCAACTATGCCTCTGTAAGCTCTCTAGTGTATATATGGCCTTAGTTAAGGAAATGCAAATTTTCTTATATCAAGGGGTAAATATTCAGTACAATACACAGTGTTATAGATACGCAAGTCATTACGTTTTGAAATTTTGTCTTCAATCTTCTGGTCTTTCTTAGCATGTGATCTTTTTTAATTGTTATGTATATTTTTAAAGTCATCTTGTTTGAAGCAGAGTTGGGTGGTAACATTTATTCATCCCACAGTTTTCTCACTTATTTTAAATGCTATTTCTTTCTCATGACCAGAGCAAATCTTCAGTGAATGGGGATTTTTTGGTCAGTCTTTGGGAGAGCAGTTTGTTAATTTCAGTGATATGTACTTTTAATTTTGGAATTAAATTTAACATATACCATTCAAATTTCAAGCATGACAGTATTAACATTGTAGCTTATCTCTTGTTTTTGATGGAGTGGAGGGGAAACTAATAAAACCACCAAACCAATAAAATACTGAACCAGTAGTAAGGAGTTCAGTATAAATGAATCAGCTGGTGAATTTTATATGATAAACACTCATTACTAAGCAACCAGCAAACAGGAGGCATTGTACTTTTCAAGTCTTTTTATGCAAGCAAATCATTCAGCATTTAACGGATTTTATGTTTTGTATGAAACTGAACCTTTCCATGAGGTTTCTCCAGACAAGGATGGCTAGTTTTCATAAGGTTATTGTACCCATAGAGAGGTAGCATTGCTAGGCAGAGCTTTGTTCTTCACACCATCCTTGAGGTAAGATTATGTATCTTAATAGGAATAGCTATTCCCCTTAATGAGCCTTCTTGCTGTCTGCAGTGGTGTGGGCTTGATAAATTGTATGTACAAAGACTCCCTGAATCTAGTGATGCACAGGAGGGGGCCCTCAGGAACTTCTTGTTCTGCCATCAAATTGACAGGAGTGTTGGGGTGATTTCCCTGCTTTGCCAGCATTCATACCTTTCCTGGATAATGCTATATCATCTCATTCAGAGAACTCATTTATGCCTACCCTGCATTAGAGACAAGGGAGTTGACCCTGTATTATGTGTGGAGGAAGTTCCGCCCCTTAGATCATGCTGGGCATGCTCCAACTCCTCCTCATTCAGGGCTGACCACTGAGGAGGAAGGATGCTTGGTGGACGCGCCAAGCAGGGAGCCACTACAGCCCCCAGTTGAGGGAACCAGAGGCTCTGGAGACCTGAATGGAGACGGGCCGCCCACGGCCAACAACCTGAAGCCAGACGTCCAGGAAGCTACTGACACTGAGAAACACAAAGGCCCCGACAAGTCCTTGGCTGCAGCATCAGGAGGCATGGTAGGAAGTAGCCCGGGGAGATGGAGCGAGTAGCATCTCCCACCCAAGATCAGTCAGCGTGTTGCTGTAGGATCCCCGCTGACCAGGATGGTGACCAACCCCATCACAGACAGGGCCCTAGGCTGGGATGCAGTGGAGATGGGTGAGCCCGCGTCTCCATACCCCCCTGCCATTCTCCTTGCAGTGACAGTAACCTTCTACCTGAGCCTCAGACTGCAGAGGTATGCCAACCCATGCCTTTGCTATAGACTGCTTACTCGTAGCTCTGGTCCCAGGGCAGCTATTGGTTATGGTTGCTAGGCCACGGAGCCATGACCCTGGGGCAGCTATTGACTCTGGCCAGTGGGCCACAGAGCCCTGACCCCCCCACACTTTTTCCCCTTCTTCTTGGTCGTTGGGCCATTCTGCCTCACCCCCCTCAGCAGTGATGCTGACTTGGGCTGTGGGGCCATACTACATTGCTTCCTCAGGACAGGGAACTGACTCTGGCCATTGGGCCATACATCCTCACATCCCGGGCAATCAGAACTCCAAAGAGGAATGGGAAGTTCCTACCTCTTGATATGGCTCATAAAATATTTCTCCAGAGCAAATTTTTGGCCTCTGGAATGGACTAGATTGCACCAAATTTCCTCAAGGAAGGATATGGCTTTCTCCAAAAGTGGGTGTTCTCCCCCCACTTTGAATTATACAAGTTGAACACATTTATGTTATCTACAGACTCAGTATATTTGTACAGAAACTATATACAAAATATTTCCAGCAAAGTGCAGCTTAATAAAAGGCATTTGTGCAGTTCTGTTGCATCCTTCTTTGGTTATTAGTGAGCTTTTTTCTGTTTAAATGGAAAAACATATAGATTCTCTAGTCTGTTGCCCCTCCTCTCTGCAAGCCCCTGGGATAAAGAATTTATTGCTGTCACGGGCCGTACATGGGTGGTCTGACCTAATGGATGGAGTCCACAGTAGCATTGTGGTCATGGTCAGAAGTCATGCCAACGGTCACAGCCAGAGTCTGAAGCCACAAGTTGCAGCCAGGGTCAAACTAGAGTTGCAGTCAGAGTCATGCCAAGAGTCTCAATAACTGGAGAGAAGACAAGGGAGCAGGAACAAGGCCAGGAGGCAGGAACATGGTCTCAGGGGTCTGGTCAGCAGCTGGACTAGCAACAAGTTGCTCAGACAAAAGATGTGGCAGGAACAGGAAGTTTTATGCTAAGAGGGACCAATCAGCAATCTGCTGCTAGTCAGCTGATCCTACTGAGTCAGTGGATGTAGGGGCTTTGCAGTGTGGTGGGGCAGAGGATAAGACTCTTGCTTGGCAACTCCGTAAACCTGGGTTTGAGACCTGTGGCACTTAACACAAAACCCCTTGAGGGTGGTTCTTGGTACCAAAGGGCTAGGATGATGCCTGTAGTTTTGTAGGGGCATGAACAGGATGGGTTGGCTCCCAAGAGCTTTCTTTTGGCCCATAACCTTCCCAGTCAATCAAATAATACAGTGATCCTCTGTGTATTTGGGAATCCAGGATGTCCTGAACAGCATACTCCTTGTGGTCCTGTACTTGAACTGAGACCTGTGGATGCTGGCAAGGAAAGGGACCACTGAGAAGAGGTTTCAGAAGGGATACATGAAATACTGGAAGGATCTTCCAGGACCAAGGGAGCTGCAATTCAAATACCAGTGGATTGATTTGTCACAGGGTGGTGTAAAAACCTATGTATTGATGATCCAATTTGTGCATAGGTTGGCTGGTCTGTAGGTATTATTAGGGGACAGCCATGCTTTTTGACCAATCCTCTTGGCAGTATTTGTCAGTGTGATGTTTGTAGGCTATTTTGACAGCCTGTGGGTGTTCCTTCAGATTAGCCTGCATTTTATGAATAGTCTGTACCGGATCTGAGGTAGCAGGGACTGCCATGGATGAGGGGACAGAGGGATGGAATCATAGATGAAAACTGTAATTGGGAGTAGAAAGGACTGAACCAGGCAGAAGTGTGTTTTGTATTATAAGTGAATTTGGTTAACAAGAGTAATCCAACACAGTTATTGGCAGTGGTTCAGGAAATACTGTAGATACTGTTCAAGTATCTGATAGACCTATTCTGATTGGTTGGCTGTCTAGCTGGCTGGGGGTGATGAGTGGTGGATGTACGAGAACTGACATCCAGCAGGTGAAACACTTCCTTCCAAAACCTGGATGTAAATTGAGAACCTTGATATGCGGGAAGATGATCAGGGAGGCAATGGAGGTGAAACACGTGTAATTATGAATTGCGTGGTAATTTTCACAGTCGGAAGGCATACATATAATATAAAATGGGCCGTTTTGGTGAGTTGATACACTATGGTTAGTATGGTGGAGTGTCCTTCCAATTCTGGTAGCTCAAGGGTTATACATGACCAAAGTCAGGAGCGGGTTTCAGATGGTGGTAAGAGGCTGAAGATTTGCTTTGGGAGGTCTTAAATTGAGTGCTGGTGACACAGCATGTGATGTAGGATTGGACATCATCCTGCATCTGTGGCTACCAGAATGAGGGCACTATTGCACGCCAAATCTTGGATTATCCAAAGTGATCCACCCAGCGGGTGTTATGGTACATATGCAGCACCTTGAATCATGAAGAACATTAACACAGAAGAGGTCATTGGCTCAAGAGTAATGGCATACAATGGTGCCAGGGATACCCTTCTTGGATGATGTTATAAGCTTTACAAATGGATTGTTAGGGAGGGCTACTCGAAGTAAAGTAAGGAAGTCCTACAGTGTGATTCTTTAGGGCTCACAGGCTCCAGATAGTATTCCTTCTTCTGTGAAAGTGAATCCGCTTTACTATTCCTGTGGACTGGGCAGTACATGATGGTGAAGTTGAACCTTGAAAAGAACAAGGCCCAATATATCTGCTGCTGATTCAGCACTTTGGAGGATCATGTGTTACAGGTTTTTGTGATTTGGTAAGACTAATATGGAGGATTTAGCCCCCTCGAGGTAGTATTGTCTTGAGCCCTGCCTTGATTGCACATAATTCCTTGTTGGCTATTTCATAATTGTATTTGTCTGAAGTAAGGTTTTTTTGGGGGAAAAAAGCACATTGATGTATCTCCTGTTAGGACCCCATTCTTTGGGACAATACTGTACCCAGTGGCTGCATTGGAGGCATTCGTTTCAAGGATAAAAGGCTGGTAAGGATCAGTGTGGGCCAGCTCTGGGGCTGAGGTGAAAGATATCTTCAGATGTTTAAAAACTTGATGGGCTTCTGGGGGCCAGTGAAACTTTGCAGGTTTATGAAGGATGGCGGTTATGGGAGATGTGATTTTTTTTAAAAGTTGGAAATAAATCTCCTGTAGAAATTGGCAAACCCCAATTTCTGAATGTTTCGAATACTCTGGGGCTCTGCCTACTGCAGACACCTTCAGAGGATCCATCCATAGCTCTCCTACTCAAAGGATGAACCCCAAAAATTCAGTGGACAACTGATCAAAGGCACATTTCTCCATCTTTGCCTACAACCTGTGCTGGTGTAATCTTGTGAGAAACTGTCAGATATGGTGATCATGTCTTGCTTGATCACTGGAGTAGATTAAGATATCATCTAGATATGCAACCACATTCACTGAGGATGTCTTCATTTCTATAGGTGATCTTCCACTCATCCCGACTCTCATATGAACTAGGTTATGTGTTGCCCTAAGATCCAGTTTGGTGAACACCCAGGCTGACTGTACTCCTTTCTAAAACTCAAATTAATGGCAGTGGGTACCAACTGCATGTGGTTATATGGTTACATGCCTTGTAGTCCACACACAGACTTTGAGAGCCATCTTTCTTTTTAATGAAAAGTACCAGGCACCTGCGGGGGAGTAGAGCAGTGGATAAAGCTTTGCCTAGGTTTTCCTGGATGTACTCTCTTAAGGCTGCTAAATCTGGCTTGGACATAAAATATATGCATCCAAATGGCATTTTATCTCATAGACTCATAGGTCAGAAGGGACCAATATGATCATCTAGTCTGACCTCCTGCACAAGGCAGGCCACAAAACCCTACCCATACACATTTATAACAACCCCGAACCCATGACTGAGTTATTGAAATCCTCAAAAGTGAGATTTGAAGACCTCAAGCTCTGGGTTAAAGGTCTATGGAACAATGGTAATCACAATGTTAGGATAATGTGTCTGCATTTTGTTTTTTGAAGTCATCCTGGTAGTCTGAGTATTTTATGGGGAGGCCTGATTTGTCACAGGGAGTTGGCATTTCTGGATCTGATAGAGTGGCCACAATATGGTGAGACCTCTGAATTCTTGGAGCAAGGTCCTCCCGCTTGGGTTCTAGGATTCTGGGTTCTTGAAGCAGGAGGCAGGTCCCTCTACAGAAGCTCTTGGGAAAGAGAGAATGTATTGGGACCATAAATATGGTTATCATACTGGATTAGCCAGGGTGCCCCCCAAATCAAGGTAAATGCAGGGTAATAAGACTTAAGTATAGGATTTCCTGGAGTTTTCCAGTCACCACTTCCAAAGGTATGGTCTCTAAGTAACTAGGCTCAACTTCAGTGGGAATCCATCCACTGTTTCCATCACATCTGCAGGGATTTGGGGTTGTACCAGAAGGCCAAGGATCTGGGACATAGAAAAATCCATGAAATTATCCCCCACTCCTGAGTCAGTCAAATCCCATTGCACGGAAAGGCCTGCTTGTTCTGCAGGAACTGCATTTACAGGGTAATTTGTAGAAGTGGGAAGGAATGAGGGCCTCCTGGTTAAATATAATCTTGGGATCTTTTGATATTAGCTATTTGATATTGATTTCCAGGATTCGAAACCCAACTGAGCCAGGGCCTAATATTTTCCCATCATCAGACTGGTGGAGATTTTGGCAGGGCACACGGATACTGCTTGTCTGACTCTTCCACAGTAGAAACAGATGTTTTCTTAATCCCGGAGTTCTCGCTTGCTTGGGGACTGGGTTGGCCACACCACTTCTATTTATGTGGGCTCAGCCAAGGCTGAGCTTCACTGAGTATAATGGCTGAACCTTGGGCAGGTGTGGAATGTAGGCAGGGCCTTTCTGCATTCCATTTGTCGTTCATGAAGTCTGGTGACTGTTGATACACAGGTTCATAATGTCCACCAACCTGGTAGGAGGTCTTCCCCTACCAGCTCATCTTTTAATTAGTTGGAGAAACAGAGCCAAAACGGATGGATGCGTGTGAAATCATTCCAGGCACTGAGTGTGGCCAAGCGTCTAAAGTGGGCAACATAGGTAAGGTGTGATGCCAGGCTTTGGTGAAACTTATGTAAAGCATCTCCGCCATGTGAGCTTTATGTGGGTCATGAAAAATAGTGACAAACACTTGCAGGAAAGAACCCCAGCTTACCAACACGTGGTGGTCCTGCTCTAGAAGGTGAAAAGGCCATATTAGGGTGAAGTACCAGCACTACCTCAGCTTAGTCCGTGGTGTATTCCTAGGGCTGGAACTTAAACAGGAGTCTAGATTGGATAATAAACCCATGAAACTTGCTGTGGGTACTATGATATTTCTCTGGTAATGGAACTCTGGGGCTGATTGCCCGAGCTGGTGTTGTAAAGGGAGATGAGTGGGGACCCACAGGTGCTGCAACTTGTTCCTTCATGAAGCAATTTTCCATTTGCAGACACCATTCTCCCCTCAGTCTCTGGTTCTCAGCCTGGATGACAGTGATCTGTCCTTATAGACTAATAGACCCATGGGGCATTGGTAAGGTGGGAGCCCTAGCAATGTCCGTACTTGGTCCAGGAACTCAGCAACAAGTCCCAGAAGAGACCAAAAGGGTCTGAGAAAATTCAGAGCCTGAATGTGAGTGCTTTGATCTAGAGGAGCCTAGACTAGATTTGGAGTCAGTCACACCAGGGGTCAAGCTGGGGTTAGAGTTAGAAGCCATGCAAAGGTCAAACCGAGGTTAGAGTCATGTCAAGGGTCAAGCCAGAGTCAATACCTGGAGTTAGGGTAAGGATGCAGGAACAAGGCAAGATTACAGGAATCAGAAGCAGGAACCAGGAGCTTGGTCTCAGGGATCTGGTTTGCAGCAGGCCTAATGACTAGTTGCTCAGATAAAGGGCAAGCCTACAGAAGGAATCATTGTCAGAGCTGGGATTAGAATTCAGGAATTCGTGGCTCCTAATACTGTGCTCAGACCAATAGATCATACCTCTGAGGCACAATGTCATTTGACCCATCAGATAGAGATGCTGCCAACTAATATATTTTTTATAGTTTTGTTTTTTTCTACCAAAAGCCCATTTAGAACACTGAGTTCAAAATTATCTTCTGTTACATGTTTCTTGTTTAATCCATTGTTTAATTTTTATGTTTTTTCCTATTGCAATGAAAAGTGTCTGTTCTGCTTGTATGCCTCCTACTGTTATAACAATATTGACAATGGTAGCATAAATGCGCACAACTCTGGAAACCCTGTTGAGAATTTCCTTCATGGCTTTTCCTTTGTATAAAGAAAATCACATTTTTTTGTTAGCTGAATGCTTCCTATGAGGAAGGGGAAGAAAGTAAATACCTGAGTGAACCAAAATTACATTGGTGGCTCTTTTTTCTTTTCCTTTGCTTTCTTACACCATATCTTTAATTTCTTGAAAATGAATTGATAGAGTTAAAAAACAGCCATGAAACAAGGGATTAGAGGATAATTCCCCACTACAGAATTCCACTTTAATACTGTATCTGCTGAGACAAAATCCTTGTGTTGTAAAGTTGCAGTGTTTGTAAATGCATCTTCACACTGTAATGTAAACATAACCACATGATGATGTAACTTCACAAAAAGATGACTCAAGATATTTCATTCTGATGATATGTTGACATGCTTTTAATTTCATGCAAGCCATGCAGAACTAAGGGCAGAGCTATCAAAGTCAAGCTGGTCCTAGAAATTTTACAGGAGGGTTAATTAACGATCTTGGAGTATACTAGTTTTAAAATAGATAAAAAATTAGATGTATAATTAGAGCTGGCCAGAACTTAGAACTCTTGTTCCATGGGAATTTTCAAAATGTTGATTTTTTTTATTCCAAATTTGAATAAAAAAATCAATTTTGAAATTTCTAGCAAAACAAAATTCTGAAATTTCATTTAGGAAAAACTGAAATGACACATTTTGTTGATATGGTTGAACTAGTTTTGTTTTGATTTTATTCTAGACTTTTTATGTTATGTTATACTATAAAAGTAAGAGCAAAACATAATAGTCTAAATGTTTTATGTCATGAAACAAAATATTTTGACCCTATTGCAGTGAAATTTTTATGATTTTTTTGTCCAAAATGTTGACAAAATGTTTATATTTCCAAAGAACGTTTTTATTTTGAATCTGTATTTTCTGAGAGAAAAATGTTCCATTGACAAAAATGTGACAATTTTGGACGTTTCACCTTGCATGTGTTCTGACATTGCACTAGATTCATTTTATGGAAAGATACATTAATGAAGGACAAAATCTTGTAAGGGAATGTAATTTATTCCTGTTCACTGTGCACATAGTAAAGACTGCTAGGGAAACATGGTTTGATTTGGAAACATCTTGAGGTTCTTATACTTCAAGTCTCCAGGGGCTGAAAGACTTACAGAGGTAATTCAGTCCTGGCAAGGAGGATTGGCTAGCATTACACTATTAGCTCCTTCTATTGGCTGCCAGGGTCTGGGAAGCTATGGTGACTGATGTCATTCTGATGTTTGCAAAACAATGACAATGCAAGTTATAAGTTACCCTTAAAAGCTTCCTTTCTAATCAATACAGTTACACAGCCCTCTTCCTATCTCAGCAAGGAATTTTTAGTAAGTCTTTCCAATTTAAAAATAAGCCATGAATAAACTTCCAGGGTTAGCACAATGCAGTATTGTGACAAAAGAGGGACACTAACACTTAGCCTTTTATTGTTTTTAACAATCATGGGGACATAAAGAAGTTGATCTTTATATCTAAATGTCAGCCAAATTGGTCAAAGGTCAGTTAACAGTCTCATGCTATAAAAATTTAAGTATTTTTCATTGCTTTAGTCTTTAATTTTTACCAACTGATTTTGTTAGAAGTCATTAAAGTGGTAATTCCTAATAGTTACAGCAAGAGATGGTGCATCTTATCACAGATGGAAGCAAACTCATTTCATGTTCGGTAGACTATGAAATAAGTCACAGCTGTTCCCTCCCTGTCATACAGTGACAAATTGCTTTCTTTATGAAATATCCACAGCGTGCCTGTTCAGCCAATTGGATCACTTGTTTTACTGTATATTCCAAAAATCTCTTTTAGAATCATCTTTCACAATGGAGCCACTTCTAAAATATTGAACTGCTCCATTGAGTCTGGCTTTGGGGTAATGGTGGAGGGAGTTACTGTCTATATTTTTATCATTTAGATTATTTATTTATTTATTTATTTATTTCAGAATTTAGAGTTTCATAATACATTAGTACAATGAAAATCTCCCAAGTGACTACTCAAGGGACCAACAAATTGGCTTCATAAAATGTGTTCACTTATTAAAGGGCAACACTGTGCCTGGCTCTTGAGTATTATTCATCATCTCCTAGATGAGCTGCAAGATGCTATTTATAACAAAATTGTATCAGTGGGGCTGAGTATTTCTGATCTTTTTTTATTTGTTTGTAGTTTGCACTGAGGCATTTTGCAAGGAACTCATTTTGTCTTGAATAGTTTGACCCCACCCCAGCTTGGTCCAAATGGGATCTTCATATTTTCCTCTTACTTTCTCATTGTGAGGTCACTATTAATCCTATTTCATCCTCCAAAGGCTGGTGCTACTGATCGTGTTGTTCACAGTATTGTTTGTATGGCTGACATCTAGCAGCACATCTTTACCAACTTTATTTCTATGAACCCCCTGAATTTTCTCTGATTCTTGTAAGAGGAGAGCCTCCGTCTCATTATTGAGGGGAGATGAAATAGTGTTCTGCATTTGCTTAAAGGTCATTCTGCTTCCAGTTGCTCACAATCCATCAGCAGTCTTTTGGTTTGATGCTGATGAATTTGTTGTAGTCAGTGTTAACCAAGGTTTATGTGAATGCTAAATATGCTTCATCTATGTTTTCATTCCCAACTCCATTGCTTCCTTATCTCCCTTGTGGAAAAAAGAAATCCTCTGCAGCTGAACAGAACTCATTTTGATATTTGCCTAATTAGATTTATAAAAGGTGTAGGGATTGTTGCAACCAGGCGAGAAACAGCTTAAAAGCAGTAAAACCTTTTAAGAGGTACTTGGTTGCAAAGGGGCAAGAAATAAAATAATCATGATACAAGTTCTTGATGAATCAAATAACTTCTCAGCAATCCTGTAAACCAAGGACTATAAAAGCCGGGAGCCTGAATTTATGGGTTTGTTTGTATGAATGTGAAAACGTTAGGGCCCAATCCAGTGCCTTTTAAAATTAACAGGTGTCTTTCAAATGACTTAGGTATTGGAGCTAGCAAGTGTTTAGCAGTTTTTTTAAACTGCTAAACCAGCAGTGTGATAACTAGCACAAAATATTTTAAAGAATCTTGCCCCTCAAAAAGCCAAAAAATTAGCCACAAAATATACTATTTCTCTTGTACCTCTTCCTTCCCCATATCTACAGATGATAAGAAAAATAAATGCAAGTTTAAGAAAAAGCATGTTAAACAGATGCATTTTAAATTGCATTCTAAAGGTTACCACAAACAGGCATTCAGTGTGTGTTTGTCCCTGCACCATGTCAGTATCAAGTTCTCAGTGAACAAAGGTTAACACAGATTTCTCTTCTCCCTTACAATTGCTTAGGGAAGAGTAAAGGCCTTGTCTACTCAAAAGAAATTTGGCATGCTAAGAATGACAGCCAAGGTCCAGAGAGAAGAGAACACTTTTGGGAATGAAGGGTTCCACAGCCAGGTTCTGATAACTGTACTGAACTGTTTCCCTTGGGACAGCTGGGTGTGGCACAAAGAAAGAATTTGGTTAAAGAACAGGAAAACTGTTCCATAAGTTTAGCCGCAACAGTTTCAGTAATGATAAAAAGGATTTTACCATTTTTTCCTTGAACACTCGGTCAATATTTAACTCTCGCACATGTCATGTCCTGTTGTTCACAGCCCTTCTTTGAGAGCTTGTTAATGCCACTTACTAATAAGAAGGAAGGGTAACTCAGTGGAAGCAGAAGCCGCAATCCTCAGCAATCCTGTCCCCCCTCAGGGCTGAGCAAACAAGTGAAGAGACTAGAGGCTTGGAATCACCTTGAAGTCTGGCTGGTTTGAATTGCGTTCAGTGTGTCAGTTCTAACTACTGAAAACAATGATGTTTCACGAGCAGTTATCATTGTCGGCTTGTTTTTCCTCTCCTTTCTTTTGTCCTCCTCCTCCCCCCAGTCAAATAATCATCTAGTCATTCATCTCTTTGACTGTGTTGAGATCAACTTTTATTCCTCACAGAAAGATAAAAACAAACAAGTCAAATAGCACCAAGTGATATGTTGAGAGTCTAGTCCATAAGGTGATTTTTGTTTCGGCAAGATGGCAGTAAATTAGAGAGCCGAGCCAAAGATCTGCTTACTCTGCCCAATCCTCCCTATTAAAGAAGCCAAACTACTGCAGGAGATAACAGCGTCCTGGAAATTTGAGTTCATATAGTATACAGCCCCCCTCATATATTCCATGGTTCCATGATTACAGGATTTATCCCAGAATTCACCCCTGACTGCACAACTGTGGTTCCAGAATCTCAGATTTTATTTTAATAAGTTTCTAGCCCTTCTTATTGTGAAGATAGCCTTTAAAATGTGAAGACTTTAAACCAATGCCTGTCTGAGTTGGCAAAGAGCTTCACTAAACGTCTCTGAGAGATGTAAACTTCCCTACTGATCTCATTCCATTCCCATGGTCCCTGTGATTGGACAGCCAAAGTATTTAGTATTTTTCCAAGATACCACAGAATTCAGTATTTTGTTGCCTCCAGGCCTCAGTATTTTGTTTTCTGTCTCCATGCCTTGCTAGGATCTGCCCCTGTAGCTCCCTCTTGCTCAGCTCTTTTCCCTACAATAGGGATCTAATTGGATTACGGAGTTTACTTCCACCACTATTCTACAGAGCCAGTCAGGAGGGAGAATTCAAGAACCTAGAGCTAGAGACCAGTTTTTAAGCAGGGAGCAGGGGGAGCCAGCATTGTAGGCTAGGCAGTGGAGCTGCCTGGGGAATGAAGCAGGATCCTGGAGAGAGAACATGATCCATTGGCTGGAGAGACTAAATCCATTGGCTCCTTTCTTGTGTGCATGGAGTAGCA
The DNA here is from genome assembly GCA_007922155.1 of Mesoclemmys tuberculata. NCBI lineage: Eukaryota > Metazoa > Chordata > Testudines > Chelidae > Mesoclemmys > Mesoclemmys tuberculata. The sequence continues at coordinate 48,524,364 of ML675613.1, forward strand.
GAAGGAAATTCTGAGCTGGACTGCCCATATAACATAACTTCTGAAACCTATAGAGCTAAAATCTATCATGAACAATCATTGCTGGAAATAACCATTGCTAAGTTGTACATCAATGAGTATTTTCAAATATGAGCCTTATTGTATGTGATTTGAGGTGGGAGAGATGGAAATGAAGCATATTCCATTTACCTTCAAAGGGTAATATTTAGCCTTGTGCACTGAGCCATCATAAGACCTTTGCACCATTCAAATTCTACATAAGCACATATAGGACTTGGAACCCAGACCCAATTAGCACTTTTCATCCAGAAATCTCAAATTATTTTCCAAAGGGTAAGTGGGAAGTGACATTATCCTTATGTTTCTTATAGGGAAACTGAGGCACAGAACAGTGACGTGACTTGCTCAGAGTCCTACAGGAAATCAAAAGGGGATCCCCTGTTTCTCAGTTCTCTTTAGTACCAGTATTTTAAGCAAATAAATTGGTTTCATGTTTTCCGTTGCCTAACCAGTGGCCCTGATTGTATCTTGACTGTGTTGGCAAATAACTTTTAAATGTAGGCTTTTGCTTATCAGCAATGTTAGTGCACTTTTTATTCTTAATAAATCCATGTATATTATACTAATTTGAATTGAAAGTGAAATTGCCAAGAGTTTTGCATTGTGGACAATTTGTTTATGTTGCTTGTACATGCTGATGATTGACAAACACCTTAATTTATTTTCCACTCTTAAATTTTACTGTCTTGCATCTGCTTTCTCTATTGACATTCTAAAGCAATAAGCTTTGTGGCACATAGGAATGAAGCAGTAATCTAGAAATATTTGGTTTAACATCACCAGAGCACTCTATTCTTTCCACTTCACTAAGTCCAGAAACTTCAGAGCTACCCATCAAAGAAGTGCTCCCTCCTCCGTACCTTACACAGGCACAGTTCTGCCTCCCTTAGACATATTTAGTTAGCACCTTACTCCAATACTATTCAGCAAAGATTGAAGTCAGCGAGGCTGTTTGTGGAGTGAGTGGCACAGCCAGGTCCAGAATGTACAACAGCTTTCCATAATCTTTTCTAAGCAGAAAACGAGGCAAGGGCTATTTGTTACACTATATTTTTGATAATGTGACAGAATCCATCTTGGCCAACACTGGGGATTGAACTAGAGTTCCTGGACCTAAAAGTATAAATTTCCATTGTTCGACCAGGAGCAGCAGAACCAGGCGGAGAGCTGGGAAACAGGCAGACTGAGGGATGAGGTGGGGAGGAGATGAACTAGTGCCCCCGCAACGTGCTCAAAATATAAGGAAATCTTAAGCGGTGAATAGGCCTTATGCTGCTCCTCTTTCCAGTGGTCAATTTTACCCATTAAGGAGGAGCATGTAGCAACCACTGCTGGGTCATTGAGGCTACATGAATAAACATACTACCTCCCCTAGGCCTTACACAGCGAAGTCCTTTTGTGCTGCTTTGTTGCAGAAGGCATCCAGGGCAACTGCTTCATGTTTTATAGAAGTGTCCAATGTCTGTCTTGTGATGTCACTGTTACCTGTGTATTTCTGCCATGCACATATTGGTATGCACAGCATTGGCAGTAATTTCGTCCAGCAAAATATTAGGCACTAGTATTTAACGGATTAAATAATTCTGTTTCAGGTAGTAAAAACTTCAACTGCAAAATTTATATTCATATTGTATATCAGGAGTTATTGTGTATATCCATATCTCTCCTATCTATGATCCTATCTATAATCTTCTCTGAAGTAGCATTTTATTTGTTTGTCTCTTTAACTAAATATGGGGATCATTTCCTCTGCAAAAATTTGAACTATTTCCATGAAAACACTTTACTTTGATGTCTTTTATTTTGGTTTTCCCTATGCACCGTCATTCTTAATATAGTATAAAATCGTTAAGAAAACTTGCCATAAAAGAAATATGAAGGAATGAATAAATAGTGCTGTAACTTTGCATTTCAAGTGAACTAGGACTGAGAACTTTCATCCTTCCATCTTTGACCCAACCAGTAGCAGGAAGAGGAGACCATTTGTTTAATATGAAGAAAGAACTAACTCTGTATTTACATTAGACATTTTGCATAAGTAAAGGAAAGAAGCCCATAATCAAAGCTTTAGTTTAAGTTATCAGAATTTTGTAACTTAGCTATTTTATTCTCCAAATACTTGTTTGGTTCTGTTTAAAAAACAAAATAGAACAACAATGACGAAAAAACACAACCATCCTGTTTTGGAGCTCTGCTCCAGTTAGTCATGTTACTATCTTCGGTAGTGAGGTTTTTTAAACTACTCTCCATGTAATAAAATTCATGTTCTTGTGACATTGTTTACTTTCATCTTGTCTTAATTATAGGGTATTTCACAGCTGAGGATTATGTAAAACAATAAATGGTGTTTGTAGGTGATTAAATGGTACAATGAAGCTGAAATGTCTGATAACTACAAAAGCTGTTGATTCTGATTATACTCCAGGCCTATGAACATTTTTATTATATGAAAAGGAAGAGAAATGAAGCAAACCAGACAGTAATATTTTTCTTGCCTGGTGAGGATTTGAAGTGCTTGTATTGCTGGTTCCATGGTTGTGCTTTTGGTACTACTGTGAGAGCAGGGCTTAAGTAAATAATTATTCAAGGGCAAGTTCAAGAAATGAATAATTGTTCAAGGGACTGGTGTGTATGGAAAAATAGTGATATGACTTAAGATGTATAGTGTCATGGAGGATTTCTGTCTTGTTTGTGAAAGGATATTTGATTTTTCAAGGCTGAGACAGGCTGAAATCTTCCTTTTGCTGCATGTTTTATTGAGTGGGGCACAGACTGTTCAACTTCAGGTTGCATAATGTTTTCGCTTTTCATCTCCTATTTTCAGCTGTTCATAACTTTCTGAAAGGTTCCCCCTTGGGGATTAATCTTTTCAGGCTTGGTCTGTGCCTGGAAAGTGAAATTTCTTTCTTTAAGTTTGAGCAAACTCTGTTCAACTGTTTGTAATATGAGGCAATGCATAAATAACTTTAGCCATTATTTTAAAAAGAAAACACAACACAAAAATATTCCTATAACATTTTGTGTACTGCTCTCTACAAATTATTTTCAACCAACAACATAGCCTATAAGCTACAGAGCTAATTTTAGATGGATTACTGTATACATGCAAGCAAATTTTCACATGTACTTTGTTACTATACTTAGCCTATAGATTGATAAAAACCAAAAAAAAAAAAAATTAATGAACTCTGTGTTATACAGTGATAGCACATAGTACTGGAAAATGCTACACAGCTATCTAAGGTAGTTGGAAAAATGGTATGACATATTTTATTATGTGAGAAATAGAATGTAATCATATAATTAGACTATGCTAGTGAATGAAAAGGGGAAAGAATTATGGTTGCATGTATAACCTTAACTATGACATTTCTTGACTTGATTACTTATCTGTGTAACCTCAATATTCTTGTAACATTACTTATTTTGATTACTTATTTTGACATTCCTTCAGTGTCATATTTTGTCTTGGAAACACAGCAATTCATAATTCTTTGCATGGTTTTTTATTTTAAAGCAATATGTTCTAAATACATTTGACAGCTCATTAATAGGGCCAAATTTTGCCTTCTCTGTCCTGTTCATCCGTTCACATACATCCCCACGTTCCAATCCCCACAGTTTGACAAGTTTAACAGACACCTAAGTGCCAGAAGGCTAAACTAACATCCAAGGACAGATACAGAAGATGAGGAGTCTTCTCTGTCTGGGGCAATGTTTAGGTGAGAAGCCAATCTTGCACCATCACTAGCTGCTGAAAAAGGAGAAGTTGCTGTGATTCTTATCAAAGGGCTGTCATTGGAGACTACTTCACTAGCTCCATGTTTCATATTGGATTCTGCCTTGTAGGTTTTTGATTAAATTTGACCTCCCCCTCTATCCCAAATTCCTTTGGCTGCTAAAAGAAAATAAACATTCTTTCTCTAGTCCTCCATCTCTTATTAACAACCCTGCCTTTTGTGGTGGTCGGGGAGTTAGAGAGGAAAGTCCTCACTAGTGTCTCTAGAGCTTCCATTTTCCCCAGTGTGTGGGTATGGGTATATAATGAAAGCCATCTTAAGTGACCACACAAGGGTCCAGCAGAGGTTGAGAGGAAAGCCATAGGCAAATTCTAAACCTGTGTTTAAGATCCTAATCTGTAATAATTTTGCACTTGCTACAGATAAACGATTTGCAATTTAAAAATCTTCGCAACTCTTCTACCATAGGTCTGTCAAATGTGATTATTTGGTTATAGCTGGATATAATATACATGTCTGACTTACAAACACTTGTCCAGTGAGAGAGAGACTCCAGAGATGCTGAAATGCAAGAATATCCTTAGGTAAGTGAATACATTTTGAAGAATGAGCGGGGTTGATGTTGTAATGTAATGATACTGCTTATTTAACCCATCAGTTGTTCTGTCATAGTAAGAGCTATAATGAATGCTGCACATATAATTTTAAGGAAAGTCTTCATTTTGAGCTATACTGTTTACTTTCAGCAGAAGCAGTAGCAATAATACAATGGCTCTTTGGAGCCAATGTATCTCAGGAGACTTTCTTTATTTGAACTTCTCAAATATTCTGTATAGCTGTGCTGTCAGAATTGGATCTCTGCAATTATGAGGGAAGAACCATCTAGGGGCTAAGGGGATTAGAGAACAGAGTTATCTATTAGTTTAATCAATTTTCCCCTAGTCATATATATAGCAACAACTTAGTCTTTCTGCTAAGGTACCTAGAAAACATTTTAGATAATACAAATGATTAATAATCAAAATCTAATTGTTCACAAGCCAACTAACAGGAATTTTCATGTTCACAGCTACTCATTTACCCTCTTCATTTGAAGTTAGATCTTTTTTGGTTTTAGATTGTGTTTCCATTAACTCCGCTTTCTGTGTGCTTCTCCTGAGTGTTGGCTGCTTCACAAATTGGCTTTGCTTTAACAGCCCTGGTGCCCATTTGAGCTAGACAAACTTTAGGTTCTTCAGTCCCCTGCTACACTGAACAAAGCCATACTGAAGTCTTTGCAAGTGCTTTCTTGCTGAACTCTGGCTAAAGTTTCCAAATGCCATAGTTAGTAAAAATCATATTGAAGCCCACAAGAAGTCCCATTCCCCTTTTGATTTTCTAACTCTTTTTTTCTTAAGTTCATCATAGGTTTCTTTAATTGTCGTCTTGCTTTCCACATGAGTCTTTTTGACACGAGTCACAACCCGTCAGTCTTTCCAGAAAGCTTTTGCCCATTTTCTGTCTCTCAGAACAGGAGTCAGAGTCCACTCCAGAGTTCATTGCTAGTCCACCAGTCCAGTTAACACAGAATTCCTTTCAAGATATAGTTAAATAATCAATGCTAAGTGCTGTACTACTACCAAAGTCACCTGACCAGGAGAGTGTGTAGCGGTGCCTTGCTCTAACTCAAACAATGACAGGAAGAGATTGTTTGTTAAATAAGATGTGATCCCTAAAAGTGTATTTATGCCATATCCAAGGGTTTCAAATAGCTCGGTGAACTTGCCTCTAAAGGCAAGGTAGCTTGCTAGATTAGATACTGCATTTCAGAATATTACAAACGTAATCAAAAAGACTCCAAAGATGAATGCTTATTCAATTGGAGTGATGTTTTCTTTTGGGGTGGAATAGGTAAAATCACTCTGCTCTGATGGAAATGAAGCAACAGCATGGACTCTCTCTACAGTTTTTGCCACCAACACCATTTAAATATAGTGGTGATCTAAGTTATTTACTGAACGATCTGAACATTTACTGATGATGTTTTGTGATAACTCCATCGCAAACAGTGCCATCTGTATACTTGACTTTTGGTATCAGTGGGTGATATAGCCCAGTTCTCCTTAATAAATGAGCTTCCGCAGTGTTTTGGAGGATAAAATTTCTCAGGTAATGATTTCTTCTAGTCTGCTAATTAGCTTATTTGTGAAACCTTGGAAGAGCCTCGTGAAGACAGCTAAAATTGTCACTGTGAATTTATTTTCTTGAATTCCTCAAATAATCCTTCCCCCAAATAACCTTTGAAAAGGTATCTTTTATTGGAAGGCAAACTTTGAAATATCCCTTTCTGTTGAACTCTGAAGTGGGATATGGAAGGCAAAGAGTAGGCACATTGGTCCCATCGGTGGTCACAGTACAATTTGGAACCCCAGCCATGCAAATCCTTCAACTAACTCCTGTGTGTTGCTAAGCTTACTGATTCAGGACAGCAACTTCATCACAGCAGCATGCTCCTCCATGCCAGCAGTCCTGACAGTTGATTTTACCAACACTAAACTGGTTAGCTATTGACATGTAGCAGTTGGGAGTGGCAAGCTTCCAGATGGCAATGGCAGGCATGCGTCCCCATATGGAGGGGAACTCTCATGTAGGTGTTCTGGTGCTGCAGCTCTAGGATCAGCTCTGCACAGATTCCTAGCAAAGTGGCCTTTGACATTGTAAAGTTCTGCCAGGGTGGGGAGGGCATAAAAGGGGGATTGTGGGGAGCTACTGCTACTCAGCATGGGATGCATGCCCTGTGTTCCACTCCTCCGCAGCGGGTGCCCGCCCGTTCACGCCCACCTGCACCCCACCCACATGCCAGGGCCCTGTCCCCCACCCCGCGCTGGCATCCAGCACACTTGGTCTGAGCCCTGATCTTTGTCCAGGCTGAGTGTTTCCTACCTGCTCCCCAAGAGCCAGCCTGAACTCGTATGCTGCGACAGCTGCTCCACTCCCTCTTCCAGGCCCTGCTCTCGCCTTCGCATCCTCCCCACCCCCCTCGCCCCCCCAACCCCAGCATGCATACACAGCGGAAACATAGCTGTGCCCCACTCTCGCCTTCTCAAGTTACTGACAGGCAGAAACAGACGTCATCCCCCCAGTATTGCCATTGCAGAAGTGCTTTCCCTCATTGTGCCCCCACTCCCTGCTGGTTCTGCCACTCCTGAGTTCTGCCACCACTGCTAGTCATCCCCAGTCTGCAGCACTATGCTGTTCCCACCAGCAAATGCTAGTTGGCAGAGTCCCAGAGTAGCTCACTGAGTGAAGCTGCTCCAGGAAAAGTCCATGCAGAAGTCAATGGGGCTAGGCACCTAATCTGCTTAGGCACTTTTGAAAATCCCACTAGGATCTCTTTGAAACTTTAGGCACCTTTGACAATCTGACCCGCGGGAGCTAATGTCAGGATTACTTTTTTTAATGGAAGTCATGACTGATACACCAACCGTATTTATGTCACACCTATGCAAATTGTCAGAACTGCATTGCAGGTTCCTAAAAGCATCTACCTAAGCTCCCACAAATCACAGTGCAGGCAATTCCGACATTTTTTTTAACCGATAGAGAGAGTGACTAGGAACATGGGACTTCAGGCAGGAAATAGTCTGCTTCTGAATGTCAGGCTTGCTAGAGACTTTTATTTTAAGTTCAAGATTCATTTCCTTCCACTGTGGGCATGAACTTACTATTATTGGAAGATAATGAGCTCCCGGCAGCTACTGTAGGTGTCATGTGGTGAAGGATACTAGGCTTTGATTAGTGGATTGTGTGTGTTTCATCTAGATCACCCCAATTTGTATTGTCTGATGCCCTGGATTTTCTTTTTTTTTTTTCCTTATTTCTCTTTTCTTTAAACGGCGTTTACAGTTATGTGCATTTTTTCTTTTAAAATTTATGGAGTTGGCTTTCGAAGCGAGCTTTCCAAGAGGCATTTTATGTAATACTTTTAGGGCTTTTGTAGATTGTGATTATATGGAAGTGGGTGGTGTTTCATGCTTTACAGGCTGATTTTGCAGTGGCATGAGACCTAATGTGCCCTCTGGATCTTTTTTTGTTGTATAGTGTAGCTATTTTAGCTCACCCCACCTCCAGATCTCAAGAATAACATTCTCTTTGGTGACTGGTCTTTTTATTCTACGAGTGTGACCAGTGCTTATTTACGAAGCTACAAAGCAGGTTGTTGGGATGTGTAAAGGTTGTGATTACATACTGTGATCCCTCCATAGCCAAAGCTCAGAGCAGGATTAGTAAGTATATTATTTTTATAAAGGAATGTGATGGCAGAAAAGAGTAGTGGTAGCTTCATTCCCTGCTAAAAAACCCCATTACAGAAAAGTAGCTAGGGGAGGAAAGGAGGAGGATTTAAAAAAAACAAAACAACCTGACAGCTCCCTTCCTATTCTCCCAGCATATATATATATATATATATATATATATATATATAGACACACACACACACGGCAATTCTTGTACGTCCTCTAAAAATGTTTGAGAAAAATTGAAAAGGTGTGTGATCACGTCATGCATAATACATGTTGCTGAGAGTATTAACAAATGAATGGAGCAAAGAGTACAAAAATTCTTCACTTACGAAGAGCAACCATTAGCCTTCCATAGCAGAACCAAAAGCATTCTCCAGTTAGGCCAGATACAACACTGTGTGCAGATATCTTAGAAGGATTATGATTAGAACGCTGCAGATAGTTCATGTAGGATCCAGAACCCACTAACATCAGAGTGAGTTAGTGAAAGCTAAGAATATCAGCCTGTGGCTCCAGCAATGTCTGATTATGTTGGCCAAAGTCCCTTGTTATACTGAAACACCTTTAATATTGATCACCTGCTTAGGCCCTTTTCTGGATCAGTGCCTATTTGCACAGCCCTAAACCTTCCACTGGCACCATCTCAGTTAGCCCCACCCACCTCTGGGTTCTCCTTGCATCTACAGCTGTGGCTGATTTGGGGAGTGGAGATATTGATGACCTCACCTTCTCCATACTCTATTGTGGGGCTGAGTGCCTGGGATCCCCAAGGTGTGCCATTTTCCTGTCTTGCAACTTGAAGGGAGGGGATACCAGGTAAGAGCCACTTGCTTCTCTTCCTTGCACCCCACCTTTCACAATTTTTGAAAATCATTGGCGAGTGGAACGAGTGGCCATAAGTATAGGAGTCTAGAACCTGAATTTCCAAGTGGACTTGCATCCACAAGTTTGTTTGGTTGCCAACCCATCATGCTAAACCCTTTAAAGCAAAGGTTCTCAAATGGGGGGGAGGGAGTGGTCATGAACTGTCAGCCCTCATGCATGTCAGTAAGGATGGCATGGGGGGGTCTTCACTTTTGTGTGGGGGGCATCAAAGCCTGAAATATTTTCAAAGGGGGCCCAAGCAAAAAAAGTTTTGCGAGCCCCCTGTTTTAGAGTTCCATTTGTGAGCCCCTCATGAACCCTGCAGGGTTCATCTATCCCTATTTATGTTGACTCCATTGCCTGGAATGTAGCAATATGCTAGATAGAGTAAGAATGCCTTCTGAATGAATCATCATTCTCTATCTCTTGATTCTCATTCAATAAAACTGAATGATATGGCCAAATCTTTCATGTGGTTTTAGCCTATAAAGCAATTTTCACAGTTCTGTTCATCACAATTCAGTTTTGTTTCCCTATTTCATTCTAGACTTGGTGAGAGAGACCTCCTCAAACAAGAAGCATTTTTGTATCTGCAGGAGTTTGTGTGCTTGGCTGACGTATTTATTTATTTTTAAAGGCTGAATGACAGGAAAAGCAAACAACTTAAGGAGTCTAGTCTAAATTTTCAAGTGTGACTAGTGAATCTGAGTGCCTCAACTTTTGGGCTTCCCCGTAGAGACACTATAAAAAGAAAATTTTCATAAAATTCTGAGCAGTTATCCTCTGAAAATTAGGCCCCTTTCAGATGTTTCCAATTGGGTAAACAGAATCACTAGTCATTTTTCCGAATATAGGCCGCTATGTCTACATTACCTGTTTGAGAGAAGATTGTTACCTTTGCTGTTCAATTTTTATACTCTTTATGCATTTTAAACTATGTTCCAAAAGATCTGTAGATATAACAAAGAATGACATAATGACAACTTTGTTGTCTGCTTCATTTTTCTTGTCTGGATGCGCTTTTATCAGAACACCTGCCTTCTAAATTTAAAACTGTTATATTCCTCCAGTAATCTCTTCACTTGGATGACAATATTTTTTGTGCAATATTAATCATTACATTGAAATATTAAATCATCCTGATCTTAGACTAGAAAGAAAAAGCAAATCAGCAGTCCAAAATACCTCTTGCTTTTTCTTTTTAAAATTGGGTTGTACTGAGTACAAGTATGTATGATACAAGGGCTTATCTTTTAAATGTTCATAAAAAGAAAAAAATCTTTCTTTCCAGCCCTGTCCTCATAAATCTCCTTATCTTAAGACCTTAATGGCATAAGCTTAACATACTGTAATAGTAGTAGGAGGCATTTCTCTAGCACCTTACATTGGCAAATCTCAATGCACCTTAAAACATTAATTAAAATTCCCACACCCTGTGTAATAATTGGGTATTATGCCTATTTCAAAGAAGGGTAAAGTGAGGTGCATAAATGTGAAGTGTGAAATTTAACACAATGAAGTAAGACGGCATGAGGCCCTATATACCACTGAGAACCTAGTTAAGATACGCACTATATGTGTAGGGCCTTAAGTAAGCACCCTTAATCAGTGTGAAATTTACCTAAGTGTCTTATCTATGGATATGCAGCTCTGTTAGTGGCAGAGTCAGGAATGGAATCCAGGAGTCCTGATTCCTGATACCCTGCTATAACTGCTCTACCAAAAGATACCTTCCACCGTACACATGACTGCAAAAGAATGTCTGGATCTTCCAGTCATTGGATGAGAGTTGCATACCTATTTTGGCCTAATTAAATCATCAAGGGTGACACGGTTGGTACAAAGACAACAGACATAGCTAGGCTGGTGAGAGATATAAAACAGATGTAACAGGGCATGTGCTTATTTAGATTTTTACAATAATATAAAGGGGGTGCCTGTGCAGAGATGGTACAAATTTAATATTGGTCAGTGTTACCGGGTTCACTCCACTCACCCCTGTGGCACTTTGTTGGGGCTCATCTGGGGATCAGCTCACCACTGGTTTGACATCGCCTCTTGCAGTTTCTCTTATGCTTTTCCCAGACTCTCATTCTGTGGCCTCTCTCATGCTCCACAAGCTGCAGTACTTCCTTTTTGTGTCTTGGTCCTCCAATCAGGTCACGAGAGTTTCCCTTCCTTTCAGAGTCTCAAAGGATCTCTAAACAAACTTTCTCAGGCTCTCTTCAAAATCCACTGCCCTTCTGTGCCATTCCCCCAGTAGCTGGTAGGGGAACGCAGGACCACTATGTATACTGGTTTCCAGCCAAGGGACCCTATAATCATCAGCTAAGGTCCATGTGGTCTCACCCTTGCTCCTGATTTCCCTAGGCTTCTTCCTATTCCTGTCTCTCAACCCTGAGAGCAAGTGTCAGCTCTCTCCCCCGGCAACCCTCTTCTGCTAGCCTCTCCCTGGCTTTATACAAGCCCAGCCTCTTCCAGCCCAGCTGGAGTTCAGGCTCAGTTAGAGCTGTCTAGCCTGCCTACACCTCACCCAGATGCACCCTATTCTGTCAAGTAGCCCCTTCTGAGCCATTTTAATGCCTTCAGGGAGCATGGGGTGAACACCCCATCACAATCAGCACATTGTTTTTAAATTATGTAAATATCCTCAGAGTACATTGGGTACATTTTGGCAAACTTCAATGCACACAGTTCTAGGTCCTCAGTTCTAGTGAAAAACCTGTTGGTCTTATTGTGGAGTGAATGAGTCTTAATGTAGAAGAGCTACATTCTAATACTGTAGTTATATAGAGAGATATACCTGTACAAAATTACTGTAAGAAGTTTAAAAATAGCATTTCAGCAGCGTCTGAGAGGTCCTTACAGAAATTGCAGTGAAACTAGATGCCCTGTCAATCCATTTATCTAAATTCCTGCAGTTCCCATTACAAGGCAGATACAACAATAATAAATATTGATCAAAGAAAGCTAATCTATATGCTAAGCATTTTTTGAGGTATTATTTCATGATGTTAAAGGTGACCACAGTACACTGTGATAGCCCCCCAACTCTTGTTATCCTTTGCGTGCTCCTACGCAGAGCTGTTCCCTGAGCATTCCCCCAGGGCCATAGATTCTGTGCTCCAGTTATGTTCCTGGTAACACTGCAAAATTACATGTTTGTTTCCTGGGTACTCTACTGTCCAAAGTCAATACTAATTTAAACCAAGTAAACACGGAAAAATAACTGTTCTTGAGGGATGTTGAAGAGCTTCATTCAGGAGTTAAGTGGGGGGGGGAATTGATGGAACGCTACTCATGCTCAGCTGGCCTCATCATCTTCCTCTCCTCCTTGCCCAGAGGTTGCTCATGCTATTCCCTCTTGCTTGGTGGCTGCTGCCCACTGCTCCTTCTCTGATGGCTGCTAGTCCATTATATTTTTCCCTGGCATTTTCTGTGGTGCTTCTCTCTTCCTTTCCTTGTTGCCTATAAAGGCAATAAAAATGATAGCTGTATGAAGAGATTTGGAAGGGATGGAACCTCTCTGGTGGATTTACAGAGAGTCCTGGTAGTCGGAAGTCTGTTGGGGAGGGGGGGAGAGGGAAGAGACTGCAGCAGCACATGGCAGCTGCAACCTAAATTGTGCTGAGGAGGGGTGGTCCCATAGATGGATGGCACTTATTGAGAAGGGAGTGTGGCCAGGTCAGCTGTTAGTGGTGAGTTGAGTCAGTGTATTTCATCAGTGGTGACCATAAAGCAAAGCTGTCCCAAAGTTTCCTCTATCCCAACAAAAACCCTTGAGGGAAGCTTAGTAGAGGTAATGCTACCATTTTTTGCTTTTCTGGGACACAAAGGATTTAGTTCGTTCAGGGAGATGGAACTTACATCTTCCTGCATTCACACCTCTGAGTCCGGCCCCATAGAAAAAGGTTTTAAAAAGACTCAGCAGAATGAAGGAATATGATCATAGGCTATAAATACCTTCAAGGTAAGAATTTAAATGAAGGAAGGGGAATATTCAGGCTCAGAAGATGGTAAAATGGGATCAGTGGCCTGCAGTTAATGAAAAAAAGTTTAAGGAAGATATTAAGAAACCATTGTTAACACTAAGAGCAAACAGGCTGTGCAAGAAACAATAAATGTTGGTGGTGGCCAGCAACATTGTGGAATCAAGATCAAGTTACATAAGAATAAAGTAGTGAGGAACACAGAAAAAAATGCAGTAAGTTAGACTAGATATACCAACTTGTTTTTTCTGGTCCCGCTATCTATGATTATGTAATTTTTACATCAAAAGTAAGGTAAAGATTCAGACACAATTGGACTGTATTTACTTGATACAAATGCAGGAAATTGTTTATAAAACTTTTTGTCAGACTTATTCTGTTACCTTGGAACAAACAAAATCCCTGACTTTGATGCTTTTATGGAGCATGCACCCAGTAATTAAAATTAAACCACTTTTAGCAGTAGATAAGAAAAGCAGTGTGTTCCTGGCAGTCTAATAGCTAATTGCACCAATGAGCATTTAATTGTATGTGTGCGTGTCCATGTTCTTATGCAGTATATACTCATATAGAAAGGGAGTATCCCAGTAACATAGCATTAAAATTACAAATATTTCTGACCATAAGTGCTGTTACCTCTGGAACAATTTGTGTGTCAAGTCCACACCTGAGTTAACCAGGACCAAAGAGTAAATCAAATGTAATAGATAAATTGCTGGTTCTCCCTCTGTACCTGACCTGTGCTTTTTCACTGGTTGCAGGGATCCTATTCCCCTGTAAATCAGAAAATGTTCTCACATGCTGATCAAATGGCTTAGTGTTGGAATCTGAACCTGCGCTATGCAAAGGGTCTGGTGTCTGTTTTGGAAATTTCTATATATGTCAGTCTGGAATAAATCACCAAACTGCTTGCCCAACTCCAATGTTTCCTCCCATTATACTGCCTTAAACACGGGGAGCTGTTTTGTTGGACTAATACATCCAACAAGATGTATGCCTATATTAACTGAATTTTATCTGTCTAATCTATGAAGTTTGGATCCTCTCGTGGTTCTAATCTTACCATTCTGAGTATATAGTGTGAATTGTGGTTCCAATTTGCCCTCTCAATGTATTTTATTGATATTGTGCAGGAGTCTGTCCTAGGTTGGCTTATTTTACCATACATTTTCAAACAATAGGTGCACTTAGCAGCTATTATGGCTTTGATTATCATTTATATACAGATGCTATACAAATCTGAATCTCATTTTTTTTTGTATCGCCAGAAGTTCTATTTCTCCTTCTAGTGACTCTCTAATTAGATACATACTAACCTTTTATTATCAGACATGGATAAAACAAATTCAGTGTTTTGGCCCTGTCAGGTGCATTTCATTTCAGAATCTAGAGGTAAAGTCTTCCTATGTTCCTCCTGCCCCATGACATGGATACAAGGCATAATTTTTACTGTAATTTATTTTTTCAGTCTTGTAATAATTCTGTAGTTGTCTCATTCATTTACTTACTGTCATGTAGAACTGAGCATATCTGGTGACTGGTGCATGCTCTGATTCTCTCTGGTTGGACTATTGTTGTAATGTTCTGTTGGTTTAATCTGTCCAAATAGTAGTTTACTCATACTCAGGTGGGCCCTGTTTCTCTTATGGGATCCTATTACCTAAACATCTGCTTTTTTCCTTTTCTCACTCAGTTTCAGGTTTTCACTGTGGCATTGAAAACCCTTCATTGTAGCTGCATAATTTCCTTTCTGTATATATACTCTATCAGAAAATGTACTCCATTTCTGCTCTGTTTTTAGAATTCAATCTCCTACCATTTGCCCGTTTTATTTATATGGCTTTCATCCAGGTTGTTCCACTGTAGTGGTTCACTTTTGACCCAGAGTTTCAATTTGAATCAGAACATGAAACTTATTTTTCTAGATACCAATGACTTGCATTTTTGTATTTCCTTGGGATTTTATTTATATATGTAGCACTTTGGAGTGTGTGAAAAGCATTTTACTAAATTTGTAACAAAATTATGGGTAGTACAGCACTGTCATCTTGCAAGTTACAAATCAACATCAGTGAAAATCTTGTTCGGCTTCCCATTTTAAGGAGGCAGCAAAGAAAACTGCATGCATGCAACAGAGACTGACTGTTTAGCTGGTGGTATGTCAAAGTAAATGTTGGGTTGACAATTACAGCTTTCTCAGGGACTAATATTTTCCAACCAAATTGTTTTTATGGAGTGCAACTTTGGAAGCAATGGTAGTATTAAGCAGGCTCATGAAGTACGAAGCAAGTTTAGAATTACTAGTTTGTAGGATTTGATGTGTTTATTTTTCAAGGTGATTTTCTCTTTTTAAAATGTATTATGGGTTAATTCTTCTTCCATCTTTTTATCGTACCAAGACAAAGAAAAGAAGAAGTACTTAAAATGGGTTGGCTATTTTATTCTTGAAGATTTTCAGTTGGATTGCAAGAGGCGAGACTTGAATGAAATGTGTCACTTGAACATATTCTGTATGCTAAAAATAACTGCCCTAAAATAAGAAAAATATGGTAGTAGGTGTCAAGCTGGATGAGTGCTGGAGATCTGGGTTCAAAATCGTTGCTTTGTTCACAAGTATAAATCATTGGGTCCAATCTTCTAGTACTTAATGGGTATGTAGTAAGCCAAATTCTATCCTGATTTACATACTGTGTGACCCCACTGCAGTCAGTGAGGTTGTATGGGAGTGTAAGATAGGGCAGAAGTTGGTCTAATATCTTTAAAAATTGGAAGTTAAATCCTATTGAGGAAAATAGAAAGGAACATGAATTCTGGCAAATCAAGTGCAAAAGTATAATGATCCAGGCCAAAAAAGAATTAGAAGAGCAACTAGCAAATGACACAAAAATTAACAGCAAAATTCCTTTTAAGAACATCAGAAGCAGGAAGCCTGTCAAACAAGCAGAGCAACCAAATGGACGATCAAGGTGCTAAAGGAAGACAAGGATGTTGTGGAGAAGCTAAATGAATTATTTGCATCTCTCTTCACTGCAGAGGATGTGAGGGAGATTCCCACTCTGAGCCGTTCTTTTTAGGTGGCAAATCTGAGGAACTGTCCCCAATTTAGGTGTCAGTAGAGGAGATGGTGAAACAAATTGATAAATTCAACAGCAATATAGTCACCAGGACCATGTGGTATCCACTTGAGTTCTGAAGAAATGCAAATATGAACTACTAACTGAGGTATTTAACCTATAGCTTAGATCAGCCTCTGTACCAGTTGACTGGAGGATAGCTAATGCAACACTGATTTTTAGAACAGAGATGATCCTGGCAATTACAGGCTGGTAAGCCTAATTTCAGTACCAGGAAAATTGGTTGAAACTATAGTAAAGAACAGAATTAGTAGACACGCAGATGAACACAGCATGCTCAGGAAAAGTCAACATGACTGTTGAAATCATGTCTCACAAATCTATTAGCATTCTTTGAAGGTGTCAATAAGAATGTGGACAAGGGTGATCCAGTGGATATAGTGCACTTGGTCTTTCACAGAGCCTTTGAGAAGATCCCACACCAAAAGTTCTTAAAGTAAATAGTCACGGGATAAGAGGGAAGGTCCTCTCAGGGATCAGTACCTGATAAAAGACAGGAAAAAAAAGGGGGGGGGGGGAATAAACAGTCAGTTTTCACAGTGGAGAGAGGTAAATAGCAGGGTCCCTAAAAAGGTCTGTACTGGGACTAGTGCTGTTCAAAATATAAATAATGTGGAAAAAGGGGCAAACAGTGAGGTGGCAAAGTTTGTAGAAGATACTATCTTGAGGAATTTTGTAAAGTCCAAAGCTGATAGTGAAGAGTTACAAAAGGATCTCACAAAAATGAGTGGTGAGGTGACAAAATGGCAGATGAAATTCAATACTGATAAATACAAAGTAATGCACATTGGAAAACATAATCCCAACTATGCATACAAAATGATTATGTCTAAATTAGCTGTTATCACTCAAGAAAGAGATCTTGGAATCATTGGGGATAGTTCTCTGAAAAATCTGCTCAGTGTGCAGCAGCGGTCAAAAAAGCTAAGAGAATATTAGGCACCATTAGGAACAGGATAGATAATAAGACAGAAAATATAATGCCACTGCATAAACCCACATCTTGAATACTGCATACAGTTCTGGTCACGCTATCTCAAAAAAGGTATACTAGAATTGGAAAGTATATGGAAAAGGCCTGGGATATAGAACAGTTTCCATATGAGGAGAGATTAAAAAGACATTTGGACATTAGGAAAAAGTTTTCAGTAGGAAGGTGGTGAGGCACTGGAATGAGTTACCTAGGGAGGTGGTGGAATCTCCATCTTTAGAGGTTTTTAAGATGTGGCTTGACAAAACCCTAGCTGGGATTATTTAGCTGGGGTTAGTCCTGCTTTGAGCAGGGGGTTGGACTAGATGACCTCCTGAGATCCCTTCCAACTCTAATATTCTATGACAGTAGTTCATCTTAGAAAAGAGATGACTAAGGGGAGATATAACAGAGGTTAATTATTTCAAGAATGGTGTGGAGAAAGTGAATAATGAAGTGTTATTTGCCCCTTTATGTAGCAGAAGAGCCAGATGTTACCCAATCAAATTAATGGACAACAGATTTAAAACAAACATAAGGAAGTACTTCTTCACTCACACAGTCAACCTGGGGATGTTATGAAGGCCAAAAATATATCTGGGTTTAAAATAAAAGAATTGGATAAGTTCATGGAGGACTTAATAGATATAGGTAATAATAAGAAGTTCATGGAGGACTTAATAGCTATTAGCCAAGATGGTCAAGGATGTAACGTCATGTTCTGGGTGTCTCTAAACCTCTGTCTGCCACAAGCTGGGACTGTATGACGGGATTAATCACTCAATAGTTTCTCTGTTCTGTTCATTCCATCTGAAGTATATGACACTGGCCACCGTTGGAAGACAGGATACTGAACTAAACGGACCATTGGTCTGACCAAGCATGGTCGTTCTTATGTTCTCCACTTCACACAAAAAAATTTAAAATATCAGAGATTGTGACAGAACTGGCATTCTCTGATTAGGAGAGACTCAGCAATGCAGGTCAAGACTGAGGTGCGTTCAGAGATTTGTGCTATGGAAGCTTGTATAGTGTTTGCCTGCCTCCAGCCAGCAGTGTTATGAGAGTTCTCTTTCATGTACAAAAAATTCCTTACACGTTGCAAAATCAGGTGAAAGACAGTGATTTCAGACTTTCCCAGCCTGTGTCTTCAGAATCACTGAACCTTTCTCCCATGCCTCATTTCCTGCAGGTGCCAAACATGTTTAAAGCTAGGAAGTTTAATCTAAAATAAATTGAAATTAATCCTCATGGAGCAAGAAGAATATCTCATTCACGGAGGGTAATTATATTTCTTTCATTTATAGAGAGAAAATGATTTTGTTCACTTTCAAAAGAAACTTTTACTATAGCAGTTCACAAGATTTTGTGAAAGAAACTAACATCCATCCTTCATTGGCGAGAAATCCTGTGTTTCCTGGGATTACTGTTTTTCTCTAATCTAATTCATTATCAGCTATAGCAGGAGGGAAAGAGCAGCAGGGTTTTTCAGCCTCTCTGCAACTGAGGAATTGTCAGTATCTTTCAGTGAAAGTGGAACACAGGAGTTGCTGTACCAGATCAGACCAATAGCCTAACTATTTCAGTATCTTGCCATTGACAGTAGCCATTGCCAGCTGCTTGAGATGAAGGTAATCTCTTCACACCCATCAAATGCACTCACACCATTAATGCATCTGTCAATTCATACAGTATTGTAGAGGGGTGTGTTGTGGTGATGGAGGGAATTCTTTCTTCCTGTCTGCAGTGATGAGCTTTCACATTGAAACATGATTTGATTACCATTATTATATTAACTCAGTACTTGCAAATGTTGGTAAGGGCTATACAGTTATTAAGGATGGGCAAATCTGAAAAGATTAGAGGTTAAGCCACAGTAATTGATGATCCTTTAATACAGACCTAGTATGGGGATGTATGTTACCACACCAGTCTCTGGTAGTGAAAAAGGGCCTTAAAATTGGTGTATCTGTAATTTAAATGCAATTTTCATTCACCTGAAGGACCCTTTGTACTGCCAGAGCAGGGTAAAATAGCCTCAGTACACATGTGAATCGGGCCCCGGACTACAGGGTTCTTCTTGGTTTTCCACTTCCCCATTCACCCCTCCCTCATTTACCATCCAGATTCCAGGAATGGGACGCTAGAACATGGGGTTTTCTGGAGTGCTGTCATCACTCTCTAGTTTGATGACATGCTCACGACATTAGAGTAAGACAAATATGAACCTGCTATGATTGGATTTAATGTAGTAAACTTTAACCTGACTGGATGTTTGTCTTTTTCAGCCTTTTCCCCCAACCATTTGTAAGTGACTATTGAGTGCTGAGGTCTTTCCAAAATTTTCCCAGTAATACACTGTGTCTGGCTTTATAGCCAACCTTAACGAATAGGAGACTGGGCTCCAAAATTAGGATTTAGGTTCAGATTGTAAAAACATCTCCCACAGGACTATGGAGGAGTTCAGATCCAGGTATTTGGTAAGGGAAATATTAATCCCTAATTTTCGCAAGAATGAGCTAATTTCAAGTGTTAAAGAATAAAAGCAAAGCATTAGACCAATGCACCTAACGTAACTCTCTGCAGCTTCAGTTTTAACCCAGATGATCAGCAAATGTAAAATGGATGTGGCACTGTTAAAATACTTAAATTACTTATGGTGGAATGAGCAAGCACTCCATTCCCCCACACCCAGAATTAAAAAAAAAAAAGAGAGAAAAACCCTAGTTGGCACCAGAAGGAAATGAGTCATTCTTAATGCTACTGGAAAGCTAATTCTGCCTGGCTTCAAAGAAAAACATGAAAGGATGTTTTACCATCTAACTAGGTGCTGAACGAAGAGCTTTTCCACACTGTTGTGACCAAGGTTGAGGTCACAGATAAGTTTTGCTTGCTCACTAGTAATCTGAAATTATAATTAAATAAAGCTTATAAAAAATGTCATTGACACATACTAGGGAATTTAATTGACAAGTTGGAAAGTGCTTTCCCTGTTTTCTATTGCAGTATGAGCAGCAGAAGAAAATTTAGAGATAAATCAGAAGAAAATTATTAGACGTCCTCTTCTTTGCTAAACAAAGGAGCTAAATATTCTTCAGGAGATCCCTTCTTTACCCCACCTCTGTGAAATCCACTGCTTCATTGTATGTTTTTCCATTTATGCTTAAGAGATTCTTCCTTTTTCCCTGCTTGTTTCCTTTATCATGTTGGACAGCTAGTGGCCAGACACTGAAGTGGATTTAATTAGCACAATCCCCCAACCACATGATGGAGGGATTCATTGTATGGATGTGTATGTTCTACCTGTGGTCCGCAGACCTCTGATGGTCCACGAGGCTACTATGGGGGGGGTGTCCTATGGAAAAGAAAAATAACAACATTCTCACCAAGAAAATGTACATTTCAAATAAAACTAGTAGTATGTGGTGGTCTGTGAAATGTTTGGAGGTTGAAAAGGGGTTCACACACTTGTCAAGGTTAGGAACCACTGTTCTACATATTACTGTAGTCAAGTCTAAATTAAAAGAGAATTAAAGGAGGGTAGTATAATTAATGTCAATCAACAGGGATTTGTGGAAAATAGATTGTCAGACTAACTTGAGATATTTTTGGATGAAATTAAAAGTTTTGTTGATAAAAGTTAGTGCTGATGTAATAAACTTAGACTTCTGAAATGCATTTCACTTGGTACTGCATTATGTTTTCATTAAAAAGGTAGAATAATATAAAATTAACATAACGCGATAAGTGGATTAAAAGATGGCTAACTTGATAAGTCTCAAAATGTAATTGTAAATGGGGAATCATCATAAAGTATGGGTGCTTCTAATAGGGTCCCACAGGGATCAGTTCTTGGCCCTATGCTATTTAACATTTGTATCAATGCCCTGGAAGAAAAAAATTAAATTATCACTGATAAAGACTTCAGATTCACAAAAATTGGGGGAGTGGTAAATAATGAAGAGGACAGGTCACTAATATACACAGTTCTTTGGATCACTTGTTAATCTGGGCACAAGTGGACAATGTGTGTCAAATACAGCCAAATGTAAATGTGCACATTTAGGAACAAAGAACATAGACCATACTTACAGTATGTAGGACTCTATTTTGAGAAGGAATGACTCGGAAAAAGATTTCAGGATGAAGGTGAATAATCATCTGAACGTGAGCTCCCAGTGTGACGCTGTGGCCTAAAGGGCTAATGTGATTCTGGGATGCATAAATAAAGGACTCTTGAGTAGGAATAGACAGGTTATATTACTTCTGTATTTGGTACTGGTGTGACTGCTGCTGGAATACTGTATCTAATTCTGGTGCCCACAGTTCAAAAAGGAAGTTAATAAATTGGAGAAGGTTCCAGGAAGCACCATGAAAATGATTAAATGATTAGAAAACACGTTTTACAATAATAGACTCAACGAGTTCAATCTATTTAGCTAAACAAAGAGAAAGCTAAGCGGTGACCTGATTACAGTCCGTAAGTACTTACGTAGGGAACAAATATTTAATAATGAGCTCTTTAGTCTAGCAGAGAAAGATATAACGTGATCCAATGGCTGGAAGATGAGGTTAGACAAACAGACTGGAAATAATGTGTAAATTTATAACAGTGAGAGTAACTAATTATTGGAATAATTTACCAGGGGTTGTGGTGGATTCTCCATCACTGGAAATTCTTAAATCAAAATAGGATGTTTTTCTAAAGGAGAAGTTCTATGGCTGTATCTTTACACACACCTTCCCCTCCCCCTCCCTTCTCCATGGCATACAAAGTCAGTACAGACAAGGCAATAGTTGATTCCCTACTATAGTAGAAAACAATTGGGATAGGAAACCATTAGTACCAGCCACTAGTTGAAGAGTCTATATATCTTGTAGAACACCTCACCCCATCAGTAGATAACTTGAATAAGTAACCTGTTCCATCCTGCCACAGACTTTTTCAGCAGCTAGAGGGACCACAGGATTAGGTTCCCCTCTGCTTCAATGCAGAGAATAAAGGATATTAAATTGCCTACATTTAGACAAAATCTAATCTAACAGACTACAAATCTTCTCTGGTGTAACTTTAACAGATGAGTGAGAAGAGTGTTCTGTGAAGAGGCCAAGATATTTTCCAAAAGCTCAATTTTTTTTTTCATTTTTTATTTTTTATTATAGGGGTGTCTTCAGGCCTCAGTCAGGATCTGCACCATTGTGTTATCCATGGTGCAAACACAGAGTACAAGACAGTGGCTAGGTCTATACTGACGGTGGCAAATTCGCCACCATCAGATCAATTTCTCTGGATCGACTGAGCAGTCAGTAAAGAGCCGCTCGGTCAATCCAGAAATTGACCTACAAAAACCACTTCTGAAAAAACCTCTGAAAGTGTCTCAGCGCAGCATGGATGCCGCACAGAACAGAAGTAGCAGAGTCGATGTGAGTTACGCAAGTTTTTTACGTCACTTGCGTATCTCCCGTCAACTGCTGCCGAATCTTGGAGGTAAGTATAGACCAGCCCAGTGTCTGCCCTGAAGACCAGTGGATGGAAATCACAAGGACCCACCGTTTGTCTGGTCTTTGTCATATTTCTGGTTCAGAGAAATGAGGGTGAGTGAGTGAGTGAGTGAGTGAGTGAGAGAGAGAGAGAGATAATGAACTAAATTCATCATTGGTTTAACTCTAGTGAAGTTAATGGAACTGTACCACGAATTATGTTGATTGAACATGTTTATAAAGTACTGTATGGCAGAGTATAAATATTACATATTCACTCAGAAGTTTTTTTCTTTTTGTTTGCATCAGAATGATGTCCTGCTCTCTGCTTCATAAAACAGAAACCTACATTTTTACAAAGCAGGCTTAACAAATGACACAATATAAAATGTTGAGATATATACTGAAAATAAGGGGTTTTGTGATGTATGCAGTATTCTCTGTATTGCAATACTGAATCTCTGACTTTCCGTTCTGAACGGTAACAGTGGCACATGATTCTCAAGGTGTATCAGGTGCTGTGTATGTCAAATTCTTGCTAAAAAGGGACCATCGGTTATCTAAGCCAAAAATCTGTCATTGTGTATGTAATGGGTTGATCTGAGTCAGATCTCGTGCTACATTGTTGGTCAAAGGCTGCCAGATTGCTGTATTCCTTGTAACTGCTTCAAAACTTCATGAATTTAAACAAGACTGTAAACTCCTAGGTTCATATCATATGTTTTCTGTACTGAGCCTGGCACAACAAGGTCCTGCTTGTGAGATGGGGCACTGTGGTGCTACCTCATTTCAAATAATAGCTATAATCCTACTTTTGTTACTTGATATTCACTGAGGTCTGATCAAATAATAGTGCAGTTAGTACAACAGTTGATAGCAGAACAAATATTTAATGCAGTGTTTCTCAACCGGTGGGTTGCAAGTCCAGGTGTGTGGGGGGAGGAAGCAATCAGTGGGATTGTGAATCATTGAGAATTATACTATAATCTAAAGCAAAGTGAATCTTACTTCCCAGCTCCCTGCACAACCTTATCTTTCCAGGTCAAGTATTAAGGCAGAGTTACAATAAAAAAAACCTAACATACTACATTATATATTACTTATTCAGGATTAGGTTTATAGTCAAAGACCTTTGCTAAAGATTTTGTCTTATTGGTTGGGATCACTCTTCTAAGTTTACTAAAAAGGGGGACCAAATTTCTAAATACCTATCCTCTTTTCTACAAGTCGCCACTGTCAGATCTACTTGTGTGGTCAGTGTAGACTCGCTCAATCAATCAGGAATTTGAGGCAGTAAATCCACCCCTCAAGTGATGTTGGGCTGTGTCGATGGGAACTGGGCAGTACAGGGAAGATGGCACGCAGAAGGGAAGCACAGCAGTCAACGGGACTTAAACAAGCTACTCTGTGTAGCTTGCATAACTCCCGTCGACTGCCGCCGAATTGCCCGGTAAGTATAGACCAGGGCTTAGTGTGAAAGCTTTTCCATTACAAGGACAATCCATATTTTATTATATCACAATTCCAGAGGAGGAATCACATTGTTTCAATAATGTGCAAAGTCTAGTTGCTAACAATATAAAAAGAGAAATTAATATGTTCTGTTTAAAATGTCAATCCCTTACTGGAGCACTAAGTAAGCAGGTTAGGGGATTTCTAGGAAGCCAGCATTTTGTCATAAAATGAATCTAGTCAATGATTTCCTCTTTCTCCACTGTCTATTTCTGGACACAACCACACATGTGCAAATATGTTCCTCTTTCCCCACAACTTCTCCAATAGAACACCTTTCTAGTAGGAAAAATATGATGAATCTTAATTGGAGTCAAATACCATCTATATAACAGTTCACCAAAAATTGCTTATGAGCTGCACAAATAGAAGCTATATAGCTCCTTTCCTACATAGACCCACTCTCCTGGATCAATTTCTTCGGATTCCTCTCTCATCTTTTCATCTGTGTTCTCTTCTTAATAACATCCCTTTTCAATCAAAATTATCATACAAATTCAACTTTTTGTTCAAGCTTGCTCCTGAGTCAGCTCCTCAAATGTGGTTAAAGGTCTAGATAGAACCCCCCCGGTATACAGATTTCACAATAAAATGTTTGACTTGTAAATATTGAAAATATGGGATCATTATATGATATTATCATATGTGGTAACCTGCCAGCTTCCCTGGGTGGGTCTCACACTTTTACCTCTCTTCAGGGACCAGGGCACCCCCAGCTACCCCATCTCCCCTGGCTGCTGAGGAGTTTTGTCACCTGGTCTGGGAGGGAACCTTCTCCTCTAGCTGCCACAAGCCTTCTAGCAACTTCCTCCTAGTTTGTTCCCTCTGCCCCTCCTCTTGGGAAGGCAGGGTTTAAGTACACTGGGCGGAGCCCTTCATTGGGTCCAGGTGTCTCTAATTGCCATGCTGTAATTATTCCTCTGCCTGCAGGGCGAAGGGCCTTTAACCCTTTAGGGCCCACATAGTGGCCCTGGTATATGCTTTGGTAGCCCTCTGGCCTGACTTTACCACATATATTATTAATATTATATCTATCTATCTTAGTATGATTTCAAATCAAGACCAGGAACAACTGTCAAAACTGAGTAATATTAGCCTTGACCCAAAACAAATAGTCACTTTGATATTTCCTAGGGATAAATTCCTGGTTAATAATGGAAACATCTAAGAGTGAGGGCTTCAGCAACAGGAATTTAAAAAAAATTGCCCAAAGCAAAATTTCTTCTTAACCCAATAATTACTATGGAACAGCTACGATGTCTCTATTATTAACCCAATTGATCCCAGTTTTTAATTGTGATGTATAATAATAATAAACCAAATAGGGAAAGCTAGTCCACCTCACTCTTACTTTATAGGCTTATACAGAGCTTTAGAACTCATCCTTTATCTTTTATGAATTTTAAAAGCACATCCTGCCACTTTTTAACGTCACGTCAGAGATACAAAGAAGGATACACTAAGACAAAAATAAGAACTTTGGGAAGACATTCATCTTTACTGAGGTTACTCTACCTAGCCAAGAAATTTCATATTTGTCCCATGCCTCCAAGTTTATTATATTATTCCATGTTAGAGAGTAATTTGCCTTCACAAGATTTGTATGTTTCTCTACAAGATTTATTCCTAAATATTTTAAAGATTCCTTTACCCATTTAAATTTATGTAGCTGCCAACAGTTTGTTTTGACCCTTTAGGAACAGTATTTCCTAAAATTTCAGATTTATTATAGTTTATTTTGAAGCCTGATACCTATCCAAATTTCAACATCAATTGTTCTATAATTATTAACACGGCTTATAGATTCTGCAAATATGACAAGATGTCATGAACTACAAAGTTATTTTGTGTTCTAATCCAGAAGGCATTTTGATGCCCTTTTCCAAAGATCTGTTTCTCACAATTATTGCAAATGGCTCCATTGCCAAAGCAAATGATGTGTGTGGCGGGAGGGGTTGGGGGGGAGAATGGGAGGGAATATGTGGAAACGCTGTCTCAAAGCCCTAGATAAATTAAAAGGAGGGAAATGATGACCATTAAGCAAAGCAGATACTCAAGGTTGAGTATATAGGACTGATATGCCCTTATAAATCTGTTTATCAAAACCAAGCCTTACTAAAATCTTTCTGAGGTACTCCCACTCCATCCACTCGAAGACTTTCTCAGCATCCAAAGAAAGCAGCATGCAAGAAGAATTGCTATAATTGACATTATAGATCAAATTCAGAGCTCTCCTAATATTATCATATAGATGCCTGCCAGTAATAAACCCAGGTTGGTTAGGGTGAACATATTTGGGCAAGGTGACACTCAGTCCTTTTGCTAGTGCTTTGGCATAAATTTTAACATCCACATTAATTTTAAAAAATAGGTCTGTGTGGTGCACAGTTGGTAAGATCTTTTGTTTTGTTAGGAATTACCTCAATTTTTGCTTCTTTCCAAGCATCCTGCAGTCTTGTTCCTCTGCACTATACCAGTACAAAATTCAGTGAAAATAGAAACTCTATAATACTCCTCAGAAAAGCCATCAGGATTTGTTCTTTACTGGATTTTAAATTCTTAAATGCATTTTCAACTTCCTCTGCAGCAATTTGCCTATCAAGAGCTGTGACATCATCCTCTGAGAGCTGAGGTAGTTTCACACTTCTCATCTATCTATTTAAAAGTTCAGGGTTTAGATGTTCTGAAGTGTACAAAGCATGGAAAAAGTTAGCAAATGTTTCATAGATCTATTTGATGCCAGTTACTAAATCTCCTTTTTATTTCTAATCAGAGGGATGGCTGATGCATCCTGTTTCTTTTTTTAAATGTTTGGCTAATATCTTTATTGCTCTTTTCATAATAGATCTTTTAATGTATCTCAGGGCTGGTCTATGCTGCTGCTGCTGGTTGACAGGCGATACGCAAGCTACATAACATAGCTTGCATATCTCTCGTTGACTTACTCACATTGCCATACTGCAACATCTTCACTGCGCTGCATCAATGGGAGAAGCCCTCTGGTCGACACAACCTTATTCCTTTCAGGAAGATGGATTAATGGCATCTACCAGAGAGGTCTCCAGACCTGCTCAATCGATCCCACTGCATCAATCCCTGCTGCTGCAGCAGTGAAGATATACCCTCAGCCTTACTTGCTTGTAACAGGTTAATCTTCCATCTCATCTCATTTATTTTCTTAGACACCCTTTTAGATCCTGTAGAATTATGTCTGCCTTCCAAAATAGAAAGTTCTTTTACCAAACTTTCTTCTTTAAGAACTCTCATCTTTTTGAGGTATGGTGTTGTATTTAAAAGGATTTCTCCCTCATTACCACCCTTCCAGCATCCCAGGGAACATTTTGATTAATCTCTTCCTTATCATTTTCTTCTGTATACTTCTGAAAAATTTCTTCCAGCTCTTGAATTCTAAAGGTGTCATACAACACAGCTGTATTCAACTGCCATGGCCTTTTGTTTTTCCACTGAGTCCCAATCTTTAATCTAATATATGCAGAAGCATGATCAAACTAAATTATAATCCCAGATTAGTTGTTTTGACTGAATTAGCCATTGTCCTAATAAAAAGATCATATCTATCCTGGAATAGGATCCATCAGTAGAAGAATAATATGTATAGTCCCTGACATCTGGATTCATTTCCCAGTTAACATCCACTGGACCCCAAGTGATGCAACAAATTTGCACTTGTTCTTCCTGAACACCCTCTGTGTACATTTAATTGATCCAAAGTGCAATTAAGCACCTCATTAAAATCCCCTCCAGAATAATATCCCCTTCCCTAAAACTTCCAAAATAAGTGATTTTGCAGAGCAGAGGGTGATAAATCCCTCAGCTGATTTGTTCACCCTGGCCGAGGGGGCTGGAGCAGCTGCGGTACTGATTAAACTGAGCCAGAGCCAGGACTAATGAGGTGAAGGGGAACAGCTGGTGACCTGGCCAGGGAAGATATATAGGCCAGGGCAGGAAACCAGAAGGAGGGAGGGGCATGACCAACCCTGAGTCTCCAAGCCCCTAGAGTGCCTGTGCCAAAATGGAGGAGACTCTTCAGTTGCTAGTGAAAACAGTGCAGCAAATACAGCAGTCCCACCATGTGGATGGCAGGTGCTGATATCCTGGCAGGCCAACTAGCCGAAGAGCCTCCAGTACTTCATAAAGGAGCAGGCTGCTGCCCAACAGTATATGGTCCAGTGAATGGTGAGTCCAGTGAGTGGGGAAGGTGCCAGAGATCTGTAAATTGGGCCTGAGTGATGACCTTGATGCATTCTTTGGGATTTTTGAGAGGGTGGTGATGGCAGCTGGCTGTGAAATGGTGAGGTGGGCCCTGTGCCTTTCTCTGTATTTAGGAGACAAGGCACAAGCTGCCTATATGGCTTTGTGGGAGGCCCCAGCCAGGGTCTATGACATCGTGAAAGCTGTTGTACTGGACTGGGTTGGACTATTGGCAGAATGGTTCCAGCAAAAATTCTAGACAGCCAAGTGGACTGCATTTGCCCAGAGACTGATGGACTGGGCTACCTGGTGGTTGCGACTGGCCACCCAGATGGTGGAAGAGGTGTTAGACACTATAATTCTTGAGCAGTTCCTACAAAGCCTACCAGAAACTGTCCGGGTTGGGGTCCAATGCACCAGCCGGGCTGGGTGGCAGAATCTGTTAGATTAACAGAAGAGTGTGTGGAGGTGGAGGCATAGAGGAAGGCGGGGAAAGCTACCAAGGATATGGAATGAGGGGAGAAGGACCCTGGAGCCTATGCCCAAGAAAGGAACTGAGTAAGGGAGCAGCAGGGGCTGACATGTTGGCAGTGTGGCCATCCTGGCCACAAGAAACAAGACTGTTTGGATATTGAATGCGGACTAGCAGGCTTTTCTGGGCTGGTAGGCAGCCCAGGGTATGGCCGTTGGGCACCATCCCTGTCCAGAAGGGGAGGAAACCCCAGTGGGGTTTGGTGGACCCTGTTTCCACCCAATCACTCCTCTGGCAGGGGCTGGTGAAGCTGCAATAGGTAGTACCAAAGGCCAGGGTAGCGGTGTAGTGTGTCCA
Organism: Mesoclemmys tuberculata; assembly: GCA_007922155.1. Lineage (NCBI taxonomy): Eukaryota > Metazoa > Chordata > Testudines > Chelidae > Mesoclemmys > Mesoclemmys tuberculata. The sequence goes on from ML675613.1 coordinate 48,553,435, forward strand.
GGGGGAGACCAGGTGATACCCACTGGCCCAGGTGCCCCTTGAGGCCAACAGGAGGTTTAATTGGCAGCAGGTCAGGGTAGTAGGGGGATTGCCCTACCTGGTCCTGTGGGGGGCAGACTGGGGACCTTCTTCCAGGCAGTCGAGAGGACAGGAGGGGCCATCCGAGGAGGAAGGAAAGAGTAAGGGGATGCAGGGCCCCTCAGAAGACAATACCCCTAGATGTAAGCAAGGAGAAGTGGAAGCAACTAACCTCCTAAGACCTGAGGGAGAGGGAAGGGGGCAGGAAACCCACAGAGGGGAGAGGGCAGGTAGCCACAGTCCTCATTGCCCACAGGTGCATCAGAGTGCTGGACCTAGGAGGGGAAGGGACACCTCTAAAAGTGGTGCCTGGACCCAGCAGGGTGGGGGGTCTGTCAGAGTTAACCCTGTAGAGGTGGGGGTAGTGGTGACCCCAGAGATGCTTAAGGGGCCCAAGGGCCTAGCCGGCCAGGATGCCCAAGAGAAGAAAAAGACCAAGGAGGAGTCCCAGGAGAAGGAAAAAGCCCAGCCAACGCAGGGGTCTGAGTGTTGGATCTGTGGGCTGTAGGGACATAGTGGGAGGAGTGCCTGTATGGAGGATGGGCAGGGCCACAGAGAAGAGAGCCCCAGAGGAAAGACCCTGTGTGTCCCCAGGGGAAAGGGGATGAGCTGCCTCAGAGTGGCCAGCATAGCTGGCCAAAAAGACATAGGGGTTGGGTGAACGGGTTGGTTCATTAAAGGGGGGAGGTGTGTGACAGAGCAGAGGGTGATAAACCCTTCAGCTGCCTCTGTGAGCAGTGGCCCGGGGACTGGAGCAGCTGTGGTACTGATTAGGCTGAGCCAGAGCCAGGACTAAGGAGGTGAAGGGGAACAGCTGGTGACCTGGCCAGGGAAGATGTATAGGCCAGGGCAGGAAACCAGGAGGAGAGAGGGTTGTAGCCAAACAGGGCAGGGGATGACTGAGTCAGTCTGCCTATTGGTCAGGAGGGGTGAGCAACCCTGAGCCCCTAGACTGCTTGGAGCAGGAACTGGGAACTGACTGTATGTACTGTAAATAAATGAGCACAGATGACTGCAAATGAAAAGGCTGCGAGTTCTTTGATTCTGGGGAGTGGAACCCACAGGAAATAGGGGATGTGGTAGGCTACATGGATCCAAAAAAAAAAGATTGTCTTTTATTGGGAGCACATATATTAGCTAAGGTAAAATATTTACCTTTAAAGGATGTCTTAATTAAAATCTAATGGCTCATTGTTACTGTGAGTTATGCTGAAACAATAAAAAGCAAGCCGTTAGCAGCACCACTCTTCTATTAGGTTATCCTGGAGAGTCGGATGATAGCTGTGTCCAAGAAGTATTCAGATATTTATCATTTCTCTTTGTGTTTCCTCTACATAGATCATACTAGGAAAATCCTTTTGCAGTGAGCACACTAACTATCCTTTGCCTTTTTGTTGAGTTGTTCATCCCCTTCCCATTAACGGTAATGACATTAATAAAGTCATCCCTGAGTCCACTGCTCTTGCCTAGTGTACGTTATCCTTTGCTAAAAGCAAGGGGGTCTCCTCAGCCACATGGCAGGTCTCCATTATATCTGAGCCTCTTCTTTAAATAGGGTATTTGAGCTAGTTACCACAAATGTATAAATTCTGAGCCTTAACTTTTTAATCTTTTAAAACGTATAGCAATATTTAACATCTGCTTCTGTTCTCTTATCCCCATCTATCTTTCCTGCCATTTTAATGACAGTCTAAATGGGAGCCCTCATTTGGTTTTTATATTCTTTCTAAGAATTGTGGTCATTTGGTATAGTTCTCTTCACTTTCTAGGGGCAGAGGTTGACAGATCTGGGAAAATTTGTAGGGACTGATTAAAAATAATCATTTGGTTCAGCTCTCTCCCTTATTGCTTTCAGTATTTTAGCCTCATCTTGATAGTAGTGTAAACAGACTCTCTAACCTCTTGGTCAGGAGCTAGCTGGGGGCTTAAGGGAAAAGGATCTGTGAGTGCACTCAATGGGCAATAAGGAGCACATTCATAGGTTTAATGTCATGGAAAATATCATCCCAGGTAACCAGCAGATTTCTCCCTTCAGTCTCCTCTGAATGCCTTTAATCCTTATGATGTTTCTGTGTTCGCTATTGTCCATGTCCTCCAGCTTTAATTCTATTTCTTGTTTCACTTATTTGGATTATTTCATCTAGATTAGTACTGCTGTCCAATTGCTCACTTAATCCTGTTTCCACATCTGATACTTTCCCATTAATCTAATTAATTAAATTTTTTATAGCTTTAAGGTAAGTCTGGAACTCTTCCCTCATCTCTTTATTCAGCTTTGATTTCTAGCAGCAGGACCTTCAGGTCAGCCTTAGTGACTGGTGCTTCTCCACCCACATCCATAGTTTGCTGGAGGGGGAGTCAATCATTGTTTGGCCGTATCTTTGTTTGGGGGAGAGGAAAGGAGATCTTTGTATGACAAAATTTCTTTCCTTTTCCAGCTAGCTAGATCTTCTTTTCTTTCCTCCTTGCTTGTTGCACCTCTTTCAAGATGGTTGCTCCCACACTTCCCCTTTGTTTGTCTCACATGTCCGGAATGGCCACTGCCACATTTAGTACAATAGTACAATTTTATTACTTTAAAAAAAAATCTCATTGTATTCATCCACTGTCTCTTTATGGGATAATGAGGGTCCAGTTCAACATCTTCAAACTTTGAGTCATTTTTAGTATGTTCTGCCAGCTCATTGTGCTGGATTCTGTTGCTGGATTTTCTCCCCCAGAGGCTGCTCTCTGCAATTGGGATCTGCCAGCTCTCTTCAGCCTTCTATTTCTTTTCAAAATGTCTCCATGGGTTGTTTATATTGAGGGCACAGATCCATGGATTCAAGTTGGCTTGGTTCTTTTTATCATCTTAAATTGTTTTCATTTATTCTCCTTTTTATTGCAGAGAGCTCATGTCAGACATGCCCATGCCCCCCAAATAAATAAATAAATAAATAAATAAATAAATAAATATAAATAAAATAAAAATTGAGTGTCTTACTTTTACATTTTTAGTAAATGTGAGATCGGGAACATTTTTTCCTTCAGATAAGGAGACATCAACCTGAAAAGTTCAAGAAACGTGAATTTAATGCAGTTGCACAGTAGAAACATGCATGAGTACAAAGTTTGGATCCAGATTCAATAAACCCAAAATCTGGAGGTGTTTGGATCCAAGGTTTGGGTTTGAGCCCATCACATACACACATGACAATTTTCTTGTCATGGCAATGTTTGTGACCTCTAAATGGATGGATAGCCTAGTAAGATGCTGTTTGTTTAATCTTTCTGTGGTGCTCTTCAGCATGGTTTGTGAACTCTTCACAAACATTTTTTCTCAACACTGCTAGATGGTAGGAAATGTTATTTATCCCCATTTTACAGATGTGCTCTGAGACAAACAAAAAATGAAGCAGCTTGAGCAAGATCATAGAGGAAGTTTGTGGCATTCTGGGAATAGAATCTGGATCTTCTGAATTCTAGTTTGGTGTCTTAACAGCTGGGATATCCTTCCTCACTGAGTTCTTGATATAATGAAGTTTTGTTTTTGAAATAATTTATATTTTAGCTCATTTTATTCAAAAAATTCCAACTTCAGCAGTAATGATGTTGATTCTTTCATTTCAACCTCACTCTAAACATGTCTTTATCTTTAATTAAGGCTGGCTAGTTTCCTGACAGTTAACATTTAAAAATCACCCATCAGAGACAGAAAAGCAGAAGGTGAGAGAAATAGAAAGTAAATGCACAGCAGCCTTCTGTTTTCAGTCAGGACATCAGCTTAAAGCAGGAGTTGGAAGTGTATGTAAGGATTTTCCCAGGAGAGTTATAAAATATGAGAATATAGTATAAATGTCATTTTATGTGGGTCTCCAAAGGCAGGCAATGAATTATAGGCCAATAGGGAAATAGATGTTCAGTATGCCTAAAATGAAATATGTGCAAAAGAATGAATCCACTTTCCTCCAGATCTCATAAATGTTTCTGCTCTTCTTTGAGATCTAGGATAAATACATTTAAACTCATTTTAATGCCACTCTAGATGCACCATCTAGGGTTTTATGTTACAGATTCTGTTTTCTTCCTGGTAGTTTCTTCTTAAAATTGTGAATGAGCTTGATGTTCTTAAAGGTGAGATTCTAATAGCAGTTATTGGACTGCGACTAACCTGGACTGGCTCTGTTGATGCTCCTCCCAGCTCTTCTCAATGCTGCCCTGCAACATAGACTACTGTTTTGGTCCAGTCAGAGAGAGCCTATTGTGCCAAACTGTTTTTTTTTCATCTTTGTCCTTTAGGCTTAGTTCACAAAATTGCCACCCACACATTTTTTATTTTGACTTCAGCAAGAATTTGAACCCAGGTGTTAGTGGTGAACTGTACTAATCCTCTGCACCTTTCCTTCTCTCACACTTACGTTCCAGCATCAGCCTTCCAATTTCTGTTAACACAAATCTATTGGGTGTGCGCACTGCATCATATTAGCAGTACATATGTACGCTAGAATGAATGCTCAAAAGACAAGCAAGGAAAGTAAATTTCTGGGTGAGTGAATGATTTTGTGGATAACAAGTTTAAATCAGGCATGGCTGATGCAATTTGTTAAAAATGTGAATATAGGCAAATTTTTCACTCATTCCTTTGCATGCAACAATTTTACCAAACCTTTTCTAAGGTGAAAAATTGGCTCCCTCTTCCTTTACCTTTTGTTGGTCTCTATTCCCTTCATCTATTGATATGATTTTTAAATCCAAGCTTGCCAACTTCACTGTGAACTTTGTTTGTGCTCTCACTACCATCTCACTATTTTTCCCCCTTGATTTCATTGTGCAGCTCAGAATCTCTGTATGCCTGGTCCTTCCTGTTGCTTAACTCTAATCTTGTTAGAGTGTTGCATTACACTTGGAGCTTTATAATTCCAGAGAATTCAAATTCACTAGCAATAAGGCCCAGGGCCCAAGAGAGAAGCTTCTGGAAGTGCTGTGCTCTTCCATTACTGAAAAGAATTGTCCAAATATTGTGATTGAAAGGCTATTTTTTTTGTCATAATGAGGTTAACCCCTATGCTCACCAACATCTCTGACCTACCGTAACTGGGACAAGAAATACAGAAATATCCACATTGGTTGGAAATGTACAAAACAAGAATTGCCACCTGCCAAAAAGTAAACCGATCATTGCAAGCAAAGTTAGGTTAAAGAGAGAGAGAGAAATAGCCAGAAAATGCAACCAATCTCCTCATGAAATATATAAGCCAGCAGCTACCAATTGGCTCATCACTGAATCTGAGAAATAAAGTTTATTAGCACCATCCATTATTATCACATTTATCATAATGCTGTGGAAGAAATACAAATTGATGCTTTGTTCCCAAAGTTCTAATTTTTTGCTAGTAACTTGCCTCCAATATCCTATAGTAAATTCTTCCATCATAGTTCTGCAAGCTTTTATAAGGCTGGTAAAAAGCAGACAAATTTGGGCAATGGATAGGGAAGAAAGGGATGCATTTACTTTTTAATCAACTGCCTTAACCTCTTCATGGAAAGGGCAGGGGGAGGTGTGATTTAGTGGTTAGAGCGCAGGACTGGCAACGAGGATTCCTGAGCTCACCGCCATCTCACTCACTCACTTTTTTTTTTTTGAAGAAAGTCATTTAACTACCCTGTGCTGCCATTTATCCATCTCTTAAAAGGGTGATAATATTTCTACAGGCATTAAGGCTTGATGTTTGTAAAATGTTCTAAAAGCCACAAATAGAAGGCTGAAATATTACTATAATTTCCTATATGAAAAACAGTTCAAGAAAGCTTCTGAATTTGCTGCACTGTCCATTCTACTGTTGCAAAATGAAAACAGAACTGTTATTGGTCTTGATTCAGGTCACAGACAAAAAGGTCTCTTGATTAAATGAAGGAAAATACAACATGCCCTGATTTGAACAGACTTGTGGATAAATTTCATCAGAGCGGCTCAAACAAAGGTTGGACTTGGAGGAACAGAGTCAGCAAGGAAAAATTAAAGGCTCAGATTTATTTAAGAGGTTAAACTGATGTTATGACTTGTGACAATACACCCCTAGTCACCTCCAAAACAGAATTGCACTCTCAGTATTTAATCAAGGTGGGTTTTTCCCCTCTTGTTTACATATGTAACAGTAATATATTGGCTTATAAATAGAAATGGGATAGGTATTTCCAAGGATGCTGAAAATACTTGCATATTCATATTTTGTAAAACTCTTGGCATGTAGGGAATAACAGTGATAATCCTGAAAGAATCACCTCTGAACATTGATGCTATTGAAGAAATGATTTACTATTTGATACTGCACTAATCCCATCAGCTGTCTTTCTTTGATGTTACCATGATAATCCAGGCTACAGCTGGTTGGGAATTTTCCAATGAAATGTTTTTCATCAGAAAATGTTGATTTTTATTGAAACTGAAACTTTTCTCAAGGAGATTCATTGACAATTTTCAGGCTTTCAAATAGGAGAGGGTTAGGTTCAATGTCCTATTTCAACATTTTCAAAACAAAGGTCTGTTTTTTCTGGTTCAAAATGAATTTTCATTTCTAGTTTTAATGTACTTATAGAAAATGGTTAAAATGAAAAAAGGTCAATATCAGAATAAAATATTTTGAAATTACCTAAATAAACATTACCAATAAATAAACATTCCAATTACCTAAATAAACATTCCAATTTTTTTCAGCTCACTTTGGAAAATATTTTTTGAAATTTGTCTTTTCATCCCAGTTTGGGATGGGAAAGTTTGAAACCTTGAAAAAACTCATAGGACAGGAAAACTTTCCTCCTTGGCTCTACTCTTGACATTGCTTCTGTTTGTATGTGCCCTTCAACGGATCGACAAAATATAGTAATGTGTACCATGGGCACAAAGTAGTGTAGTAAAACTATGGAGAGATTGGACAGGAGATAGGTGTGTCAATTTTTGGAAATATCTTTAGAGTTTATGAATTCTGTGTGAGCTTGTAAACTCCATGTATCTCTACCACTCTACAAACTCCGTTTCAAATGTGCAGCCTTTTGGCTTCTCAGTGATCTTTTTGCTTCAATGTTGGGCAAAAATTCCAAAGGCTGGTGGCAAAAGCCTAATGAGGGTCACTGACTTAAAATGTTTCCTCACTGAAATATAATTGCTCTGAACAATAGACTGGCTCTCAGCCAAGAAGACTGGTTGAGCAAGAAGAGACACCAAAGTAACTTAGCAGGGTTTTTCTGGTTACCTGGGGTGGCCAAGCAGGACATCATCCGACAGATGGCAGTTAAAAGTTTTATAAATGGGGAGGAGCTGATTTATCTGGGTCTTTGACCACTTTGTCTCTAGCTCAAAAGATAAGAGAAATAACCTGGCATGTTGCACCCTGCATCAGGCTGGGTGAGCTAGTGAGGGACATTGTGGTTAAGATGTTTTGTTTTCTAAATAAATTGCATTCTTTTTTTACTTTATATGATTAAGTAAAAGAGCAAGTCTTGCTAGGCTCTGGGCAAAGCATGTCTCTGTTTTATGCTTCAATGATTGTGTGCCTCTGGAGAAAATTATATGGTGAAGCAGAACATTCACACCTTTTGAAGTGGAGTTCTGGGTGAGGGCTTTAAGTATGGGGGAGACTGGAGGGTCAGCACTGCCCACAGAGGGGCTAGGTGTTGATTCTGCACACTTTGATCAGTGAGACACGGTACTCCTGATTTGCCGATCAATAAGGTTTAATGTGCAAGGTTTTCTATAAATATACTAGTTAGATACAAAGCCTAAAATTAACTACAATATATCATACTCACCAAGCCTGGAGATCTAAGCAGTTACTCAGAAGGCTGTACACAGGAATGGCTTTCTTCAGGGGCCCCACCAGGGAGTCAGTGGATCCTCTGGTCCAACTGGCAACACCTCCCGCAGAGTCAGGTGTTGATGGCACGGCCCCCCCATTGTCTAAGTTGTGACTACTTATACCCTTCCATAAAGAACCTTCATCTAATTCTTTCTCATCATCATATATGCTAATTACCTACATTGGGTTTCCACCCTTAACTACATTCCATTCTCACCATGATAAGGCCATGATAGGCCTGTGGGACAGTGGTTGTGCAACTCAAATTATACTGGGCCTCCAACACTAGGTATCTGGACAGTGGGCTCCAGCTCTCAGAAGGGAATGTTAGACTGAAGTTCTGCACTCTAGTACTATGCCTAGGCACTGCAAGATTGGGACAGTGTCTGGACTCTGTTTAGATACCAAAGACTTAAATTTTGCGGATCTAGGGACCTAGAGGCATGGATTCCTCTCCCAGCAGTTCAATGTATGGCCAGTAACGGGGCACCCAGCTGGATCTGTGACTATAGGAAGCTAGCACTCTCTCAAGGATTCTTAGCTCTGCCACTGACTCAATGAGTGACTTTGGGCTGTTAATTCAACCTCTGCTGAGGGAACTAGGCTTGTTTAGGTTGCAGAAGAAAAGAATGAGGAGGGATTTGATAGCAGCCTTTAACTACCTGAAAGGGGGCTCCAGGAAGGATGGAGCTAGTCTGTTTTCAGTGGTGGCAGATGACAGAACAAGGAGCAACAGTCTCAAGTTGCAGAGAGGGAGATCTAGGTTGGACATTAGGAAAAAGTTTTTCACTAGGAGGGTGGTGAAACATTGGAATGGGTTACCTAGGGAGGTGGTGGAATCTCCATCTTGAGAAGTTTTTAAGCTGCAGCTTGACAAAGCCTTGACTGGAATGATTTAACTGAGGTTAATGCTGCTTTGAGCAGGGGGTTGGACTGGATGACCTCCTGAGGTCCCTTCCAACTCTAATATTCTATGATTCAGAGATCTGAATAATCCACACCCCTGAGTGACATAAATTATAACGACCTAAGTGCTGATGTGGACAGCACTATGTGAGTGGGAGAGCTTCTCCCACCAACATAACTCCCATCTCCACAAGAGATGGTAACTATTAAGCCGACAGGAGGGGTCTCTCACCTCAGCTTTCAGCATCTTTATCAGAAGTGCTACAGCAATGCAGGTGCATCTGTGCCGCTGTAGCTGCTGTAGTGTAGACGTAGCCTTACTCTTTTGAAAGTGGCACTTAGGATCCTAAGTCGCTTATGGCCAGATTTTTAAAGGTATTTAAGCATCTAAAATCCGGCCCTTCAATGCTTTTGAAAATGTTGCCATCTGTACTCAAGATTACTTCTCTGTAAAATGGAAGTATCAGCACTTTCCTGTTTTATGGGGGTGTAGTGAGGCTTCATTAATTGATCATAAATTACTTTTAAGATCTTAAGATGTTAGCAATCATAGGAGTGCAGAGGAGGATGATACCCTAGGGCATGTGGGTAAATGGCAGAGAAGTGACATGATTTCACTTAACAGAGGATTATAGAAGCATATACTCATTGCTAAAACTATTAAAATAATCTCCAATCATGCATCCATGTATGTGTGCATGGAGGGGTAGAGCAGAGATTTTTCAACCTGTGGTCCATGGATGCCTGAGGGTTCGCAGACTATATGAAGACTTCCAAAGGGGTCTGCACATCCATTCAAAATGTTTTAGGGCTCTGCAAATGAAAAAAGGTTGAAAACCACTACCTTACTGAATGTAGACCCTCAAAATGTCCAGCAGTTCATTTTCTACACACCTGAACATTTGCCTGGATGTTTATTTGAACCCTGTCCAAACCAATGACCATTGGCTCCAAGGAGATATTATTAGGGACTTGATAAATACACCACATGAATCTGATGTCCAGGTATGGAAGGAGATTGTTATGTGGATGACTAATATTTCAGTCAGTCAGGGAGGTATTTCAAAGGAGAGAAATCCAAACTCCTCCTAAGGGATGGTGAAGCTGGAATGGCTCCAGCTAAGAGTTAAATGGCTCACTGAGCCAAGGATTACCTTATCTGCTACTTCCCCAAACCGAACAGCATGGGAGGGAGGGAGAGAGATTAAGATACAATTGCCTGTGTTTAGGTCTTTTAGGGATACCTAATTTGAACTTGATTTTTTTCAGAAGTTTGAGAGGTGTCAGACTGAGCTGGGGGATTATGCAGTTGATAGATTTATCTAGAGATAAGGCTGATTTTTGAGAGTTTATTGAACATTTCCAGCAGGGGAGACTGAAGGAACTGGAGGTGAGGACTATACTCTCTCCATTCATTTTAAGTGAAACTTGAACCCATTTCCAACATAATTATTCATAGATTTTAAGTGGCACTTTTAATGTGAAAATCTCAAAATGCTTTGATGTAAATATCATTGTCACCATGTTACAGATGGAAAACTAAGGCACAGCAAAGTGCTCACTCAGCAAGTCAGTGGAAAAACTGGGAATGGAAACCAGTGCTCCTGCCCAGCTCCCACCCCACTTTGTCACAGAAAACTCACACCACCCATAGGTCACTCAAACTGTCCCCCTCCTTTTTAAAAGGCTGGGCATAGAAGTATGGACGCGCCAGTTGCTCATGTTGTGGTGTGGACAGAAACAGGTCCAGCTTGTGGAGTTGATTTAGAGCATATGAAGTTCCCTTCTACCCTAAAGAGCTCCTCTGTAAGCCTGGCATGTCAAGGTGATTGTTTTATCCTAGATGGGGTAGGAGGGGATGTGGGCTTCCAAAACAGGGTAACATTTCACTTGAATAGGTCAGCTCTGCTCCCAGACCCAGCATCCATAGTCTGTTGGGGCTTGCAGAGCTCAAGAAGGTGTGGATGTGTTGTGCTAGTAAATACTCTGTTTCAGAGGCCCTTAGGTTTGGAAAAAGTTCAGATGAGCTTTAGAAGACCAGCAAAAATCATCAACAGAAACCTCTGTAAGCCAACAGTACTACATGCATCTTCCTATACAATATTTATTTCCATGAAACTGTGTCCCCACAAAAGGGGTTAAGCTGATCAGGGCTTGGACATTCTGAATCATTCTTCATTATTTATCATTCAGAGGGAGATAGTGTGAGAGAGGTGAGCGACCAACCAGAGCCCTCAGGCTTCTGTCTCCTCACTTACTTTTCTGTGAGAGCCTCCTGTGTCTGTGCCATTCCCTCAGTTGCCCAGAGGGTCCCCCCCCAGTCGTCCTATCTGAGATTCCTCTCAGTTGCTAATGCTGCTTGGCTCCTCTGCTTTCACACTGCCGGTGAGTGGTTTTCTTATTCTGCCGAGCATGTGGGAGCTGGGAGGAGAAAGCTAGGAGGCTGTGAGAGCTCAGACAGGGAGATTGCCTCCTCACTCTACTAAATTAGGAAAACTTCCCACTCATGTTTGTGTTTGAGTTAGTTAGTCCCCCATTACACCTCTGGTGTGCAGGGCAGTGACAAAGCTCCTCCACTCCTGTCTGTTTATGGCAAGTTTTTCAGTCATTCCTCAGCTGTGCCCCAGGTTTTTCAGCTCCGCTTCCACAGCTCTTTGCTATGGTTGGTTTTGGGCATCCTCATTTTCACTTGACTTCAGGTGTCCATCTTACTGCTCTTCTGGTGATGGAATCAACTTCCATCTGAAACACATGGCCAGTCTGTTTCCAACACCTAATGATGGCACTCATACCTTGTTAGAGCATAGCACTGAATCGGAGTGATATTGTGTTTCCCTTTCAGTCTAATTCATACAAGTCTGATGCTGATGGGCTTCCACTTAAGCAGGAACCGCTCCACTCCCTTCTTCAGAAGGATGGCAGCACCCTCATAATGTTGCTCGTTATCCCATCCAGAATACAGCAAAGTTTCTCTCAAGGCAGTGAATCTTCCTGATCCTGTCCATCTACTCTCACTGACACCCAGGATGTGGAATCTATAGTGTCTCATCAGTGTTGTGATCTTAGCTGGCTTCCCTGTTTCGTACATTGTCTAAACATTCCAAAAAATGGATTGTTTTTTGTCTTGGGGTTGAGCACTTCAGTCTTCATGCCAGTGGCTTCCTTTTGGCTTTCACCACTGGCAGTCATATTGGTCATTGACTCCTGAAGGCCATCACACACAATAATGGTTGATTTCTCTGCTGCTGTTTCCGTAACTTTTTGTGGTTTGTGTGTGGGTGTTTTTTTTTTTTGTTTTTTGTTTTTTAACAGAACAGGGTTGTTAGCCCTGTGCCTGATCCCCAACCTGGAGGACTAGGGTGTCTGTTTTGTCTGGCCTCCTACAGACTAATCCGGCATGGCTGAACTGACCAAGAACAAAAAAGCCCCCACCAGTACGGACTCTGGGGATCATTAGGGCACACAAGCTGTCCCTCATTGACAAGGCACAGACACCAAGGGACAGTTGTAGTTGACAGCTGGACAAAAATTATTTGACTAGACTTTTTTCTGTCAAAACAAATGTTTTGTGCAAACGTGCTAGTTTTGACAAATTTGTGTCAAGGTTTCTCGTGTCCAGGATGGAATTTCTTTCAAGAGAGATCACACAAGACAACAACCTGATGGATAAGGCACTCACCTACAATGTGGAAGAGCAGGTTCAAATCCCCTCTCTGCCTGATACAGGCCAACAGCTTGAATCTGGGTCTCCTGCATCCCGGATGAGTGCCCTAACCACCAGACTATTGCTTTTTCTTGGTTGGGTTTCTTTCTCATTTTTTAATGACATATGTGTCATCTCATTTTAATTCTGATGCAGAACAAAATCCAACACTTCAAAACCTCATGTTTGTGAAACAGAATTCTTGTTGTCTGACCAGCCCTATGGTGGGTTAGCAATTGGCAAGTGACAGGCACATGGGAAGAGAGTGCAGGGCTGAGAGTCCTTTAAATCAGAGATGAGCAGCTGTGATCATTCCCTTTTCAGTGTGGCAAGAGAAGGGGGAGCCACAGCCACCCTCTTAATGAGAACATGTTCTGTGCTGCTTCACTTACCCTCCAACAGAGGATACTCTTTCTGTTTGGGGATGTGTCAGTGATAGGCTCCCATGGGAGCTAATGAATCTTCCATGTTCCCAGGTGAGAGAATTAGGAAAAAGTATCTAGGAACCCTCTGGCTGTTAACCCAAGTTGCTGGGACAGGCAGGGAAATGTGGGTGTGAGAATTCAGGAAAGAGCACTTTCCCCTTCTTATTGTCACTTCTCCCAAAAAAGGAAGGCTCTGTGCCAAATGTGATTTATTTATTTACTTATTTTTTCTATCCATTAAAGGAAACAACAAATGTTAGTTTATTGCATTTATAGTGCCCACTATAGTGCTAGGCTCTTCTCCAACAAAAGGTGAAACAAGGTCTCTGCCCTAAAGTGTTTCTTCACTCATCTTCGTCAGCTTTAGAATGTATAAAGCAACACAAGCATCTCTTTCTCTCTCAGTTTCACTTACATACACACAGACGAATGTAGACAATACTTGGAGGAAAGGGTCTTGAAAGCATGGCATGGTGAAAGACTACAGAACGTAAAAGGCTTCTCCATTTTATAACCCAACTACAGTACTTAGATTTCCCAATTCAAATTATTTTACAAGCCTCTCATATGGAACTGCTGTATTCACTTTTGTTGCCCCAAGGCACAATCTAACTGCATCTAGAACATTGACTCTGTTGGGAGTTAATTATAGGCCGTGAATAATTAATGTTCAGGTTTGGTAAATCAAATAAAGTAAATGAGATTTCTTTGTTAGAGTTTAGATAACAACAACATATACTGTGTGTGAACCATAAGGTTATACGAGCAAAATGATCTGCGTGAGGATCTTTATAAATAAACCTTGCAGTTGTTCATTACAGTGTGATTTTCGTGCTGATCTTCAACACTTTTTGTTTTTCCGTTCTCTCCATCCCCTGTAAAGGAATTATTGTCCTCTGCTTTATTACAAGCAGAGGCAGATAAAGATTTATTGGCGCCCTTCACACAAAGAAACATTGGGGCCCTTGGAGCTGGGGGAGTCAGGGAGGGCCATGGCCATCCACTTCTTAACATGGGTGTAGTAGCCTCGGACGAGCATTGAATGGTGGCAGCAAGGGCTGCGTTTTGCAGCAGGGAAGCTAATGAGGTGATCAGCTTTTCTGCCACGAAGCGCAGCCACTGCTAGCTGCACCAGCCTCTTCCGGGTGGGGTAGGGGGGATGAGGGGAGAGAGGGGCTGAAATAAACGTGGGCCTTAGTCCTCCCTTGCCATGGGGTTCCACCGCCCCTGCTTCTTCTCTTTCCCCCTCAAGGCCTCACCCCCTGACCAGGCCAGAAGCTGGAGCCAGGCCAGGGTAAGAACTTCCCAGGAAATGTGGGTCACTGTAGGGAGACGCGGCACCTCCATCTGCCCTGGGTGGGATGCCACGCGCCGGGGGGGGGGAGGGGGGCAGGGACGTAGGCAGGTGGAGGTCTGGAGCTTCCCACAGTGGCCCTGGTTTCCTAGGCAGTTCTCTAAGGTTGCCACCTTTGAAATGTGTGTGGGGTTTTTTTTTGTTTTGTTTTGTTTTTTTTAAAAGGGCACCTTCCCTCTCTTGCAACAAGGCAAGCCCACCACAACCACAGGGCAGTTCTGGAAACTCTCTCTTCCCCCCCCCCTTCTCACTCTCACATGACTCAAACCCTCTCAGACACACACGTGGGGTGAGCTTCCATGTTGGGGGGGGGGGGCGAAAACTGCTGTATTTTCAACAGCGTGCACTATCGTCACTTGGACTGTGGAAGTGGGAACATTGTGTCCAGCTAAAGATCCTGCAAATGTTTAACATTAGGTATCCCAGTGTATTCTAATAATACAAATCGTTAGACTCATGTTTTACAAAAAAACCCAGCAAATTAAATTATTTTTCTGCCAATTGGCAAATCCATTTTAAAAAAAGTGGCTAAGCCAATCAAATACCAGCCAGGTGGTAATCCTACCCATGGCCCAGCTCCAGCTTCTGGCTTGGACAGTGGGCTGAGCAATGGGAAAGAGCAGGGCTGGGGCCATAGTTCTGGTGCTGAAGAGCACCTCCCCCCTACTTTTACATAGGTTTTGGCACTCCTGCAGGGGCCCCCAAATTGGCCGGCGATGGGCCTGTGCATTAATCTTCCATTGATTACTAGGTAATGGGGAAAAAATGAAAGAGGGCTACAAGATTACTTTTATAATTATAAATGTATTTTTATACATATAAACAGCTAATCAAATATGAGTCAGAATAGGTGGCGGTTTTTTGTTGTTGTTGGGGGTAAATGGGAAGATAACAGAAAAGGGAACTTAGCTGTTTCTGCATCACTTTTAAGACTACAGCACTTTACTAGCACCTGATAAGTTAATCATCAAACTGGGGAGTCTTGTAGCTCCTTGGAGAGGTTTGAATCAATAGAAGTACCTTTTCTCCCATCTCACATTTCATGAAGTGAAAAAAGACAGTATTTTCTACAGGTCTGTCATTGTACTTGTCCTTTCAAAAATAATCCTGATGTTGGGGAGCTTCTCTAGGAAAATATTTATCAGTGAAATGGAGAGAAGTGTAGGAGGTACCATGTTGGGTAAGACGATTCAGTGGGCCCCGGTGCAGGACTGAGGACCTAAGATGGTAGCCTGCTTCTTACAAAGATTTGCTGTAGGTTAGGTTTTACTAAGTGTGCAGGATTGAACATGGGTTTTGCAAAATGTTCAGTCAGCTTTTCCCCTTTTGAAGTATGTTGGCGCTGAAGTTGGGATTCCATCTTGGCACAAATTCATGTTATAAAGTGGTTTCATTTCCTAAAATATTTGTTCTTCTATTAGTTCTTCCCAATATGTTAATTGAGCCTCTTTCTCATCTTGTGGGAACTCTTTTCTATTTAGGTAAATGATGGAAAATGTTTATTTGTAGTACTGACATGGGGCTGGGTCTTGCAGGATACTGAGGACTCTTACTAGTGATTTAGGCTATGGGAGTTGATGGTGCTCAGCACTTTCTAGAATGGAGAACTAGGTTTTGAGTTTCTGGAGTTGGGGAACTAATGGATGATTTAGATTCTGAATTGCATTACAAATTCTAGAATTTGCAATATCCTTAATGGCAATCATATTACAAGGAGAGAGATTAAAAATGTTCTCACATCACTGTAATGTGGAGTTCTCATCAATATTAAAATATTAAACTGGAACCTACATTATAGATTAGCTTCCTCTCATCCATAGTTAAGGATCAAGCTAGCTTCTCATTATGACCTGATTGTCCATAATGTGGACAAATTGCTTTATTTGAAAAAGTCCTTGTAATTTTCTTTCCTATTTTTTGACTCACATCTCCAAAATGGTCTGGCCTATGAACTTCAAATTTCTTTTGTTTTGTTGGCCTTGCTAAGGAGAAGTATGTTTTCCTCATGTTTTAGGGGCTAAATTTTTAAGTTTGGTTGTAAGTCAGATAGACAGTGTGATAGCTTGTGAAGAATAATTATGACAGTGGAGCAATGGCTGGGTACCTTAGCTGATCATTTCCATTGTTCTTAAAAAGAATATTTTGTTGAAGTTATAGAATTTTTGTAAGGACTGTAATTTTTATTGGTGGGGGAATTCAACTAAATTCACTTGAATCTCTTTCAACCTCCACATTTTTAACAAAGATTTTTGTTTAGGAATAATTCGGTATAGTTTACATTTAGGGAATTTAAAATTTTACTTTTTACGGCATGGGAAAGGTATATTTTTTTCTCTTGAATTTGTGTAAAATAAAATTCTATAAAATCCTCTAAAATTCAAGTGAGGTTTTAGGTGTTTAGGAAGTTGACATTCATTGAATGCTATCCTTTGATGTTCTTTGGAATGTTCTGCTGTTCTACTTCTCTCCTTATTACTATATTCTTAAGCACTGCAGAGGACAAAAACTCCATCTTATAAATAATTTTGATTACAAAATTTGTCTTAATTCTATTTAGGATCAAAACCTGAAAATATCACAATTCATGAAAGAAAATTCTGAACAAAATTTGTTTAGATAAAAACAGAAGTTTTTATTTTTATTTTACTTTTAATTTAATTTTATATTATAATATACAAAATAAAGACATTTTATATAAAGTTGTTTCAAAATGAAAAATCTCTCCTCTCTCCCTCTCCCCCGGTTTTCTCCTAATGAAGTTTTGGTGAAATTGACATGACTTTGTGAGGGTTTCAACTTAGATGAAACTGCATTCTGTGACAGAAGATGGTTCTATCAAAGTTTTGACTAGCTCTACCATCTCTGTTTGTTTGTTCAAATTTTATTTACATTTCTGCAGTTCAGTCCTGATCCAGCAAAGCACTTAGTCACATGCATAACTTTAAGCATGTGAATAGTCACTCTGACTTCAATGGGAGTACTCACATGATTACAGTTCAGCACCTGCTTATCTGCTTTACTGAATCTGGTGTCTGTGATGGGCTGTGTGTGCTGTACAGAATAAGATGAACATGCTAAATATAACTATATCCATCTTCTAGGTACATGTTGCAGCAAATTCTTTTTGTACTGAATTCCTTTATTTGCAGAATTGACACCATAATCTCTCTGAGGCAGTTTGGATTCTCTTTCTTTAAGTGGATGGCTGTGGTGGTGCTAATGCTGGAGGGAGGAGGAGAAAGAGAGAGAGAGAGCTTACTAGCAGATGGCTGTGTACTGGCTGTAATCTTAGAAATGCACTTGAAATAGAAAATGTGTGTCCCTATAAGAAGGGTGTCATAAGTATATGGGCTCAGATAGATTGAACGTATCTAATCACAGATGAAGATATTAATCCAGGTCAATCAATGTTGTTGCTGCTACTCTGAGCCCTGATCTCCTTTCTCCCACCCCTCCGCCCAACCAACCAACAAAACACCATCTTCACTGTGTTCTTGGACATCAAAATCTGGCTCTGTTCTCCCCTTCAACTTCCTAATTAATTGTGCACCCTGCTACACTTTGGTCCCTGTTTCATTGTTTCCTACAGTCCTTTCTCCTTATTTCTCCGTTAATTTTCTTTGTCTATTCTGTGCCCTGCACTCAGAACTGTTTCCTAGGAGCAGATCCTGTGTTGGTGTAAATTGGCATACTTCCACTGTCTTCATCTGAGCTATGATAATGTATACCAGCTGAAGATCTGCCCTCCTCCTGTTCTTATCTGCTAAACATACACACTGTCTCCTTCAGATCTCACATTACACCCCATTTCTTCCAGGATCTCTTCCTGTCCTATTATAAAAACTATCATCTGTGTCTTGTTTGTCTTAGATTGTAAATTCCTCTGGGAAAGGAGAATGCTTTACTTTGTTTTGGGAAGTATCATATATATTTGCACCATTATGTAAACGATAAAGCATTTACAATGATTTTTTTATGTTATACCTATTGTGTGGTGGTGTTGCCTATTTTATTTAGCTGCTGTGTGCACCATAGTGCAAAGAAATATTTGTACCATCTGTGTTGTAGTTATTCTTTTCACATGAACGAAAGATCTCTGTATACTGCTTTACTAGCTGTTTCTCTGTTGGGTATTGCTCTCCTCCCTGTATTTCACAGGAGGGGAATGGGGAAAATATAGCTCCCAACATGGCAGTGGCACACACTGGAGATTTACAGAAAGGTTTGCTTGTTAACTTAAGTAACCAGTACATTTAAGAATGCTTGCTGGTTTGTGAACATGTATTGGCAGCTGCATCACCTCCACCAGAACATGTTCAAGGAATGTCAGAAGTTTTACTATTTCTTAGCATCGTGGATATAAAAAATGTGTTTTTGGTTACCTTTTAAACTTGAGAAAAAGTCAATGAGTTTACAGTGAATGGTGATCCATGGGGTAAGTAATAATTGCTTGTTATGGCCTCTGTATGACAGCTTATGGGCTGTCCTATTTTTTCATAGTGGGGACCACACCTTAATAGTTTGTTACATGGACACCTCCACTCTAATTCAGGATCACAGGGACCTGCCAGGATCTCACAATTTCCTAGTGAGGACTACAGTTGCCTACATGGACAAGTAATATTAGGGAAGTGTTTCAGGTGTTCTTAGCTATCTTTAATGCAATATAGCAGCTAGAGAAAAAGTCAAAAGCCATCACCATATGACTAGTCAGCTCTCCACAGGCAAGAAGTTACCTATTTATATGCTTTATAATAGCCCCTACAGGACCCAATCAGGGTTCCTCAGAGTACGTTTTGGGAACCAGTACACTAAGATAAATGCTACAAATTGTTAGTTGTACTCTGTTCTCTAGCTAAATTTCCATAATGCTCTCTGAAATTACAGAATGCCCTACGTGTTGCTGCTTTGAAGTTATGCTATAGAGAAGAAGCAACTCTTCTTATTCTTTTATAAGTAAAATTGTAACAAATGAGTGTGCTGAGGCATTAGACACAATTGCCAGGTTAATTTTACACACACCTGAGGAGCTGGGAGTAGAACATCCGTCGGAGCATTACCTATAAGCATGAATATGCCGAGTTCTCTCAAAGAACTCCAGTTACAAGTAACCAGCCTTTACTTCTTCATCCCCACAAAATCCACATCTGTAACACTTGAACTAAAGAATAGCTTAATTTAGATGATGGTGGTAACAGAAGGTCCTTCATCTTCTCTGTTACTCAAATCTTAGAGAGCAACATTTTATCTACCATTTTTGTCTTTAACATACAAATACAGATTACATAGCAGGGGCAATGAGACATTGCGTTCAGCTCAATGGTTATTGTATACGGAAATAGTATAGAATTGGATAATATTCCTTTAAATACTTTGTGAGCTGTCTCGTTTTGTCACTGTGTTCTGTGTTTTAGAAACCAGCCAGAGTGAGTGTGTGTGCATGCATGTGCATGTAAAAGACCAAGACTTGAATGTTGTGTGTATTTAGTGAACATGTTTGTTTGGATTAAATCTGGTTGGAATGTTTTGTTGTAGCAAAATTTTCTTCAAATCTATTACATATTCAACAAAATTTTTGCAGAAATGTATATAAAATCTCCAGGAAAATATCACTTCATGTTAACAGAACAAATGCATACTGCAGAAATCAATTTAAATGTTATATATAAAAAGCAAAAGGAAATCTACCCAATTGTTGATATTAAGGTAACGTTAAGGGACTGACTACAGTCCAACGGAGAAGCAAATTCAGAGTTAGACATGGCACAGAACATTTCATATGATCTCCGACTTCTGCACTACCTTGCTACAATGGTACTTTGATAAACTTTGCGTTCACCTGTCAGTCATTGAAGTGTTGAAATGAGTGTTTTGAAGATCTATTAATAGGCTATTGAAATCAGAGGAACATGGAAATGGACTGGATATATTCAGTCCAGTAGGTGTATTCTATTCTATTTGGATATAATTTGGCCATCTCAGAAGCACTTGAGCAGTTAATATTATTCTAAAGTACAATACTTTTGTGTTAATTATACTCTTATGTGATCTGAGACCAAATTACATGTTATCCTCTTTGTATCTGATTTTATAAGTACAGGTTTGCAGTTTACTTGTGCATTATCTATTCTGGTAAATGTTTATTCTAAAGGATCACTTTCAGACTCACGGCTGCAGTTCATTTTGCCTTAGACTCTCTTCTTTGCTTTAGCTCCCCAGTAATTTAGGTCTGTGTGTGGGAGAATGCTTTGCTTTACTGCCCCTCATTTTAAAGGAATATACTTACATGAATAGTGAGCTTTCTACCAAGAATAGTTTACTTTAATATTTATTTTCATATCTGCCCAAAAATATATATGGTCTGACTACTGCAGTAGCCAACTTTTCCTTCCAGTTCTAACTCCCTTAGGGCTAGTCTACATAGAGAAGTTTACTACCATAGCTATACCCATATAATTATACTACTAAAGATATACTGCGAACTCCTTGTGTGAACACTCTTTTTTGGGATTTAAACTGTCTTTTTCAGTTTAGCTTAAATCACTTCCAAAGAGACACAAGCTAAACTGAAAAAGTCATTCTATAGCCCAATAAAGTTTGTCCACATGGGAAGTTATAGTGGCATAGCTATAGTAGTATAATTCTGCTGGTAAATTTTCCCAATATAGACAAACTTTTAATTAATCTCCATTCTCACAAAGTTAATTTTTACTCATATTTTGTATTTGATACTTACATTAAGAAATGTAAATTATATTTACACTGAGGAAGGAAAAAATCAAATGCACAGCTACAAAATATGGAATAACTGGCTGGGTGGTAGTACTGCTGTCAAGGATCTAGGATGATATTGGATCACAAATTTAATGAGTCAGCAATGTAATGCAGTTGTAAAAAAGGCCACTATCATTCTGGGATGTATTAACAAAAGTGTTGTATGTAAGACATGGAAGGTAATTGTTCCACTCTACTGCTTCTACGACACTGGTGAAGCCTCAGCTGGAGTATTATGTCCAGTTTTGAGTGCAACCCCTCAAGAAAGTTATGGACAGATGGGAGAGAGTCCAGAGGAGAGCAACAAAAATGATAAAAGGTTCAGAAAACCTGACCTAAGAGGAAAGGTTTAAAAAACTCAGCATGTTTAGTCTTGAGGAATGACTGACTGACAAGGGGGAATCTGATAAGTCTTTAAATATGTTAGGGGCTGCTATAGAGGTGATGGTGACCAGTTGTTCTCCATGTACACTGAAGGTAAGAAAAGAAATAACAGAATTAATCTATTGCAAGAGAGATTTAGGTTAAATATTAGGAAAAGCTTTTAAGCATAAGAACAATTAAGTTCTGGAAGAGACTTCTGAGGGAGGTTGTGGATTCACCATCATTGGAGGTTTTTAGTAGGTTGGACAAACACTTGTCAGCGATGGCCCAGGTTTACTTAGTCCTGCCTCACAGCTCCTCACTTCTATGATTATATACAAGTGATGCTTAAATCAGAGGAAAACAGAGTTGGATACCTTAAATATGGTACCTTTTTGCAGTTAGAAATAGCCATCATTCTAATCTGTTTAGCTAGAACAGTAGTAATCCCCTGAAGTAGGGTTAGAAATAGTAAGGATCCCCGCATTAGGGTTACAAAGGGTAGAGCTCCTGGTGCTGATAGAGCTCCCCACACTAGGGTTAGGGATACGAAGGATAGGACTCTCCAGCGAGAGTTATAAAGGGTTGGGTTCCCCTTGCTAGGGATAGGGTTGGACAGTGTAGCACTTCCCAGGCTAGGATTAGGCCTGGGGCTTGTTGGGATCTAAGGTGTGTGTTAGCATTCTTGAGGGTAAATCTCCCTGGGGCATGGCTCACTTCCTGGTGGATTCTTTGTACCTTGAAGTCTTTAAATCATGATTTGAGGACTTCAGTAACTCAGTTGTAGGTTAGGGGTCTATCACAGGAGCAGATGGGTGAGATTCTGTGGCCTGTGTTATGCAGGAGGTAAGACTAGATGATCATATTAGTCCCGTCTGACCTTAAAGTCTATGAGAAAGGGTAGGTTCCCTGGGCTAGTGTTAAGCTTGGATCCAGTAGGGCTTCTTGGGTAATGTTAGGCTTACAAAGTGTAGGGCTTCCTGGGCTAGGGTTAGGGTTAGAAAGGGTAGGGCTATCCATGGTAGGGTTAAACCTGGAGCTGTTAGGGTTCTCAAACCACTTTATAAATATTACTGAATTAAGCCTCACAATGCCGTAGAGAAAGTGATGTAAAGTTTGTGGGTGGGATGGAAAAGTTATTTCATGGTTATGGAACAGGATAAATTTTGCTCTAGCTGTAAATATATTGTCATAGTAGGTTTGGTTCTCTTTTAGCCAACCTCTGTAAGTGGTGTGGACCTCTGTCAAGGATTCCACAGGCTCTAGTTGAGAAGGCATATGAATAACCAGGCCTGGATAGTCTTTCAAGATGAAAAGTGGCTGATGTGATAGTGAGGTGAGTGGCCATCCCCAACATACTGCAGCAGAGAATGGCAAAAAGACCTGCTGCCACAGACATGTTTTTTCCTGACTGCCACAGACAGGCCAAATGTAATAATAATAATAGTGTAAGCGTCGTATCTAAGGATTTGAGAGGAGCTGACAAACACTAGTCTCAAACAAACCTCTCTGAAGGATCTGAGACACATAGACATTAAGTGACTTGCCAGGAAAGTACTGATCTAGTTGATTAGGCATGTATGTAGAAATCAGAAGAACTAATATGAACTTGTGACCTTGGGCTAGTTACTTAACCTCTCTGTGATGGGGATAATAATGCTTAGTCGCCACTGCACTGTGAGCCCACATGAAACTGTGCTGTATAAGTATTACTGTTGTTCTGATTTTACAGGTGTGAAAAAATGAAACACACGTTAACAAGGTCAAATGAATCCTTGGATTTGTTATGGACAAACTGTATATCCCAAAAATGCTGTCTCTGAAGTCAAATAATAATTTTGTTAGTGTTTGCTCTTATGGCTCCATGTTAGATATCAGCAATGAATTTGTCATTCTTCATTGTATTATGTCTCATCAGGAAGCAAACATAGTATATTCCTTCCTATTCCAATCCACCCTTCTCTCTCTGCACACGCGCGCACACAGATTGCAGTGACAGTTGATCATCTGGTTTGAATTACTAGAAAGGAAATTGTACATAAAGGCCACTTAGGGACTATTAAAGAGAGATACGGAAGGAAAGAGTGCTCTCTCTAATCAGCAGTTCATTAATAGCAACAACTTGTGTGCAGAATTGTACATAAGAGACTGCTGAGATTTATGTATCTCTAATTGTTTAAACTGGAAATTTGAAAACTTGTTAGGATCTTGGGTGATTACTTCTGAAATGATTTTCATCCTCAGCCAAATGACAAAAGTTTATCAATGTACAAGAAGTAACAAGTAGCAGCTGATGACTAGCAATAGTAGGAAAAACACAAAGATTTTCCAAAATTAAACAAATCATTTTCCTAAATTAAATAAATCATTGAAAATTAATTAATCGAATGGCCATTTTTTAAGATAAAAAGCAAAGCCATGCTCCTGCAATTGCTTTTGTCTGGGTGGACTTCTGTGTTTATGAAAGACCCCATGGGCTCTGCACAGGTGCAGCGACTTGTAAAATCAGGGAATGAATTAGGAGTGTATAAAATAAAAAAAATTGTGATCTGTTAACCAAGCTGACTGGAGATTAACTCTTGCCAAAGGAAAAAAAAAGCCCTGTAACTTTGCACCTTTTTGCGGAATTAGTTTTTCCTTTTGAGAAGTCATCTATATTCTTTGAACTGGCTGCCACTAGCAGAAATATATTTGGAACGATGAGGAGGAAAAAGTACTTTCAAAGATACTACTTTGAAGTTTGGAAGGAAAAAATAGGTCAGGAGATTCACATCCCTCCTTTATCATTAACCTACAGGGGACTGGTCTTATTTCAAATATATAAATGCAGCGAGACCCATATTCTTCCAAGTATTCCACATAGGAAAATGTAATAAATTTACAATCATTTTAAGGAATAAAATTAGTCCACTCAATGTGTTTCATCTTTGAAGTTTTGGAAAAATAGTCTGCATTTCTATAGTGCAATACTGACAATCCCAAATGTTCAAAGGCCAGGCTCCCCAAAAATCATGAACCAAGCTCAAAATCATGATTTTTATACATTACAAAATTGGGGACTTTTTATTTGACTTCTAGTATCTGAGCAATTAGCATTCACGTAGTTATCCTCCACAACCACCAAGGCTAGAAACTTACTTGAAAGAAAGAGCTAAGATTTTCACATAATAGCATAACTCCTGGAGCTTTAAGAAAATCCCCAAAGAAAACACTTCTGGTAAAATTATGGGAGTTGGCAACACTGAATTGTTAGTGTCTTTCATCTGAAGAACATGCTTTAGCAATACTAAGGTGCCTGGAGTGTTCACTCCCACACTGCCCATGAAAGAGTTAATGTAGATTGAGAAGGCCAATTAACCTGATGGGCCACTGCTGAGAGGAATCAGGTGGCTATGTAATCCCCTGACTCAGTGAAGGAGCCCAGCTGGGGAGGAACAAACTGAGCTAGAGGTATCAAGACAGGAAATGGGAAGCAGAGTGGATGGCTGCGAAAGTTTGCAGTCCCTCTCTGGAAGGAGGGTTTGGAGGCTGCAGAGACAAATCATCTACAATGATTTCCTTGGAGTAGGGAGGTTGGGCAACCGGGGGAGAGCTAAATCATAAGGAAAGGTCTCAGGGAAAGGCAATGAGAACTAGAAGGGAATACACCTTGTCTGCTGACTAGAGGCCAGAACATGGATAAGAGAGTGGTCCTGGGTTGCCCTGTAAGCCACTGAGGAAGTGGTGCTATGGGGCAGTGAATGGGAAGACTACCTAAGGTTGCTGAAGAAAGACTTTGATACCCTGGAAGTGGAAAATGCATATAGTGACCCGGCTGAAGGGGCCAAATCATGAATAGGCAGTGGAGCAAGAGAGGGCCTGCAGATGTGGAGAGCCAGCATGGAACCCTGGGAAGGGGCAGAAACCCTGTAAAACTAATCCCCAGAACAGCCAGCGGAGGTGCCATCCTGACAATGAGTCCAGCACGCTCTGTTATACAAAGCTAATGTTTTCATATGTGGGTGCCTAAGCACCACCATATAAATAAGTGGCCTGACTTTTCAGAGGTGCTGAGCATCTGCAGCTCTCATTGATTTTGAATTGCTGGTGCTCAGCACCTCTGAAAATCAGGTGACTTCACTGGGAAAAAAAATGAAATTGGAAGCATGACTGTTTGAAAGTTTGACAGCTTTGTCCTAATTAATTAATTCATCATCCCAGTATCCGGGTTAAGTAGGTAGGGTGGTCACGTTGCCCACCACTGGACGCATTCTCTCCAGGGTGTAAAACAGCAGCTGCTTAGCCCTCATGACATTGATCAGTTTCAGAGGTTAGGGTAGGTTTGTAAGCACACTGTTGTGAGGGGGAGGAGCTGGAGCATCCTGTCACATCCCGTTTGCCTCCTCAGCCTGGCCTGTCGCACAGAAGTCACAAGTGTTGGGCAACATAAAGGAGAAGCAACAGTTAGAGACAGAGGCTTCCTGGCATAGTGCTCAGAAGCTTTATTTTGGGTTCTGTACTCAAGCCTGGTGACTAGTAAGGGACTCGCTGTCCCCCCTTCAGTGTTTGTGGAGAGGGCCCCATATAGAACTAGAGAGGTGGGGTGGGATCATTCAAAAAAGGAGGAGGGAGGAAGCGTATACCTGTCTTCCATCCCTCATGTTAGAATTCTACAAACTTATGTAGGATTGGGGTTATAAGAATTAACAACCCATTACTGGAATACTACTTAATTTATAGTCCACTTAAAAATCTTTCTTACTGTAGCTTTTAAGAGTGGGATTTTTGATGTAGCATTGTCTCTTTTGTCCCTCTAAGGATCAGGCTGCCCTAGCTGGCAGAAGTGGGTGGCAATGTTGCGGAAGATCTTTCATTCCCATTCTCATAAGCAATGTCTGCCACTGTTTCCTGAATTACCTTTGCATATTGGATATGTGCAGTAGCAACTTGGCAGAAGGAAAAGTCTGATTAGTGTGGGTTGTCTGTGAGAGTAATGATCAGCAAATGCAAACTGGCAACAGGATACCTCATCTGCTCATGTTTTATATACCCGCAGTGTTTCACTTTTATTGATAATTACAATTTTAGTTTAAACTTTGATTCGTCCCTGAACAGTTGTTCCCAGTGTGTAACTTTCCCTCAGCAGGGGACATTGGGCCAAATTCCTTTCCCATTTACAGGGTGCTTTTCCTTGACAGCAGCAGCACCCCAGTAAGAGAGATCATAATTAGGCCCAAGAACCAGAGGAGAGGCTTCCTCTGTGGAGGAGCTAGTGATCAGCTTTCTCATGAAAACAACTAAGTGCTTGTCTCCACACAAACTGGATCTGAAGTTGAGTGGAAACTGGGTTAGTTATTTCAGTCCCAGTCTGTGTACAGATAAACCCTCACTGAACAGCTTCTCTGTTTCTCAAAGGTGGGGTATAGTTATATTTAACACATAATGTGAAGTGACATGAATTCTCCATATAGAAATTTCCATGCTGTGCAGCATTTTGAATTATTGAACACCATATCTACAGTGTCATTTTCATGGCTATGTAGTTTCAGTAAATAAAATGAAGTCAAACTGGCTAAAATGAAAATAGATTGCTATGTTGATTAAATCTGCTTTGATTTTGATTGTAGTCAACAATATCAATAATTATAAGGTAAACCATACAGTGCAGTGTTTTCTGTCAAAAACAATAAGCTAGGGTTAATGTCTGTCACCTGTGGTAAGACATTTGAAGCTAACGTAACATGTCATTAAGTGTATGAGTTATTGATCTGTTACTGTGTTCCCTGAACAGTTGATAGGATTTAAAGCTTGTTTGCAAGTTACCATTTTAGTACATTTCTGTCCCACATATCACAAAATTTAAAAAATGGAGTTACTGCCAAATGCTTGGTGTTATAGATTAGTAGTGGGGAAGTGAAGATTCTTTTGATCCAGCCCTGCAGTTTCCCTCCTTGTTCTGGGGAGTGCAAAATAAGTTTTGTTGTCTGGCAGGTCGGTGCCATTTTTAAAAAGGCTTCTTAATGAAATGTCTGTCTTGGTTTTTTGTCTAACATGCTAATTATTCTGACCATAAAATTATGCTATGAGGATTCTTCCAAGTGTCAGCTTCCTGCTTGTCCCCAATTATCAATACATGTATATGGATAACATAAAATGGTGGTGGGGTGGGGAATGAATACTTCCAAATACTTGACCTGTGGAAGTACTGAAGTCTTTAACCTGAGGTAAGGAGAGCAGGGACACAAGCTTTTCTTGAGGCACCAGAAGGACTTAATGACATGGAGGAGAGAGTCTAGATGCCCTAGAAGTGAGACAAGTGTAGGAGAAACAGATTGTGGGCGTAATTACTTCCCATAATTTCCTGACATTAGCAGCAGGACTGGGGTTTTGATGAGAGAGCTTAATTAAAACTTTAATTTTTTACAAGAAAAATACTCCTCATGATTCACTGGTGAGTGGAATTTGGGGCACTAGGCCGTTTTAATTGCTTTCAAGAGATGTGCTGTATGAATACTGTTAGGGAAAGAAAAATAAAGCAAATCAGAATTGTATAGCTACTACAGGTAAAAACAACACTTATAAGCCATGTCTGTAGTAGGCCTCTTTGACAAACTTTCCATAATTGCTACCACAAGTGAATCACTACCAGAAAGGGGTAGCAGTGGAGTGAGCCCCAGTGTACTCAAGGCATTGCTGGGCCATAACGTTTTTACCACTGTTGTGTTAGACCTGCTCTGGTTGTGGTTAAAAAATCAGGGGCAACCTGGAATAAGTGCTACCAGAATTGCTACTATGGTATTGCAACAGGGGGAGCTGCTTTACAAAAATGGCTAGTTGTTTATTATTATTATTATTATTATTGTATTTCTTAGGTGTGTTGCCATAACGTGTAGGGTCCCCAGTCCTGGATCAGGACCCCATTATACAAGGTGCTGTACTAATACAGAACAAAAAGATGTAGCTTTAAAGCAGGAGAGAGGCATACTTAGTCCACCTCCCTGAGAGGCAGTAGCTATGTCAGTGGGAGAAGTGATCCTGCTGACATAGCACTGTCTACATTGGGGGTTATGTCGATGTAAATTCAAGAGTGGATTTTTTTACACCCCTGAGCAATGTTGTTACAATGATCTAGCTCTGTAGAGTAGATCAGACCTCCGTCTCCAATGTCAACCTCACACTAAATTCACTTAAATTTTGAAACTGGAAAGTTTGCAAGCTTCACTTCAGGGAGGTGAATCAAAGTTTTAATCAACTCACCTAAACTAGAGAGAGAGAGAGACTATTAAATCCTATCCCTTCTTTCAGCCTTCTAAAATAGATCTTTGTTGGTTTAAAGTGATAGTTCCAGATTTTAGGTGTCAAAACTTGAGGAAATTATATCAAATCAATCAGGATTAATGTCGAGGGACAGTAGTTAGGTTTCCTGATGTGAAGGTAGACTATGAATTAGAAAACACTGGACCCTCAATAGCAACAATCTGAGATTAAAAGAGAGAAGCAGAGCTCTGATGCATTGTCAACATTATGTACTATCTCGCATTGCAGAGGGGGAAAAAATGGGGTCATGTGGAGAGAAGCTTAGTTCTGGTTAGTGAATTATTTATTTCGTTACCCACTTCACCCTATCTAGGAAATCAGGCAAGGAGAAGACGTGAAAGTAAATAATGAAGATGATGGAGATGCAATAGTTCGTGTTTCTTTGTGGAAATACACAAGTATTGCATTGTACAGACTGTATGAAGTCTGCATGCTGCTCAGACTGGATTAAGTTCACTTGTGGCCAGCTGCAACCATTTATAGAAACACAGGTTCCCAATGAGAGCAGCAGACTACATGATGAATATCAAGACTCACAAAAAGACGATACAGCACATTTGCTGCAGCTCTCTTTAACAATAGACATTAGTCATGCAACAGTGGTAAAGAATCAGAGAAGGAGATGCTTTCTTCTAACACAGACAAGGAACTTTGTTAGAATAAGGCCAACAGGTTAATCCCTAAAGTTACTCTCTCTCACTCTATGCTTCACTGTAAAGTCTATACCTAAACTTTCCCGTCCTTAATCCTGCTTGGCTTCTGTTGCTTTTTGAAGAAACAGTGCACATGATTTCAGGAGATTTTTTTTTCCCATTCCCCTCACACAAAAAGCCCTCCTAAATTATGGAGAGTGAAATGTTACTGTCCTCTACCCTATTTATAGTGAGTGTCTTTCCTCTTGCCCATACCTTTAAGCTGTTCCTGATCCTGCCATAATAACTCTTCCCTTGCCCCATGCAGACCTGACACTTTCCTTTGTCTATATTTATAAATGTTGAATAATAAAAGTCAGGGCGTGATAAAGTGGGAGTTTTCTGTATGGCTTTGCACCTATTATGTTGGTCTTGTTCCCCTCTGGTAGCAAAAAATTCATTTTCTCCTCTGGACACAGGATATCAGGCTAGGTATTTTAGACATACAACCAGTAGGACTGTCAGGGCTAGAACCAACACATTCAAATAGAAAACCTTAGAGACAATAGGAATGTCAATGATTTGAAAATTAACTCCAAGCAGCAGGGGCAGCTGAACATGTAAACACAGCATGGCTGTGTCTGGAGAACAAAGACACGACATGTTACGTATCTGTATTAAGAAGAACTAGGTACACAGAGGGCTCCAGGAAATGAGAGAGAAAGGAGACAGGACAGGCGAGGATGGGCTCAGGACATGCCAGCACACTGGCGTCCACTAACATGAACCATATCTTAAGTCTGCCTCTCTCTCTCTAACTCAGCGGTTCTCAACCTGTGGGTCGTGACCCCGGCGGGGGTCGAACGACCAAAACACAGGGGTCGCCTAAAGCCATCGGAAAATACATATTTCCAATGGCTTTAGCCGCTGAGAAGTTGCGCTACCATCTGTAGCAGCGCTATTCAGCTGGAACGCACACCGTTATGGATGCGCGTTCCAAACTGAATGCCTGCGCGCATGCGCAGACGTGATTGCATCATCCGTCCGGGGCCTAAGAGGCGGAGGAAGCGGGGGGAACGCTCCACAGTCCATAGCAGCGCATTATGTGTGTCCGGCGCTTGCTGACGTCATCAGTTTTGAAGTAGCCACCAAAATTATTTTTTGGTTTGGGGTCACCGCAATATGAGGAACTGTATTGCGGGGTCACGGCATTAGAAAGGTTGAGAACCACTGCTCTAACTCAAAGGCTTATTCTGCATGATGGGTGTTTAATAAATTGTTACTTTGTATTGAAACGGCTGCCTGATGTCGCTGCAAATACTTACTCAGAGCATTGCACCCTGACGGAGTAAAGCCTCCCACAGGAATCTAGCTTGTCTGGACTTGCTGCAGGAAGCCACAGAGAGACAGTGATTGCTGGCACCTGAAGGCCCACATTCAGAGTGGTGGAGCTGCCCTGTGGAACTGTGGACTCTTGGATTTGGCACACTAAAGGGATCACTCCCAAGTCACTGCTTTCAGTCTGGGGAATAGACCAGACCCTGGGGATCTGTGAGAGGGTACAGAAATTGTTTGTGCTAAAGAAATGACCCCATATTGTCTTATGATTCCTGCTTTTTAACTTTTTGTGCCGTCATTTCAGGTCGTCGTGCTTCTTTTGAGGGTTGTCCAGTTGAAAACAAAGTTCTTTTTTTAGTGCAAATCCTTGCTCCTGCTCATGTTCCCTCCACCCTGTCATTTCCCTCTTCACCCATCAGCTGCCCCTGTTTCCTTGTGGTTTGTCACTTCTCCCTCCCATTTTGATTCTCTAGTGACACAGCTGTGTCTGGAATGCGCTAGTGGGAAAGGATCCAAATCTCTGAAGAGCTGTTACAGAGTACTTCAAATATCAGAAGTCTAGTCCTTTTCAGTCTGTTGCTGCTACATAGAAACATAAAAGGAACAGAAGTGCAGCAAAAGAGTGCAAGTGAGGATCTCAATAGGAAGGAAGATGTGTGGGGTGGAAACTTCTGTGAGGATCCTCTTTTGGGGATCTCCACCTAACACACACCTCCATTATCCTGCTGTGAGTATATTTGTCACCCTGCATAAAAGGCTTTAGAGCCCATGTCAAACTTGGCATGTCACTAGGGATCCACAGAAATTCAGAATCATCTATGAGGAGGCCCTGTGTCTTTCTACTGGTGCTGAACCCCAAAGGTGGCTCTCTGTGATGGAGGGTGTACCCCACACAAGCCCTGAAGGGGTTAATGTAGTCCTGAGGAGTCGCTGGGTGGTAATTATAAAGCCAGGACTTCTACAGCCCCTTTCTTCTGCAAGGGGAGAGTGTGCAGTCACTCTCAGGAACAGAAGAGGTAGAAATTTGTCCAGACAGACAGCAAAGATTCTCAGCTGGAAGAGTAGAGGGTCGGCTTGGTTTCCCCTACCAGTCCCTGAGGTAAGATGTAGATGGAACACAGAGACAGATGGAAGACCTGCTTTAAAGTCGTTGGACTATGTGGGAGTTTCGCAGCATATGGTGACAGGGCTACAAATAACCACCACTGGCCAGGTTAACGAGGTGTAGACAGTAACTTGTTTGTTCTGAAGACCATCTCAGACAAAAAAATAAAAGGAGACATAACCAGATCTGCTAGTAATGTTACGGGTTGGATAATGAGTTGTATCTGATTGTTGCTGACAAGTATATAGATTTTGTTATTCCACTAGTACCTCTATTGGAAGAAATACCTGTAAGGGGTTCCTCCGCTGCATCCCCTCTACTTATGAGAGGGGAGCAGAAGCAAAGGACTCAATGACCCTCTGGCTAGCTATCACTAGTGCTTTTATTTACAAGGTATATGTGAATTCCTACCACCTTACAGGGCCTTGCTTCAGCCAGAAGTCTCTATGGCCATTTAGGAAGACAGGCAAAGCCTCAGCACACCCTTCCCTTCTCTCTCTGCTCTCCTCTTCCCTTCTGGGCCTGCATATAAACCCTGCTGGATCAGCGGGGCAGCTGCTGCCCATTGCCTGATCAAGCCTGGGCAACTGCTCAGCCTATGTAGGCAGACAGCTGCCTCCCCTCAGGCAATCAGGCCACAGCCCCGATAATCAGCTCTGCTGCCCCTCAACTACAGAGGCTGGAATGATGGGGGGACTGTCCAGGGGATCACTCCCCCCAGCACCCTGTTACAATATCAGAGACAGAAAATACCTGCTTTAAAACCATCCCTTACATTTCCGAGCCCAGGCACCCTGCTAAAGGGCACAAAGATGGAATAAGAAACCCCAGTGAAGACCAAGTGTCCAAGGGGGTGGTGGTGGAAATCTGTTACATCCACCTGTCAAAAGCACTTTTGGTTGCTTTACCTAAAATGGATGTAGTCTTGTCACCTCCCATCCAGGACACTGTCATCCCACTGAAGGTGACTTCCTACCCAAAAGTATCACTTAGAGATGGGTGGAATCAGCTCTTTGCCAGGGCTATGAAGTGGCCTCAGAAACACTCAAATCCTCAGCAGCATCCACCTTTTTTCACCAGGGCAGTACATGCTTCTGCGGAGTCCTTGTTCTCGGGTGATTAAATCCAAAGACGGACACCATAACGATGGATGCCGGTTTGGGCCATGTGTCGAGTTGTGTGAGCCACACCTCCCTCCAAAGTCAGTGTTGGTGGATGGAATCGCATGACACCATTAACTATTTGGAACTATGGATGATTTTCTTAGCACCATCTTAAATTCCAGATAGATACTTGTACTCTCACACAGCACCACTGTGGGTCTAAGAAACGTTGTTGGGTCAAGCTCCCAGGGTGAGGCAGTGGCTGAAAGAGCTAAGGCGATCGTGGGATGCATAAATAGGGGAATCCTGAGTAAGTAGAAGTAGAGAGGTTATTTTACCTCTATATTTGGCATAGCTGTGATCATGGCTGGAATACTGTATCCAGTTCTGCCACCCAAAATTCAAGAAGGATGTTGATTAAACTGGAAGGGATTCAGAGAAGGGCCCCAAGATTGAAAGATTAGACAGCATGGTTTACAGTGGTAGACTCAGAGGTCAATTTATTTAGCTTAACAAAGAAGGTTAACGGGTGACTTGATTACTGCCTATAAGTATAACATGATCCAATGGCTGGAAGTTGAAGCTAGACAAATCTAGACTGGAAATAAAGTGTAAGTTTTTAACAGTAAATGTAATTAACCATTGGAACAGTTTACCAAAGGTCATGGTGGATTTTCCATCATTGACCGTTTTTAAATAAAGATTGGATGTTTTTCTAAGATGTATGCTCTGGGAATTAATTGGGTAAGTTCTCTGGCTTGTGCTATACAGGAGGTCAGACTACATGGTGACAACAGTCTCTTCTGGCCTTGGAGTTTCTGAATCTAGGGCATCAGTCCAGCCAATCAAAGATATCCAATTCTAACTCTGACTCTTACAATGTGTGGGACTGAAGAACCCATCATTAGTGAATTTATGGACACATCCCCCTTCCCAAAATGAGCATTTCTAGGTGATTGAGACAAATCTCTTTTTTTAATAATAAACATGAAGCAAGGATAATAAGGGATTCCCACTCCTTCCAAGACTTGATCTGAAATTCTAGCCACATAGCATTTATTAATGAAAGCAGCTAAGTTTCAATTCTCTGCAGGATGACAGACAAAAAGCAAATTTCAATCAAAGCAGAAGTTCAAAAGGATGCAGCTGCATAAAGACTAAGGACACTTTGCCCCCAAAGGGTCAGAGAACCAGGCAACCAACTGTAAATCTCCATTATTGCTAAAATGGGTTTAAGGAAGTAGTTCTGAAATAATAAATCTGGTTTACCCACGTCGTCAGATGCATCTGGGTTTCTGCCCATGAAAGCATATGCCCAAATAAATGTGTTAGTCTTTAAGGTGCCACAGGACCCTCGTTGTTTTGCTGAAAACAGACTAACATGGCTACCCCTCAGGAACGGATTAAATTATGAATACCTACCTATGAAGAGTGATTTCGTGGATGAACACGTGTCTATGATGAGGCTTCTGGATGATTTCCAATGCAGTGAACATACAGCCATACTGCTTCAAGCTGTGATGTTGTCATAGCAAAGCAAGGCTGGGGTTGGTTGCTACTTGTATGGGAAAGCTAGAGAAAAATGGTTTCTAGAGGAACTTTTGGTGATGACAATCTTCCCTCTGTGTCAGCAGTGGCTCAATAGTTAGGACGGTGTTAGAGAGCACTGTTTTTGCTAGCCATGCTATCTTTTGGATAAGAGATGATGAACATAGCATGTTATAGGTGGGGCTTGTGGCACCAGCACCATTATAAGATGCTGCTTTGAGTGGCTTATAATTTTGTCAAACTTTAACTGTTTGAGCTAAACTGTTCCAGGCTGTATTGGATGTCTGCCTCAAGCTAGATGTCTTCAGAAAACTTTCAACCAAAATAGATCACCTGTTTCTGAGAATGATTGGAGGGGGAAAAAACACATTCTTTTGTCCATTTAAAAAAATGTCTGATGTTCTTTCCTTTGCAAAGCTCTTGCACCCCCATGTTTTGGAGTAGGGACTTGGAATTTGTCAGGCAGGTGCCCTTTGTGCCAGGAATGTAACTTTTGCTATACCCATGAAAATCTGCTCAGATTTAACCTGTTATAAGCCTTGGTTACATAAGTTTGCACATGCTCAGTAGATGTCTTCAATTTTAGCAGCTAATTTCCCCAAAGATTCCATCCAAAGTGAGCAGACTGGACCTGAGAGAACTTTTCCCTGCAACTGCAGCTCCAGGCTGCTCCAGGCTGTGCTGCATCCGGGTCAGAACTGAAAGCAGGGAGCCTCTGTCAGTGATTCCCCCTGCTCGTCCCAGGCCCTATGGAGGAGGAAGCTGCTTGATTCAAATGCAGAAGGGACAAAGCCTGGACCTTCAGGGGAGGGCAGGGATATTAGACTGAGGGAAAAAAAGCCTGAGCAAGGGGGAACTGGGACTGTCCGCTGTCATGGGGAAGAAGGAAACTGGGACAAGGATTTGATGTGGGGGAATGGGATTGGTTGGCCAAGAAAACTGGGACTGGTAGCCAGGAGCATAGATTGGGGACTGGAGGAGCAAGGATGCTGGGTCTGAGAGCCTGGGTGGGATGAATGGGAGTTGGCTAGGCCAGGAGACTCCCACTCCCTCTCAGAGCTGAGGTCGGGGGGGATTGTGACTGTCTGGGCAAGAAGACTGGCACATGGAGCTGAGGAGAAGTGAGAACCAGTGCGGTGGGGAGGAGGACAGGCAGGTGCTGAGGTGTGGGTGGGAAAACCAGGAATGTCTTGGCAAAGAGACTGGAACAAGAATCTGAAGGGAGAATGACACCAAGATTGGCTGAAGAGCTCGGGGACAGAGATTGGGACTGGGAACCAAGAGGAACAGGGAAGGTGGGTGGGAGGAGTGGGGGTGATTGAAAGCCTGTGTGGGAGGGAAAGACCGGTCAGATGAGGAGCTGGAAGTGGGGTACTGGGACTAGCTGGGTACAGTAACAGAGAGAGTGAAGGAGACTGGACCTAGGACAGGGAGCCCTGAGGAGTAAGACTAGGATTTGCTCGGAAGGAGACTGGGACTGGAATGAGAAGCCTGAGGAGTGGGGACTGTGGCTGGTTAGGTGAGGAGAATGGGGCTGGGATACAGACAGGGGTGGGGAAGGACAAACTGGAGGGGATGTGTATAGAATGCTACCAAATCAAATGGTAAAGTTTTGTATCCATAAACTTGCTTAGTACTGATGTGAATGATGCACAAGGTGCAAGGGTGCAGAGAATCACACCCTGTGTTTTAGAACTGAAGTCTGAATTATATTCCATCAGAGTTTGTTTACATTTCATCTGCCACTGCAAATAAATAATGGCTGTAGAGAGTACTTCATCAAACCTCATACTGGAGCTCTGAAATGTAGGGCTTGGTCTGATAGGAGACAAGCTCTTTATTTTATGTTAGGATGGCCGGCAATCCATCTTCATTCTGAGTTAGCCCCTTACCTGTTTCTGTAAAGTTAACTTTGACATTGCTGGGGCACAAATCTTAGCTGGGTTTCTGAATGTTCTTAAGCTGGTTATCCAGATGGAGATGAAAAAAGCATTTTATGCATCAGTTCCTATTGTTTAGAAATGCAGACTTGCAGCTGTAAGACCTAGGATCTGTTTTCCACTTCATCCTGCTTCTTTGACCTTG
Organism: Mesoclemmys tuberculata; assembly: GCA_007922155.1. Classification (NCBI taxonomy): domain Eukaryota; kingdom Metazoa; phylum Chordata; order Testudines; family Chelidae; genus Mesoclemmys; species Mesoclemmys tuberculata. The sequence goes on from ML675613.1 coordinate 48,589,977, forward strand.
GACAACTCACTTAACTTTTCTATTACTCAGGTTTCCCATTTGTAATACGGAAATAAGACTACATCCTTTTCCTTTTGCAAAATTATTTGAGTTCTCCTGTTGTTTAATATATTTTTAGTGAATTTGAGGCTATGTCTACTCTATAAGCTAGGGGCATGATTCTCTCTTTATGTAGACATACTCATCTTCTCTGAGCTAGCACGGTAAAAATAGCAGTGTAGCATGGGCAGCAGCAGTGGCAGGACGGGCTGGCTGTACCAAGTAGAAACCCACCTGAGCCCAATGGCTACATACTTGACATGCCCCAGGCCACCACAGTCCTTGCTATCCTGGCTACAATACTGTTTTTAGCGTAGTAGTTCAGATGAGTGCTAGCATCAGTGTGTCTACATGAAATGGGAATCACACCCCTAGCTTGTAGTTTAGATGTAGCCTTAGAGCTGTGAAACAGGATTGAGAGCCCTAGAAAATGAATGTCTTTTCATAAAACAAGGACAGCCCCAGCAGAAGCTTAAAAACAAGTAAGCAAAAAATGTCAGCTAAAAAGTTGAAATTAAACTGGAGTTACTCTGACCCTCAGTACTTTCAATCCACTGGACTTAACTGAGTATTCTCCCTCTAACTAAAAATCCTAGTTACTCCTTTTTTTCCCCCTTGATATAACTGCCTGTTTTAGGAAAGTTCTTGATTTTCATTTCTTTTTAAATGCTTGTGCATCCAGAGCTAGAATAGCCGGCACTCTTCGTTCCTTTCATTCTCTGGACACTTGAACCCATTCTGTTTTTAGAATGTGAATACTGCATTGACAAAGATATCTGTACATGTCTGCCAATACTAAATTCATTCTAAGGCTTTTTATGTTGTTAGGGTGGGTATTGCAAGGTGGTGCTGTTGCACAGTCTTCCAAATTCTCTTCTAGGGTGTGAGCAAATGTTCGGTCATGGAAAGACTTGAACTGTGTTGTTGCTAGTTTGGTTATGCAAGGTTTTAGGTAGAAGGGGTTGTATGAATCACAGGAGGGTTTGCTCTATGCCTTGGTCTCTAACTAGAGTCAATACTTAATGCAGAGTTTCTCTCTGAGAAGAAGGCATTGAGGTTGGGCTGAGATTCCTGAAAGAAGTGATTGAGCACCTCCTGTTCTGTGAGATGTGTAAAGAAAACAAGTTACAGTTAAAATATGTTCCAGATTCCACATCATTCTCCTTCACTGGGAGGCTGACCTTCAAGGCTTTGGAAATGTGCTCCCACTCAGCAGAGAAGCAGCAATATAATACAAATACTGAGTAAAGATGCAAAATGGAGGGCACAACCACTAAGTAATGGAAAAACCTTGAAATCCTATAGAATTAATTTACTGAATATAAAAACATCAGGGCTGTCAGGGATGGAGATATATTGAACTCCTTATTGTCAAGCATAGTTACTCTTCCCTGGTGTATGTTTACCTGGTGGTTCAGCAGTAGTTGATAGGAGTTATGCAAGCTATACAGAGTAGCTTGCGTAACTCCCATCGACTGCTGTGCTTCCCTTCTGTGTGACGTCTTCACTGCACTGCGCTGACGGGAACCGCATTCCTGTCGATTCAGCGGTATGCCACTTGAGTAGGTGGTTTTACAGCATCTACTTCTGGATTGATTGAGCGGGTCTTCACTGACCGCTCAATCGATCCAGAAAGGTCGATCTGACGGTGGTGACTTTGCTGCTGTCAATGTAGACATACCCTGTATTGGCTTCTAGGTTAAGGCACAAAATAGGAAGCAAGAAATAGAATGACTGGAATGTCACCCAAGAACCCCTTTAATGCCAACAGGTTACTGAAATGTCCTGATTCTGGTATGTACATTGTGGTTCATCAAAGAATGTCTATAGAGGTCTTAAATGAAAGCTGGGGTCATACTGGCCATTAATGTCATTGGGAAATTTATGTACAGATACTATGTAAGGAGTTATATATCCTGAAAATTTGGCCTTAGAGTCTGTATCAAGATATGAGTCACCAGCAGAAACAGGCTTTCTGTCACACAAGGGATGTTTATTCACCTCTCTCTATTGGATGTAATTAAGCATTGTAAGCTAACAATGGATGCTCATTTACATACAGTATCAATGAAGGAATGTTGTCAACAGGGAAGGAGCTCCTAGGAAAAGTAAGACAGGAATGGTTATCCCGTGTAAGTAGATCATGAACTTTGTGGGGTATAAGCAGAAGGTAAAGAAGACACCCTCTCATCCTTCACCTAGGAAGTAAATGGGCAATGCATTAATATTCATGAAAACTGATCTCAACTAAACATGGTTGAAGACTTGGGGTGCGATGAACTTCTTTAGGTAATGAACCTGTCACTTAACATGCTTCCTAGAGACAAACCTTATGATTTTGTTTTATATACAACCTTTTGTTTCCAATATCTTTACTCACGATCACTTGAATCTTGAAGCTTTGATAATAAACTTACTCAGATTTTCACAAAAGAGATATACGTAAATGCTGTGATATTAAGCAAAGTGCTGGACCAGGGCTAAATCTTAAAAACTGGGGTGTATGCTGTTCCTTTGGGAACAGCAGACATACCATGCCTGTGTGTAGCTAGTGTCAGGGACTGGCTATCACAGGGGAATACTTCAACAGGATTGGGGTGCACCTTTTAACTTGCCTGGCAAAGTAAGGGCTGGCATAGCCTTGGGAAGAGTGCTTGAGTGCCTAGAAGGCTGGTGGTGTTAGGAATCTGATACTCAGCTAAAAACAGGCAAGATTCATTCATGCTGGAGGCAGGGAGTTACAAGGTGACTACTGGTCCTGGGTGCCTTATGAAGTGTCACAGGGAGTGCTCCTGAATTTAAAGTAAAGGGGTGGATTCTTAGTTAGTATAAATTGGCTGAGGTCCATTGGCTTCAATGGAGCCCTGACAATACCAACTGATGATAATCTGTCCCTAAAAATCAGAGACCTCAGAAAACAAAATCGAATATAAACCCCGTATGTGCCAGTCACAATGTGTGTTCTCTCAGTTGTGTTAATGTAAATCACCATATGAATGAGCAAACAAAGAATCTAATCACAAAAGATGTGGTCTTGATCCCTGTCTGGAGCATTTGTCCGCCTGTGTGCGAAAGCTCTGGCATGGGGTTTTAGAAACCCCCAAACTCCCAATATGTCAAGAAGTGTCCCATCCCATATAAAACATACCAAGTGCATTTTTCTGTAACTTTTTGTTGTTGTTACCCAAGTCCTTGACAAAAAATTATAGTGTGCATTGTTCAGCTGTGCAGTGTACGGTGAGGTTCCGTATTTACTTCTATATGTAAAATTCTCTTTCTGCAAATACACACGCAGTTCTGAAATGTTCCTTTCTGGAACCAATTATGCAAGTAAAACACTCTTAATGGAAAGGGAATTGGTGGTTAATGCTGAGAGAATATCAGTGAAAACTGTTCACTGTTCAATTCACCCAAGCCTAGAAAAATGTTGGAAAACATTGTTTAACTTTGTTAGAATAGCAACATTTTGGTGTGTAAGTGAAAGATTCCCAGTATAGGAAAGAGTGAACGATATCACAAAGTTAGTTGAAATCATGACAATGGATCACAAATGCTACTGCAGAACAGAGCTATAATTAAAGTCAAAGGAGAGCAACGTATGGGAAACGACAACCCTTGTTGATTGTCAGGAGAATTTCTTTGGCAATTGAATTAACTTCAAGCTGTCAAATCAGTTCCTTCTCATGAGAGCTGGGCTGAGCTATACGACTGGTTGGTTATTCCAGAACAACAATAATCAACAACAAAATGTATGCTGAAGTCAAACTTTAATATTAAACTGAAACGTAATCTCAAATGTTGCCCGCTGTTTGGTGGCACTGAGTATAACTGCTGACAGCAGCTGTGCTGTCATAGAACGAGAGGGTGTATTTGGTGAAATTACAGTGCCATATCTCCTAAACATTCTGGGCCTGGACCTCCTAGGGTTTGTTTACTGTGCAGCTGGGAACAAGCCTCACAATTAATGGGCTCAGGAATCAGGGATGGTCTAGACACAGAAATTGCGCTGATTTCTAAATCCAGTGTAGTTAAGTCAGTGCAATTCTTCTATGGACATTCTTAAATCTGTTGAAGAGTGGGTAAAATCCATTTAGCTTAATGAAAATTAAAACAAAATTGAACCTAGTACTTCACTTCTGCTTCTCGTCTTCTAGTATCAACTTTTTGGCTCTGGGCTTTCAGATTCTCATCTGGTGAAGTGCTGGCATGTCATGTTAGACTTTGAGATGAACAATGTAATGCTGTATGAGACCCTCTGATTAATACTGGTTTTGCATGAGAACTATTTTCCAACTACTCAAGTAGAAAAGGGAAAGGGTATTGAAATTATGTAAAATGTGAACGTTTACCATGTTAGCAAATGAGAGAACCTTTTAGTGACCCGTGAACAAAAAAGGGTTACCACTGATATGCTTTTGTTCCGATCAATTACAGTAGATAAGGAGTAAGATCACCATCTGCTGTACTCCCTACGTCCCCAGCACTTTCATTTCAAGCCCTCCACTGTGGACTTTTTAGCTCTGTCTAGTGACAAAATACAGCTGTGCTTCTGGCAAAAAGCCTCTGACATGGGTATTAAGGAAACTCAGTATTGATAATCATAAACCAGTTTGGTTTAATAGAGGAAATTGTATATGAATATTTGAAAGTTCAGTGTTAAATAGTTTAAACCTCAAGTTTAGGTCTGTGCATGTTTAAAAGAATTTAAGAAAACCTGATTAGGGGTTGAGCCTGTGGTTTTTGTTCAAGGTACTAACTCCCATTGACTTAAAGTATGACTATTCAAGTAAGTAGGGCTGCAGGTTCCAAATTGTAAAAAGAAATAATTTAGGTAGATTTACTGTTCTCACTTATTTTAAACTAGAGACAGGTAGTTAAACATTTTCCTACAGTGTAGTTAACCTGAACACTACAGCATTGTGCAGTGAGAGGCCTTGGAGGCCAAATTTAAGCTGCTAGATAAGAGACAAAAGTCTAAGGTCTCCATGGTAGCATTCACTGAAATGCTTCCCATTCCCCCTGCAAGACCAGTTAGACAGGCAGAACTGCAGTGTCTCAATGCATGGATGGAGACAATGGTGTAGTGAGGAGGGGTTTAGGTTTATTAGGAACTGCAGAACCTGTTGGGGAAAAAAAGAAAAAAGAAATAAAAAAGGCTGTACAGGAGTTTTTAAATTAAAGGCTGGGAGAAAGCCAACATGGTTCAGGCAGACACATTTCTTAGGAGAGACAATATTAATGGAATTTCTTGTACAGAGAAGAGAATAAAAGTTGAAGTACAGATAGGAGTGGAAGCAAAACAGTCAAATGAAATAGATACTCATTCAATTACTTTACATGAAGGCAGACAGTTAATTATTGACCAACTTTATAAGTGCTTATATACAAATGCAAGAAGGCTAAGTACTAAGATGGGTGAACTTGTGTGCATGGTATTAAATGAGGGTACTGATATAATAGGCATGACAGAAACTTGGGGAAAAGATGATAATCAATGGGGGACAGTAATACCAGTGTACAAAATATATAGGAAGGATAAAGTAAGTTGTGCTGATGGGGGAGTGGCACTATATGTGAAAGAAAGCATAGAGTCAAATACGATAAAAATCTTCATTTAATCAAAGAGTACCATAGAATCTCTAGGGATACAAATCCCAAGCTTGAATAATAGAAGGATACCAGCAGGAACATATAACCGACCACCTGACTAGGGTAGTGATGCTGATTATAAAATGCTCAGGGAGATTAAAGAGGCTACAAAAGTAGTTGAAATCTCCCCTTATTGAGAGGTACATGTCACCTCAGGACAGGATGCAAAGATAAAATTTCTAGACACATTTAATGACTGCTTCTTGGAGCAGCTAGTCCTGGAACCACAAAGGGAGAGCCAATTCCTGATTTAGTCATAAGTGGCACACAGGATCTGGTCCATGAGGTGAATATAGTTGAACCACTTGGTAGTAGCAACCATAATGTAATTAACTTTAACATACTTGGGGGGGAGGGAGAATACCAATGAAGCCCACTACAATAGCATTTAATTTTAAAAAAGGGGACCTACACAAAAATGAGGAAATGAGTAAAATCGAAATTAAAAGCAACTGTCACAAGAATGAAATGCCTGCAAGCTGCATGGAAACTTTAAAAAAACGTAGTAGAGGCTCAAACTATGTATATCTCAAATAAAATAAGTCACCGTGGCTAAACTACAGAGTAGAAGAGGCATTTGGGGGCAAAAAGTCATCCCTTCAAAATTGGAAGTCAAATCCTATTGAGGAAAATAGAAAGGAGCATGAACTCTGGCAAGTGAAGTGTAAAAAAATTAATTAGGCAGGCCAAAAAAGAATTTGAAGAGCAACTAGTAGAAAACACAAACTAACATCAAAAAAATGTTTAAGTATGTCAGAGGCAGGAAACCTGCTAAACAGTCAGTGGAGCCACTGGACAATTGAAGTTCCAAAGGAGCACTCCCGGAAAACAATGCTGTTATGGAGAAGCTAAATGAATTCTTCACATCAGTCTTGACTACAGAGGATATGAGGGAGATTCCCACATCTGAGCCATTCTTTTTAAATGACAAATCTGAGGAACTGTCCCAAATTGAAGTGGTGTTAGAGGAGTTTATAGAACAAATAGATAAATTAAGCAGTAATAAATTACTAGGACCAAATGTTATCCACCCAAGAGTTCTGAAGGAACTCAAATATGAAATTGCAGAACCTCTAACTTTCTTGTATGTAACCTAGCATTTAAATTAGCCTCTGTCCCAGATGACTGAAAGGAAGCTAATATAAGGCCAGTTTTTTTTTAAAAAGTTCTAGAGACGATAACGGCAATTACAGAGTGGTAAACCGAATTTCAGTACCAGGGAAATTGGTTGAATTTATAGTAAAGAACTGAATTATCAGGTTCATAGATGAACATGATTTGTTGGGGAAGAGTCAACACGGGTTCTGTAAATGGAGATCATGCCTCACCAATCGATAAGAATTTTTTGATCAAGTTGACAAACGTGGATCCAGTAAATATAGTGTACTTGGACTTTCACAAAGCCTTTGGCAAAGTTTCTCACCAAAAGATTTTAAGCAAAGTAAGCAGTGATGGGATAAGAGAAAAGGTCCTCTCATAGATCAAAAACTGGTTAAAAGACAGGAAACAAAGTGTAGGAATAAATGGTCAATTTTACGAGGGATAGAGGTAAATAGCAAGGTCCTCCAGTGATCTGTACCGGATCCAGTACTGTTCAACATATTCATAAATGATCTGGAAAAAGGGGTAAACAAGGATGTGGCAAAGTTTGCAGCTGACACAAAATTACTCAAGATAAGTCCAAAGCAGATGGCAAAGAGATCCAAAGAAAGTGAAACTGACCTGTTCAGTTTCATTGTCCAAACTAAGTGCAAAGAGCAAATGGAAAAAGTAAATTTCATACAGAATATTTGGTTTGTATATAGACACTGACCATTTAAAATAGTTTCTGTACTATTTTACTAACAGCTAACTGGCAGAAGGCTTCTGAGGAAGAAAGTCCACTGCGGCCGAGGTTGTGAAGGCCCCCAAAGTGGGAGGTTCTAACTTGGAGAGAGCTTGACTTGTACTGCCCTGTTATGTACTGGTCCAGTGCAACCACTGAGATGCATCTCCCAGCCAGGCTCCTATGGAAGCCTAAGGGAGCTCCCAACAGAAGGTCTAGCTATTCTTCATGGAACAGTCTCACAGGGGTGGGCGGTGGTGGGACAATTGCTTGCCCTCACTAGGAAGATCCCTCAGTGGGCCAGGCTGTCAGAGGTGGATATAATTTATACCTCCCTCTACAGGCTTCAGGGAATCTGGCCCTGTATATTCAGGGATTATTGCCATTTGTGGAATGTGTGTTACAAACCAAGGATTTTAGGGAGGCTATACTGGCAATGCCAGCAGTGCAAGATCGATGTTTTGCGGGTTTGACTGAGCGGCAGTAAAGACTCGCTTAACTGAATCCGAAAGTCGGCTCTGTAAATCCACCCTGGAAAGTAGCGTAGCGCTGTGTTGACGGGAGGACATTTCCCATCAGCACAGCACAGTGGAGACACCACAGTAAGTAGACGTTAGGAAGTTGACGAGAGATACGCATGTTACTGTACGTAGCTTGCGTATCTCCTGTCGACTGCCCCCGAAATCTGCGGCCAGTGTAGACCAGGCCTTAGTATGTGCAGTCAGGCTGGGAAGGTTGGTCCTGAAAGAGGCTTTCTGAACATATACGTTACATGTTAAATACAACCAGTTGTTTTTGACGCGTTAGAGGAAAGAGACTGAATGTAAATGAGCTCATATTTATTTTATAATAGGAGTTGTTTTAATTACTGAGAGCAAAAGCTCACTGGACAGGGAATGCAGTAATTTTTCATTGCATCTCTATTACAAAGCTGCTATAAGTCTGAAAAATGTAATGCATTTCATCTCCCATATGCATGAAGTCTCATTATACTTTAAACACCTTTTGTGATGCATGACTAAGTAGAACATGAACAATACTGCCTTCAGTGCCGTGCAGTTTTTCCAGCTGAATCTGGCACAGTTTGTTTGGAGTGACTGTTTCAAAGTTTGATGAGCATCTATGTACCCAAGTGTTTACAAAACTTGGCTGGGTGAATGATGCAGGAGTTCAAAATAAATGCGTACCACTTTCAAATTCTTCCTCTTCTAATTGTTTTTGTTTCCCTGCCTGCTACTAAATAAGGTTAGCATTAAATATAACAAAACAAAAGAAGAAAGAAAGAATGAAGGGTTTAAAAGGAAACTGGAACAAGAGCTGTGCCTGTCACCGTTCTGTCTAGTTTGTGTGTTGCCTGGGTATGTTCTCTTCTGACTATAAATCTTCAGGGCAGGGACTGGCTAGCTTTGTGTTTCATATAGTGCCTAGGACAATGGGGTCTGGATCCTGCCCTGGTGAAAGCAGAGTGTAGGGAATCCTTTCTCCCCTAGCACACCAGGTGCAGAGCAGAGAAACAGCTATTGTTGCTAGCAGAGGTCGAGGCCCCAGAAGGGATGTGTCTGGCCAGCAAGATGTCATGTTCTGGGGTGCAATCCAGACCAGTGAGGGGTTGCCACTTTCCATTCAACCCTGGGTATTTCACTCCCCCCTCTGTTTCCACCATACTCCCAGTCCTGAATTTGTGCAAAACCAGCCCTCTCCTGAGCAGTTTCGAGAAATGATAAGGTCTCTTTGTTCCTTTAAAGACACACAAGCACATCAAAGCTTGTTAACTTAGCGGGGGTAAATACACCTTCCCTTCAAAAACAGCTCTCAGTTGATTTATAGTAAAAATAAAACAAATTTATTAACACTAGGATATTGTTAAAAGATACCAAGTGAAAGGGATTACAAGCAAATGAAAGTGAAAACACTCATCTAAAACTTCACCCAGCCAAGTACAGGCTTTGTTCAAAATGGTTTATCTCTCCTATATTCAGTTCCCAGAGACTTCAACCCCTCCTTGATTGAAGGATCCATCTCCCTCAGCTTGTCTGTCTAGTGATGGATAATTTAGGGGTTTTCTGCCCCTTCCTTTACAGTGCAGTGAACCTTTGGAAAGCATATCTCTCATAGTTCATTGACCATGCTCCAAAAGGCAGGATGACCTCATGTTGTTCTTCCCTTCCTGTGGTCTTCCAAGTCCTCTTCTGATTTCTGTGTAAATAGACTTCCATGGTTGTGGTCAGACCTTGTTTAATCTCATTGGGAACCTGTTTCTCCCTGTTTGGCCACAGACTTTAAAACATAATATCATTAAGGATCCATATCTCCTTATATAGGGGTATACATACATTTCACAATGATATTAATAACCAATGTGTCATTAGCGTGCAGAAAAAGCCTCACTCCATAGACTTTTCTAATACACTAATATTGTATACAACCAATTGATTCAGCTACTTATCACTTGAGGTTCAGACTAGCAAACCTTTGAAATGGACTCTTCTGAGGATTAATCCTCAAAGTAAAGTTAGTTCAAGCTGTGATGAAGTGGAAAAGGAGTTGGTGAGTGAAGGAAGCACCATGCTATTTTTCTCCCTGCTGGTGTTTACTAAAATACAAATTTGTCTGTTTCCTGTAATCTCTTCCCCCTGCTGTCTTAATGGTACTGTTCATATGTAAATTGAGGTTCACCCATATTCCTTTGTTTAGGACAGAGCTGTTCAACTCCTTGAGCTAGGCAAGGCCATCTGGTCTTGAACGTATTCTAGTAACATCATATGAGGGGAATTCGTAACTTTGCATATCTTGCTACATACATTCACCATGGTACTGTTGACCAGTGAGGAGTTAGTTTTTAAGTGATGCCTCATAAAACATATTTTGTACAAAGATTACAGAAATAGTGTGTAGAGTGTGACTATCTGAGTGCTTTGGGTCACAGGAGGGTCTGAGGCTGTGAACGTCTCCCTACTATTCACCATATTTTGGCTTAGGGGAGTACAGCCTACACCTGTAGAACAGGTGTTAGTAACTGCCTCTGCAACATGTACAAGCATCCCAAGATCCCCAGAAGCATTACCTTTAGATACCTCCAAAAGTCACTGATCTCTTCAGCAGTGCAGTGCCCTGTAAACCCACAATGGAATGAAAAATAGATGGAGTCTATTTATTCACCATCTAGGTCATGCTCCAGTGATCTAGTCTTCTAGAGACTATAGTACTGACAGCTGAGCCACTGTCATTTCCTGTCTCCTTGAAGGCGTGTGTGGGGGTGTCTCTGGAAAAAAGAGAAATACAATTTTTATGTAATAAATAAAATTTCAAATCAACTTTCGTAGATTCCAAGGGACCTCTGTGATCATCTAGTCTGATCTCCTGTATAACACAGGCCATGGAACTTCTCCAAAAAAATTCCTAGAGCATAGCTTTTAGAAAAACATCCACCTGGATTTAAAAATTGCCAGTAATGGAGTCTTTACCATAACCCTTGGTAAATTGTTTCAGTGGTTCATTACCCTCACTGTTCACTGACCCATTGACCCACCTTCCCCCTGCACTAGGGCCATGCACACTCTAACCCGAAATGTTTCACCAATTTCAGACTAAATATCATTCTTGATTTCTTTCAGTGGTTAATTAGAGAATTACAAAAAAAAAAATTTATAGGTGGCAGGAAAATGTTTTTGTACTTTGAATCTAGAGGAAGTTCACTGATAAACTGCATTTGAATACAGACTGTGTCTCTGTGTAACACATCTTTTCTCTGATCCTTCAGCAGCATGCTTCTGAGCAATAGAGTGCTGCTTCTTTGTATGCAAGAAGTTCTTTTGTTACCACTGGGCAAAGGGCTTTCAAGAAACCTGAGACCACATGAAGCTTTCCTGATTTTGGGTATCATAAAATTGAAACTCAGACCACATTTGTGAAAAGGTTCAGTGAAGTTCACACACCTCCTGAATGAATGGAGCTGATTTTTGCCTTTGCTTGAGAACCGTAAAATTTGTAGTTGAAATTGAGTTTGATTGTGATTTTTGTTTGAACCTGAAACTCAAATTGATCCTTGGCTGATGGAGCACGTGTGCATGTGCAAATTGTTGTAGACTGAAACTTAATAAACTGTCCACCTTGTGGTCAGGATGAGCGGGGACCAGGGGCCGTGTCTTCAAAGAATTTTTTTTAAAAATTGCCAACATTGGTTCAGCTGGAACGTGGGAACCTTAACGGAGATTGCCAGTTGCTGACATTGTTTTCAGCAACATGACATATCATCATAACACCCAGCCAGGATCAAATCTAATAGACATGATGCTGCAAATGATGAGTTTTACTGACATAGCCATAGATGAAATGCATCTAAATAAATAAATAAAGTAATCCTACTTCAAGTTTCTATATTTTGTTTTGTAACCATTCTGCTGGGTGGAGCTGGCAGCAGCAAGGGCCGGGTTCTATATCTAGCGGTCCCTGTCAATGATACAACACCAAACTGGCTCGAGCCCTCATCCAGTCACCTGGGAAATCACACACTATCCCCTGGGCGCCCCCAAAAGGCAATACTTCCCCTCTCACAAGCACAGAGTCTGAGTGTAGAAAGAAAGCCTTTGAATAAAAGGAAGGAAGTAACACAGCACTGGTATTGGAACTAGTGCAAACAGAATTCATGAACTCAATAAGCCGAACCCACTCCAGAGCATGGGGAGAGGGGTGTCCTTTGCCTCTCCCTTTTTATTTTCCCCTTTACTGACTGTCCTAGTTTGTGTCCCCCTCTCGGTACAGTCCCCTTCTGCAGGTTCCTGCTGGACATGGGTTTGACCAGGCCTTCTCCACTGCCACCTCCTGCCACCTCTGGGCCTTGCCAAGTCCTCGCTACTGGCTCCCCTCATCCGCAGACTGCCACCATCGCAGGTGCTGACCGCTTCTGGCTCCCCCTGCTGGTTTTCAGGCAAGGTTTCCCACTTGCTCTAGTGATTTCAGTTTTTAGTGAATTTCAGCTTTCAGCTCATGGGAAAACACAGAAGTAATGTTCCTGCTTTTAGCAGAAGAAAAGACTCCAGGGGGAATTATTAATTCTACTTTTTAACAATGAAAGGAGATAGTCAATCCAAACCGAAGAGTAGCCCTTTGCCAGGGCTAGTGCGCTCTCAACAGGAGACTTCTCATTCTCTATTTGCTCCCCTGACAATGCTGGAACATCTGTCTGCCACTGTTGTTGGGCTCTGTTTAAATGAGAGTAAATTTTTCATCAGCAGAGGCTAAACACAGAGCTGGTGCCATTTGTGCAGACAATCGAAGGGCAACATTTCATTACTCATGCAGTTAACACAAAAGTGATTTGTAACACAAAACCACACACACTGACCATTTCCCATCATGCTCAGCACCTAGTGTGCTTATGCAATATGCTGAGTACTTACTTGTACTTGTGCAAATTGAAAGCCCATGCAAATAAAGTGTCCCCCCTTTCTGCTGATGAGCAGGGGGAGTGCCACTCAGACCTTGCCTACAGTTGTATGAAGTGTGTGCTAGACACAAACTACTATAGCACTGGAATGCTTGAATCTCACCGGTGCACCAAAACTCCCACAAGTAATTGTATAAACTGTTAAATACGTCAGATTGATTACTCCCTCTGCTGGGTAATGGACCTGCTCAGTTCATCTTAATGGGTAAAGCTTTTGGAGCTGGAGGTTGAGTTCCATTCCCAGCGTGTCCCTCTTATGTCATTGTCTTTCAGCCGGATTGCCTGTATTAAGGTTGGGATTTATGTGAAGGTAGAGACTCTGAAAACCTCTCAAACTGCATTTGAGATTTGTAGAACTAGGATGAGTTTGTGAATCCTTTCCTCCTCTCATTTAAACCTGTTAATTTTTTCAAGGTTTATTTGATCTTTTTTTTAAAAAAAAAACCAACAACAAACTGATTTTTCTAGCAAAAGCAAAGCCTACTCTCTTTTAAGGATCGAAAAATAGCCCCAAAAGCTAGATGTATTACATAAGATGCACTCACTGTATTTATGCTTGTTAGGATTTTTTTCTCTTTTGCTGCTCTCCTTTTCAGTCTTCCTGCATTTTTTTATTTTTCCCACTCTGCCTCATTTATCACCTTCTCTTTTTGCTGGATATTTTTTATTTCTATGTACTATCCAATTCCCCCCCCCCACCCGCCCGTCTTTTCTAAGCAAAACACAAACCCAATAAGGTGAGAATTCAAGATGAGCTATCAAACACCTGGTGCCTGATTCTCCATGGTTTTGCATATTCTGTAATCATTTTATATTCACATTTCACAGGTGTAAATGGCTTAAGGTGCAAGCCTGTGGAGAATTAGGCCCATGATGTTTGGATGAATTTGTAATTAAGCAAAATGAGTTAATTCATCCATTCTGTACTTATATGATGCAACAATCTGTGGCTATACATGTATTTGCTGTGTGTGCACAGAATGGCTACCACGTTTCACCCGGAGAGAGGCTGTATTTCAGGGACAGGTAGATGATCTCTGTGCAAAGTCCAAAAGCTTCAGAATCTAACTGAAAAATAGCAAGTACAGATGCATCAGTAGCTATGTACAAACAAATAGCTATGCCTATTTATCACACAAATGATTCATTTTGCATTTGCCAACTAGCAGCAGCCAGATCTCTTTTTTTGGGGGAGTGGGGAGGCGTAGTTTGAGGAATCACTCAGTTGTTAGTAGGGGAGAAAGAGATTACAGGAATAGTCTTTCTCATTGCTTCTGAGGTCAGCCTCATTCTCTGAGGATTAAATTAGAGGATCAAATGTACAATCTGGGAAACTTTCCAGATGCATTTTTAACAGAGTGCTCTGCTGCTGTAACACAGTCACACTAAGCAAAGTTCTCCTCTGTGTCAATGCAGCAATGAATGCATATTACATGTTATGTTTTCTGTACCCTGAACAAGGACTTTAATTTTCCTCTCGGGGATTCCTGGTATTTTATTGGAATCCCAAGGATCCCCCACACGCACCTTTACACCATCCACCCTGCTGCATGGCCATCATCCTTCTGGCTAAGGAGGGTGGAGAGGACTCCTGTTAGAAGGGCTCTGAGATCTATCACTGAAAAGCATTATGTAAGTGCTAAGTATTTACAAATATTATAAACCATCCTAAAAAGGTCACTGCTGAGTTACAGTAACTCACAATCTCTCCCCCTTCACCACTTCTCCCAAGACGACATGCCGTCTCCACAGTACTGTCGGCTCCTACCTAACTAAAGAACCAAGAACTGAGTGAGTCTCAAATATGTTTCTAAAGTATCAAAACTACCTTTGGTTTCATTTATCCAACAATTCAGCAACTCTTGCCACAAGAAACTAAATTTGGATTCAGCAGGTCTATTGCTTGCACTGTGCATTTGGCCACATGATCAAAGCAAATATTTTATAACCTTTGTATCGAAGTGTACCATAGCATATGGTCCACCCTTAACTTCATCTGCATTTATAACGTATCCTTGAAGTTTAAAGTAATGCTGAAGTGATGTTTCTTCCTGGAGTCCTACCACAAGCTGTGATTCTGTTATGTCTCAGAAGCTAAGTAGAGTCAGGCTGGTTCAGTATTTAAAGAAAAGCCTCGAGGGTTACAAGAAGAGTTCTTGGATGATTCAGTAGGAGGAACATTTCCCTTTGATTGAGTATTGAACCAATGCTGCAGCATGGTGTCAGGGGTACTTTGCTACAGGACGTGCCATCTTCTGAGTGAGATCCAAAATTGGGGACCTAGCCTCTCGTTGTCATTGTCAGTCCGTTTGTCCTTTTTGTAAAACTAAAGATGTTAAACCCGTTGTCCTGTCTGACTCTGTAATTCCATTTTGCCTTCCTAAATTCCCCTGGTGGTGTGAATTGGGCATGGTATGCTTCAATTCCTAGCCTAATGTGTCATGTAGAGCTGCTGAAGACTGTTCAACATTTTGTGCATTTCACCCCGAAAGTGCCTCCTTTCCAATGAAAGGTAAGGTAAAGCGATCTCAATAAAGTCCTATCTCATAGGCCTGTCGTGAAGCTTAATGTTTTTAAAGCATTTTTGGGGCTTGGATGAAAGTTGATCTACAAGTGCAAAACACCATTGCTGTGATGTGGGGTTTTGGAGGGGCCTGCTAACATACATGCATAGTATTTCAGACAGTAAATTATAGCGCTCTTTGCTCTTTACTATCTCTAGGTACCATGTTGTGCCTCTTGACCCACAGCACTAAGGTCTAATTTCTGCCGAAGAACCCACTATAGCTCCATATAAAAGGGGGATTAGCGTGAAAAGGGCCTTTTTTTTAACTTTGCCACTGCCACTTTCCAGTCTCTTAACATACCAACAGCCAGTCACAGATTTTGCCAATGTCATTAAAGTGCTGGGCATCAGCAGGCTGCTGCTTTCTGTGCTTATGACTAGTTGGTTGGAACACACCGGTCAATCACAGGCTGAGAAATTCCCTTTTACGTACGCGGACACACTTTGGGCCTGAGGAAAGACAGCAGAGGACAGATTGCATCCTCTGGGTATTTGCATGGTGATAATGGGCAGTGGCAACAAAGCCAGAAATCTCTCAATGAAGCCAGTAAAATTTGCCCCAGTATTTCCAGAAATACAATATTTAAAGGTTAAGCACTGCAATGATGTACATAATGTCCTGCAAGTGACATGAGGCAAGTGCTTAAGTGGATTCTCAGGAACAAACACATTCAGAGATCCAGAGCTTTATTCTCCTCTTATTTACTCTTGTTCTACATCAGTGTAATTCTACTGACTCTTGACTCCCACTGCTATGATAGCAGAATGAAATCCAAGGTATCCAAGTGTTCACAAAGGTAATTATGCCATAATTAATGTGAATGACAGTGATACAGCCATTGTAATCAAGTTGTTTAATCATCGTTGAGCCTGGAGTCAGATCTAGGCTAGCTTTCTCCTTGGGAAGCACAAGAAGATTCCCAGGTCTAAAAATGCAAGTGTTTCCTAACTCTGGGAAGTCATAGGAACAAAATTAAAGAAATACACTTTGATATTGTTAAACTGTATTTGATGCTGTCCACTCATTAGAGTTGGTGGGGTGAGGTTCTCTTCCTGGGTCTGCCACTGGCTCACTTGAGTAACACGTTCACTCTCTCCTTGGCTTCAATTTAGCCATCTGGAAAATGGGGATAATATCTACCCTAAAGGAGCATTGAGAGACTTCATTAATGTTTGTAAAATGCTTTACAATCCTTGTATGGAAAGTATTATGTCTCCTTCTAGGGGAGCCAGGCTGAAATAGCCGAAACAGGGAAAACTCCAAAGAATGGGGCAGGCAGACCCCCAAAATACTGGTGATATTCTTCCATAAGATATACGAAGCCAGCAACAAACTGTGTCTTCAGCACCTTACTGGGCACGTAGAAATCAAAACCACAGTTCCCTTTAAACAGTCTGGCCTTAGGCTCTCACCCAGACAGCAAAGTCAAATATGATGGAGATTGCTGAACATCTTTATCCATATGTAAAAATGTTCTACCAATCCCAAAGACTGGACACATTACTATACAGGTCAATGAATGGTTCAGATCTTACCCAAATAAACACTTAAAGCCAATGCTTATTAACTAAGCTAACTTTTTTTTTTTAAAAGAAAAAATAATGGTTAAAAATTATTATACATACACAGATGAAAAGAAAGATCTTAGGTCAGTTTCCCAGCAAAGATGATAAATTGCTAGGCTGTAAAAGTTCTTAATTTGCAAAAGTCTCTGGAAATTACCCAAACAGTTTGGGGATCAGTCTTTGCTTAAAGCTTCCTTGTTAGAAATCCAGTCCAGAGAAATCAAGCAAAAAGTGAAGACCAAATAATCCATGTACAGAGTTTGTTCAAATGTTCCCATGACTTAGGGCAGTTCCAGGCTGGAATCCCAGTTTTGTGATCCAAACTTTCCCTGACAAAGGTTGGACAGATTTGGGATAAAAAGGATCAGGACCTTAGAGTCTTTTATAGGTCCATGCAGGCTTATTGATATCTTCTTGACAGCAGATATCACAGCAGGTAATTCTTTGGTGCATAATAGGTAATTACTTGTGGCTTTGAAGTAACATCTCCTATTTTCTATGCACACTGGTAACTAGTTACATTAGCATAAGGCAATCAGCAATTTACAACCATTCACAGGTATTTACTACTTAAACTTCAGAGAAATAAAAGGATTGGTGTTGTTACATTCAAAATTCCATCTAAATGTTAATATTTTCCTTTTGATTTTGACTAACAGAATGTAGAGACAGACAGGAACTATTTGATTACATTGATAATCACTAGCAAGATTATAGATAACTATGGACATGTGTCTACTTCCAAACTCTTAATAATGCAAGAGTTAATCTCAGTATTAACTATTTATAATGAATGGCTCTAAAGACCATCTTAATACCTTTAAACATGACCTCAAAGGGTTTTGTTTGTTTGTTTGTTTTTTTGAGCGGTGGGGAAGGAGGTTGTATCAGCCTTCTGGGCTCAACCCTTCCTGGCCCGGTGTCACACTACAGTATTATTATTAATAAAGGTTTTTGGCACATTTTCATACTTTGTTAGAGCATTGTGTATATTAACACCAGCCTGTTGTGGGATAAATCTATCTCCAGCGATGCTCCTGTCCAGAATGCTTAAAGAACTGGGCACAGTCTTGCTGTGTTTGGACAGAGTGAGTTGGCAGTGATTGGGCTACTGTTTTCCCAGTAGTCTAATCATGGACTTTACCACCATTGCTGAACCTGACAAGAATGTGTGTGCTCAATTTCATCATGTTAGAGTGTAAAATAGTCCTAAATTTGCATAGCTGCTTAAATATTTCCACTTGCATCTCTACATAGCAGGCCCAGTTACTAAAAAATAATGAAGTGTGAGAGAGAGATCTCTGTTTCCAGGCTAGACGAGGAGCAGACGCAATTTAGACATACAGATCACACCTGCCTCTGTGCAGTATCCTTTCTCTGACTCTTTCCATATTCACCTAGATTCCTTCCTGTCATATAACCATTACAGAAACAAAACTTAGTGCCATCTGCAGGAAGCTTCTAATATTGCACTATAACATTTCAATAAAACAGCTCCCATCAGACTAAAACTGGTAACTTTCTACAAATGAAGAGAGAGAATGACTGGTGCTGTAACTTTAGATTAAAAGAATAAATCTTTCCCTCTTAAAATGCATTCATTATTTATAACCAAGACTATAATGTCATTTCAGTTAGGTTATTCAAGTAACTTTATACATACAGCACTTGGACACACAAAAACAAAATCTTAATTCAGTATTTGTGAAAGGTCCCTTAGCAAGAACAGAAGAGAGCACCATAGGTGTATGCACTTGAGCATAATTTGCAAGTCCTCAAATAGCAACTGTTATATTAATGAGTATACATAGCTGACTTTTACTTCAGCTGTCCTTAATGAAGTTCAGTGTAATTTCTTCTGCATTTTTTCATTAAAATCTTCTGAGAATTTTAGTTCAGTTTGGACTTACTAGAGCCCCGCGGAGCAATTCCTCCTACCTATCCCAACCAGTGCATCAGAAATCCTTTATTTTGTGACTTGTTTGGGGCTACTAGAGTTGAATTGCCTCCTAATGAATCTCAAACAGCTTTCTGGCAGCCAAGAATAGCCATCAACTGTCTTGTGATTCTGTCTCTTTATTTGTATTCGGTCATCAATTAGCTACCTCAAATGAAGAAAATACTTAAAGGGGGTGGGGGTGTGTGTGTGAGAGAGAGAGAGAGAGAGAGAGAGAGAGAGAGAGAGAGAGATTTCATTTATCCAGTCTGTTGTATTTCTTTGCCCATTTCTAATTAGAAGACACCTCTTCCAATGAACAATTGCAATGTGGGGAAGTTGAAATTTCCATTCTTGTGATGGATGAATAAATGAATGTGGTGTATGTAAGCACAATATTTGAAAACTGTCTCAAAGTCAGTACTAACTCATTCTGAATTAGGACAATTGGATATTTTCTTCTTAGAACCATCACTTCAGCTTTTAAACCATGAGCCCAGGCAACCTATTTTGACCCAAGCCCAGATAGACTTTACCATTTGAAAATCCTGTCCAAAAATGCTAGCTTTGCCTGCATCTTTCATTGTCATCATGAGGCCAAGTTGCTAACTAAATAGTCCACAGCATCTGTCAACATTAACTTAGCACTCTGTCAAAGCTAAATTGTGATAATGTGGTGTTTATATGACAGCAGTATTAAAAATAAAAAGGCTGTCAGTCAAAATTCTGATGACAGAGTATTGAAATAAATAGCTGACAGTGCACAAAGTGTTGAAATAAATGTGTTTATCGACCATTTATTTTTATACTAAAATATGCTGCGGCAGTAATAGCAGGCAGTGTACTAGATGTAGTTATCAATTATCACTGTTCTGTGTGACAAATTACTAATTGCTCTGTTTGAAACAAATGTTTTCAGTGAAGACAACGTGAATAACTGATTTGTGCTACTCGTCTGGAGGCTGTTTGTGTTCTTGGAATTACTTGCGATGGAACAAAGCACTGCACAGTTAAGACAATAATACAGCTTTATTTTGTAGAGAAGCTTTCATGGAAAACTATATCTCCAAATGCCTTATTATTATGCCATATGGCTAAAACTAGAGACGAATCCAACCTAAGAAGTCCAGATCTAGTTCTGAACATCTCAAATTCCAAAGAGCTTTGGTTCATTGTTTCAGTTAAAAGATCCATTTGTGCATAAGGAGCGGCTGGGGAAGGGGAAACATTTCCAGTTACAATGGTTCATAACAGCAGAGAGAGAGAAAAAAAAATTAAGAGGTTTTAAGCAAGGGGGACGATGTGTTTTCTAATTAGATTTGTAAAGAGCTGAAGATTTGATGAGAGAGGTGCAAGAAAGCTGTTCCAGATGGCAGGAGCTGCAGAGGAGGAGGCCGCTGGATCAGCAGTAGTGAGATTACTTGAATTGACAGATCAGAGGCCAGCACTAGATAAAAATGGAGAACAGAGAGACTGAAGTGCTGGACATACAAATAAATTTGAACTTCAGTTTGAAATCTTTGTGGGGAGAGTGGACTTGTATGGGAATGGTGTGATGTAGTTGTGCTTCATATAAGAATGCAGAGCACAGCAATGTATGTATGCTGGAGTCTGGAACTTGACAGGTCATAGAAAAGAGAGTCACAGTAGTCAAGATAAGAGGAGATGAAGGCATGGATGAGAATTTCAGGAGATGGGGGTTGAGGCAATGGCATACATCTCCAGTTTACGGAAGGTGATGGCAAATATACTTGTCAAGATAGTAAAGGAAGAGAATAAAAGATTAACCTCTGAATGAAATTGAAGATGGAGATAGATCTTTTAGGAGTTTGAAAATGTTTGTCTGCCCTTAAAATATACTGTCCATCTTTGTCTGTAAAAGACAAAATAGAGCCATTCAATTTTAAGTAGCATCCATGCTGACTGAACCAGAATGCCTCTAGGACTGGGGGGGAACACAGCCACAGACACCTTTGGAAAGAGTACTCCATCTTGCACGTCACCTATTCTGCTGACTGGTGCAGCAGGTGGACAGTGTGATAATTGCACCCCTTTCGGTTGTCTAATGCAGTGTTTCTCAACCTTTTTAATACCAGGGACAGACTTGCTGCCTTCCTAAACTGTGTCAAGGGGATTTGAGGGACTCATGCCAATGCACTGACTGGTTGTTAAAAGAAATGGGGCTAGTGCCCCTATTGGTCCTAGACAGCTTGGATCCTTGGGTACTAGGGCTCGGGGTTTCAAAGGCATCTATGGGGGTTAAATATCCAAATGCCATTTATATGGGAATTATATGCCAACTCCCATCACATGGGATCCTCTGAAAATTCCTGCCTAGGAATGCAGGTACGAGGATTGTGGCTGCATCTTCTGCAAGTGTGCTAGATGGGGTTTGGGGAAGGGGAAAAAAGGTTGCTGGAATCCCTATCCTCCCAACACACACACGCCTACATAGGCCTAACTATGATCCAGCACTGCATATTTGAAAGAGAAAATGGTCAATTATTTTAATCCCATGTAAAATGTGATTCAAATATGCAATGGAAAATATGGTGGTTCTATAGCAGTGTCTCTTCTGTATCTAATATTTCCTTGGGCACTTATATTGTGGGTGTCTGAATCTATTTATGTTGCTTCTGCCCCTGGAAGTATCTCCTCTCTCTCATGTTCCAAACTATGCATCTGTATGTAGGTTAGATCAAAGTCTGAAGTCACAAATAAATGGGTTCCTTGTATAATTTGGCTGATTACTGGGCTAGTGATCTAGCCTATAAGTAGCATCATAGGTTTATAAATTATCATTATATAAATACAAAAATATTTGCAGGTACTAAATCTGGTAATAAGTTGCATTTTTTTTATCCTTTTGTAACAGCAAACTTTTACTACTCATTTATTGAGAACAATTAAGTTTCAGGCACAAGATGCAATGTGCAATTCAGTCAGCACAAATAGTACATCAGTTTATAAACTGGAAGGGGAGAATGTAATTGAACGTATATGAGTAATACACCAGACCTGAAGGAAAGAGAAATAAAGTGGGGGGAGGGCAGGGAAAACCTGTCAAAAATATGGTCCTTTGAGTGTAATCTAGATCCAAGAGTGCTGCCTTTCTCCGCCTATCCCACCCCTATATCTGAGCTGCATGTGTATCAGTGCTATATGCTTTTGTGAAGGTTGTCATACTTTAAGAGGCACAACATAGTAAACTGAAAGCTTGGGAAAGTCTCAAATATCGGGAAGATACATCATAGGCTCTGCAAAAAGTTTTGTTTGTTTGTTTTTAAAGGGAAAACCCAATAGTCCAGACTACATTACAGAATAATGGCTGACCAGAATTGCTTAAAAGCTAATCAAGACTCTTTAACTCTATTTATAAATTACAAAACAGTAAAAGAGCCTGCAAAGCTAGTAAACTTAGCCTATAATTTTAAAAAAGATCAAAATTGATTTGTTTTGGCTTTAAATTATCAGGCTAATGTCCTGTCTAACAAAGAAGAGCCTGGAGCCAGTGTTTATGGCCAAGTTCTAAATCTCTGAATCTGCAGGGTTTATTACAGAAAGTTTGGCCAATGCTTAACTACAGTGGCAGGAGAAAGAATCAGGACAATTAATGGGTTTTGCATAAGATCTATTCTTGCTAAATTAATCCATGTTGTTTCATGAAATAGTGTAAGAGGGGTCTGCCCTTTCATTAAAGTTACTAATTCCTAGCCCCCTCTCAGCAGTAAAGGAGGGGTGTTATATGCTGCTAGTATTTTAACAAGCAGCTCCCACAAGAATTCCCACACTTAAGCTTGGATTCTGTAAGCTGTGCTGCATGAGCAAATGCCTGTGTCTACACTCAACCCTGTTGGAAACCAGCAAGGTTGTAGCTGGGCACAGAGGCCCACCTGTGTGGAACAGGATCCAGGTCTTAACCTGTGATTAAATCCTGAAACTTTTGGTGTGGATACTTGCAGAGGGAGAACTTGGGAAGTAGGTCATCTTCCCCATTTAAACAAACACTTTCTCATAACCATAGCTAGGAAGTGAAACAGCACCATTTTGTAAACACACTGGCTGAACACATTTTGTTCCTGAAAAATATGTGGAGCATATAGTACACTATTCCATTTGTATAACTTCAGATGGCTAGTGATAAGGTTGGGAAGACTATGTAAAGAGGTCTAGGGTATCCTCTCTTAGGAAATATTTTTGAGACTAGCAGATGCTTGGTGCAACCTGGTGCATTGAACAGGTAAAATATTCCAAGACACACTAGTGTTTGAGTTCCAAGGATAAAAGTTGCTTCTGATGGAGGATTTCAGTTGTCTTTCAGGAGGGATGAATTTAGCTCTGTCTTTATGTTTTGGATGATGAAGGGAAAGTCGAGCCTGACCAACCCGATTGCTTACTATGAAGAGATGACTGGTTCTGTGGATGAGAGGAAAGCGGTGGACGTGATATACCTTGACTTTAGCAAGGCTTTTGATATGGTCTCCCACAGTATTCTTATCAGCAAGTTAAAAAAGTATGGGTTGGATAAATGGACTACAAAATGGATAGAGAATTGGCTAGAGTAAAGGACTCAACGAGTAGTGGTCAATGGCTCCATGTCTAGCTGGCAGCTGGTCACAAGTGAAGTGCCCCAGGGGGGCTGGTTTTGTTCAACATCTTCATTAATGATCTGGAAGAAGGGGTAGATTGCACCCTCAGCAAGTTTGCAGATGACACTAAGCTAGGGGGAGTGGTAGATACCTAGCAAGGGAGGAATAGGATACAGAAGGACCTAAACAAATTGGAGGATTGGGCCAAAAGAAATCTGATGAGGTTCAACAAGGACAAGTGCAGAGTCCTGCACTTAGGACGGAAGAATCCCATGCACAGCTACAGACTGGGGATCAACGAGCTAGGCAGCAGTTCTGCAGAAAAGGATCTGGGGGTTACAGTGGATAAGAAGCTGGATCAAGTCCGCAGTGTCCCCTGGATGCCAAGAAGGCTAATGGCATATGGGGCTGCATTAGTAAGAGCATTGCCAGCAGCTCACAGGAAGTGATTATTCCCCTCTATTCGGCATTGGTGAGGCCGCATTTGGAGTACTGTGCCCAGTTTTGGGCCCCCCACTACAAAAAGGATGTGGACAAGTTGGAGAGAGTCCAGCAGAGGGCAACAAAAATGATTAGGGGGCTGGAGCACAAGGCTTCTGAGGAGAGCCTGAAAGAACTAGGCCTGTTTAGTCTGCAGAAGAGAAGAATGAGGGGGGATTTGATAGCAGCCTTTAACTACCTGAAAGGGGGTTCCAGGGAGGATGGAGCTAGGCTGTTTTCAGTGGTGGCAGATGACAGAACAAGGAGCAACAGTCTCAAGTTGCAGTGGGGGAGGTCTAGGTTGGACATTAGGAAAAAGTTTTTCACTAGGAGAGTGGTGAAGCATTGGAATGGGCTTCCTAGAAAGGTGGTGGCATCTGCATCTTTAGAGGCTTTTAAGATGAGGCTTGACAAAATCCTCGCTGGGACAATTTAGCTGAGGATAGTCCTGCTTTGGGAAGGGGGTTGGATTAGATGACCTCCCTTCTAATTCTAATATTGTATGATTCTATGGTTTCATTAAAATATTCTGTCCCATACACTTACAATATGAACAGTGTTAACAATTTTCTAATAAAAATTTATGAAAAAAATCTATGTGGAAGAAAATCCTGACTTGTTGGATTAGGGTTGGGTAACTTTTACATACCTTACAGAGCTCTGATCGTGGCAACAGCAACTGGCCAGCATTTAAGGTAGACCTTCCTCATATATGAGGATGACTGAGGAGGATGACAAAATAAGGATGCCAAGAAGAAATTGTTGGGGATCATCATGCTAGTGTGCATAGACACAATGTTATTGTTATTTTTAATTAGAAGACCTAGTACAAACTACTAGGAGGGCAACACAAATACTAAGCACTTCCATGGCTCTCTGCATTTGACACTCACGCTTATGGAAACAGAGCATGTTTGATTAGTGTCTCTAACATTTTCTGAACAGAAAAAAATAAAACCATAAACATCAATGATTATAACATGCAAACAAAAAAACTATTGTAAAGAAAAAACTGATGCAGAGTAAATGTCCCCTTGGGGACTGATGATATCGATACTCCTGTTGCACTGGATTTCCTTCTCTCACCATTCGAGAGATGATAGGTTTCATAGCCAGCATGGGCCTGCTTCTGATTGGGAATAGTTCAGCTCACATTCCAAATAGCTTCCTCTTTTCTGTCTTGCTCTGCCATCTTATCTCTGCCTTTATTTGTAGTGAGCAAAGTAAAGCCTAGCCTCCAAAATGCTGAAAGACTTGTCTGATTTTGGCTGAGCTCAAAACCATGAGGTATTCTGAAATAACTTCTTTCTGGCTTGGATATAGGACTGTTCCAGACACATGTTGATCGGCATAGCCTGACCTCCTTTTTAACCCAGCATATCTATTTAACAGTGAAACCACAGAGTGGAAGGCAGCTAATTGTTTTAAAAAACTCATTTTTTGTTGATCTAAGAGGGTTTTCTGTAAACTCACCAGTTTAAATGAAGCCAGAATGCACATGGTAGTTTGTAAATATATGTACACACATGATGTTTTATATAATGTCTGTCATGCCAACTGCATTCTAAAACTCTTTACCAAAGTAAACAGAGTGGGTTGAATATCAGGAAAGAAAATGTTCAGATTTTTTCTTTGTTCTTTCTGAGTTGTGGATTCGGCTTGCTTTAGAAATAAACAATGGCAGATTGCAAGAATATTAAAGCTTGTGTGAAGAAAAAGGAGGCTTTGCCAATTAGGATTGTAAATGAGATGTAGAGCTTATGAGGTGGACAGACCAGAAGACTATGTCAGACTCCAGATGCAGGTAGCAGAGGAGATTCTTATATCTCCAGTGCCAAGATTATTTGAAGAGAAAAAGAGGAAGTTGCTACTAAATGGGATCAGCAAGTGAGATGAGAGCTAAGAAACCTAAGGGGAAAAACCAGAGGTAGAACAAAGGGGTGGGTGTGGTATGGATATTCACTTGCGATAACACAGAGAACACACAAAATTGTAATGTTGAAGGCCCAGTCATCTAGCTTGACCTCCTGTATAACACGGGCCATAGAATTTCATCCACTTACTGTGTACTGAGCCCAGTAACTTGTGTTTGACCTCAGTGGCCTGTGTGTGTTTGAACTGGTTAGCCACTGGAAAAACTTTCATTTTATCTATGTTGCTACAGCTGTTCTTGTCACTTATAGAGTGTGTGCATGTGTGTGTGTGCGTGCACATGTTTTTTTTCTGGGCCAAGAGATCAAGTTTATCAGATATAGGCAGTAACTCTTTATCAATAAATGTTTGTACCCATTGACCATGGTAGTCACTTTTAAAGCAGGAAGTACTAAAGGTACCTGTGATGTGGTGGACTTAGTCTGGTGGTTTTGTGGCCCTGCCTCACCCTGTCCCACAAAAGAGCAGAGAAATTCTCCAGACATCCTAGAGTGGCTGTAGGGGAAACAGCCAATCAGAGAGGCTGCTGGAGCAGCCAATCATGTTTCAGGAGGGACATATAAAAAGGAGCAGCAGAGCAGAAAAGGCACTTGCTACCTTGAGCTGGAAGAGGGAAGAACAGGTTCCTGGCTGGCTAGAAGAGCAGCAGGACCACGAACAGCTCACTGTGGGCAGGACTGAGCTGGGCTGAGGCTGCTGAAGATATGAGAGCTAAGAAGCAGCTCCTGGCTGGCTGCAGGGATTGAGCAAGGACCCAGTCCAGAAACTAGCCAGATTAAGCAATGGTACTGCAATGGGCCCTGTTGGTTTGGTTAAAGGCTGAGCCCAGGGATGGCTGCCGAAAGGGACACACCAGCTGAGGTTATTGCGATGGGCCCTGTTGGAATGTTATGGAAGGCAATGTCTCCAGGGAGGAAGTCTTCGCAGTACAGCCCCAAATCAGGGCCATGAGAAGGTAGACACTCCATACTCTGAAACAAGTTTGTTTTATTTCATCTACTGACAGTGTGAGAGAGACGGCTGGAGGGCTGAGTCACTGAATACTTGCTGAAGAAAGCATTGGCCGTGGAGGTGCTCACAAGAGGTGAGTGCCGACC
Organism: Mesoclemmys tuberculata; assembly: GCA_007922155.1. Taxonomy (NCBI): domain Eukaryota; kingdom Metazoa; phylum Chordata; order Testudines; family Chelidae; genus Mesoclemmys; species Mesoclemmys tuberculata. The sequence continues at coordinate 48,617,102 of ML675613.1, forward strand.
CTGTTACAGTACCCAATCCACCATATGGACTAAGCATATGGAAAAATTTAGGGCCCTGTTCTCCTTTTATATTTAGTAGTATCTTACTCTGAGAGTAATCCAACAGAAATCAGTGGGACAGTTTGTGGAGTAATGTAATGTCAGTCCAGGTGCCGTGAATCAGAGCCACCAGCCACACCATCGTCACCCTAGAGCTTGGGCATACTGGAGAGGCCCTGAAGGCTGTCATCCATGCATTGTACATGGAAGACTTGAAGAAGAAACCTGACCAGGGAAAGGTGTTTGAATTGACCAGCAAGTGGGATGCCAGCAACCACTTTCTGCCATGGGACAGTTTCACCCAATTTGTGGACTGGCGGTTCATCCACCGGGCCCAACTAAACTGCCTCCCGCTGAATGGGACTATCCGCCATGGGAACCGGGACGAACACTGCAGGAACAACAACGAAACCCTGCCCCACATCCTCTGCAGCTGCAAGCCCCACTCCAGAACCTGGCAGCTGCAACACAATGCGGTCCAGATCTGGCTCATGAAAGTCATCCTGCCTTACTTGGGGGAGGTCACCATGAACTCTGCCATCCCCGGATCCAACAGCCCACTGAGACATTATCATCACCAGCGAGGACTGGAAGAAAATTGTGATGGTAGACATCACGGTGCCATTCGAAAACAGGACCCCGGCCTTTTGTGCAGCCCGAGCTCGTAAGGAGGAGAAGTATGCTCCCCAGCTGACATCCTGAGAACAAAGGGCAATGAAGTTCGGACCCACGCTCTGATCGTCGGAGCCCTGGGCACTTGGGATCCCTGCAATGAGTATGTTCTGTGGGCCTGTGGTGTCAGTCGGTGCTTCGTCCAGCTGATGCGGCACCTCATGGTGTCTGACGCTTTCAGGTGATTGAGAGAGATTTACATTGAACACATCACTGGGCACAGACAATACCGGGATGAGTAAGCCAGTGTGCCACCGTAAATCAGCGTCAGGAAGACTCAACAACCTTCCTCTCCATCGACAGGAATTTATAGATTAAAGGACTATCTACACCACATCACTGACTCAATGAAGGACAATCCACTATTATGGACATATCTACTCCCCATTAACCACATCCTATGTAACCCCTGCAATAACTGATGTTCCCAAATTGCTGATCACTTTTTTTTTTCCCCAAATCAAATCTTCGACCCCTGTATCCGGGTTATTGCAGATTACTGCACTTGTTAAAACTTCTAACCTAACTCTGCTCTTGTCAATAATCTGTACACTATACCCCGATGTCCAGCAACTCTTTGTGTAAACTCTGAATTGTTTGTACTTTTAAACATTACCTTTAATAAAATTTATTAAATTCACTGTGAATGAAGTGACAGATTCAGGCCCTTGATGTTCAATATTGAAGTAGTTGACTGGTCCAGCATTTTTGTGATTCTTATCCTCACGTTGTTAGAGTGTGTTGTTTAGTTTGCAGTAAAACAACAAGAGTTGTGTGGCACCTTAAAGACTAACAAATTTATTTGGATATAAGCTTTCATGGGCAGAAACCCACTTCGTCAAATGCATGATTAGTTTGCAGTGACTTCCTGTGTCCAGGTGAGGAAGGTTGTTGTGATAGAGGACATCAAGGCAGTTGGAAAATTCTCCATTGAGGACTAATTATAAAGCTTCTCTTTTTCCTTAAATGAAGTTGTGGGGGTAGGGGAAGAAGCTAGCCCAATTAACCCCCTATCTGTACTATACACACACTACATCTATTAAATAGTCATCTGGAAGAAGAATCCTGCCTAAAACATCTCACCTCTAGGAGTATTTTCTGTGGTGTTCTGCCTGATTATTCTTTTCCTTGGTTCCATCTTGTTGCTCTGAGTGCAACAATTACTCTTCTTCCTATGGGTTTTCAACAATTCCTCTTCTTCCTATGGGCTTCACATTCTCCATAAACTTGTACGGGAGATAACTACCTAAGTCGCCATTCAATCAAACTACGCATGTTTAGTCTTTTAATCTTTTCCTGCTAGTTTATCCCTCTGGTCCCTTAATTATTTTTGTTGTCATTACCAGAATTATTTACAAAGCACCTCAAAGCTTATACACAAGCTGCAACCTGAAATAAATGTCAACTTCACAGTTGTAACAAGCTCACCTGTAAATCCCTAAATATAGGGTGTTGATAATACAAACACAGGTGGACACTTTTTATTAATCGTTAATACTGTAATTTTTAAAATAAAGTACATATATGGAATATATTAATATATTGTGACTATAAAACTCACGTGACTAACAGATCATGATGTACAATCATCTCATAATGCTTTGCATAGTACATACTTATCTCACTTACCACTGGTGAATTATATGTGTTCAAGTTGGTACTGTGAAAAACAGTTAATAAAACAAAACAACCCAAAAGAAAACAGAAGAGAAGGGTATGTGAAGGGGTGAAGGTGGCTAGCTGGGTCAATTAACTGCCCAGGCTGCACCTGGAGGAGGAGCAGCCAAGGAGTAGGGACAAATTAGATGAGGCTCAGCTGGACAGGAACAGGAGGGGTCAGAATAAAGCCCAGTAGCTGAGAGCAGCTGGGGCTGTAGGAAAGTAGTTTCCAGTTACTCCCTGTATGAAGAGAGGTGTGTTTTGGGACTGTAGAGGGTAGAGTACAATTACTTTCTTGGGGATAGGAGTTCAGGCTGGCAAACCCAGAGGGAGCTAGAAAGGCTCAGGGGAAAATGTGTAGAATAGTGCAGACTTCAGTTGCTGATCAAAGGGTCCCTGAGCTGGAATCTAGAGTAGAGGGTGGGCCTGGTTCCTCCACCAGCCACTGGGGAAGTGGCACAGACCAGCCACTGGAGAGCAGATGGCCTGGAACAGTTCACTCTGGAAGACTTTGGTATGCTGGAAGTGGAAGACCACAGTGACCTGGCCAGAGGACCATCACAAAGAGGAAGTTGCAGCTCCTGGAGTGAGAGGGGCTGCAGAATGAGAGATTGACAGGTAGAGACACTGCCAGAGGAAGGTGCAACCCCTGGATGGAGCTAATGCCCAGAGCAGCCAGGAAGAGAGACCATCTGTGGTGAGTGGACCTGTGACAAAGTGATTCTCGAAACACTAACAAAACTCTGTTATGGATGCATGTGTGGTACAGATGGTAGTGAAGGGACATGCTGAGGTAACTTCTCACAGTACAGGTCACAAATGAGCCCTACAATACATACCACATCTTGCATGTTTTACTCAGTGCTGAACATGAGTAAAGAGTAGGCCATTGAGGAAATCATAGCAATCATTTTTGGCTTGAAAAGGAGCCTTGTCACAGTTTGTAATGTCTTATAAAGCATTTATCCTCACTACACATGTGGTCAGCATAGACATCTAGCTCCTCAGAAAAACCCTTATCTTTACAAAAGGATCAATCTCTTTTTCCAGGGGCCTAGAGAACATATACACATGGAGTGCCAGTAAATCATTTGCTTTAGCAAACCCCATAATCCTAGCAATTGAATTCACAATCACACTGCAAAAGAGGGCACACTCCAGGACTATTGCAGATCATGTGTAGGATTTATGCTTCATAGTCCCTGCTCTTCCAGTATAGTGTATCTGATGTGGCACCAGTCCAGCACAAGGGGTTAGGAGTCCAGCGCCTGTGAACCAAGCTGTCCGATTTTATGATCTGTAGAATAGCACCAGATGTGTTGACTGATCATATTGCTCGTTTTGGGGGCAGTAATCAACCTGAGTCTGTTCTCCTATAATGGCTTTACACCAACATCTATGGCTCACTGTCTCTTCAAACATTTCATTAGATTTCAAAGGTATGTATCTCATATGCGGAACTATTATGTATTGTTCGTTCTGGTCATAAGGGAGGCAGAGAGTACATTTCCCCTAAGATAGATAAGTGGCAGATCTTTAGCTGGAGACATTTTCATAATTGGCTCTGGGGCAGCCCCTTACTATACAATATGAGAAGTCAGTCTAGAAACAGGAGGATTTATTACTGGTTTCCCCCCTTTGGTTGTAAGTGCAGTACTGTGTATTTAGTTATTAGAGGCATCAGAAAAGGTTATGATGGCTTTAATCAGGATTATTGTCTTTGATGGCACTTCAGAGAAGTTGTGTGAAATAAATTGCTCATCAGTACATTGATTAAAAGAGGGGGAGGAACAAATATACTGCAGATCATACATTCTGTGCCAAACACGTCTTGCTGTTTCATAGTAATTATTATATAATCTAATGGTTTTGTTCACAAGGTTTTTCCTATTTTATATTCACAACTTCGTATGCAGAAGTTAAAAATAACACAATGAAAAAGCCTCATGGCTTTAAAAGAACAAGGGCTCTTAAAAACTGACCTCTCCCAAAGGCTATGAAGTTGCACTTGGTATTTGATATAATTCTGCTCTGTAACTAGGAAAAGTTAGTTTAACAATCAAAACCAGCGCTTGTGTGTTCTACACCTTCATTTACAATAGCAGGTGGGTTCCTGAGATACATTGCATTCTGGGGTATCTCAGTGAGTTAGTGGGGCTGTTGGCAGCGGCAGCCATGGAACTGGAAGAACTTTTTTGCATCCTAGTCTATTGGACCTACTGACAAGCCTCTGGAAAAAGCATGCTGGAGGGGCAGGTTAGCTGGTTCTTTCTTGATGAGAAAAGAGTTAAAAAAAACACTGCACTTTTCCTCAGAAGACATCTAAGGATCTGACTGGATGAATCCCATGGGTACTTGCCCATGCTTGAGTCCTACTGAAGTCAAAGTAGCACTTTCACTACTTGTTCATCAACATAGGATAGCAGGAAAGTTAAAGTGAAGCATGTGCTTAAGACCTTTGTTGAATCAGGGCCCAAAAAATGAAAAGCAATGTGGGGTGAACCTGTGTTTGCTGTGGGAAACGACAGCATGAAGTAGTAGTTTAAGCCCTGGATCTTCTTACTCTTGGTCCCTTCAGAGGTTGGAGATGTAAGGGGCATTTCTTCCCTCCTCCTCTTGCATGTGTAGGAGCAAAAGGAAGCACCCAGTTGGTGGCAGCTAGCCACAACTAGGTCTGGCCAGTGTGTGTGAATGACCATTCATTGGACAAATATCATTAATAATCATGTTATATGAAAAAACCTCTAATAACTGATTCACCCATCCATGATGGTTATCCAGTCAACAACTGGACAACCCCTTCCTCCATTCTTTAAGCAATGGAATTGAAGTTGGTTTGAAAAAATATTTCATTTCCTGCAAAAAAATGCAAAGACTATGCAAATTTTTCATTTTCATCAAATTTTAGATTTTGCTTCTAAAAACCAAACTGAAAAAACAACCCTAAAATATTTTGGCAAAAACAGAAATTTTCTCATAAAAATTTAATTTAGTCCAAAAACCATTTTTTTATTAAATGTTTTGACCAAGAATGTTTAACCAGCCGTAACCAGAATGTCTGGAAATAGTCTTGTAAACAGACCTGTGACAAACTTAATACTTGTACTTGTAAAGTGTTCATTCATTTCAGGGCATTATGCAGATGTTAACTGCCTATGTCTCTCATTCCACCTATCCCCCTGGAAAATAAGGAAAATATCCCTGGTGTGTGTGATGGTCTCATTTGTTTAGACTGTAAGCTCTTCAAGGCAGAAACTGTCTTGCTCGTTTTTTGTAGAATGCCTAGTTTATGGGGGTGGTGGGCCATTCTGTTGACTTCTGTAGGTGCTACTAGAATACAAATAAATAATAATGTGGTAATGTGCCCAAGGTCATACAGGAAATCAATGGCAAAATATGGAATGAGACCTAGATTTCATGAGTATCAGACACACACTTTTAGTCAGTAGTTCTGGAAATAATCACACTTGAAGTAGTAAAAGAAAATATACTGAAAGGGATGGCTTTTAACATAATAAAACAGAAATTCATAAAAATACTTTATTTTCCCGAAAATTAGACAGAAATTTGTCTTTAAAAGCAGAAAAATATTTAGCTTTGCTATACTCAGAGATAACCTATCAAAATTAATTTGTTTTAGAATTTATATAATATAAACTTTGCGGGGTAATCTCAAAAGCTTCCTGTTATCCTCTGATAAATAGAAAAGAAACAGTACTCCTAGGCTTTTTAAGCCTAGAAGTGTGAATAAAATCGGTGTGAATATAATCATCTGAAGCAAAGGTCTTCATTCACTAAATACTTTGGCTGAGAGGAAAAGTTGCCAATTGGAAGCAAACATGCCAATCCCTCTTGGGAAATGCTAATGCCTTAAATGCTGATCTGTTGATCAAACATGCAGTAGAACTTCCTACTCCAGCTGCTTTTTTTTTTTTTTTTTTAAAAAAGAATTGGCCTGATACTTTTCTCTCCTGCAAGAATTCTCTGTCCATGCTCCAGCTGTGAATGAGCACCTTGATCTATCTTTGTTTAAATTGTTTAGTATCGTATGTTTGTGTTAAACATAGTTTCAAATCCACAATTGCATTTGAGCCTAATTAATGTGTACTGTAAAAGATATAAAATCCACATTTGTCAAGACATAAGGTAACCACTAATTACTTAGATTTTAAGATCTTTGAGGCAGAGACCATCTTTTTGTTTTGTGTTTGTCCAGCACCTAGCACAGTGGGGTCCTAGCCTATGACTGGGGCTCCTAGGAACTATAGTAATATTAATAATAATAATTGCCCAGATTCAGAACAACATTCTCCTATGGGAACATTATTTCATATTTATTCATTATAGGGGTCTTACACCTTCCTTGAAAGCATTTGGCAATGGCCAATGGCAGACCAGCTTGCTAGGCAAGATGGATCACATCAAAATGATGATTCCTATGTACTACATTTTTGGAATGTGATCAACTTGTAGGTGGATGAAGAACTTCAGAGCAGCTCAAGAATTTAAACAGGTGTTGCCACATTGAATAAGCAACATCAACAAGCACATTTTATGTGGGTGCAATCCTTTGAAAATGTGCTTCGTAATTTCCTTTACAAAAGTCAAGCAACAGTTATGATAGAATGCAGTTTAATTTTCTACGTTCATTGAGTATAAAGTGAGTAATGCATAAGGTTTGTACAAAAAACAAGACGTAAAAATGTATGCTATAGAGATAAAATTAGATATGCCCACAGTGCCTTGGAATGTGCAAAATATATTGCTAAAATTAAACCACCCCAAAACGATATTAAATTGATTTTGAGATCTGACTATAACTTAACCCATCAGAGAAAGGAAATTCAGAGGTAAGGCTAAACATCAGATGTTCGTCTACGCTCTTGTGCCTTATTTTGCTTTCCCTTTGATTGACAGCAGTTTAAGTCAAGACCACTGTCCTTTTGTCTCAGGTGTTTCTAAGGTACCTGTTCAAAAAGGTATCTAAGTGCTGGACATATAATTTACTTAACACAAGACATGTCCAAAGGTCATCTTACCATTTCAAATTATATTATTCAGTTCTTTCCCGTCTTTGTTCTACATGATGCAGAGCACTCATGGGAGGTGCTAAATACTCTCACTTCTGGCTGAGTTCAGTGGGAATGGAGGACACTGAGCACTATGCTTGCTCAGAGACCTCTCTCCACTCAGTTTCCGAAGAGCTCAGTTCAATTCCAGACTTCGTACCTCAACATCTTTATTTGGCGTACAGCACCACTATACTGAGCTGATCAGACTCAAATGCAGGGGGTGGATGCAGGATACATCACAGATCCAAAGTTGCACAGAAACCCTCTCTGTTTACGTACACATCTCCTTGTATTTACTATACCTTGCCACACAAACCTGGCATTGGCTGGGTTATTTTATAGGAACCAGCCCCTGGACAGCATGCACTGTCTGTTGAGCTACTCGTTACTTTATCTTATATTTCAGGCCTATCTTATCCACTGTTATCGTGTCCTTTGTAAGTGGTTCCCCCCTTATCTCAGTTAGTACAGGCCTTCTGGTTCCAGTCTGCTGATCCACTTACCTCTTTAATCCTGCCTTCTAAGATGAGGCCTAACCGTTGTCCAGTTACTCATGTCAAGCAAGGCCTACATTCCACTGCTTTTGTTTTTCTTTTTTTATATTGGCATTCTTTTTATTTGCATCATATTCCTGTCTTTCTGTGCTTTCTTTAAATTCACTATCTAGCAACACATTCCCAGGACCATGTAGTTGTAATAATTTGAACCACCATAAATACGAGGCTCAATGTACGAACCAGCAAACTCACCACCTGTTGTATAGCCCACCAGGGTATCTCTGCTCCCTGTACAATGCAGTATCTAATTTCCTGTTGCTCGGCTATTATTTGCACAATAGGAACCAATTGCTCTGTTTTCCTTTGTACTAAATGAGTTGTGTTAATGGAGAAGGGAGGTGTGGGTGCAGAGATTGGTCACTGGTGATTCCCATTCAGTGTTGTCTGTTATGTCCTCTGAAACGTTCTCCTTAATCTGTACACTTGGCCCTAGGGCATGGGTCAGAGGTGAGGTTCAGACAAAATCTGTTCAGGATCCCAGGGCCTGGTGTTGTCCCTCCTGAAAAGTTGTAGTATTCCACAGCCCATGCTGTGTCCCTGAGCTGTAACACCTTTCACTTGTTCTTTACTGACCACTCAGTCCCAACCTCCCTTTCTTGTGGTCAGGTTCTTTCATGCTGAGTGCTCACAGGACCATCTGCACTTGATTCATTTACAGCAGGTTGTGTTTATTTCATCTTCTTCTTGTATTGCCATCTTCACCCTGGGATAATACTGTTTATAGGTCCTAGTCTCTGTTAACAGTATGGGTATGTATATCAATTCTTTAGAATTCCTGGTCCCTCTAGGAATAGCAATCATAGTCAGTCAGATTTTTAATTTCATGTAGTGCCCAAGATCCAGAACCTTCGAGTCTTGCAAATTTTCTTCCCCAATATTATAAATTCCCTTTTCCACTGGTGTGCTCCAGATGAGTGTGCTGTTTAACTATCTTGACCTACCACCTCACTTTATTTCTTCTATTCCCTGAGTTAAATGCCTGACAAGCTTAGTACTATATATGCTGCAAGCAATTGCTGGAGAAACATTATTATTCAATGAATTAATTGCAGTATTTACTGATTTATTTATTCATTTCAAAGTTTACCCAATGGAGTGCATAATGCTAATGGTAAGTGCCTCCTGCTGCAAAGTTAAAGTACTAAGCCCAGCTCCTTTTTTAATGGCTTGACCAAATCCATCAGTTAACAAGTTAATTTTAAGGGTTAATTCCTTAATGTCTGCAGAGTTCCACAGAAAGACCTCACCTCCAGTGCCTCCCAGTATGATTGCCACAATGTCCCAGTTGGCTCTACAGTTTTTGTGTTTGGTGAAATATGCCTCCCACCTCATCCTGCTATAATCAAATGTGTGCCCTGATATTATTACTGAACCATTACTTACACGAGACTGGGCAGGTTCCAGGCAATCTGTATTTTGTAAAATCTAAATGAGTGGGAGGTGGATCCATCCTATAACTTCCACCACTATCTCATGAGTGGGATGTATAAAAATATGATCTTCTGGCCATGGAGTGATCACTGGATCTAAAAGAAGAGCATAATTTTAGGGGGGGATCCATTGTAGAAGTACTTATTTCAGGCTAGAGTGTGGGGTATGCCATACCATTTGTTGTTTGCTGTCAGAACAGTGGGGTTTTATTTACCAGTGTACACACCAACCATCCTGGACCCACTGAAGTACAGTTGTTTTGCCTTAGAAAAACCTGAGACTTATTTATATGCCACAACACTTCAAAGTCTTTTTCACTAGTGTTTTCCTGGGACATATTAAAACCCATATACTCCTAAACAATACAGCCCTCTCCTCGTTTGTCCATTTTGGCCCTCAGCTATCATCTGAACGCACCCCTTGCAGTTATCCAGCCCCAACAGATGCCACCCCAATGTCCAAACAAGACAAATTTCCCAAAGTTGGTTGATGCTCTTGAGCCCTGGATAGTGGTGCATAGCTCACTCTTCTGTCCTTTCTCATTTGTACAAGTGGGGTCTGATTATAGTTCTGCAGTGGTTTTGGAACTGGGCAATCACCAGTGGGAATGTCCCTGAACCTTGAGACCATCTCCATGCTCTCCATATCAGGACACATGGTGTTGTAAGCCTCCACAATTTCATGCTTGCAAATCTGCAAAACAAATAGAGGAAATTGCTTGCTGCTTTCTTTACTTACCTCTCTCTGCTTTGAGTTGACTTGCATGACCTCTGCCCTTTATCTCCCAATATGGATGGACAAAGTTGATTCAACACTAAGCATGAACTGTACCATTTTGCCTTTGGGAAATGGTACTAAGGAGCCTGATTCTGGATCATGATCCTACATCCTTCTTGATGCTCAGTCAGGTCTCCTTTGGCACTGAATCACACCTTTTGTCTTCTGTACTTACACGTCATCTGATGCCACCACACTGTTCTGTATCTGCAAGTCCTCTACTCAGGCCTATTATAGGGCTACCATAGCCATATGGGCTGGAACCAGGTTAATCCTATCCTCTCACAATCTTATTGTTCTTTTCCCCTCATAAGGGGAAAAGCCTATGGATCTTCATTCCCTAGCTCTGTTGTGCATTAGTACCCATGATAACACGTCATCCCAATTCCTGCCTGTTGCATTCACCCCTTTTCTTGATTTGGATTTGATGGTCCTATTCATTTGTTCAACTTGTCTTGCTGCTGCTGGATGCTGATGATGTCCAGCAGGATGCACACTTCTTTGACAACTGACGCCACAAATCTGCTGCCCTTGACTGAATCAATAACTTTAGGTGCTTCCCCACTCTCCCCGCATCTGCAGAGTAGATTGTACACCAACTGTTTTGCTCTAGTTAGGGCACACTAAAAATGTGACTGGAAGGTGTGATAAAGTCAGGCTGGCTGGCTTTAAAAGGGTGTGCCGGGGCCAGTATGAGGGCCCGAAAGGGTAAAAACCCTCTGCCTACAGGCAGAGGGGAAAGCACAGCAGTGCAATTAAAGACACCTGGGCCCAATGAAGGGTGGAGCCAAGTGTATTTAAACCCTGCCTTCCCTAAGGGGGGGAACAAATGCAGGAGAAGTTGCCAGAAGGTGTGGAGCAGCTTAAGGAGAAGTTTCCCTCCCAGGTCAGGCTACAGAGCTCTGCTACAGCCAGGAAATATGAGGTAGCTGGGGGCGCCCTCACTACAAACAGAAGGTAAAAGCACAAGACCTACCAGGGAAGCGGGCAGTTTGCCACAGTGGTGTCAGGAGTGGGATATTTTGTGCAGTGGACATTGAACCTGATTGGTTCTAACCCACCACTCCCAAGATAGAGGAGCTGGTGAAGGCCCTGGTGCAAGCCACAGCTGCGCAGCAGGAAGCTACCCAGGTCCAGGCAGCTGCCCAGCAGGAGGCCACAAGGTTACAGCAGGAAACCAACCACCTGTTGCTGAGCCAGGCTGCCCAGGACCGTGCCTTACTGCAGGATGTGATGGGCCAGCTGAGGGTCCTGTTGGAGCGAGGTGGGGGCCAAGAGGGGGCACAGCCTATACTGGCAGGCAACTACCTGCAAAAGATGATGCCAGGAGATGATGTGGAGGCATACCTGCTTGCCTTTGAAAATACGGCCTAGAGGGAAGCCTGGCCCTGAGAGCAGTGGGCCAGTATCCTTGCCCTGTTCCTAGTGGGGGAGGCCCAGAAGGCCTATTATGATTTGGCAACAGAAGCTGCTGCAGACTATGCCCAGCTGAAGGTAGAGGTTCTCGCCAGGTTGGGGGTAATGACAGCCACACGGGCTTGGCGGCTCCATGAATGGAGATACCAGGAAGGCCAGGCACCCAGGTCCCAGATTTTTGACCTAGTTCACCTGGCATGGAAATGGCTGTGCCTGGAGGTCCACAGCATAGAGCAAATCATTGAAACCCTCATTCTGGACTGGTTCATGAGGGGGCTGCTGCTTGACCTGCAGGGAGGGGTTAGCCGGACTGCCCTCACCTCATACGATGATGTGGTTGCCGTCATGGAGAGACAGCTGGCAGCCAGGGGAAGTTCATGGGCTGCTGGGGAATAAGGGTGCCAGAACAAGGGGTTGTACCCTGGCCCAAGGGCCTGGACTCCTAAGACTGCAGGCAATCCCATGCTGGGGAGAAGGGGGGGGGGTTGGAGAGTGGCCTGAGCCCACCAAAGGGATTGGGGATCCCAAGGGAGGGGGTCCTGGGTGGAAGTTGGGCAGCCAAAAAGATGGGGGGCTGTCACGATCACCATACAAATGTTATGGCTTTGGGGAATTGGGGCATATATCAGCCCAATGCCCCAACAGGGACGAGCCCATGCAGTGTGGGCGGGTCCCTGCAGCTTGGTCTACCCAGTGGGGGTGGTCGAGACCGCCCAGAAATACACAAGGCCAGTAGAAGTCAATGGTATCAGGACCGTGGCCCTAGTAGACTTGGAGTGCTATCACGCTGGTCTCAGGGAAACTGGTCAGCCAGGACCAGCTGTCCCCGGCCAAATGAACTGGGATAACCTGTGTACATGGGGTGGTAAATATGTACCCAAGCACTCCAGTCAAGCTTGAGGTTCGGGGAGAACGGTGAGGGTAACTGTGGGTGTCATCCTGAAATTCCCCTACCCTGTGCTGATAGGTAGGGACTTCCCAGGGTTCGGGTTTCTACTCTCTGGAGAAGACTCCCCGACGGGTACGTCCCAAGTAGCCCAACCCCCTAGGATTGAGCAGGGGGGTGGGATATGTGATAAAGTCAAGCCAGCCAGCTTTAAAAGGGTGTGTCAGGGCCCATATGAGGGCCTGAAGGATTAAAAAGGGGAAAACACTGCAGGGCAATTAAAGACACCTGGGCCCAATGAAGGGTGGGGCCAAGGGTATTTAAAGCCTGCCTTCCCTAAAGGGAAGGGGGTGGGTGGCAAATGCAGGAGAAGTTGCTAGAAGGTGTGGAGCAGCTTGAGGAGGAGTTTCCCTCTCAGGTCAGGAGACAGAGCTCTGCTACAGCCAGGGGAGACAAGGTAGGTGGGGGCGCCCTGACCACAAACAGAAGGTAAAAGTGCAAGACCCACCAGGGAAGTGGGCAGTTTGCCACAAAGGCCTCCACCCAATGTGAAAAAGCATTTACAACAATCAACACTTATGTTACTCCCTGGTGTTAAGGGCAACTCCCCAGTTTGGTTGATTTCAATTAATTCTTATGAACCTCAAGGTGCCTTTCCCAGATGGGCTCCTGTTTTCCGTTAGCTGGATCATGTCTGGCACAAATTAGGCAAGAATCAAGATGCTCCTTTAGGTCCCTTCCCCAATTAGGCCACCATTCCATTTTTGTCAGCCTGTTTGTAGCCTTTGCCAGAGAGTCCACCCACAGTGGACCAATGCACCTATGATAGCAAGTCTCTTTGCATGTCTTGGGGTACCACTCCATCTTCTGATTTTTCACGTAGAAGTCCTCGCTCTATCACTAAATCCTGACCACCTGCATTCACTCCTTGGCTTGCTCCCAAAGCAGTCCGAACTCCAAATGTCTTATTTATTTATTGTTTTGCAGCCTCTCTGGTTTAGCTTGTCACTGGCCTTGAGTGAGAGCTGCTACTGGAATAGCTTCAAAAGCAGTCCAGTCACTGCTGTATTTTTGGCTTCTAGCTAACTGTGTGCATGAATTTTAACCATGTACTCTCTGTCAAACTGTTGGGCAATATCATCCAACACTTGTGACACTGTAGTGAATTTGATCTTTCCTCTGTCAGTAGCCTGATACTTATTCTGATCCCACCTGGCTAGCATTAACACAGCTTCCCTGAATCTGAGTTCTGAAATCTGATAAGCTGAGAGTGAAATTCCTTTTCTTCCATCAGCACACTAATAACTGCTGCCAATTCTGCGCACTAAGCTGGAATACTTCCCCAGTTAGACTGAAAAGTATTTGATCATTCCATCCCTAACTTTACTTCTGCCATTCAGGGCCAGTACAACCCCTAGGCAAACTAGGTGGTCGCCTAGAGTGGCAAAATTGGAGGGCAGCAAAAAACTGAATCAAATATTCATGAAACTATATAAGTGAGCAAACAGGCTTCAGCAGTAGGAATGAAAGATCAATGAGAGTGTACAAGGGATGATGTACAGGCCAAAACTATAACAGTGTTAAAAAAAATTAGATATGTTTACAGAGAACAGTTCTATCAGTTGGCGGATAGTCAGTGATCTAACGCCATGCTCTGGGAGTCCATCAGCCACTGAGAGCCAGAAGATGATACTGGATGACAGGGGATGGATCTCTTGATAACTTACCCTGTTCTGTTCACTACTTCTGAAACATCTGACACTGGCCCTTGTCAGAAGACAGGGTTCTGAGCTAGATGGACAATTGGTTTTACCTGCTATGGCCATTCATATGTTCATTTATCTATCTTACTACAGTATTAGGGGCCACAAGTACTAACGGACACCACCATGTCAACACCCCTGTAAGGTAGGGAAGTGCTATTATCTCCATTGTACAGATGGGGAACTGACACATAGGAAGACTAAGGGTACATCTACACTGTAATAAAATATCCGCAGCACAGGAGGGGCTTGCTCAGGTCAGTTGATTTTGAGTTTCTGGGGCTAAAAACTGCATTGGAGATATTTAGGTTTGGGTTGGAGTCTAGGCTCTGAGATCCTGGGAGGGTCCAGCATGAGTCTGAATGTATACACTGATTTTTAGCCCCACAGCCAAAGCCCAGTGAGCCTGAGCCACTTGACCCATGCTCTGAGACTTGGTGCTGGGTTTTCTTTTTATTGCAGTATAGACATATCTTAAATGACTTGCTCATGGTCACACAGGAAATCAATGACAGAGCAAAGAATTGCACTCAAATCCCGTGAGTCTAGGCTAGTGCCCTACCCACTTGACTATCCTTTCTCAGGGACATGTTTGGCAAAGTAAAATGATGGGCCAAATTCTGCAATAACACCTTCTCACAATGGACTTGTGAAGCTTGTATGTGTCAGAGAACTGGATCCAGTGTGTTGAGAGTAAATTTGTGAAAGCCAACTCTAGCTATCTATAAAAAGGTACTTATGCTATGTAAATATTGCTTATGATGTCTGGTCATGCCGGTGGCTCTTACTTTGGGAAATTGGGTTGCTTCTGTTTACCCGACAAAGTGGGTTTCTGCCCATGAAAGCTTATGCTGAAATAAATGTTAGTCTTTAAGGTGTGTGATAAAGTCAGGCCAGATGGCTTTAAAAGGGTATGCTAAGGCTGGTATAAGGGCCTGAAAGGGTTAAAAACCCTCTGTCTGGCAGGTGAAGGAAAAGCACAGCAGGGCAATTAATGGCACCTGGACCCAATGAAGGGCAGGGCCAGTGGCATTTAAACCCTGCCTTCCCTAAGTAGGGGGGAGGGAACAAATGCAGGGGAAGTTGCTAGGAGATGGGGAGCAGCTGGAGGAGAAGTTTCTGTCCCAGGTCAGGAGACAGAGCTCTGCTACAGCCAGGGGAGACAAGGTAGCTGGGTGTGCCCTGACCACAAACAGAAGGTAAAAGCATGAGACCCACCAGGGGGAAGTGGGCAGTTTGCCACAGATGCCACATGACTCTTGCTGATTTTCTATTTATTAGATAGCTAAACAGCCCTCTGAAGTCAGGAAGAGCTGGGGGTAAATCAACAGCTTTGAAAATTAGGCCACATTTAACGTATGTTGCCTAAGTATGGAGTTAGGGGCCTAACTTTCAGCATCTGAGTTTGAAAATGTTTTTCTTGAGTTTTACAAATTTTAGTTACTCTATTCTAGTAGAGGAAAGCTGAAATGGTGTTCAGGGGTATCTAGAGTTATTTTTTGCCACAGGAAAAAAGCTTTTTTGAAGATGAAATAATTCAAATTCCTAGAAAGGGGCTCTGAGTGATGGATAGTTATTGAAGGATTACATGAGTTGTAGGAGGAACTTAAAAAAAATGTAAGATACCAATAGAAAAAGATGACCTCTTTTTCATCTACAACAGAGGCTCTCAACCTTTAGAGACCACTGTACCCTTTTCAGGAGTCTGATTTGTCTTGTGTACCCCCCAGTTAAACCTCACTTTAAAAGTATTTGTTTACAAAATCAGACATAAGAATATCAAAGTGTCATAGCAATCTATTACTAAAAAACTGCTTACTTTCTCATTTTTACCATATAATTGTAAAATAAACCAACTGTATAAACATACATTTCAGTGTATAGAGCAGTATCAACAAGTAATTGTCTGTATGAAATTGTAGTTTGTACTGACATAGCTAGTGCTTTTTATGTAGCCTATTGTAAAACTAAACAAATATTTGGATGAGTTGATGTACCCCCCCGGAGGACCTTGGCGTGTCTTCTGAGGTGCATGTACCCTTGGTTGAAACTCACTGATCTATAGTACAAAATAATCATCCTCTGTAATTTGTGTATTCTGGATATATGAATGGTTGGCTCTCACTATGAGACTAGTAGAAGTTGAAGGTCATTCTGTATGCCACTGCAAGAGTGATTTTTTTTTTTGCTTGGAATTTCAATATACTTTTTGAATTTGACCTACTGTACTGTCTTGATGTGTTGAATTAATAATATTCCCTGTGCAGTAATCTACATGTAAACACTTTTTTATGGTAGATTTGCTAGAATTTTAGTAAACTACAAGAATTAGTTCAATTAATAGAATGAATTTATATCATTTTAACACTTACACAGAACCTTCCTACTACTTTGGATGAGCCATATATCTCTCGCTGATGTCTTTCACTGCTGTATGTAATGCCTGCTGTAAACTGAGGCAAGCTGCTTCTAGAAAAGGAGCAGGAAGTTTCAAGTTTTTCCTTTATCTGTCAATTTTTTTACACAAAGCATGGAAACTATACATAATATTGTCTCGGATGGTTTTGTGCATGGGCACTAGCGACTGGTATAAGCTGCTTAAGTCTTCAGATGTGTGCGTTTATATTGTTGCCAGGAATCCTGTGTGATTATACAGCCTTAAAATGATTCATAAAGAAAAAATGACATCTAACTGCATAAACATAAGAGGACAAACTATTTATTTCTTAAATGTGTATGCAGTACATTTATTTCTGCTGAGACAGACTGATTTTGATTATAGAGATTTTTATTTAAAGTTCTCTTTTGGAAACTTACAAACATTTGATAAGATTTTAAAATGCAAATGATTTGTAAATGAGGGTCCATTGGCTTCTGTTGGCTAATCAAGGAGGACACTGCTTATGTCCTCCTCTGGTAACAACTGTTCCACGTCATAGTTTCTTAACCTCAGAACATGTGAGATGACCCTCAATTAGCCAGGATATGTCCATTGATGTCTTTCTAGCCCAGTAGCTCATCACAAATGGCCTCATCCTCAAATGTGTTGAGCACCTGCAAATCACATTGACGTGACAAGGAGCAGTGCTTTCTAAGTCCTGAAGCCAGTATTGTCCCACAGGACTATGCTAAATCCAGTCTCCTGTCTGATAGTGGCCAAAAACAGTTAGTTCAGAGGAAGATATCATACCTACACCTTTTAGTAATGCGGAGATAAAACCATATACAAAAAGTTAAGGTGTGGGGGAAACGTGGGGTCAGAAAGTATTAGTGCTGCAGCCACTCTGTGGGAGGTGTGAGGGAGGAGGGCCAAGAGGTAAGGGGGGGGAACATCCCCTTCATTTTTTAAATGCTAGTGAAGTGCTTAGATACCATGTGACAGTAGATCATACAAGTGCCTATAGAGTGATTGTGCCTATGCAATACAGCAACTAGAGCTGTTTGGAGAATGGAATTTCCATCCCCAAGGATTTCCACTTTTTTTAAATGTCTTTTTATGCTGAATAAGGGGGAAAATTCATAACTTGGAAATTCACTGCAGAACAACGATTCCAAAATATTTTGTTTGGGAAACATTGAAATGACCTCACTGAAACATTGTATCACTAATGTTGATATATAACATGAAATAGAGATAATATTAACATTCATTAAAAGTTTAAAAAAAGAGAGAGAAATTAAACAGTAAAATTGGAATAAAATACTCCATTCTGATTTGAATTGTTTTGATTTGTTGTTGTTGAAAATTTCATCAAAATTGATGCTTGATTTTGACGAAAGAGCATTTTCCGGTGGAAAACTGTTTAGTTGAAAATAGTTTGACCGGCTCAGATGGCAACTTTACAATACTATACCGTGGAGACAAATGCATTCCTGTTCCCCGCTAGTGATGCCCCTATTGTCTGGGGAATAAGGGTTTGGAGCAGTGTTTCCCAACCAGTGTGCTGCCAGGCCTGAGAAGATGTGCTATGGAATTTTTTGAAAAACTACTTGATGAATTCTGAACTGGCTCATGAATATTCATGTGGTCATTTGGAGACTATATGGTGGTGTGCCTCAAAATAATTAAAGAATCAAGGTGTGCCACGGAAGAGAAGTAGTTTGGGACCCACTGGTTTAGAGGTCTTGTCATTTTAATCAAGTGGAACTGCAGCTGCCGTTTTAACAAAACGGATTGTATTTTAATAGTGTTTGTTTAAATTTTCCTATTTTCTGAGATGATGTTATTTTTTGTGACACCAACAGTGTGTGCACCCACTGGAAGAAATCCTTTTAAACCTGACAATGCAACCTGCAGATTTCCTAAGTAAAGAGTGAGGCTTCTGTCAAAAAGTGTTATGTTAGATTGCCAAACAGATGGAAAAATCTTTGCTTTATGTACTCTTTTTCTGCAGACATCCACCATAACTGGTCTTAGGTCTAGGCATTACCTGTGGGTCCCATGGGGCTTCCTTTGATACCAGTTGATGTTGCAAATTAATTGCTTATTGTTTTGCTGAGAAACTGACAGTAGGTAATTCTTAGATGGCGTTGCAAATATTAAGACTGGCCCTGACAAGAAATAGGTACAAAAATGCTATCTTAAAGAAAATGGAAAAAACACACCACAATTTACTGCATCTTCACTGGAATTGCAAGAGCTTCTGTTACTAGAGCACTCTTCTGGCCTTACCGAAGAGCTGGCTTTTATCCATAATTGGTCTATCAATATATTTTGTTGAAAAGTAGGACCTGATTTTCCTCTGATGTACACGGGTGTAATTCCTATGACTTTAGTGGAGTTACTCCTGACATATACCAGTGCAAAATGTGGGGAGAATCAAACCTTTAGGACAGAGTGGGCTGAAATTGTCTGAACAGCAGGAAAATTCTGCCAGTGTTTGCAGGCAAAAAACTGAAGTTAATAGTTGCTTGTTACCTGAAATGCATAGCTACAGTGTACAATATCCTGGTCTCCAGAGACTGATTTAGTTTTTGGGCCATTTCTGATGATTTGCTCTGTGTAAAGCCATGATATTTGGAGCCACAATGCTCCTTTAGAAAAAGGAGAGAAATAAAAATAACAAAACTTCTTCCATGCTTGTGATTCCCCAAGTTATACAATAATGTGAACCTACTGAAACAGGGATGGTTACACCATTCAGAATAAAAATACTGACTCACGTCCTTAACTGAGGGAGAGGGAGAGAATATGAATATGAATTTAGGATTGGTGAAAACTGACAACCTTGGAGACTGAAGCTGTCTCTCAATGGGAGTGGTTCAGCATAGGCGGAGATAGCAATACAAGCTTTCTCCATGCCTTCCCTCCTTTATAATTCTAATTATGTCTGCTCAGAGGGGAGCATTTCTAGGGATGAAAGACTTATTCAGTGTGTTTGGCCAATTCAGTCTTTGGCCCTTATGCTGAGATGGACAACAAGGGTGCCAAATGTGTGCTGATGGATTCTGAGATGTGACACTTGTCCACTAGGAACTGGACTGTGGATCAAACCATTTCACATAGCCACTGAACAGAATGGTTTTGCTTTTGATTGTTGTGCACTCCAGCATTGTTCATCACAATAGTTAGTTTCATGTAGAAATGTTATATACATGTGTAAACACTCAAGAGGCTCAAATTTGTATGGAGCAGGACATGCCTTAACGTTCCCCCAAAAGGTGGGTCCCTAAGCCATTTTTCATATGAGCCATTAAGAACATCCAGACTTTTTTAGTGATGAAATTCATCACTGACTCAGCATGTGTCCCTGTTTTAAGCAACAGTCTTGTTTAAAATTGCTACTTTTCCAATTACTCTCTTTGCCACTTGGTACACAGCCAGTGTCAAAAAGTATAATGTCCGGTTGCCAAGTAAATAGAAAAATCCATCTGCCACTGTTTCCGTTTGCCAAATGTAGGGTATTATCATCACATTTGGACTCTTATTTCCATGTTAGGAGGTATGTTTTGCCTACCCACAGGCTTGGAAATAAATTCATGCAATTATCAGTGGTTACTTGGTGAGTTCTATAATTATGCTGCTGTTTGTTTGCTGCATACAGCTACTAATCAGCTGTCAGCGAGTGACGTTTTCCTTCTTGGTGGCACAAATAGCTGTTTGATATTATGGTGGCTGCTTTCTTCCAGACTAGACTAGCTGTATTTTCACCTTGTGTCCAGAGATCTCTAATCTCAGTGGTATGTTTTACATAGCTCCATGTAACAGTCTTTTGATCAATGAATTCTAGGATTCAAAGAAGGCTAGGGAGGGGTCTTCCTCTTCTTGTGAGATGAATTCCCTTAGCTCAGGAAGGGGGAAAGTGGGAGCTCCATTTCTTACTGTGAGGCAAACCCACAGCCAAACAAGGGCTGCTTATGCAGGTGCCCCTCCCACAGAGCCACCACTCAGGCATGTAGCAATGACCCCTCTGCCCTGACTCACCCCTCCAACAGAGCCTGCAGTGACTTGGCGTGCAGTAGCAACCTATTCGTGAGCCAAGCCTAGGTCACGTGACCCCCGGGCTCAGTGATTTCCCCAACCCCACCAGAGCTGCAGATGAGTCTGTGCAAGAGCACTACCTGGACAGGAACCCCTGTCCTGCCTCACAGTGCATCGGACTCTTAGGTCTCCCAGCCTGCTCTTAATCCTATTCCTGCCCCAACCTTCCCTGAGCCCTGTTCTAATCTTGTTCTTGCCCTCCTCTGACCTCGCTCCAGCTGTGCCTCTGTTTCTTGACCCTCAGACTCTGACCTCCTGGCTTTGAACCTTGGCTCACACATGGACTCTGGCTGTGGGACTCATTGTGTCTCCCCTATGGACTCTGAGGTTGTTTCTGACCTCAACTTGTCCCCAGATCTCGATTCCAGAATCACCCTTGGCCCCGTTCTGACCCTACGTCTGGCTTTGACATCTCTTCTAACCATTAGGCCTGACAACCATAGGCAGCACCTGAGACTTACTTTCTCTAAGAACTTGAGATCGGAGATGGTTGTCTGTTTTTTATGAATTGCCATAGGTGTGCGTAACATTTGGCAAACACTTTACAAAAGGAAAGCTCTCTACCCTGAAGAGTGTACTGTCAAAGACCCAGTCCTGCAAGGAGTTCTGCACAGGTGAATTCCTGTACCCACGTGGTACTTGTTATAGCTTTGGGCCTGTGACTAAAAATGACACCTCAGAAATTATGACTAATTAGAGGGAGGGCAATCGATCCAAAACTAAGATCATGAAGTTACTTTGGTTTGTTGTGCCCTCATTTTGATGTGTCTGTATCTGTTTTAATTGTGTATACATGTATATGCCAATATTTAATACATTTTAACATCCCCTTAGTTTATCAACAGCAAACAAAATGTAACAGTCTAGTGCCTTGTCTGTATGGGGAGCTCTCCTCCTGTCCCCCTCCCCTGTTGACTCTAAGACTGTGTACACACCGCAGCTTAAGTTGGTATAACTTATGTCACTCAGGGGCGTGAATACGCCACTTCCCTGAGTGACATAAGCTACACTGACCTAAGCACTGGTCTGGACAGTGCTATGCTGGCGGGAGAGCATCTCCCGTCGATATAGCTACCCCCGCTGTCTGGGGTTGGAGTAATTAAGTCGACTGGAGAGCTCTCTCCCATCGGCTTAGGCCATCCGTACTAGCAGTGCTACAGTGGCACAGCTGCATTGGTGCAGCTGCACTGCTGTAAGCTCTATAGTGTTGCCATTGCCTGGGTGACTGCTGGGGTCTGTCCCTCCAACTGTTCTTAATTTTTTTATTTCCTCTTTTCTATCAGTTTGGGCTTATGGGATAACTGCTGAAGAGTGCAATGGGAAAGCCGTAAATGAGTTGTCCCCATCTTTTATTTTTCAGTCCATTGTACACACTACCTTAACCCAGCCTGACAGGAAATTACAGTGCCTCTTTCTCCCCAGTTTGACCTAGAGAGAGTCTGTTTCTCTCACTTGGACGCTCACTAATAGTGGCTGCAATAAGACACCAGGCAACCCAACTATGGCCAATTTCGAGTGCAGCAATAAAGAGTGGAAAGAAACTGAGGTGGTGCAGGCAATTCTGTTATGCAGAAGATTGAAACAATTGGCCTGGGATTCATTTTAGTTGAGAAACAGCATCATTCCAAAAAACCTCTAGTTTGGTATCAGGAGCGGAAGTCCTAGGCTATAACTTCACTCAGGATTTGGGGGAGTTTGTAGCCCATATTTTTCCTTTCTTATTAAACAGTTTATATAAGTACCTTAAATCAGGTTATTCTCCATCTCCAGTCTAACCAGTGCTTCATGTGTAATGAAAGCGGTGCTGGGGCTCAAGCAATGTTTTTAACTTTCATACTGATGCCGCAAGCCCAGAGGTGCCGAGGCTAGAACTGCCAGTCCTAGAGGTGCCGTGGCTCAGCCCTGCCAAGCCCTGGCCCATGTTAAGCATCGAGTCTAACCCTAAAAATGACATAGCAGGATCCCATCTTTCTTCTTTCTCAGAAATTCTTTATCCAGTGTGCTCAGCCACAAGAGAACTTGTCTACCTGCCAGCTTCTCAAAACCAGGCTGGGAGCTGAAAATGGAGCTGAGGTCCTTCTGGCTCACGACAGCAAAATTAATGAGAAATAGTCAATAGGAGTTTTGGCTCCATTTTTGAAAGGTTCTGAGCACCCACTATTCCCTCTGGCTTCAGGCCAGTAGATATTAATGTTGCTTATGCATGAGGCAGAATAGAAAAGTGTTCTTACTTAATTTAGTTATTTATTCCTTCAGATTTCTTAAATGTAACAAGAGGGGCTGCTGCGTGCTGGGGCTGCCTATCTGATATGTTACTGTCCATAAACACAGCCGCTTCAGCCTACTTCTTCCTCAGGCGCCTTCAAGAAAAATGATAAAACTAAGGCATTTCAGAGAATCAGGAAGGTTAACAAATTTGGGCTCTGGCAGACCCGAGGCGTGGAGGGGGGAGCAAGTTCTAAAATTGAGGACCCTTCCCAGAGAGCACCCTGCCAGCTGCAGCTTCAAATCTGTGTTGATGCACATGTGATTAAATGACTTACCCAAGGTCACATGAGTCAGTGGCAGAGCTGCGAAAATAATCATAGTCTTGATTATCAGTAGTAAAATATTATATTCTGGTAGACCTAAAAGACCCCAACTGAGATTGGGCTTTATTGGGCAGGTTATTCTATAAATACAGAAAACAATTCATGACTTGAAAAGCGGCTGTGGCTACAACACACCAGCAAATTAATATGGTGAAGAATTGGCACAGCTTTGTTACATGTATTGCAGGCTTTGAGGTTTTTTTTAATTGGGAACAGAGGGAGGGAATAGAAAAAGAAAAGAAGGGAAAGTAATAGGCACTGCTCATTACCTGCCCAGCCATGATCAGCAACTGGGTTTTGTAGGCCTCATGATGGAGGTGAATCTTAAGGTGAGATCTGTGTCCTACACTAACCATTACACCATATTTGTTCATGGAGCATAACTCCACCTGACCTTTCTCCACCTGCCTATTCTGCTTTTTTGAACCCACGCAGTGCAGGTTGCCCAGGTAGCCAGAGACTAGTTTAAAACCTGATTCTTCTCAGCTAAACCTTATGAAAAATTGTATACTTTTAGCATACTTGAAAGAATCAGCCCTACTTGAAGTAAAATGCAAGTAAGCAACGTCTTGCATAAGGAAAAATAGATACGTTACACAGTACGTAGGGTCAAATATATTCCTGGTATTACTCCATTAAAATATATGAAGTTACATCTAGTAGAAATTTGAATGTAGACCCTCTTTTTCTCACTCTCATGCACATTGCTGCTGGAGTCATCCCTTTTTGTTACTTCTCTAATGCTTTCACTCCCTCTTCTTATCCTTGTCCTCTTTCCCTTGCAGCAATATGTCTATCTTTGGCTGCTGGCTTCTGAACAGTTTAGCTTATTGCTCAGGAGTAACATTATGACATCAGAGGTATCTCAGTCAATGATTATATTCCCCCCTGTAGCTTAAAAGCTTCTCTCTGTGACCAACAGAGGCTGATTCAATAAAATATATTCTATATTCTAACACCCTGGGACCAATTTGACTACAATAACACTGCATATCATGCTATCAAAGATATTAAAGCAAAATGATGCCCATTGTCTTTCAATTTACACTGACTCCTATTGACAGTTCCAAGGTCTATAATTTTTTCCAGCATCTTCCATAAACGTGCTAAGCCATATCCTATTGTCCATTCTGGCTTTTAGGATTACCACCAGGAAAAAATATACACACAGTATACCACCTTTGCGGCCACTTCACTTTACTGCATGTAAGTTGATCATTATCAGATGATGGGAATAGACACCATCCAAAAGAGTTTACCTTGGTACTGTCGGTCAAATTGGAGTTTAATTAGGATATAGGACTTAGAGATGGAAAAGATCTCTTCGATCAAATCTGTTCTCTTTCAAGGGCAGGATCCAATCCTCTACTACAAGATATGTAGTTGGGAAATGTCCTCTGGAACTCAAATAGTATAGTGAGAGAAATATTCAACAGACAGCTATAGAGGTTGTAGATATGTTTGCAAATCAGATAAAGAGGGAATGAATGAAATCCAGAATCATGAAAGAGTTCTTATTTGTCAAAGTTTCAGAGAGGTAATAAATATTGGTGAATTTAAAAAAAATTCAAAAAAGAAATAGGATTTTTAAGGGATTTATTGTATATGGGTCTCCAGAGGCAAAAATAATGAAGCAGCTTTCTTTTTAAAATCAGATTATGGTTTAATTATAGGAGTAACTGATCCAGTATCTTCAAAATTATGCATACGATGTTATCTGAAAACTACAGCATTTCTCAATACCTGGAATAAGAAATATTCCAGGTATCTTGTATCAGGGAGGGGTAACTGCTTGTCAGTGTTGATGTGTTAAATCTGATCACTCTTCTTTCATCAGTTACTGTCCAGTTGTAGTGGAGGCACGTTGCGGTGGGGGCACTGTGTGTGAAAGACGCCTGTGCTGTGGCTGGGCCTGCTCTGTGAGCTGATAAAGAACTTCAATCAGCCTTTCACCAGTATTAAAGATACTTCTTAAAATTGACTGTTATGTTTCTGAATTGCTTAAAATTCCTGCCAAACATGGTCTTCCCCTTGGCACGGAACAGAGTATAGAAAAGAAATGCTGGCTAGCTAAGGACATGTAGTCAGACATCCTGCAATCTACCAACTGTAGGATAAATGCTGAATTGAAGTAAATTTCACATTTCTTTCCCCAAAATATCATTTTCATGTCCGGATCCGTCACTACAAATCTTGATCAGAAGACAATGTGATCAAATAACCAAATTCTGATTCATAAATTTAGTTTGTCCAAATGCAGGGAGACCTTCAGGACGTATTGCTTGGCTCAGACAGGTGACTTCCATACAGGTTTGTCTAACTGTAAACATGCAGCTAAGAGACTGTATTGAATGCTGGACTAAAACTACACAGCTCCATATGGCCCCTGCTAGGAAGTAGGTCTACTGGTGCCATAGTAACACCTGTTTAAAGATATAAAAGAGTGAAATAACAAAATTGTTCCATACTGTATGTGCAGTTGGAAGAGGGATTACCGTTATGTGCCTGATTCCTGTTTTACTAAAGTCAATGGGAATCTTTTTGATGACCTTAATAGGTACAGACCAGGCCTTACATCTCTCTATAGACTGCACTCTATTTCTTGTTCTATATGGAATTCTCCATAAATTAAAATGAATTATGTAAATGAATATGGGAACTTTGCCAATACTGACTTCATTAACTACCACATGATTAGCACTCCTATTCTATGTTTGCATCACAGTTTGACCAAACCGGACTCCCTTCTATTAGATTTAATTTACAGATTACCTGGGAGTATGACGGTTATAAAACTACCAAGGAGGGAGAAACACCAAGGAGGGAGAAGAACTATTTAGGGAGATTAAAGGAAGGTATAATAGGATGAAATTAGGAAAGGGAGAATTTATGGCAAAAATCAGACAAAAGCTCTTGCCAATGAGATCCGTTACACTGAAGAAGCCCCTTCACTTGAGACGTTTACATCCAAACTGGATCAAACGCTATTAAATAGACTGTAGGGAAGAGTCCTGCAGTCACAGGGAGACTTAAGTGTAGCCATAGCAATTTCTGATTGATCTATAGGTAATCTGTGCATTGAGGAATCGTTAGCCTTATTGCTATATATATTCTTGACCATTTGCGTTTGTCTATTGGGTCCCCTGTTTATATTTTCCCCCCATATCTTCATTAACAAGGCTTGAAAAGGGCTCTCCTTTGACTAATTAATCTAGCTATTAGGTAAGTGTATCACCACTTAGTGGTGGAGACCATGGCCCCCGCATACTGGGTCTGATTCACTGATGCTCTCCTCACTTGGCTTGATTTGGGGAAGGATGGGGAGCAGCATACTAGGCAAGGTGTGCGTCTGGTGAGCTGTGTACCTTCCAGTATGTCCATCCTTCCTTTCAAGTCCTCCGCCAATCACCTAGAGGAGGGAGAGAGCATGAAACTTCCTTTACTCAGAGTCCATGCTCTGGAAGCTATAAGACAGAGGAAGGAGAGAGAGAGACAGAGAAAAAAGTTAAACTTCTTCTGGCATAGGAAGGAGAGAGAGCTGGACACAGGCTCCTCACTCTGTCAGCAATGGAGGGGAATTGGGGAAGGGGTAGCTCAGAATTTCTCAGACACCAGCTAAATAAAATCTTGACTTTACTAGCCAAGACTAATGCCACAATACCCAACTCCTCTTCACAAATGGTGTCCAGTGTCCTGCCCTGCCGGGAAGCCCTTTCCGCAAAAGCAAAGACCATGAAGTCCTGGCTGAGCTATAGTAGACTTCCAACAGGGTGCTATCCTTGGATTTTGATGTGTTCCCTGTATCTTTGGTATGTGCCAGTATAATAGATTAATGCTTTTGGCAAATGTTTTCTTCTGTACTGTCCTCAGTACCTTCAATAATTTAGCTACAGTGCTAGAGTGGCCAAGAGGTGTATAACCGCAAACAAAGTCAGTAAATTTAAAATAAGATGAAAAAAGAATCCCTTCAAATACATGCAGCATGAATTCCAGGATAGGACGGTTCAGCACCAATTTCTTAGCATATATTTGATTGTGCCTGCAAAACTGCTTCCATGTATTCCTCCTGCCTATCCATGTGTATTTTAAACAAATAAAGCATCGTGTCTAATGAAAATTAATCTGAGCAAGGATAACGATTGCCCATGCCCCTCAGTTTAGCCAATCAATGGTACAGTATTTGAGTGACCTTCTAACGCCTCCTTTCTGCCCATCAGAGGACATCACCCAAGGAGAGTTATGATGATGAGCTTTAATCTTTTTCTGGATCTGAGCTACTTAATGAATTTTCTTCTCTCTAAGGGTTGCCTCTTTGCTGTCATGAAATTGCTTCTCAGGATGGTGAGCTATATTTTTGTTCCGTGTAAATGCAGTTTCCACTGCGTGGTGTCTTGCATAGATTACGAAACCTTTTTAGGATGGCAAACAGCCATTCGGAACAATTTTTTATCCCCTGCAGTTCTTATAACAGCTGTTGGAATTATTGAACTGAGTTACCTGAGAGCATTGTAACGTGGATAATAAAACAATATGCCAATGCATGTCATGCAGAATGATACAATTATAGTGAAAGTTAGGTATCATTAGAACAAACAAAGAAAAAATAACCTTGTTTCCTTATTTATGGAAAGAACTTAGAAAGAAGAAAAAAATCTGTTCACAGTCTATGCTGTGATTAAGTTGCAGCCAGTTACTGTATGTTAATCTAAGCAATGTACAACACAAAGTTAGGTTGAATGTCTCATTTATTAAGGAAACTGATACAAACAGGCTTTTAAAACAAAAAACCCCAACCCTTTGCTCTTTGTAAAAGAGTGCCACCTTCAGGTGGGATAGCAGGTAGTTATGGAATAAAAGGATGTCTGGGCAGAAGAGGATAGAAGGCATAGTAGATTCAGGGAAGCTAAGAGATGGAAGGGAGGTCTGTGGTTAAAGGTGTAAAACTAGGAGCCAAGAGACCTGAATTGTATCCCCAGCTATGCCATAGACTTCCTCTGTGATCTTGGAAACATCATTTACTCTTTCTGTGCCTCGCTTTCTTTATCTATAATATGAGGATACCGGGAGTGTTCTGAGGCTAAAATTAATGGATTTTGTAATGTGTTTTAGAGTCCTCATGTGCACAGTACCGTACTGTGTGAATGTAAAGAGTTATCTGCCTACCTACGTACTTACATGACCCTCCTTTCTGGAGGTCTGAATGTATCCCAAATACTTAAAAATAGAAATAGCCTCAAGCTTCTATCCCTCTTTCCTGCTTTTAGGAGAAACTGCTTAATTCTTCATAGCTGTTTTTGTTTGTTTGACAGAGAGTGTGTGTCTGATGTAGAATTTAAGAGCAAAGTAAATCAAATAAATGGCTTTTGCATTTTGTTGTGAAAGTGATGAGGTCTTTCGTCATACTCATCTTTTACAGGAGCAAATTCCATAGTCTGGATCCAGCTCCTCAGCCAGTTCTGGTGTCACCAACCTGTGCATCATATTAGTCAGTTTAATTGCTCAGGTGAAATGTATATGATGTGAGAGGCTGTAGGTGTGGAACGAGAGGCAGCCTCCGAGATCACAAGGGCCAGTTCCATGGAGTGCTTTGAAAATGAGGACAGAGATCTTGAATTGGTCTCTTCATTCAATGAGGGGGCTAGAGCAGAGCACTAAGGTGATGTTTTCATGGCAGTGAATGTGACTAAGCAAATAAGCTGCTACTTTCTGTCTGTCTGACATTTTTTCAGGGGGTGCAGATTCATTTCTAGCTAGAATGAGTTGCAATAATTGAGTCTGGAAGTCACTAATAAGTGGGTCATTTTGGTCACTGTCATGTGTGACCTTTTGAAAGTGGGTATCTGTTGCCATCATGGGTATTTAACCATCCAGTTTTGCGTCCCTCTGAAGCACTTACCTCTTACTGCCAGTCTTGTCTGTGTCCAGCTGTATAACGTATAATTGTTGTAAACCTTATTTACTTATTTTGTTGAGGTGATTTGTTGCAACCAATCAATTCCAAGGGAGTGCAGCAAGAAGAGTTAGTACTGTATTCTGATGGTATTATAGTCAGTCATTGTTAATTCATGTTAATTACAGGTTTTCTTTGTGGGTGAATTTAAATGTGCCACATGGGTAGAGAGTATAAATATCTGTTAATTTGCGATCCATAATATGTTTTTTGCAGAGGCGTATATGATCTGAGCATGAGAAGCTGTATTCCCTTAGGGATTGTATGCCAGTGCTCATAGCTAGAGATCTCTCTGGAGGCTGGAATAAAAAAAAACCCCAAAAACCCAAATCTCACAGGAGTGAGTGTACTATTGACTGGTTAATCTGAAATTCTAATCCCAATACTAATATAGTTTACAAATTGATTCAGATTTACTGGACTTGACTCCACTTCCATTACCTCTCTAGGTACATTAAAGAAAACATGTAATTTACAGAGGACATTGTAGAGGGAAGGAAATTGTAACTCATTTAATATCAACATTTTAATTCCATGCTCTAAGCTCCTGAGTGATTACTTGGATAAATGTGTGACAGATATGGCAATTTCCTGATCAAACCTTATTGAATTAGGTAAAAACCTACTGTATTAAGTTTATGTATCACTGTGGGTGAGAGACTGTATGTACTTCCTTGGGGGAGGGGAACTGGGGCCCTCAAGGAATTAACAACAGTGGAAGATGATTGGGCAAATTCATTCAGGTTATAACCCCTCCCAAGAGGCACCATCAGTTGTAGAGATTTAAATATACTAGCTCAAATGGGATTCTCTAAAGCCAGCAGACAAAGAAAGGACTTTTGGATAAATAACCTGAGTTTGAACTGGCGCAGGGCCTTCGCTCTGATCCAAAAAACAGACAAGACCTTCAGTCCACGGGCAGGGTTGGAAGGACTGACACCAACCAGAACCCTTGTTTGGGCGGGGTGACGATTTGATTCTGGTAATCTTATTAGCATGCAAATAAATTCTTGTGTTGAATAGATGTGCTTGCTTACACAGAGCTATATGAAGCAAAACTGTAGGCAGTACTGTTCATAGTCTCAAGGGGGAAAAGCAGAGCAGCCCTAACTAGGCATTCGGACTCTGCTGGGGAATTCACAGTGTAGGCAGGGAACAGTGCAGCCTGGAAATACCTTGATCAGAAGAGAGACACGTGCCTCCATCCAAGAGAGGTGACTGCTAGACAGCTGGAAACCTAAGAGTGGGTGCACTTGCTGGTCCATGGAGTGGGTACACAGGTGCAGCTGCTCATGAACTGTGACAAAATGAATCCGTTGAAAATGATGGTGGTGCAGTTTGGTGGTTTTGGAATTGTTGTTTTTAGAGCTGGAAGTCTCCACTGAGACAACTGGTAATTTTTTATTTTCCACATATGCAGCCATGGAGATTGCTGTCTATTCCAAGGGGTCATTTTCTTTTTTTTTAAACCCAAACGAACTCTCACTCTTCCTACAGTGGAGCGTTGCATGCTGAACCCAAAAAATAAGGGTCATGCAAATGACATTGTGGGATGCTCTCTTGACAGCCTGAACCAGGTGTCTGCCTCCTGTGTAAATGACTGATGATGTTCGCCAGAAGGACATTTTTAAAGGGCTGTGTGGCTTTAAGTCCATCTCCTTGGTTCTGTTCTGGAGCTCCAGCAGGGAGCAGAGAGAGTTTGTCAAGTCAGATATTCCCCTTGCTGTGCCCCAGTAATGGTAATCAGGGGATGGAGGGCTGCTTTCAACTCTGTAAGAAGCTCTTCTTTTCCTCCCAAAAACCTCAGGTCACTTGTGAAAGATGTGTAAGTTTCTATCCCTCCCCACCCACACTTACACAGGCTCCATAATTTATATGGCATGGAATTAAAGATCTTAATTCCCATTACCAAGAGAGCCTAAAAACTGAAATGACTGGAATTGGGAACACTAGAGCCATGGATTGTGGGTGCTTGGGAGATAATGCCTCCAAAAGCCAAGAATGTCTACAATTTTTGCAGGGTTAAACTAGGTTGCAGTGAAAGCACCAAGTGCTACTGTCCATACTAAATTACAATTGGCTTCAATGGCAGTTTTAACAGAGAAGTCAGTATGTGGCCTTTATCATATAGTAAGTAATGCAACACGTCCTGACTTGAGGAATATATTATCTGCTTCTGCAAAGCATGGCTCTGACCGTGCACCATGGTCACAGCATGCAAAAGGGCTGTACCCACTGATGTAAGACTACAGATGCTAGAATTAGCAGTTGTAAGTATTGTGCAGAGTGAGGGGATTGGCTGGCTGATTAAATCTTCATTGTCCAAAGAATTTTCTCTCCTTTCCAAAGACCCACGGAAGTCAAAGAACAATGGAGTCCCACAGTGATGTTTTAATTTCCTTCTAAGTTCTTATTTCAAGTTTAATGAAACATTATAAATTAGTCATTAACAAATGGAGACATAAATACCAACATCAGGCATGAAAACACACAGGTCAAATTGCATGCTATTGTGCATAACCATAACCATAAGGAAACATTCATTAAAACGTACTATAAATGAGTGCCTGGCTGAGGGATATTGCATGAAATTAGAAGTCTGTAAACATAACAATGGGCCTACTGTGTCAAGTTTAGAAAGCTCTGTGCTCATATGCACTCTCTCCTGCACCCCCTCATTTTTATTGTACTGGGGATGGGGAAGTACTAAGTCCATCCAGGTGAGAGTCTTATATCTACCAAGATGGTACTCATAATGCCATGTTAATAACAACTCTTAGATGTGCATGAATTTAAAAAAAAAAAAAAGCCTGTCATTTACAGCATCCAAACATCGTGGAGATTTGAGTGAAAAGATACTGAAGCGGAAAAACCATCTATTTATTGACCCTGGCCAGTCAATAGTGGATGGGACAGTTATGGCGTGATCACAACCAGTTGGAAGTGGGTCCCATGTCTCTAGGCAGTCCAATCGCTTTCTTCTTGCCAGTGCAGGGTTGTTGTTCCTGGTAAAAGTGACCATAGACCATCAGTCAAATGTGTGTGTCCATGTATACTCATGCATACGGATGCATGAAAGATTTACCTAGCAATAGTCTGTTGCCTGCGGCACATGGTTTTGTTCCAGATTGGCCTCTGAACAAGCACTTGAATGCACCTGAAATTTCTCATGTTTGGGATGCACATTCTCTAATTTGGGGGAAATATACCCTATACTGGTTTGGTGTGGTGAGTGATGTCGCCATCTAGTGGCTGACTCAGAGAGAGACTAAGGGACCCGCCGCTGTGACTAGCTAAGGGAGCTCTTTAGCCGAAGTGCTAGATGACTGTGTTTTTGGCTATAAAAGATAAAGGTTCCAGTCCCAGCTGTCCATGCATGAGTGTGATTTATCTAATATGTGCGTGTGTGTAGTCTTTAGCGCACACATCCTTTCCAGCTTCCTATCTTCATCATTAGTGAAATATAAAATCTCCATTTCCATGAAACAAAACACTGGCCTCTATAATCCTAGTATGCTGATTTAAGAGTAAGGAGTTTAATTTATATTCCCTCTGGGCTTTTACATTTCCATCTTATCTTTACAATGTAGTTTTGTTTTTATGTTCTCTTATATCTGGGGGAAACTGAAGCACAGAATATTTCATCTTAAACTTAGGATTTGTAAACTTTTTGGAGAGCAGATGGTCTTCAAAGATAGCTTAAGAAAATATTTTAAAAATAACTACCATTATATCCAAAACCATCAAGTAAATATCCTAAATCAGAAATATTAATAAAAGTAAAATCTCTAGGCCTCATTGTCACTGCCTAGCACTCTGTCAGTGATGGGGGAAGGGGAAGTAGCATACGGCCTCATTTGTCCCCTTGGTTCTCTGCCAAGCAGAGCTTTGAGATGAGGACTGAGGCTGTCACTACAACTAGGAAATAGCCATTCAAGGGTAATCTTTGATCCATATCAGATGAGTGATCATTCTAAGCAACGCTCCTTAAAAGTGGATTTTATTGAGTCTGGCTGGTGTCATTTTGTGGTTCACATTTGTGTCCATTCATGTTTTGCAAAGCTAAGCCCCCATGTCTCTTTGATCATTCTAAATCAGGGATCCAAACCTGACCACTGAATAGATTAATATATGTATTTTTCAGCGAACCCCAGCACTGCACAATTTCCTGAAACATTTTCTTGAGTAGTATGAACTCTTCCTTACTATAGGAGGGGTGTTGCTAGAAGGTTTCTTCTTTGAGCAGCCAAGTCTTGAAACTGATACCAGCTATTGTGCTTGCTCTTGGCTAGAAAATGAGATCATGTTAACTAACATTACGTTAAAATGGGACTTTGTACTCAGTGTAGACAGGGACTAGCATGACATCAACTGGTCGTGGGTAAGCCATGGCATGGAAGCATCTATTGATTTTCTGCTTTCCCCTAAAAGTGGTGAATGATGGTGGTTAGGAAGACTAGAAGTGGTATAGACAAGGGCTATAGGGCAAGTTTTGAAAGTAATTGTTTAAAAAATCTGCCAAGATATATGCTTTTTTCCTGAACTGAAATGAAGTTGCTTTATTGTAAGTCTTAATTGAGTAAACCATTTGTTACGGGCTTCACTAAAGTGTGTGGTGAAGAACTCAAATCCAGTTGGATGAAGATCAGGCAGCCGATGCTCAATTGGATTTGAGTTCTTCACACCCACCTCAGTGAAGAGAGAAGATGGGCCCAACTGGTTCAGTTTAGCGTCTTTGTCTCTGAAGACCTTGCTTGACCTTTCAAACAAAGCTGACTTTTTTTAATCCACTGCCAAGGGGACAGAAGTTAGATATAATCTATCAACACCTGTCATGGAAGTGTCTAAGGCATACAGTGGCATTATGCATAATACAGGCCATAACTCCCACCGCCTCGGAAGCTACTTCTTTAGGGATGTGATTTGTTTCTGTCTTAGTAGCGTGAGGGGCTCAGCCAGTGGTCATGTCAGTGTGCCCCTGTCTGTGAGACTGTCATTGAGATATTGCCCATTGAAAGAGCACTCTACTCTTTTCTTCAGTAACTGTTAGCGCTGGCTGCCAGCCTGAGAGGAACAGTCGTGCTTTTGACCACCGTAGCCAGGCTGATATAACTGTTGAAAAGAGTTTTTGTAGAGAGACCAGAAAAGCTGAAGTACTTGCACCATGTAAATGTTGGCAACAGCTTTCTGGTATCCTTCTGTGAATCCATGTGTGGTAACATCAGCAAGACTAGTGCCACATTCAATCCTTGGAATACGTCTTTAAACCTTGAGTAGGATCAACTGGCGTTGCTGACATAGGTGCTGCAAAGCCTTGGAGATACGTCATTGGTCCCCCTCAAAGATAATTTGTTCTTGCTGGTGTCAAAAAGGCAGCTCGGTTGTTGTTTTTTACTGAGCCGAATATGTGCAAAGTGCCT
The DNA here is from genome assembly GCA_007922155.1 of Mesoclemmys tuberculata. Lineage (NCBI taxonomy): Eukaryota > Metazoa > Chordata > Testudines > Chelidae > Mesoclemmys > Mesoclemmys tuberculata. Next base: position 48,651,816 of record ML675613.1, read on the forward strand.
TAACAGGCACATAACAAGGCAAAGGGCCAGAGTCTCAGGTGCACTGGAGCAGCAGTTGGCGCACCTGGGGAGGAGGTGGCTTTCCGGCTGGCTTTCCATCACTTCTCTCTTTCTCTTCCACGTCCTGGGGGCAGCTGAGTGCTGGTAAAGAACCCAGCTCAAGATGGAGCAGTGTCAGGGTCCAGGATTGCCCAAGTGCAGGGCACTCCAGTGCCAGCCCCTTCCTGTTTCCTGTACTGAGGGTTAGGGCCATAAGCAGATGGCAGCTCTACCAGTATTATGATACCTGGGGGTTCCCCTGTGTCCGCTTTCAACCCTTTCTGCTGCCAGAGTGGTACAAAGAGGGTGGAATGGGGCTAGGATTTGACCCAAAGCTGCTGCCCCAGTTGCTTACAATTTAATTAAGAGAAGACAGACGAAATTGGAGGAGGAAGCAGGATAGTGTATATAGAATCTCTCCCAACTTATCACAGTAGATGTATCCCTGTCGTAATAAAACAGTGACCTGTGATGACAACCTGAAACCCATATTGCTACATCTATAGTCAGATAATATCTACCAGTGGTGCCTTGACACCCGTTTGCTGCTGCTAATAATAAAAAACAATCCCACTGTCCCTGATTCGTTTTCTTCTTGCTCTGGAGAAACTCTTAAAATGATTGCAAAGTCCAAGAGCACTAACATTAAGCTACCAAAAAACTGAAGATCTTATAGCAGGTGGTGCCACCTGCATACAATCTGCTGCAGAGCAGGGTGCAGAGCATGTTAGTGATTCATATTCAGGGTGGAGGAGTGAGAGTAGGGGTGTTGACTCAAGCAATGAACAAGTTATTGGAGATGAATATTATTAGCTTGAGTGCCCCCACAACACACTCTCACTGTCACTCTCCCTCAGATGTTTTTATCTACATATATTGTATGTACCGTGTGTGTGTGTGTGTATATATATATTCAGACCAAATAAGTCTCTCTCTGCTTGGCTAGTTAATTACGGCAATAGCTGTGCACATCTGGCCCACAGCTGTCATCACAACTGAGCTGTCTGGACTGTATGCCAATTTCTTTACTGATAGTGGGTCATGAGTGTGGATCTGTTATAAAGAGGATCTCTGGAAAGCTAGTTTGTTCTATGTTAATACATTTCCTATTCACTTAAAAAGAAATCTACACTGTTCGCTATCCCTGTCTTTGTGATGACCTAAAGCTTTTGAAAACACGTCCAGGATTCAAATCCTATAGTCCTAGGTTTGACATTGCATTGGTGTTATGCTTATAAAATAAACAGCAAGATCTTATTCAAGGGGACAAGGCAACACGCCACGTTTATTGTGAATACAAAAATTTCAAAAAGCAATTGCCTGCACATTCGCACGCGTGCACACACAAAGTTCTACAAAGATGAAGTATAGTTACCAGCCCCAGTTGCTCATGTCAGTCCACTGCCCAGGTGACTAAGACATGAGGGAGGGATCCGGGGTCTGTCAGTGCGCATCAATCCTCCTGGAGGATGATTGTAGAACCAAACCCAAAGTCCTCATTTTTTCATCTCCTTTTTATATGGGTATGCTCTTATGCCATGCTATGGGTTCTGCTTCATCATGCTGCATCTGCACCTTGGTGTGATTATTAATCACCCATATTTTGCAAGCATGAGCCATTGTTTATCACAGTCCATCTTGTTTTTGTTCTTCGAGGTGAATTCCAGGGTCATCAGGGCGAACATTCTTCGGGCATATGAGTTGTAAAAGTTGATATTTTCACTCCGTTAAACATTTGAGGCTGGCGCCTTTCTCCGTCACTCCCTGGTCTCACATACACACATCACTCCTTCATCTATTTACACACTAATCTCTTAACATTTACTTAAAACTTTTAACTGGAAGACGCAAGTGTCCTTTAGAAACAATAACATTTCTTTTTATCTAAAACATTCACTAGTATTACAAAACACCATCATTTAACACTGAATCTTTCTGTTTCAGAACATTTGCTGATGTTACTTTAAACAGTGTTCTTAAAACGTGTACTTCAGCAATAACAACAGTTTCACAAGATGATCTTTGGTAACTTTACAAACAGGATAATCAAAGACCACATATTAGTTTCGGACAAACAGATGGTGGTTTCAAACTTATCAATAGTGAAGAGATCACCCTACATGCCCAAAATGCAAAGCCTCAGAAACTGCTGTGGTGGTTTGTCACGTATCAGAAGAATAAGGGTATTTCACATAGAATCAATATTACAGAATCAAGCTTTGGGCCTACAGTGGGCTTTCTGTAAAAAAACTTCTGGTTTGCACATCACTAAAGCTGCTAAGGCACATGAAGATGGCATGTAACAGAACAGAGTTAAATGTTTGCACTGAAACTCCAAAGCAATTGATATTCAGTTTGTTTGGGGATCCATTACAAATTTGAAACTCAGATCAGATTTCCCAAAAGGATTGTGAAGTTCTGTGAAACTTTGCAGTGGACCTGGCCCTGGTTTGTTTTGCATCAAAATCATGCAGAATGACTGGCTTGAGATGATGGTAATGAGACATGAAAGGGTTCTCATGACATGTTTGCTTTCAGATGTAGGGCTTGTTCAAATGTGAGACTTAGTGATTGCAGAGCAAAACAGGAAAATGTTTGTAGGAATCTGTCAGATAAAACTCATCCCGTTTTAGGAAGCTCTATTAATAGCTGAGATACAACTTTTGTCCCCGGCTAACCTGTGCCTACATCTAGGGAAGCACAATAATAGTAAACAGCTTTTCACTAAATGGCGTGTAGTTTCCTTGTACGTGAAATTTTGTGAAAAGATGGTTTAACGTTAAAAATGAAATTTTGCACTTTTTGCTGACAAATGTTATTTAAATGATTTTAGTATTGAGGATTTAATCAAATATTTTTGATTGGAAAAGAAAAGCCTACATTTTTTGCAAAATTTAAATAATTTCACTAAATCAAACCTAAATATAACTACCTCAAATTTTGTGACTTTTGAATTTAATTGTGAACATGGTATCATTGGATGTATGAAAAAGTTCTGTTAAATTTCAGTTTCAGAAATGGGCAAAAGGTAAAGGGTTTATTTTAACCAAATTGCTTAACACAGATGAAAACATTAAATCTTACATTTAAAAAGTGGCACTTGAAAATTTGGTTCAATAGTACTAGGCTGTTGATCATGTGCACTCACTATGTCTGTCTATGCCTCCATCTGCCATGCAAGAATTTTTTTATAATCTAAAAATGAATACTTCTCATGTATACCACTAAACACAGAAGTAGTCTGCTCATTTTGCCCATCTACAATTTTTATCATTACAACAATAATGCAGATTGGTTCATCCAAATAACTATACATGGAAGGACAAAGTATGTCCTTGTATATATGAGAGTACGCTCTCTACTTTGTATCCCTGGTAGTGCTTTACTCTTTTTTTCTGTTTTGAGATCTCTTAACTACCAAGGATTTTTTTCTCAAGTATTTTGGTGTCCCATGGTTATAGTAGAAGTGATGTAAACATAGGTCTAGCATTTCTTTCTGTGGACACGTTTTTCTCCCTGCCATAATGTAAGCATTCGTTAAGGTAACATGCCTCTTCAACCAAATATATTCAAATATAAGTTTGTGTGTTAAGAGCTATGCCACTTCTTACACAGTCCCAGCTGTTTATGTAAAGCTGCTGTGAGAATGTTTTTTCCTGTAAATCGTGAAAACTGTATTAGGACACCCCAATGTAGTCTTTGATTATTGAAGTAGAAAACTGACAAATCCTGTTTTTAATGTCCAGAGTGGCTCTGTTGGGTTCTGTGTAGAAGATTACACGTTTTTCAAAGGTGTAGGTCGCAGTACCACCTGAGCGCATATTACAAGAAATAGCAAAATGCTGAATTCCCCAAAAAAAGGAGCAACACTGTTCTCACTTCCCTTAGAGCTGCCATATTTGAATATACAACAAATCCAGGTGGTCAGATCAGTGATCAGTGCTTGGTAACTCTGAAACTCCTTTAAGAATAATACTACTGTATTTTTTTCATCAAGGAGCTCAAACACTTTACAAAGGAGAGTATGATTCCTGGTGCAAGTGCTGGAGTAATCAACTAGGGGCCGTGCTGCTCTTGACCTGCTGCTCACAAATAGGGAAGATTTGGTAAGGGAAGTAGAAGTGGGTGACAACCTAGGTAGCAGTGACCATGAGATGGTCGAGTTCAGGATCCTGACAAAAAGAAGCAAGGAGAACAGCAGGATACAAACCATGGACTTCAGAAAAGCAGACTTTGACTCCCTCAGGGAGCTCATGGGCAGGATCCCCTGGGAGGCTAATATGAGGGGGAAAGGAATCCAAGAGGGCTGGCTGTATTTTAAAGAAACCTTATTGAGGGCACAGGAACAAACCATCCCGATGTGCAGAAAGAATAGCAAGTATGGTAGGTACCCAGCTTGGCTTAACAAAGAAGTCTTTGATGAGCTTAAATACAAAAAAGAAGCTTACAAGAAGTGGAAGCTTGGTCAGATGACTAGGGAGGATTATAAAAATACCGCTCGAACATGCGGGAATGAAATCAGGAAGGCCAAAATGCAATTGGAGTTGGAGTTAGCAAGGGACGTGAAGGGGAGTAAGAAGGGTTTCTCCAGGTGTTACTAACAAGAGGAAGATTAGGGAAAGTGTGGGCCCCTTACAGAATGTGGGAGGCAACCTAGTGACAGAGGATGTGGAGAAAGCTGAGGTACTCAATGCCTTTTTTGCCTCTGTCTTCACAGACAAGGTCAGCTCCCAGAGTACTGCATTGGGCAGCCCAGAATGGGGAGGAGGTGAACACCCCTCAGTGCTGAAGGAACAGGTTCAAGACTCTTTAGAAAAATTGGACATATAAAAGTCCATGGGGCCAGATGCAGTGTATCCAACGGTGCTGAGGGAGTTGGCTGATGTGATTTCAGAGCCATTGGCTATTATCTTTGAAAGCTCGTGGCAATTGAGGGAGGTCCCTGATGATTGGAAAAAGGCAAACATAGTGCCCATCTTCAAGAAAGAGGAGCCAGGAAACTACAGACTGGTCAGCCTCACCTCAATCCCTGGAAAAATCATGGAGCAGGTCCTCAAGGAATCTATTTTAAGGCACTTAAAAGAGAGGAAGGTGATCAGGAGCAGTCAATATGGATTCACCAAGGGCAACCTGATTGCCTCCTATGAAGAGCTGACAGGCTTTGTGGGTATGGGGAAAGTGATGCACGTAATATACCTTGACTTTAGCAAAGCTTTTCATACAGTCTCCCACAGTATTCTTATCATCAAATTGAAGTATGGGTTGTATGAATGGACTATGAAATGGACAGAGAGCTAGCTAGACCATCAGGCTCAACAGGTAGTGATCAATGTCTCGATGTCTAGCTGGCAGCTGGTAACAAGCAGAGTGCCCCAGGAGTCAGTCCTGGGGCTGGTTTTGTTCAACATCTTCATTAGTGATCTTGAAGATGGAGTGGATTGCACCTTCAGCAAGTTTGCAGATGACACTAAGCTAGGGGGAGTGGTAGATATCCTGGAAGGTAGGGATAGGATACAGAGTGACCTAGACAAATTAGAGTATTGGACCAAAAGAAGAGGTTCAACAAAGACAAGTGCAGAGTCCTGCATTTAAGATGGAAGAATCCCATGCACAGCTACAGAGTGGGGACCGACGGGCTAGGCAGCAGTTCTGCAGAAAGGACCTGGGGGTTACAGTGGATAAGAAGCTGGATATGAGTCAGCAGTGTGCCCTGGTTGCCAAGAAGGCTAATAGCATATTGGGGTGCATTAGTAGGAGCATTGCCAGCAGATCGAGGGAAGTGATTATTCCCCTCTATTCAGCATTGGTGAGGCCGCATTTGGAGTATTGTGCCAATTTTGGGCCCCCCACTACAAAAAGGATGTCGACAAATTGGAGGGAGTCCAGCAGAGGGCAACAAAAATGATTAAGAGCCTGCAGCACAAGTCTTATGAGGAGAGGCTGAGGGAATTAGGCTAGTTTAGTCTGTAAAAGAGAAGAATGAGGGGGGATTTGATAGCAGCCTTTAACTACCTGAAAGGGGATTCCAGGGAGGATGGAGCTAGGCTGTTCTCAGTGGTGGCCGATGACAGAACAAGCAGCAGTGATCTCCAGTTGCAGTGGGGAAGGTCTAGGTTGGACATTAGGACAAAGTTTTTCACTAGGAGGGTGGTGAAGCACTGGAATGGGTTACCTAGGAAGGTGGTGGAATCTCCATCGTGAGAGGTTTTTAATCTGTGGCTTGACAAAGCCCTGGCTGGGATGATTTAGCTGAGGTTAGTCCTGGTTTGAGCAGGGTTTGGACTAGATGACCTCCTGAGGTCCCTTCCATCTCTAATCTTCTGTGATTTTACAGATGGAACAGCTAAGCACTGAGAGAAGTTTTGACCTGCTCTAAGACACAATGAGCAGCAGTGCAGCATGGAATATAATTCAGATCTCCTGGTTGCCAGTCCAGTGCCCTGTCCACTGGACCACACGCTAGCCATATCCCAGTACAAAGTGACAGCACTGCAAACATGCCTTCAAAATAGTAGGATTCGAACTAAATGGGACCTCTAGTGGAGGCAAAACCCACCATTATAGACTTTCCACTAAGTAAATTCTGCTCTTAATGCCCACATCTTCTGTTCTGTGGAATGTCAAGAATTCCTCCATTAACTTAATTGTTATGTCAGAGTTTATCAAGAGGCATCCTCTGAACTTTCTGGGTCCATTTATTTGATTATTTATTTAATTCCTATTGTGGTAGCTGCCGGAGATATGTATTAGAATTAGAGCCATGTTGTGCAGGTACCGCATGGTGTATAGGAAGATGTCCCCGAAAAAGGATCCTATAAGACCCTAAATGATGACTATTGGAATTTGATCTGCAACTTGATTTGCACCCCACATAGAGGTTAGAGCACTGGGGTGAGGTGTTCTTACCAACAAGCTACAGAAGTTGGAATCCCCAGATGGCCTGCAGCATCACCCATAAGTAGTGTGCGCTGCAGTAGTTCAAAGCTTATGGTGACAAAAGCATACATGATTGTGGTTAAGACTGTTTCCAAGAGAAAAAGATACTGTCTCATGGCCAGCTAGAAGCTGGAAAAAGGCATTTCTGCCCATTGCTTCTATGTGGAACTTCAGCAGAGATGATTCCAGTAAGGCCCTGAGATGGTGCACACCAGTCACAAATGGAAGACACTGCACCTTCATCTGAAGATGAGATCAAAGCTATGGTCAATTTTTCAGAATGCTTTTTTTACTCAGATGAAGCCTTTCCTTCAGCTGGTCTCTGCTGGATACGGACAGTGCAGTAACAAAGGGCCAGCATTATGTGTGTTCTGTAAGGAGATAAAGAGCTGTGCATCAGCCTAATATTGGTGAAAAATATTAAAAGTATCAAAGGACGAAAAGGCGAAGAAGGTCTAATTCTCCAGCTCACCAATCTAATATCTAGCTCTTCTATAGCACTCTTCTTCCAGAGATTGCAAAGTGCTTCACAAAGGAAGTTAAATATCATGAGACCCATTTTACAGAGGAGGAAACCGAGGCACAGGGATGCAATGACTTTCCCAAGATCACCAGCAGGCCAGTGGTAGAGCCAGAAATAGAACCCAAGGCTCCTTGGTCCTAGGTTAGTGATCTATTCACTAGGCCACACTGAAGGTTAATAATCAGGGCTGTCAATTAATTGCAGTTAACTCAAGAGAGAAACGCAAAACAACTTAACTAAATTTTTAAAAGTCGCTCTGAATCGTGGTTTTAAATCGCACTATTAAACAATAATAGAAGACCAATTTAAATTTATTATAACTATTTTGACTGGTTTTCTGTATTTTCAAATATTGATTTCATCTACAACACAATACAAGTGTAAGGTGCTCACTTTATATTTTTCTTACAAAATATTTGCACTGTAAAGAAGATAAATTACATAGTATTTTTCAATTCCCCTCATACAAGTACTGTAGTGCAATCTTTTTATCGTGAAAGTGCAATTTACAAAGGTAGAATTGTGTTTTTTACATAACTGCACTCAAAAGAAATATAAAACTCAGTCCTCCTTGTTCAGCCAGTCACTAAGGCAAACACATTTGTTTACACATACAGGCGATAATGCTGCCCACTTATTATTTACAATGTCACTTGAAAGTGAGAATAGGCGTTCAAGTGGCACTGTTGTAGCTGGTGTTTGCGTGGTATTTATGTGCCGTACATGCTAAACATTCATGCTTTGACCACCATTTAGAGGACATGCTTTCAGGCTGAATTTAAATTAGTATTCTATTACTGTGTAACAGAGCAATTAAAACTGATGAATTATGTCTATTTTTTTAATCTTCAGATTAATTGCAATGATTTTGTAATCGTTTGACAGCCCTATTAATAATTATCCAATCACACTTTTCAGTCTATCTGATATACACACATCAGATGTCTGATTTAAAGAAAATAAGTCCCATTGTATACATAGAGAAATGGTTAAAAATGTATCCTACAGTACTATAATAATTATAACTATGCTAAATTCCTTTCTGGTTAATCAGCTAACCTCTTAGACTTCATCAAAGATCCAATATGACCCTAGATGCTGTCACTCCATTTTTAAAAAAGGCTAATTTATTCCAAAAGCATTTTAAAAGTGAAAGCAGAAAAAGCATACCATTCCCTGTGCTTTATAACCTAAAACTACAGTACAATGTGCACACCATACTGAATTCTTCAGCCCTGATCCAGCAAACTACTTGAGCATATGCTTCACTTTAAATATGTGACACGTGCTTTGATGTGGGTCAAACCTGAGGCCATAGGCAGGGCCATGCAGGCCTCTGACCCCAAATTATCTTCATGTATTCCCGTGCACAGATATTTGCTGATGGGATGTCACTTCACTGCATAACTGTCTTGTGCCTTCTGGAAAGTCTCTTGCATGTAGTTATAGAAATATAATTTTTAAAATAACACGCAAGATGTTGACTAGAGATGTTTTCAAAACTACCAACTGTTGATTCGTGAGATTTGAGAGAAACCTGAAGTTTTCATAACAACTTGCAGCTCTTTTTCACTGGTTTCTCCAGTGATGAGAATTCTTTCACATGGCTTTCATGGTAATGATGGCCTTCTCTTCTTTCAGTTTATCAGGTGGGCTACAACTGCTATTCTGCATGTGCCGGTGTTTGGAGGATTGCACATTTTAAAAAAATATTCACATCTGGGTCACTTTCATACTGAGGTTATTCATGTACTTCACAAGAGATTCCCCTGAAGCATTAAACACCTGACCTAAACCAAACACTACTGAAAGTGTCTGTCAGAAGTGGCAGGCTTTGTGTGTAACATGCATCAAAATGCAGAAGAGGTCTGTACAGGATAAGCAGGATGCCAAGTTTGCTGTGTGTGTTAGTGCTGTCAAGTGACACTTCAGTCAATTAAAACTCTACTGCTCTTAATTAACTTTATAGCATTATCATTAGCAGCTGTCTCTGCTATTGTTTTCATTATTAATTATGGGGATATAAACTTCCAGTTGTAGCAATTTCCACAGGCAATTTATAGGTTTATGCAATAGTGGAAGAAAGAAAATGGAAATAGTGACACTTTTCAGGTATTTTTGCTCTCAGTTTTGAGACTTTCGTGTTTGGGTAGTGGTTTGGGAGTTAGACATTTTATTGCATTGCTTCTCACTGACTACAAAATTTCTCTTGTTTTATGGCTTTTGTTTACATGGCAATTTTCATCAGCTAAATAATCACATAGGCTCACTTTAAGACAATGTTTTTCTAAATTTGCAACATTCTCATTAGTAGCAAACAGTCTGCATTCTTCGGGCTACTGCTTTAAATAGGACACTACCAGGACATCCTGCTATCTGGGATCCTTTCCAATTGTTCATTGAACAGGTGTGTCACAGGATCCTCAGAGAGTAAATACATCTTTGTAGTACCATTGCCCAATTTTAGTGTCTCAAGTTGGATAGCCACATAAATCCAAGTGCGGGAGGAAGTTATTAATTAGTTATTAATTCTAAGGGATCCCTTTTAGGCATGATCAATAACCAGAAAAGGTATACTTGGATTCATTCACTGCTGTGTGCAGACCCTGCAATTTTCTTCCATTCAGAAGCCATGACAGTGGTAACCCCTGAGCAGCCAGCATTCTTTCTGCAAAGCATTGCTTGTTAGAACAAAAGCATTTAAGAGAAAAACAGATCTTAAAATAATAAAACAGACTAAGCACATGTCTAGCTTATCAGGTATCTAGTCATCTTCTACATGGGGACCTGGTCAATTTAATTTCTTATAGAATCTTCTGCAGAGCCTCTTCCTATGTCAGTTTGTCTCCTCTGTCACAGCTCAATGACTACTCCCTTCTGTCAGAGACTTTCTTTCATTCTTGCCATTGATTGCCTCTTTCATGGGAATCACATCGCTTTTAAACTGTTTGTATCCCTGTAACTCCCAGCTGTGGCAAAACAAGATTTGCAGTTTGTTGGAGATAGGATCCTTAAAACTAACAGCTCCCTCACTGTCTTTCAAGTGTGTGCTTGGAGTTTCTTATATGGGAAGCCATTGTGTTGTCATCTTTCTCATTCTGCATTGAATTCAAGCATTATTAAAGGTTACACTGTCCCCAGTATAACTTGTATCAGTTCAATCCTTCAGGAAATTCTAGTAGCTGACCATAGTTATACAGTAACTTTACCTTACTGACTAGGTCACATACAGTGTTTATAACATTACTGCATCACCTTATTCTTAGATTATTACATAGGCGTTTTATGAGTATCACAGGATTATTACATTCTTTAATTACAGCTTAAAGTTGTACCAAAATTACCAGAAAATTCATTTGTCTTTATTGAAAGGATACACATTGATCAGCGTGTGTGACATTTAAGGTTAATTTAAGGGATTTAATTCTTGCCTTATGTTTAAAATTCAGTTTCTCCTTGACTATGAAGCTGCTATAGCTCCCACATAATGTCAACAAACTGTAAATCTACAAGCATGAAGCTAGGAATAAAGAAGTTGTCTCCAGGCTCTGAATCCAAACCTTCTCTAGGAGAAGAATTATCAGTTACATTTAATGTATGCTATCTTCCAGTTATGGAGAAAGAACCATTGTTAGTGGGCATGTCATATTCTGTTTGGTCTTTTAATAGTTTCATTTTAGAATTCATCAAGTTCTGGAAGATGTTATTGGGGAGAACTTTCGCCTGTTATAGAATGATTCATGTCTTATTTCATAGAAGGAGAATCAGGATCACAGACATGAGCAGATGCAACAATATCTTCTAAATTCAAATGATCGTTTTTAAATGCTGCAGTTAATTGATTTTAAAGAAAGCCCCACCAAAAAGAGCAGATTGGGTTCTAAAAGAGCAAAGTCTGTAGAAAGCAAGTACTTAAGAAATGGCTGGAGAATGTTCACTTTAATTTAAACAACAGTTAATAACCAGGGAAATCAACTCACCTGTAAATAAATCCTTGACCTCGGAAAGTTTTTGTTCATAGTTGCAAATGTTAATCTATTTAACCTGATTATATATAAATATTGTCTATAATTTGTGCTGTATTATATGGTGTGTGTGTATATAGGGTATGTCTACACTAGGAAAGCTTTGTTGGCATAGGACTCCTAGTGTGGACCCAGCTACACTGTCAAAACTGAGCTTTGTACCAGGATAGTAAAATCACCTATCAGTAGAACAAGCTATATTGCTAAAAATGCAGTTTTGCCAGTATAACTGCATCTATACTAGGTTTTTCTGCCAGCACACCTCTGGTGATCAGGGATCATGCCTCATCACATCCCTGACCAGCATAGCTATGCTGGCAGAAGTCAGTAGTGTAGATAATAATCTTGGACGGATGTGTTCTACATTATGAATTGTATCCATAGCACCTCTTTCTCTGTCTTCCTGACTTAGAGAGACAAGCCAAGTGGTGGGAAAAAATGTAGGACAAAACATGGGGTGGGGGTGGGAGGAAATGACAGTGGAGGGAAGATTATTCTATTTTGGTACTCGCTATTAACATAATTGCCAAGGTCTGAAAGCAGATGCTTTTGAGAGGAATTCTGAGCTTTTGTTAGGTACCAAGAAAGAGGCTATTGAAGAAACCTGGAGGTTTGCAGAGTTGTAAAATCTAATGTTCCAAAATACTGAATTGTGCAGTTTAAATGCTTTGGGGTTATGTTTTTCTCTTTCTTTCAAATAATGGTCATGGCGTGACATAATTGGGGCTAGACAAATCCAAACTTTTGTGGTGGAAAACAACCTGATCTCTTTTGCATAATGATATTATCTTGGATTCTAGTAATCTTGAGTTAAAAACAAATATATGCAAGTGAAGCTTGGGTCCCTTAACTCATTAACTTTTGCGGTTAGCCTGGATTTGAACATCTCTTTGCAGCTTTATTTATAACCAAGCGTGAGAGAGATAATTGAAATGCCTGACAAGCGAGAGAATGGGGAACATACCTCACAGCTAAGGCTCATTATAAGTGACACTGCAGCTCATTTTGGATCTAAATTACACACATGCCACATAAATCTGCTTCTATCCAGCTATTACTATATTCTAGTATAAATCACAGAAGAACATACCTACTTTTGGATTGATAGGATGCACCTCCAATTCAAGCCAGAGGATCTTTCCCTCCCAAAGTACTTGACATAAAGAATTGTGGGTTCATGTTTCCAATCTAAAACTACAAAAGTAGAGTTATATTTTTCTTCCCTGATTCAGTAAACTCCAACAGGGGGAACCTCATATCTCTTCCCACATCTCCCAGTCCCACCCACAATAGTAAATTAAGGTAGCATATACAGGTGTGTAAACTTTAGTGTCTGATTTCTGAAAGGACATGCATGCAAACCACATTTTCTTTTCCCCCCACAATGGTGTGGGAGGATAAGTAGAAATTTTGCTCTACATGGTTTGTCCTGGAGACCTCTTACAGTAAACCATGGTCATCACCAGTTAAGCAACACTCATTACTGACACCCAGGGTCACCAACAGAGAATTTTCCTAGAGTATATAAGACTAAAGAGAACTATGAGAGAGACAAGATGAGTGAGGTAATAACTTTTATTGGGCCAGCTTAATGCACCTTGTGTCTCTAATATCCTGGAACCAACATGGCTACAACAACATTGCAAACAATAAAGGGAACTATGGATTTCTGACAAAATATATTTTCCTCTCACATATAAGTGCTATGTACAGCATTATTCTCAGTGTTGTATCTTCCTGCTTCCTTTACATTGGATCTAGGTAAGTAGGGAAGGCAAGGCAGCAAAGGGTATAATTCCAGTGCAAAATGCTGCGATTTACCCTCTAATTCCACTAGTGGGATATGTATGTGCAAGTAGGTCCCTAGGTATCACACAGAATGTATTCTTTCCATTAAAAAAATTCAGTGGGCATTAAGCACCTAAGTGCCATTTTTGTCTTAGAAAAATCTCCTCTGTAAGGGACAGGAGAATTAGTCCATGAAGAATACATGAGTTTGTTTAAATAATGATGATATTTTGCTGTCCCATCTTCCTCTGCAGTGACAATCCCTCTAAAAATAGCGATTTCTTATAAAATAACCATGAACTTCCCTTCCTTAAACTAGTTCCAGTTCTTTCTCCATTTGGAAATGCCTGTATTGGAAAGAACAGTGTTGGGTATCTGGATCCAGTGAGTAGGCTCTGAAATCACCATTTGTTTGAGAGATTGATGACCTTATAACTCAGGAGTAATGGAGAAAGAATGAGTTATGAAAGGTCATTAATAACCAGCATCCCACATCAGCCCACTGATTTATTGGATTTGCAGGTTTCTAAAAAGGCTTTGTGTGTGAAATTTGTGCTCATGAAATTGAAGAACGGTTAGTACAGGCTAGAGTTGGTCATGGGTCCAGTACTAGCCAATATTTTAATTATTTGACTAATCGAGTGGGGAATATGCTGATAAAATATGCAGATGACACCAAGATGGGAGGGGTTGCAAGCACTTTGGAGGATGGGATTAGAATTCAAAAGGATCTTGACAAATTGGGGAATTGGTCTGAATTCAATTAGATGAAATTCAATAAAGACGAGCAAAGTACATCACTTAGGAAGGAAAAATCAATGCACAACTACAAAATGGGAAATAACTGTACGTGATAGTACTGCTGAAAAGAATCTGGCGTTAGTGGATCACAATTGAATATGAGTCAACAATATGATGCAGTTGTGAAAAAAGTTAATATCCTTTTGGGGTGTATCAACAGGAATGTTGTATGTCAGACTGATATGAAAGGATTATCTGTATCCGGTTGGATCAGCCTCTGCGCGGTGGGAGTCATATTTGTTTATGCCAGTGAATCTTTGTATATAAAGGTTACTATTGTATATTCTTGTTCACTCCAAATGTATCAATTTATAATGATAAGTTACTATGTATAACACCTGAAATGAGCCTCTCCCTCTACTGATAAAATAAGAATGCTCACCTACCCGAGGGGTCTGTCCCTCTGCTGATAAAGTAAGAATGTTTCTATCTGCTATTGAAGCCCTAAAAAGATTAGAAAGGAACGTGCAGGGTCTGGGATGGGAGCCCTGGCCGGGTTCCCATCACAGCCCCCTGCATGAGAACCAGATATCCATCAGGTGATCTGCACACAGTCACGTATACTTGTTTGTTCCACTCTATAAAAGCTGGACCCACTTGCAGCGACTTTGGAGACCTCACCTATGGGTGGACGCACCGCGTAGGGCTTCCCAATTGCCGGGACAGGCTCTCCAAATCCTCGCTGCAACCGGGGCTCCCCAGCGACTGTGGATCTGGATGATGGTAATGTATTAATAGGGCAATTGGTGATGTATCTTTCTTAATCACTATAGTTGATTTTATATAGTAATGATCAGGTGCATTACCTTACTTATTCTTTCTATTGTTTATGTATATATCATTTCATTTCCTGTAATATTTAGAAAGAGATAGTAAAGCAACCTTGTTCTTTCTACTGGTGTCTGTGTTCTTTCTGCCAACCCTGTCAATTAGCAGAACACAGACATAGGAGATAATTGTCCTGATCTATTCAGCATGATTGAGGTCTCAACTGGAATACTATGTCCAATTCTGTGTGCCACATTTTAGGAGAGATGGGGACAAACTGGAAAGCAAGAGCAAGAGAGGAGAGCAACAAAAATGGTGAAAGCTTTAGAAAACCTGACCTAGGAGAAAAGGTTAAAAGAAACTGGGCATGTTCAGTCTTGAGAAAAGATGACTAAGGGCAAACCTGATAAATCTTCAAATATGTTACGGTTTGTTATAAAGAGGACAGTGACTGATTATTCTCCATGTTCACTGATGGTGGGGCAAGAAGTAATGGGCTTAATCTGCAACAAGGGAGATTAGGTTGGATATTAGGACAATTTTTCTAACTATAAGCAGAGTTGAGCTCTGGAATAGGTTTCCAGGAGACGCTGTGATCCTTCCTCACCACAGGAGGCTGGACTTGATGACTTCTTGAGGTTCTCTTCTAGCCCTACGTTTCTATGATTCTCTGCTACAAGCAGGTTCTGGACAATTCCACTGCCAAGACTGTTCAGTCCTTACTGTTGCAGTCTGGAGCTCTGCCAATGCTCAGTTTTGACCTGCAGAACTTTGTGCTGTTTTAGACCTGAGCTCCAGCTCATGGACAAGGCTGCCATATTGGGGAAGGCAGTGCAGTTCTCCATAACCTGGCCTAAATAGAGGACCTAGGAAGGAGCAGTGCTTCAGATTAGCCACCAGTGTGCACTGCTTGGGGCCTCACTGCTGACTCACTTCTTCCCATTCTACCTTTTTCAGTTCATCTGCAGAATGAGACCATGGTAACCAGCAGCTTCAGTCCTTACCTACCTTCTGTTCTGCAGCTGATCTGATTTCTCCTCTCCCCGTGTAATTCTGAGCTTTAGCAACACACCACAATCCTAACCTGCACCATCTTCTGCTATCCCTATGCTGAGGTTTCAGAACAAAGACTGCCAGTTAAATGATGGTCTTCTAATTTGGATAGATATCTGTAAGGGACTAGGATACAATCATTGTACTCACAGCTCACTTGTGACAAAGTAGAGTAATGATTAGATCTGAGCAAAATTTTTCAACAAACTTTTTTTCAGTGAAAAATGCAGATTTGGCAACACTGAAACATTTTCATGTTGACTTCATAAAATTGTTTCAGTTGAAAAAAATCTGAAATTGAAATGTTTCATTTTTAAATTAAATTTTTCTTTTTCACGTTACTTTTTGTGTTAAACTTTCCTTTATATTTTCAAACCATGAAAGATATTAACATATGCCTGCAATGGAAATTAAATATTTAAAATGTTTAATTTTGGGCTAAATGTAATGCTTTGACTCGAAACAACTTTTTTAAATTTTTTTCATTCACTGAATTTTTTAAACATTTTTGTTCAACACAACTATTTTTTTTTCAATTTTTGAAATTGTCAGCAAACCAAAAATCCATTATTTGCCCAGCTCTAGTAATGATGGGTCAGAAAGTGTTCAAGTAAATATAATGCCACCAGCTGAAAAGATGTCAAACTAGCATGAATCTGCACTAATTCACACTGCAAACAACATGTCTATATTATGTGGCAACATAGCTTTATAGGAAAAAGCCAGCAAAACTCTGTAAAGGATCACCACAGAGTCCTGCAACTCCTGGTATTCTGGCCTTTTAGCTGATAGCTTTGTATAGCCTGCTGTGAGGAATACCAGTGTGATTGGGTGACAGACCTTGAATGATCTCATAATTAACAGAAGCTGTTTCAAGTTTCAAATATGAGAGAACCTTTAGAATCAGAAAGAGGAGGGAGGAGATGAATAGAAAACAGCATCCACAGACAATCTGTGGTCTTTGTTAAAATGTAATGGCAGAAAAGTATAACTCTGTTTAAATAGCAATTTAGGAGATTTTGCTCTCTCTCCCCATCCCCCCAATATCTATGGCTGCTTTAGCAATATAACCACAAGAATAAAGAATCTGCTCAAACTTAAAATGCAAGAGTCTAAATTAAAATAATTCAAATGCCTGATTTTAAAGTTTAGCCTGTAATAGAGCACTTGTCTTGAGTTACAGTTAACTTTGAAGGAAGATGGCATAGGAAGCCTGCAGTTTAGGCATAAATGAATTGTCATGGATTTTGTATCTGGATAATACTAATTTTTTTGAGATTAGGGGATAACGTTGAGGAGGTGGGATAAACTTTATACATTTCTGAGAGCAAAGGGGGGGGAACACTATCCAGTAGCAGTACAACTTGTCTATGTATTCCCTCTCTTTTCTAATATACTGGTAGCTACTTCCAAAAGAGCTTCAGAAACAATAGGTAATTTTAAGGATATTTAATATTCACTATAGACAAGACACAGAAAACTGTGCATCCATTTCCCAGCAATGGTAGAGCTGAACTAGCAGTAGCAATAGCCACTGGTGTAGACAGGGCTCAGTTGTTTTTATCACTTCATGGAAAATCAATACCCAAGTCTTGTCTATCCTGTTTCTTAAATCATTGCGAGTATTGTTGCAGCTGCACTGTTACTGAAAGTGGGTATAAAGTGTTCTAGGGCAGACACACCCATGAAAAATGAAAAGGGTAGTGGAGAAGACTGATAGCTTTCTTCTATACAAGGTAATTTGATGTAACAACAAAATACAATTTTCAAGTTTCCTAATCTCTTTCAGGTGCACTCACTGGTCCACAAAGTTCTCTTTGTTGCCCTTCAATAATTTCCATAATGAAATGCAGTGAAAGAGTTCCTCAATCAGTTGACATTTGGTTTGTTTTAGAGTAACCTCTGTTTTCACATGCAAATTGAGTTCAAGATATTGAAAAGGGATTCGTGTGGGCTGCCAGAAAACTCATGGGAAACCCATTGTAGCTTTTCCAAAGCCTCACAGCTCAGTAAAGGAAATCCTCAGGGTGTCGAGGATGGGATGGGGAGAGATCCTTGCTTGCAACTGATGCCAAAAAAAACCCCAACAACTCTCTTGTTAACCTTACTCATTCCAAGAATGTTTGCAACACTGCATCATTTTAGCAGAAAAAGCAATATAAACACTGGGAATACTGTGCAAGTTTGTTAGCAAACTGCTTCTTCATTGACACTGAAATCTTCCCAGATCATCTTCCCTGTTGTGGGGGAGCAATGCCAAGTGATAAAAATAATTAAGTAAATTAAAATAGCAAAATGATGCAATGGGCCTAAAGTTTTCTTCTATATGTGCACGTGCTCTCTCTTTATCGATGTACATGTACCTTTCTATGTTCTTATCAGACCATAGTAGATGCTGCCATCCCAGCAAATGGGTAAGAGAGTTAAGAGCAGGGATTCTTAAGCTCAGTGGTTGTGTGTATATATATCACATTGCTGTCTAGCTGATGGAATGTTATGGTGTCCTCAAGTGTACAGTCTTTGGGTTCCCTCTACTGGCTGAGCTAGTGGACTTGTTCTGTTAACTTACTGGTACAAACTTGTGCTTCTGGGGCCAAAGAACCTGAATTTTATTTTCTGATGCTGCATTTCAGGTGTTTATTTAGACACCGTATTAACATACTATCTAAGTTAAACAAAGCACTTAAGCATGTGCTTAACTTCAAAGGACATCCTTTGGGAAGTAGGCATGTGCGTAAAGTTAAATATGTGCTTAAGTGGTTTGCTGAATATGGATGGATTTAAGCACATTTAAATGTTTTACTGAATTGAGGCCTTAATAGCCAAAAGTGTCTGTAGACAATATAATCCATTCAGGTAACCTTACAAACCAGTGTCTTGGTTCTCATCATTGTCCAGATAGTCATCTTCCACCCAGCCATAAAAATGGTACATCCTGGGATGATGATAAACCAGTAATGACCACTAAGCCTCCTGTGCTCTCTGTGCTACCTTTCATGGTTTTTGTTCTCTTTAAGGAGTGAAATGGGGGGAAAAAAGATATAATGTGGTTATTGTGACAGATATGGCTGTTTTCTGTAACATCCTTGAAAAACCTTATTGAATTAAGTTTAAATATCTTTGGGGAACCATTGTATTAAATGCAAAGATGAGGCATTATTGTGGGCCTGGATTGTACATAACCTCTGTAGGAGGAAGATGTGATGTGAGGCCTGGATGATCAAAGGATCATATTGAACAAAGCCTTAGATCAGAATGGACTTTTGGGGCAAAAAGTATTGAGTGGATTTCCTGGGGAATGCCTAGAAGGTTAATGCAAATGCCCCAACTCTGGTCATGCAAAAGTTCTGCTTTTTGAAACTCTGCCCTAGGGAGAGGGTCTTTAACTTTTAATAAGCTGTTTCATGAGACCAAGGTGTGTAAAGGAAAGACTGAACTATTCATGGTGGTTCTCGTTCTGAAACTGAGACCGTTATGAATTTGTAATCATGGAGAAATCCCAGGACTGACATTCACCAGAGCCTGAGGTTGGAGTTGGGGTAAGATTTTTAGCAACTTTGTAGGTTCTCTTATTGTTTGTTTAATGCATTTCCTCTCTAATGCCTTCACCGTAAGAATAAGGGAACGTCTACATTGCAGAGTGAAGTTGACTTACTAAAAGTCGACTTTTGCCTGCTGATTTTTAGAAGTCACTGGAGCATGTACACACCACACTCTTTGCGCTGAGCTCGTGCGTCCACACTTGCCAGGCTTGTGTTGACATTCAAAGTAGTGTATTGTGGGTTGCTATCCCACAGTGCAACTAACCACGGTGGCTGTTGGGACGAGTTTCATCGTCCCATGGTGCAATGCTCCTTCCCACTCCCTTCTTCCCCCAAACAAACAGGAAACTGATTTTTGCACCGTTTATGCCATGTGCTCGCCATTGCTGCGGAGACATGGAGCCAGCTCAACTCTGCACTATTATTGGGAGCGTTAAAAATACATCAAGTATTTTTGAAGTAGAGTAAGTAGAGTTATGCAGCTGTGGGATGATGACCAGTGGCTGCAAAACTTTCATATGCGAAAGGCCACTGTCCTTGAACTTTGCTTGGAGCTGGCCCCATCCCTGAAGCCTGTGAATACTCACTTGAGACAAGCTCTGAAGGTGGAGAAGAGAGTCCCCCCATTGCTCTATGGAAGCTGGCAACCCCTGAATGTAACTAGTCCGTTGGGAATCAATTCGGAGTCAGTAAATCTACAGTGGGTGCTGCTGTGATTCAAATGTGCAGGGCCATCGATAGACTTCTGCTACGAAGGATAGTGACTTTGGGAAATGTGCAGGACATAGCGGATGGGTTTGTTGCAATGGGGTTCCCAAACCGTGGAGGGCATTGATGGGACGCACATCCTTATCTTAGTGTCTGCCCACCTAGCAACCAGTACGTAAACCACAAAGGGTACTTTTCCATAGTCTTGCAGGGCCTTGTGGATCACAGGGGTCGTTTCACCAACATCTATGTCGGGTGGTCTGGGAAGGTGCATGGTGTGCGTGTATTTCAGAATTCAGGGCTGTTCTTTAATATGCAGGCGGGCACTTTCTTCCCTGACCAAAAAATTCACATTGGGGGTGTGGAAATGCCAATAGTGATCCGGGGGGATCTTGTTTACCCCTTGCTTCCTTGGCTAATGAAACTATACACTGGACACTTTAACAGCAACAAGGAATGTTTTAATTACAGGTTATGCACTTGAAGAATGGATGTTGAATGTGTGTTTAAAGGCCAGATGGAGAAGTCTGCTCACTAGGCTGGACATGAGTGAAAAGAACCTCCCATCAGTGATATCTGTGTGCTATGTACTTCATAATGTGTGTAAAGTGAAGGGGGAGAGGTTCCCCCATGGTTGGGCTGTGGAGGCAGAAAGACTGGCTGCCAGTTATGAGCAGCCAGATGCCAGCAATACGCTGAGAGCTAACCGCGGAGCGCTTGCATTAGGGAATCATTGAAAACCAGCTTCTGCAATGAGATGCAGGACTGATTTCTATTCCTGTCATTTGCCTTTGCTCAACATCCCCTGCACCATCGATATCAGTACCGTCCAAATCCCTCCCAGACAAAGTATGATTTACTAAAGAAACGTGTTGAAATGATGCAAACTTTTATTTATGAACATTCAAGTTGTTGAGGGGAGGGGAGTGTTCATTCACAGTCTCAAAAGGTAGCGTGATTTCTTGCAGGCCAGCTGCCACTGGTTTCTGCTCCCTCCACCAGGGTGGAGTGCATCATGTCCTGCAGCCTGGCCATTCTCCTCTGAAACCTCTTGCGGATGGGGGAGGGGTAGAGAAGCAAAGCCATAGGCGAAGGGGCATTATGGAGGGGCTGCAGCGGGACTCTGTCTGGACTCTGCTCCTTCTGACCATGTCTGTCTGGTCACACATGATTCTCAGTATCTCCTGCATGGTACTGTGATTGTGCTCCTGCATTTCTCTGCAACTGTCTGTGTTCTGGGACGAGGTCAGCCGCCACGCTCTGAGCTCTGTCTCTGCAGCCACGGAGGCGTTCATGAGCTCGCCAAACATGCCGTCTCTTAATTTTTTTTCCCCCTCTTTCTAATCTGTGATAGTCTTTCTGCATCATTTCTAGAGGGTTGGGCCAAGGCAGAGATGTCTACAGAACGAAAAAAATGCACAAGGTTGCCATTGTTAGCAGATCCAAGAAAATGAAACAACTGCAACAATGTATAAAATACTCCCCTTGCAGTGAACAAGGCAAACCCAGAACCTCATTCCATTCCTAATATCCCAGAAGGGTTAGCTCACTGTGCCGATATAGAGATGGTAAGCCAGGGGCACTTTACTGTGTAATAGAGAGGATTAATGATCTTTAAAAAGCTCATTTCAAATGCCCTGTACTAAAGGGGTGCCTGGGCAACATGGTTTAATTTGGATGACCTTTTTGTCACAAGGCAGCCACATGGGATCTGAGGACAGTGCGGGGGTGGGGAGTGTTAATAGTCTCTGCTTAAACCAACTAAAAGTAATCAAAGTGACTTGGTAGAACACTACAATGGGGAATACAAAGGTACAGGGCATCTGCGTATAGTACCTAGGGAAAACGGCGACCATGAGTGATATCAGCCTCCTGTGGGTAACGCAGGCGGAAAGGGAAGATTCGCTGCATACAGCGGGGTACCAGCCTGGCCCTTATGCCACTACGCTGTGTTCCACCATGATTCTGGCTCCTTGATTGCAGCGTGGCATGGCAAAGTATCCTACCAGGGAGGAAGGAACAAGTCTGCTCTCCCCCGAGAACTTGTGCAAAGGATAACCAATTACCTACATGAAAGTTTCCTTGAGGTATCAACTGATTTTTGGAGCATATCTCTGCACATAAATAATCTGTTCCGGGGGTAACCCCCCAGTAAAGTCCACTAAATGCCTGAAATCCCCTTCCTCCCCCGCTCTTTTAAAAGGACAGAATTGCTAAGGAGAAGGAAAAAAACCTCAAAAGATGTGCCTTCCCTGGGATCATTATTGCTGTCCTGTGTGCTGCTGGACTGCTCTGTGCTCAGGAATAGGTCCTGACTGTCTGTGAGAAGGGACACCCTGCTCTCCTCAGCCTCCTCCTCGTCCATGGAGTCCTCATCATTATCCATGGACTGTCATCTAATGGAGGTATCGATGCTACAGGGTGGCACCATGGTGGATTCACCACCGAGAATTGCATGCAGCTCCTCATAGAAGCAACATGTTTTTGGTAAGGAGCCAGAATGGTTGTTAGTCTCCCTGGCTTTCTGATATGATTGCTGCAGCTCCTTGATCTTCACACAGCACTGCTGCATGTCCCTATTGTGTCCGTTCTCCAGTATGCCCTGGGATATCTTCCCATAAATGTCCAAATTCCTTTTGCTGGCTTTGAGCTGAGCCATAACATACTCCTCGCTCCACAGACCAATGAGATCTAAGACCTCTGGTCAACTCCATTCTGGAGCATGTTTGGGCCTTGCAGTAGCCACGAGGAGTCCAGTGACAAAGCTCCCTCCACACTGGCTGCACAGGAAATGAAAATTCAAATTTTTCCAGGGCATGAGGGGAGGGGCCATTTCTGGGTAGCGTGAGCACATGAGAGACGAGCACGAATGTCCAGAGCGGTCACAACAGGGCATTGTGGGATACCTCCTGGAGGCCATTAATGTCAAATTACATTACGCTCTGTCTACACTGATGCAAAATCGACCCAATAAAATCAATTTAGGCACTGTGCCACTTGCGGAGGTGGGTTTTTTATGTCAACTTTTGCCGCGGTTTAATTTGACAACTGCCGTACCAGTGTAGATGCAGACTTTTGGAGCTCGACATAAGTGACATTACATCAACCTCCATCGCCAATGTATACCAGGCCTAAATGTGCTTACTTATGAAGAGCTGTGTGGTAACTGACGCAGTTACTGTTCATAATATCTGGAGAGGAAGCAAAGCACAGACTCTGTTGATGTGTTTAGTCTGTCTGGCTTACTGGGGGTATCACAGTGTATGGGAACTGTGTAGCCTGGAAAACCCTTAGTTGGGAGAAGGAGAGAGATGTGAGTTTCTATCCAAGAAACCAGGCTGAGAAATCAGGAGTCTGTAATGAGTGTGTGACCAAATGCACCCCTGTATTCATAACCTACAAACTATTGTAATCATTTTTATACAAAATATGCCTTGTGAGTTATCATTTGAAAACAAGTAACTTGCTAGTCAGTAATATCATAGTGAAATGTATGTAGCAACATTATATGTAAAGTTATGAATTCCCCCGCTATCATTTTGGTACCACACGTTCAGACCCACATAGCCCTATTAGGAGGAGTGGTCAAGTAGGCCTACCTTAAATAAAGGGATGTGTTTACCTCAATTTACATATAAGTAGTAAACAGCAAGAGAGAGACCAGGCAAATCTGCATTTCAGCATATACAGGGGAGACTTCACCCCAGACTTCATGTTGCCTTCTTTACAGGTTGACTAAACTTTGCTTTGAGGTGTAATCTTCAGAAACATCCACTTCAAAGAGGAACTGGACTACAAAAGTGAGGTGCAAAAACACCCCAAATTTCTTTGTCTCTGTCTCTGTCTCTCTCACCCAAGAAGACAAAGGAACCAGCCCTTTGGACTTTAGAGGCAGATCCTGACTTGGGAATTTGCTCATCTATGTTGCTGGAAACATGTGGTAAAGATTTTAACTTGAACCAAACCTAGTTTAAGTCTTCACTACTAGAAAATGTTTTATCTTTATTTCTCTTGTAACCATTTTTTACTTTAATACCTTGTACTTGCACTCACTTAAAATCTCTCCCTTTATAGTTAAACTTGTTTTAGTCTTTAATCAAAATGAATCCAGTGTTGTAGTTAAATGGAACTGTGTGGGTATCTTCAGTTAAATTACCAACCTGTTGGACATGACCCTTTACAGGGGCAATGGACCTATACTATCTGAACTGTCCAGGAGAGGGCAAGACGGTGCAAAACACACATTTTGGGGTAAAACTCAGGACTGGGAGTGTGTTGGGGTCACCCTGCAATTAGGAACTAAGGTGACTGGAAGCAAGAGCATGGCTCGTATGTTGCTGACAGGCTTCTGGGGTCAGTTGCAGGAGCAGGACTGCAGCAATACCCAGGCACTCAAGGTGTGACCTGCAAGCTGTTTGTCTGTTTGTAAGTGACCTGGGTGGGGAGCTATATCAGCAAAGCATCATGAGGCACCCCATGTTGCAAGACAGGTGATGACACAACCCCTCTCTAGTCTGGATTGCATCCTGGACTTGAAAGACCTTGGTTCTCTTGGCTGTCTTGCTAGGTTTGTCTACATGAACACCTTGAATTATCATGTTGGTTCCAGACAAGGTGGGTAAGATAATACTCCCAGAGGCAAGGGGGTTTCAGGAGGTTAAGTAATATCTGTTATTGGATCAGATTCTGTTGGTGAAAGAGACGTCACCTCGTCCACCTTAGCTCTCTAGCCGAGCATATTGTGAGTTTCTACTTTGTAACATATAATGAAACCGTGCTAGTTTCACATGATTTGAGATCTTGGTGCATAGAGCTGTGCAAAATGTTTGTAACAATTGCAAGAAAAGAATACATTGGGCTTCCATGGAAAAGTCTGAGCTCTAAAACTCTGTGTCTCTGGCACATCTATTTCTATTCTTAAACATCTCCTCCCTATTACAAATTAGATCCTAAGAGTTTCAGTAACTTCAGTGGAAGCAGCATTGGGTTCTAGGAGCTGATTCTTCCACCTTTGTCCCCAGAAATTGGCCTGAGATCACTACAGTAATTTTATAGAGGCTACCAAACAGTTATAAAATGCTAACAACCTATGACAGTGCAATTCCAGCCTGGAGGAGGCTAGAGCAATTATCCCAGCTGGCAGTTGTCCTCATGGATTCATCCATCAGCTCGGAATTGGTGAACCACATCAGCATTTAGACTGCCCCTCCTGGCTTTGACATGCCCCTTTGCTGGAACCAGGGATAGGGGGAAGAAGGTAGGAACTGACTATGTTGAGAGTGGTGTGTAGTTTTATTTCTCCTGGGTCAGATGAAAGATCTTGCCATCAAGGGAATTGTTAGCTGGGCAGATATAGTTTAATCATGGGAGATAATCTGGCCCTCTACCTCTAACTCTGCATGTAGCAACCCTTTTTCTTAGGGTTCTAATGCTCAGAGGAATGTATCCTTTGGCACAATAACTGGCTGAAAAGAGGACAAATTGTCAAACTGAATTTGGCATCAAAATAAAAGACCTATTTCCAAAACATAGCAACACCTTTTCAAAAGCGGTTTTTAAAGAGATGGTGCAGATGTATTGAAGTAAAGTAAACTTGTTTTTTCAATGGAAAATTTACTATAAATAGTTTTTTGGAATACTTCAGATTTCAATTTCCATGAAAACTAGAGCTCCTGAGATCTTTCTGGCTTGATTCTGCCTAGACTTGGCATGAAATCTAATGCCAACAAAGTCAATAGTTACCAAACAGAACTGAACTAACAGTGGTGAATCAGGCAATGTGCTATTTTGTGAGTACAGAGACTATGGACCTAACTTTAGTATTGCTTATAATGGTGTAAATCCGGAGTAAGCCAATAGAAGTCAATGTAGTGACACTGGTATAAATGCAGCATAAGTGAGGTCAGAATCAGGGCCTGTATTTTTAATAACCCTCCCAAGTCCAGAGAGAACAGTGACAGATTTTAAAGTAGTTTGATTAGGCTTTTGTAGGTGTGAAGGCTATTATGCTACCAAAGCATGTACTAACCTTTTAGATTTTCTTTTTACTAGGGAGAAAAAGTACTGTTTTTCAAAGATTTGACGGGGGGGGAAAAATATACCATTTTTCAAAGTTTCGTTCTACTATAGAGACTGAGATATTGCCGGATAATTTGTTTTTGAATATTGAAAACATAAGATCCTTGCAATGCTGAGACAAGTTCTCTTAGAAAATGCAAATAGAAGAAAAGCTAATTAAAAGCTTTTCTCCCAAGTGCACCATGAGTGGAAATGACATAATATAAAGGAATGACCTCATTTCAGAAACCCAGAATAGAGATTGTACTTTAAATGGCAGCCATCCCCAGAAGATCTGAGCTTAGACAAGTAAAGATTTTTAGAAATACAAACTTTCATAAAGGTGAAAAATTCGAAGAACATTTTTCTCATGCAAGTTACTATGTGAGCAGAGTTCTTTTTAAAAATGAACTCTCTCTACTCAGATCGACTTCAAAAACTAAAAGCTTTTACTGGGTTATTTGAGAACAAACTTTGTGTTCCAAGGTCAGAATTAAATGGATTTGCTTCTTAAGGAGAGAATTAGGAAAGAATTCCAGAGATCTAGTCTCTGGTAAACATATACACATTTTACCTTTGGTGGAGATGCTGGAAAACTTCACTAGTATTTTAAGCTGTTTAGAAAAACAAACAAACAATGAAAAAGTCTAAAGAAACTATTTCCTGTCTCCTTCCACAGATATGAACTTAATCTAGAATGAACTTAATCTAGCCTTAATCTAGAATTTAATCTAGAATGAATTTAATCTAGCCACCAAGCACTACCCATCCCTAAAACTTGTAGAAGATCAGAAGTTTTTTCTTGGTTTTCTTTCTCAAATTGAACTGGGCCAAAAAATCAGTTTCAGTTGCAACTTTATAAGGGAAACTTGGATTAAGTCTAAGAAATCAAACTTCCAGAGGTGATAGAGAATAACTCTACATTTTCTAGGGAGAATATTAAGAAATGGTTTGACGATAACTACAGTAGCTTCTGTCCATGGAAGGAGATGGCAAATAACTTGATTTCTTTACCCTTTCTTCTTTGTTTTTAAATAGTTTAAAACATTATTTCAATTTTCAGCAACTTCTCCAAAGGTAAAAGGTATATAAAGTTACCAGAGACTAAAGTGTTTGGAACTGGATCAGATCCAGATCAGTTTTTACACTAGAGTTTAAAGTTTGGATTTAAAGTGGGAGTAAATTTATATTTATACCCACCATAAGGCCCTTTTACATTTCCAAGAAAGCTGGGTAATTTTCCTAGTGTAGAAAAAGCTACTGAGTTAGGGGAAGTGTCACACATGGAGGGGCTTGCAGGATTGAGACTGAAAATACCACCAGTAGACAGTGTCAAATTATACAGTACAATTTTGCATTTTTGAAACATGGGAAGGACTGGTATCTTGTCTACCCAACCTACCATCAAACTCTTCTAAACCAATATGACACCATTTCTTGCTTATTGTGGGAATAATGTCACTGGCTATTATACAGAGGTAAATCAGGGTGTCTTGCCATCTCACGGTTCAGATGATGTGTGGTGCTGGTAAACATCCTGGGACAGCACCTGTTCTGTACTGTACGTGTTTTGTACCAGAAATTCTCGGCACATCCTCTGAGTAGCAATATGCTTTAGTTGGGGTTGGCCCTGCTTTGAGCATGAGGCTGGGCTAGATGACCTCCTGAGGATCATTGCACAAAGACAGCATTTAAGTCCTGTTCCTACAATTTGAATGTTATTGTGCAGATGACCAAACTTAATTATTGGGGTTAATGGGGGTTCTTTGCCACCCACAGTGTGTACAATGATATTGTCATAAACATAATGTAGTTATATATTTTTTCTGCTCCATTTTCATGTCACATTCTATTCCTATTATGCTCGAGGAGTAAAATTACATCTTCAGTGGATGTTCATATTGATTGTAGTTGGTATCTTTTGGTATTTGATAACCATTATGCAAACTGGGTTATAATTTAGGATCCTGTGAATTTAGATTCTTCCTCTCATCTACAGATATGTTCTGGAAATAAGTAGATAAAGCTCTGTCTCTCTTTCAAACAATATGTATTATAGGTACAGCTAGTAACACCACCTAAAGTTAAGGTTGCCTGACAACTTCCATTATAAGATCATGTTTTCAGTTGCTTATAACTTTGGTGAAGTTTAACCATTGTCTGAAACATTCCATGGCTGAAATGCACAGAAATTGATTCTTCCCCAGCTCTTACATAGGACAAAAGGACAAGTAAACAGAAATAAGACAGAGGTTCTTCTCTTATAGGGAAATTAGTGCTGTACATAGTTTGCCACAGTTCCTATTACAATAGATGGATCAGTAATGTCTTCAGCAATTTCCCATTTCAGAGGAAAGCAAGAACCACCGTTTGTACGGTACTGTAATGAGCAGATAATTTTCCCTCCAGCCTGCAGACAATCTATTTTATGCCTTGAAGCATGAGATTAGATTAACCTTTACTGTTGTCTTAGCTTTCAGAGACGCCGATGTTAAACAGTGATACTCAATTTTGCCTGGGCTGAAAGTCACTGAATAGTAAATCAGGAGTTCACAAAGTGAAGTGCTGATGATATGTTGCATTGCAATATTGATGTCATGATATATGACCACCATGTATTTGGCACTTCATAGTGATGTTTGGGTCATAGCAAGACATCAGTACAAAGGCTCTGATTATGCTGTGGCACTCCATGAAGACAGTCCAGCATCTACCCTCTTCTCCCAATCTTCATAAACCGCTAGAAAGGGAGTGCTTTCCCTTTCTTTCCCCCTTCTTGGCTGCTAGTAAGGGGAAAATCTCTTTCATCTCTACCATTCCTCATCCTAACTACAGACAGTATGATGTTATTTCTCCTTTCTTCCTTATTGTTGCTTATTTTCTGTTCCTTAAAAAAAAAAAAAAATCTTGATGGCTCTAGTCAGTTAGCTCAGTACCCTCTTGAATTTCTCATGCAGCAAAGGGAACCTCCTCTTCTTAGTACTTGGCTTATACCTGCCTGAGATATGAGCAGCAGGAAAGCAAGAGTTCATGTGGAATTTATGTACTCCATGAGAGCCATGTGTGATGTCCAGAAGAGGGTGGGTTTTTTTGTTTATTTAATTTAATGGTCATAAATGTCCCACTACAGTAAGATTCAGTAATATCCTGCTATATTGAATTTACATGTGGAGTAATTTATAATGTGGTAAAACATGGAAACTTCATCAGCATTGGAGGCCCACTGTACTATTCATTACACAGATGAATAAAAACCATGCCCTAAGGAGCTTATAATCTAAATAAAAAACAAGACACAACAATAGGGGAGATAGAATAAGTAATAAATTAATGTCGTTATTGGAGTAGCTTGTGTGCAAGTGGATGAGTTTTTCATGTTTGAATCTAAGCAAAGAGTTGGATAGGACCTGGCTAGGTGGCAACAGGGCCATCTTTCACCATGTGCTAGATTTTCTGCTATCCATGGGTTTGGTGGAATCCTTGGCTTCCCTTGAAGGATAGCAGATCCCTCCTCTGCACCCATGGAGTAGTCAGAAACAAACCACATAAATGCAGACTCGTGCAGCTTCCATTCCTCTAGTGCATTATTACTATGCAGGGGAGCAGCAGGGTAATATATGTAAGTGGGAGGGATGGTTTGGGTTTTTTTTAATGGGCTATTTCAGATTCCTGATCTGATATTGGCAATTTCTAGGGGTGTGTGTCTAGTTTTCTCTAAGAACGTCTTTCCAGTATAGGTCTGAGTTCCAGAAAGGAGGGAACTATGGGAGATCAAAGAGATTCAAATAGGGTCCCCCAAAATGGGTAAGTTGGAAACATATGTATATACTCTTCTTACTAGAAAAGGGTATATCTGGTAGGTATTGGTAAGGACATTTCAATAATTGTTGCAGACCAATTTAGCATATGTTTGGCCTAGATGTGCCACATTAATTATAGCCTAGATAGGTGTTATTTCAGAGAAACCATGACTGAATTAAGTTAGTGACTGGCTGCAATGATGTAATCGCTGCGGAGGAAACGTTGGATTGCAAAGCATTATGGATAACACACTGCAAATGACTCTTAAGGATAGAACTCTTTTTTCTTAATCTGTACAGCACTGCAAAATGCTTCTTGTAATAAAGAAGGTAATCCTTTAGCAGGCAAAGTATTTATTCTGGTATGATTTATTTTTTAATTGGAATGATAGTGCTTCAAACACTATTGAGTATGTATCTATTTGAAATGAATCTCTGCACATGCAAACAGAGGAAGAAACAGATGCCATTGACTTTGGAGGAATAAACTTTGTAAAAAAAAAGTTTTTTGCTTTCATTACAGCTAGCAGGACAATCTCTAGCCAGGCATTAAACTGGGTGTGGGTTCAGACACAGAGAGGAAATAAACGACAGTGTGGTGCTGGGCCTGATAAGCTTTTGAATGCTGCAAAGGTCTCATTAACATTCATGTAATACATGAGAGAAAGTATGGTTATCATAAGATAATAAATACTCATAGGATGTCCAGGCATTAGGCTCAACAGACAACTTCTAATCTCTTGGGTATGATTAGCTCATAGTAGCCATTCCCAGAGTCATCTTGTATAGTAGCTATTATAAAATGACTTATTTAAAGAAATTACTTGGATTACTGCAGTCATCATTAAAAGATTGTAAGTATGAGTTTTTCAGACACTTGCTTCTCCTCCCATCCTCTTTTTAAAATCTTGCATGGCCAATCTGAATCCTGTTTTATGGTTAAAATGATACAAAATCCTGTGTCAATTAATAACATTCATGTGAGGTGGAGTGGAGCTGTCACTTCAGATTCCTAGCACACACAGTAACTGTAGGGTAGGTGATTTGATATCTTATTTAAAAGATGAGCAAGAAGCACCTGCTTTAGGGTTACCATTTAGAGGCAGAGAAGGAAGTATGGGAGGGGAAATGTAAAGGAAATAAATCTCCAGGATTGAATGGTGTTTGAGTCCTGAATGAACTGAGCATCAAACTAACAAATATAACTTTGTATTTATGCTTTTATTTACATAGAGCTTTCCTCTGAAGGATCTAAAACATAAATTGAATAAGTCTCAACAGCTTAAAATACGTTTTTGTATTATGATCCTCTGATGAAACTGCAGAACAGAGATAGTCAATCCAAAATTGCAAAAGGCTAGGCAGTGCAAATAGCTATCTGAATGTCTAGCCAGAGACTCAGGCTTGAATTCAGCACCCAATGGATTTTTCAAAGCTGATGTTTTGGTCATGCATGTGTGTGATCAGAGTGCCTTGGGGCTTGAGGAGTTCAAGGGTATGGTGTCTAAAAAAGCTATGTAAGGATAAGTGCTCCACTATCAATTGTATAGTATTGTTAGCTGTGTTGATCCCAAGATATTAGAGAGAGAATCTGGGTGGCGTAATCTCTTTTATTGGACAAGCTTCTGTTCACAGCATTTACCCTATTCACCAATAGATCCAATAGCCTCTGCTTTATGCTGGCAGAGAGGATTCTTAAATGCTAGTGCAACAGCCCCATCCTCAAGTGGGGAATTACGATATTTTTTTCATCCTCTCTACCATATTCCCCTTCACTTGTATCTGTCCCAGAAATATCTGCTGCTGCCACCCTCCTGTAGGTTTGGCTACTGTCACAATATCAGGAGTGATTCATGACCAGGAGCGCGAACCTCGGGGCCGACAGTCAAAAAGCAGGGTGGACACCTCAAATCGATGGTATGTTCTATAGCTAGATTTTACCAGTCGAGCAACAAATGTGAACTCCTGAAGCACTATAACAGTCTTATCATGGAGTCGCTTAGTCCCCTTGGGCACTGCAGTGTATCTTGTCACTCAGGCAAGCTGGACTTTCTGATAGCTGGTGTGATTAAAGTCAGGCCGGCGGCTTTAAAAGGGTGTGCCAGGGCCAGTATGAGGCAGAGGGGAAAGCACAGCAGGGCAAATTAAAGCATATTAAATTTGCAAATTAAAGACACCTGGGCCCAATGAAGGGTGGGGCCAAGGGTATTTAAACCCTGCCTTCCTGGGTTCTCCAGTACTTCCACAGCCTCATTGAACAACACTGGCCAAAACTCTAGTGGAGATAATGTTTGCTTCTTCCTTTGTGGGGTACAGAACAGTAAACATTGCCAGTAATAAGGCACACAGGTCATCTGAGGAACATGCCTGTTAGTTCACAGCTGATACTCTTCCTGTTCTTCATTCTCTATTTTTATTATCTTTTACAAAAACATATGTACTGTGGACTTAAACTATAAAATATTTTCCATCTGTGCAATAGTCTTCAAGTTATAAACATTTACATATATGCTACGTCAAAAATGAAGTTTGATAGTGCCCTTTAATTGTCTGCTATGTATTTAATAGTTTGATTAGTCACTTAAAAATAAGTTTTCAGATAGCGTACATGATATCAAAGAAAAAACCTCCAGAGGCCTCTAATTGGGATTCCTTTAGATGAAATCAATTCTTATATCAGTTCCTCTTTGTTATAAATGTTCGCTTAAACTAAAAACAGTGGATGGTACTCTGCAAGGGAAAAATCTGACCGATATTGAGCAATCACAACAAAAACATTGCAAGGAAAAATTAAAGCACAATATGGATGATATATATATTTAACAGCAGGGGCTGTCAAGCCAGAGATGTGAACAGGATATTGCAATCTTCCCATAACCAATCACTCAGCAAAACACTGTCAAGGCTTCTACGACATTGAAAGACCTTTGCCAGAGTAGATGAGCACATTTTCCATAAGCTCAAACAGAGCTTGGCTTAATCATAGTAAATCTTTCAAAAAACATTATTTGAAATGCATAAGATTAGGACACTTTTGCGAAGATGTTCAGGGTTTTTGCCGGTGACATTTTTACAAATAGGATTATCCCTAAATAAAAACCATTGGCTCTCCAGTAAACTATTCCAGTAAACTTCTGAGGCTGTCCGCCACTATGTTAATAGGTAAAAACTAACCTGCAAAATTGACCTTGGTGCAGATGTCCTTCGTCAAAGCTATTCCTGAGGGTCAGTCCTACAGGTGGAGGAGAAGATATGCAAACAAATGTGGCCCACTTCTTGTGATTGTTCACTGGAGTCTAAAATGAGGTCAGTGCATGCTGTGGCCGTGCTGTATGAATATCTCTGATACAATGCATTCTGTGAATTTACATGCCCCATGGTACTGGATGATGCAATGCTTATTTCTGTAGTTAATGGCCACTAGAAACAAACATCATGATATTGCAGAAGTTACCCTTACGTGTTGCTTCCCAATAACTATGGTATTGCCTTTTGCATCTATGAATGCATGTTTGGATTAAATAGCAAGATCAGAATGATTTCTTTGGAGGTGGGGGGAACTGTACACCCCTGCTTTTACAGGATGATCCATAGGGTAGGAGGCAGAGTGGATGGGCTAACCTGATTCTCTCTCCAGGCTCAGCAGCTGGATGGTAATTGCTCATCCCTGTCTCTGTGGTTCTATTAGCTGCTCTTTAAACTCTGGGTTTTCCCTACTCTCTTTGCCTTAGAGAGACCTGTGCTTGTGAGAGCCTTCTTGCATATACGTGGCAGTTACCTCCTTCACATGAGAGGAATAACGTGTTGTATTAAGGTTTCATTCGCTAGGATAGTTGTTTCTAATTAATTAGTGTAAAAAAAAATCCTTCAAGATAAGTGCCAATTGAATTTTCCTTTCAAAGACACTAATGAAAGCCTGTTTCTAATTAAAGATATTCTGCTTGACTGGCTAAGGAACATTTTTCTTGGCATTTCAGCACATGGAGCTCCATCAATTATCATTAGCTATCCCACGTGCATATAATGATCTTTTGAATTCTTCAGTCTAAACTGAGCATGTGGATTGGATTGGAAAGAGTTAGGAAAAGGAACCAAAACTTGATAGGCTGCTTCTAAGTGTTTGTTCAGGTGCAGTTCTCTTACTTTATGGCCCCTTTTTGCCTTGCCATTAGTTCAAAGAGAGTGTAAATGGCTCCTGAAGAATAGCCGACATAAATGAATTCCCCAGCTGGTATAGAGCTGCTGGTACAGCTGTACACTAGTCCCCTCACAACCCTTAGGCTAGAAGGTGTATTGGAAGGAGGGAAGGAGTGTGGCTGGACCTCTTTTTAGCTACTTCTGGCCCTAAAAAGGCCATGCATAAATTACAAGAGTCCTAAAACTGCTGTGATTTATTGGGCAGGCTCCCAATTACCTAGAACACCAAGAGTTCAAAAAGGGGCTTACAGCAATCTCTTTCTGTTCTTGTAAGCAGGCAAGAACAGAGAATCATGAGCAAAATCTCAAATGATTTATCAGTACACATTTTAGTTTTGTTAAATCAGAGCTGTAATTTAGCCTGACCTTAACTGAGAACCTCCAGACTTAATCCATGTCTGAAACAGGCTAAGCGCTACTAGGCTCACTTTAAGCAGATGCTTAAAATCGTCTCTCTTCAGCAAAGTACTTAAACATGAGGATGGCCTGAGTTGCCTGCTTTGCTGATGGTGAGTTTTACTGTACAGTACTCCTTCGCTTTAGTGAGATTTGGGCATTACATTGACTTTAGTTTGTTTGTTTGTAAGTGAATCTAGAGCCTTCAGGTGGGTTGGAAGCTGGGACTTCTGGGTTCCTTTCCCTTGCTCCGTGACCTTGAGCAAGTGACTTAAACTCTCTGTCAACAGCATTCTAAATCCTTAGGATCTGTTCTATTTCAGTCTTCCCGTTTGTGACATGAAGATAATACTTACTGATTTCAAAGGGATGGGGAGGAGCATGAGTAGGTCTTCCAATGCCAAACCCAAAATAGTGTGGCCAAAATGCCATTTTTAGACAACTTCCTATTTTGCTCATGACAGCGTGCAAATCTAGTTTGCAGGCTGATACCAATTACATTAAAAATACCACTGGGCCAACTTCTGTTCTGTTAGTGTAAATGCAAAGTACCTGTCGACTTTGGAGTTGTTCCTTATTTACACTACGGGACAGTGTTTGGCATATTGAATACAAATCATTGAGTGCGATAAAGGCAGCATATGTATGTGTGGGGGGGACAGCACAATTTTACTTTTTAAAATTCTTTTTCCAGGTTTTTTATAAATAGATATTTAGGAACAGTTGGTGGTTCCAGTTCTGAAGCTTAGCTAATATTTATAAGATTCCTTAAGCTTTTTGGCTGAAAGGCATTCTAAAAAGGCTAATGGTACCAAATATTTAAAGATCAGGTTGTGCCCTGACCCTTTGTGGGAACACAGTGTACAAATAACTCCCCTACATCACAGCCTGCTTGATGGCTATTTGCATCACAGCTCCAGATGCTGCTTGGGAGCAAAAGGGGGTGGAGCAGGCACAGCCAGGATCTCCCCCCCCATGTGCACTGACGACCATAGGTGGCTAGCTGCTTGAGGAATAAGCTATACTTGATACAGGGATGTCTCATTGCTCCCCATCCCTCCAGCACAATAGGGGAGCCCTGGGAGGAATCCTAGGCAAGGTATTTTTTGAAAAATCTACACAAATATGGATTTAGGAGCCTAATTTTAGGCTCCTAAAAATAGTGTCCAGTGCTGCTTTTAGGTGCAATGCCTGTCAGTCCGGGGCATCATTTATGAGGCAGGGTCCAGTTTGCCCAGATTTTTCACAGCCCTTCGCCAGCCCGTGCGAAGGTGTCTCTTCTGGGCCTGTGAAGGATGCAGCAGGATGGGGTGGGGCTGCTAGTCACTGCCTTGTCTGTGCTGTCCCCACGCTCCCTGCCGGCTGGACAGGAAGCAGGAGCGGCCTGGGTGGGAACTGCAGAGTGAGCCAGCCCTGATCCCTGTTCCAGGCTGTCTGTTGGTGAGACACCTCACACCTGGCCTTCAATGCCTCCCTCCCCACTCCATGCAATAGGACTGGCCCCCTGCTTCCCCTTCCCGCTCCAGCATGGGACCAGCTTATTAGCTCCCCCATGAGCAGCCATAACCTCAGTGGGGAGGCAGAAGTGGGGATGCTGCCATAGCTTTGCCCTCCATCTCCCCCCCCCCCCAAATATTTGTCTAAATGATGCTCTGCTCTCAGTGCTTCCCTGGGGCACTGCACTTACCTTTGCACAGCCCCTTACTGTGGCCAGCATTCAGGTAGCACAATCTAGCCCTTAGTTAGGGAACTAAAAGACATGTTAGTTGGAGAAAGGGGTAGTCCACTTGTTTTTCTGTTTCTAGTGTAGTTGTGGTGAACAGAGCCTAAAGAAAGGAGAGAAGTTGGAACAAATATAGGAGAGGCTTTTTTTTAAAAAAAAAAGATTGCCACTTAATCTTTGCCACAAAATACTGGCATTGAACCACAGTATAAGTGTAACTAATAGTATGATTTCTTTGTGCTCAGCAACTGGTATGCGCCAAGTTGTTAGTCACACAACACAAGTGCATCTGGTTATGCATGATATTTTTAAGTGAGTGAAAAGTCTTTCGAATAGGCCTTAAATAACTTGAGAATTGAGAAAAGCTGTAGTAAACAAAGTAGAAAACTACTCTATGAATCGTAATCACAGATTGTTGCACTTATGTATCACGTGTGTAGATCCTATAGCAATAACTAATGGTTCTAAAGCTAAGTCATAGGCAACCATGACTTTGCTTCTTAATAAGAACGTAGCCGTTATCTCCAGTACTCATGGACCCTTTAAACTGTTAGTCTGGTGAGTAATGTTCAATGGATTCTCAATATCCACCACCATGGCATCAAGATATTTAAAGCAAAACATTCCTTAGTCTGTAGTTTACAAGTAAGGTTTATAATATGTTGTGATCTGTTGGTGCAAAACGTCCTATCTCCAGAGATGTATTGACATGAATGTGTTGCATCAACAAAGGACAAATTTAAATAAACCATCAGGAGAAAAATGTTCGCCAAACAGAAGCATATTTGGACACTTGTGAATATAAGGATATGGTGGATAAAAGAAAATTCAATATTGTCAAAATATAAGTTATTCTAAGGTAGTATTTCAAATATTGGAAGGAGCAATAACAAATTGTAAACCTAAATTTAATGTCCTCATTTTACATAGTTTGTAGAGATTTTTTGAAAGAAACTTAACCAAATTCCAGTTAAAGCTTCCATAGGTATGTATAGGAAAGAGATGGAAATGAGCTAGAGAAAGACCTTTGAAAGTCATTGTGCAACAATCAAGCATTTGTCCTGATTTCAGAAGTGCTGGTTAATGCCAACTCCCATTGAAGCTAATGGGAGGTGTAGGAGTACAGAGGCTTTGGAAATTAGGCTCTTGACACTAAATCTGCCTTGAGAAAATCAGGTGCAGAGAAGGTGTGGCTGTCCCATTTATAGTGGCAGGGAAGAAAATAGGCATGGCTCACAAGTGGGCTTGATCTCTACATGAAATCCAGACTAACCCAATTCCTACAGATATGTACTGCGGCGCATTCAAGCACCTAACAACTTGGTTGATCTCTGACATGAAATTAATTGTGGTGAAGGCGCACAGAATGAAACTGCTTTGTGGAGCGATTGCAGGTTTTTTAAGACATGCTAAAATATTTGACCTGTTAGTGGCCAGTGTTAGCTAGCAATTGCTGTGGCACTTGTGTATTTTGCATTGTTGTTTTTGGGATCTGCTCCCACTGAAGTCAATGTGATTCTTGTCATAGTCTTTGATGGGCGCAGGCACAAGTCTGTGTGTGTTGTCAAGAGACAATAGGATTTTGGTTTTAAATAATGAGCTCTCTAACCTCGTTGTCGCTTCCTGTTAATATTGTTTGTATATATTTCTCCCAAAAAAGAGTCAATACATTTAGAGCTGCCTACCTTGCGTGCTGGAAAGCTATGGTATATTTCACTAATGGTCAGAAAAAATAGATATGCCAGTGCAGTGAATAACCCTGGAAAGAGAAAGCATCTTGTTTCCTGTGCCACCCCTGATTGGTGGGAGAGGTCAGTCAGTCTGAACAGCCATTTTTTTCCCACCATGTCTCCTCCAGCCATGTTACAGATTCTAGATTTTGCTAAAAACTCAGTGAACTGTCATTAACTGTTAAATATGATGTGCAGTTCCCCTTCAGAGTAGATTTTATTTTAAAAATTAAAACAACCTTTTTGGTTGATTTACCACCAGAATTTTTAGTGTGGTAGCTGCTCCTCAGCCTTGCTTTCAGTCTTGAGCTAATAAACAGCTTTTAACCACATGCCGATACTGTTTTTGGCTTAGGCGTTGTTTCATATCTAGAAACTATTTATCTTGCACTCATTTCAAAACAAAAACTTTCAGTTAAGATTCTTTTAATTGAGGATGGGAGCCTTCCATCCTCGCAGCATTTTGGGAAGGAGAGGGGAGCATGAGTCCCAGCTAGTTCGTCCTTTCCCACCAACACCCTCTGGAGTTGGAATTTTGCAGGGGGTGACACACAGACCTTCTATCCAGGGGCTCCCCACCCTTCCTGCAGCCATGTAGGATTAGGGAGCAGAAATTCAGTGCTGGCAGCTCTAAGCATTAAACCCATGAGTCAGCCCTCTGGCCCCTCACTCCCCAAAAATAGTGAGAGTGGCTCAAAAG
This sequence comes from Mesoclemmys tuberculata, assembly GCA_007922155.1. Classification (NCBI taxonomy): domain Eukaryota; kingdom Metazoa; phylum Chordata; order Testudines; family Chelidae; genus Mesoclemmys; species Mesoclemmys tuberculata. Next base: position 48,690,602 of record ML675613.1, read on the forward strand.
TACAGAGGTTTCTAAAAAGTTAGCTCTGGGATTATTTCTGTGCTTGCTTGTTCTGAACTCTTAGGTTATTCTTGGATGCCCTTGTTACGCTTTTCCACGTAACCATGAGGCCTAAACACCTTTTTAAAGACAAGGAAGGTGAGATTCTCACATTCACAGAACTCGAGAGCTGGGGCTTTACTCAAAATACCAGATCTTACGAGGCTCACAGTAAAAATCACACACATTGGTAACACTGGAAACGCCTGGGCAGAGCTAACCAGAGACCCAGGTGTCTGTAATCACAGAAGCTGCGTCAGGCACTGTCATTAGATGGCTTACTACAGTTTTTACTGTGGAGACTCTCTCCCTTGTATTGAATGGCTGTTTGTTAAAGTTTTCTTCCACACCTTCCCTGAGCCTCTTAACCACAGTCTCACTCCATCTGCCCTCCATGCTGCTAGTCTTCCTTTTTTCACCTTGATCCCTTTCTTGTGTCCCCTCTACCTTCCTTTGTTTTTCCTTCTCACAAATCCCCTCCTCCCAAAACACTACACAAAATGCCTCTCCCCCACTCCAGAAAAGAACATGGAGCAATCATTATGTTCACTCGGCTTGTACATTGGATCCCTTTTCCCCCATTGTGTGTCTTCTCCATTTTAACTGTAAGCTCATTGGGGCAGAGACTGTCTGTTACTATCATATATGCATGTACTGTGCCTAGCAGAAGTGGGGACTGCACTCAGCTTCTAGGCATTACCATAATAAATAAGCAATTGAAACATGAAAAAAATCAACAATCCTGTCACTGGAGAAGAGGGTCACAGTGTTGCCAGGTTTCATAGTTTCATCATGAGTAATGTGGTTTTGGCCCCTGTTGGAGCCAGTCATGCCATGACATGAGAAGCATTAGACCTCATGTGATTTCCAGCCCTACCCACAGAAAAACCCCTGTAATTGACTGCCTTTCCCACCCCTTGGTGCCTTTCCCACCCCTTGCAGCTGGTCAGGGCTCCTGCAGGAGGCAGGCTTAGGTCTCCCCACTCTGCTTATAAGCCAAGAATTGGTTTTGGATAGGGGAGGTGAGAGGGTCCAGCCAACATTATTGTCACTGAAGGGGAGGGACGAGGAGGGAGCAGACACACCCTGGTGCATGTGCTCCCTCCTTCTCTCTTCTGGCAATGGGTCAGGCTGCTCTCTGCTTCTGTCCCTCCTTGCATCCCTACCTGTGGGAAGGAGGAGAGGGGGTGAAATAAGCTCTGGAGCTGCCCTCTGGGCCTGGATACAGGAGAAGAGGACCCGGCTGCAGCCGGACCCCATGCCTGGGAGAAAAGTGTGAAGATCCCATGTAGCTGCAGGAGGAGCAGAAGAGCACTGAGGCGGCAGAGTTGATTTGGGGACTGATGGGTTGAATAACTGATTGATGGGCAGAGGTTTCTGGGTGGAAGCATAGAATTAATTAGCTAGAATGTTGGGTTTGGGGGAAAATCTGAAAGCTCTGAACCATTAGGCAGCCAGCCAGAAATCCTGTGGCAAGGGCCTAAAATCACCTCAGTGTATAAATTTGGGAAAGTTAGCAACACTGTAACTGCCACACCCACATTAGTGGTGGGCAGAGAGTAATCAAAAGGCAGACAAAAAACCACAATATAGCCTTTTAACAAATTATCTCTGAATTCTTGGGATTGACAAGTCATGATGCTACAGAACAATCTAAATATGTATTCAATTATCTATAATTAATAGGACCTCATCTGGGAATACAGTGTGCAAAATTCTGGTCTCCCATATTTAAGAACGATTAATGCAAACTGGAACAGGTGCAGGCAAAGGATACTAGGATGTTCCAAGAAATGGAAAACGTACCTTATGAACAGAGACTCAAAGAGCTTGGTTTGTTTAGCCTAACCAAAAGAAGGCTAAGGGGAAATATGATTGCTTTATATAAATACTTCAGAGGGATAAATATCAGGGAGTGAGAGAAGTTATTTAAGTTAAATGCCAATGTGGACACAAGAACAAATGGATATCAACTGGCCATCAACAAGTTTAGGCATGAAATTAGGTGAAGGTTCTGTTAATCAGAGGAGTGAAGTTCTGGAACAGGCTTCCAAGGGGAGCAGTGGGGGCAAAAAACCTAACTGGCTTCAAGATTGAGCTTGATAAATGTATTGAGGGGATGGTATGATGAGACTGGCTCTATGCCATTGTAGGCAATCTGTGACTGCTAACAGCAAATATCTCCAACAGTCCATGAGGGGCCACTATATGGGGAGGGCTCTCAGTTACTACAGATAATTTTTTCCCAGGTGTCTGGCTGGTAGGTCTTGCCCACATGCTCTGGGTCTATCTGATTGCCATATTTGGAGTAGGGAAGGAATTTTCTCCTGAGTCAGATTGGCAGAGACCCTGTGGGTTTTTCAACTTCCTCTGCAGCATGGGGCATGGGTCACTATGAGGTTTAAACTAGTGTAAATGGTGGATTCTCTGTAATTTTGAAGTCTTCAAACCATGATTTGTGGACTTCAGTAACTCAGCCAGAGTTTATGGTTCTATTACAGGAGTGGATGGGTGAGGTTCCGTGGCCTGCAAAGTGCAGGAGTCAGACTAGATGATCATGGTGGTCCCTTCTGAGCTTACAGTCTATCATTACATAAGAGTTTGGAAGTCAAGGAAGTCATTTGTAGTCTTTTCTGTGACTCTAATGGGAACTGAATCAGGTCCTAGAATAATAGCAAAAGGCATGGGACACTGACAAGGTTATTTGGCTGCCGGCCATTGAGAATTTAACAGTTTCATTTCTGTATGGGCATAAGCAAGGATTTGGTGTTAAGATTGTTTTCAGTTTAGCTAATTTTAGCTTTACAAGAGCCAATCTATTCTGTACAAGATTAACAGTTAGTTTGTTTCTGAACCAAAATTCTAATAACCTATGCTGTGAGGATGTGTTAAAATCTAGTCTGATATCTGGACTTCTGAAACAAGGGTAGAGAAGAATCTGCATTGAATTTCTGTACACACCTTCCCGCCTTTCTGGGAGGGGATGGAGAATTACCATCTTCGGTTTCAAATGAACTTTCCTCTGAACTTCTACACCATTGTATGTCCTTCCAGTGAATGGTACTGCCTCAAAACTCCGTAAGCAATTCAAAAAGCAAGATATTTCTAACTTCCTTTTTTGCTTTTCTTTGATGCTCTATGATGCCTTTGAGAATGAACCCCATCCCATTCACCCAGAGACGCCCAGGAAGACACCTGCAAACATACAGTGTAGCACAGGTTCAGAGAAATCTTTCAAGAATATGATCAAGAATTCCAGCCAGCTTTGAAAACCAGCATGTAGTTTCCTTCCTTTTTCTCTCTCTGGCTGTTTTAACATTTATTATTGATGCTTTCCACCATCTTCTCTCACCTAGTGCCCTCAAATCCCTTGTGCACTGCTGTGCAGCAATCAGCATGAAGCCCAGACTGCTGATCTCAGGGCTGTCAGTACTTGTTTCTTTTCATGCATACTTGCAAGCACTAACGGAGAGACCACTTGGCATCAGGATGGAAGCAGCAGCAGCAGCAGTTAGGGAGGATTATTTTCATTATCCAAGAAATTGATGGTTAGGCTTTTCATTTTTAAAGATCTTATGTAAACTCCTAGACATTAAGGCCAGAAGGGACCATCATGATCATCTAGTCTGACCTCCTGCACTTTGCAGGCCCCAGAACCTCACCCACCGATTCCTATAATAGGTCATAGCCTCTGGCTGAGTTACTGAAATTCTCAACTCTTGATTTGAAAGATTTCAAGTTACAGAGAATCCACCATTTACTCTCATTTGAATCAGCAAGTTACCAGGTCCCATCATGCAATGGAAAGTGGAAAACTCCCAGGGTCTCTGGGGAAAAATTCCTTCTTGGCTTCAAATACATAGTCCTGCTTGGATACAAAAATTTGGATCCACATCCAATCCACAATCCAAAAAGAAGATAAACAATACAACCACATCCGAGGATGCAGATATCCATGGATTTTCTGGGCTCTACAAATACGGTGATCAGTTAGACCCTGAATATTTGGCTGAGACCCACCAGGTAGACACCTTGAAAAGAATTCTCTGTAGAAACTGAGAGCCCACCCCCATCTAGTGTCCCATCTCCAGCTGCTGGAGATATTTGCGAACAGCAGTCGCGGATAGGTCATATGCCATAGAAGGCAAACTTATCATACCATCCCCTCCATAAACTTATCAAGCTCAGTCTTGAAACAAATTAGGTTTGTTTGGGGATTTTTGCCCCCACTTCTCCCCTTGGAAGGCTGTTCCAGAACTTCATTCCTCTGATGGTTAGAAACCTGCATCTAAGTTTTTTATCCATTTGTTCTTGTGCTAACATTGGCCCTTAATTTAAATATCTTCTCTCACTCCCTGGTGTTTATCCCTCTGATGTATTTAGAGAGAGCAACCATATCTCCCCTCAACCTTCATTTGGTTAAGCAAACCAAGCCAAGCTCTTTGAGCCTCATCTCATAAGGCAGGTTCTCCATTCCTCTGCTCATCCTGCTTGTCCTTCTCTGCACCTGTTCCAATTTAACTTCATCTTCCTAAATCATAGGAGACTAGCATGGCCTACAGGATTCCAGATGAGGTCTCACCAGCCCCTTATATAATCATAACATTTCCCTATCTCTACTGGAAGTACCTCGCCTGGTTCATCATTGGCCTGCATTAGCCTTTTTTCACAGCTACATCATGCTGGTGACTCATAGTCATCCTGATCAATACACCCAGGTCTTTCTCCTCCTCTGTCACGTCTGACAGGTAGGTCCCTAGCTTGCAGGGTAAACCCCTGTGATTGGCTGTCTTTTCCGTCTCCTAGGGAAGAGCAGGGCCCATGCAAGAGGCAGGCTTAGTTCTCACCCTCCCACCCATTGGGAGCTAAGAGTTGTTATTGGACAGGAGAGGGGAGAGATGGAGCAGCCATCACCATTCACCCTAGAGGGGAAGAGAAGGGAGTGGAAAGACCCCAGCAGGTCAGGGTGGTTCTGCTCCCCCTGCCTCTTCTCTTGTGACAATGGGTCAGTTGGCTCTCTGCTTCTTTCCTTTGTTATAACACCAAGCTTGAGAAGGAGGCAAGGGGGTGAATAAGTCCTGGAGATGCCCCCTGGGCCTGTGTAGAGGAGAAGAGGTCCCTACTGAAGCTGTCCCTAAGCCTGGAAGAAAAGGATGAAGATGCCATGCAGCTTCAGGAGGAGCAGAAGTGCACTGAGGGGGCAACTTACAACAGAGTTTTATTTAGTTGTTTGGTTGCAGGTGCGATGGTTTGGACCTTTACCAAAAGTAACAGATTCATGAGGCTTGTATTATCCTAGCTTTCTTTGCACTCCAACCAATCTGTACAAACAAGACGTGGGGGAGTTTTTCAAAAGTACAGATGGAAGTTAGGTATCCAGCTCCCACTGATTTTTCCCCCTCATAATTAACCACATTATGGGCCAAATCCTGCTTGCTTTACCCACGCATAGTCCCATTTACTTCAATCAACATACTGCTGTGAATAAGGCAAAACAGGAATTAGCAATCCTTGCTACATAATTAAGAGATTCTTAAGTTTTCTGACTGTCATATTTAGGCAGGACAGAAATGTCCCTCTGAAAGAGCGCTTTTTTAGGTTTAAAGACACTCAAAAGTTGGGAAAATAGTAGTTTCCTGTGTGCCCTTTGTGTCAGTGCATGTGTGTACAAGTTTAAATATGGATAGATCTAGCACCCTGGGTTGGCTGAAACCTCGATACGCTCTGTTCACTAGCATTCATTCAGATTCTGAATCAGTGTTTTAGTTTGACCATATTTGTGTCCTTTTTTATTTAAGCACAACTTTTCACACTAATGGGATTTTATCTGTCCTAGTATTTGGGGAATGGCTGTAATTTAAGTAAATAGCTAGAAAGCTGCATGCAATTATTAATACATTGCCAAAGTATTTACTAATTGTTCCTTATGAGTCTCCTTGTGGTGGGATGCCTGCCCTGCACTGGCTGGGAAAGGGTTAAGAGGGCTCTTGGAGAGGCTGTGTGAAAGGTAGCCAATCGGAAGGGGCTGTGTGGCAGCCAATCAGGGCCCAAGAAACTGCTATAAAAGGGAGCTGCAGAGCAGGGGGAGTGCCTTCCAGGAGCTTGAAGAGGGAGGACCATCAGCACCCTGGACAGAGCAGTAGCTGGCTGTTGGGAGTTCACAGAGCCAAAGGCCCTGAAGCCAGCGTGGAGAAGGTACTGGGGCTGTGGGGAAGTGGCCCAGGGAAATCAAAGGAGGAGTTGTACGGGCGACGCAGTGGACGGTTGCCACAGAAGGCTGCCACACACATAGGGTCCCTGGGCTGGGACCCAGACTGTAGTGGGTGGGCCTGGGTCCCCTCCACACCCCCAATTGCTGTAGGACTGGTGGCAGGACAGCAGTAACCACAGTGGGAGATGGCTAGAATGGACTGCAGAATCCCCCGAAAGGGGGATGGGGGAGCATGGATTGTGACTTGACTGGAGGGCCAAGTCACGAGAAGGAGGGTCCAGTGGAGACAGGATTGAGTGCAAGACACCACAGACAGGAGGCATCTGCTGGCTGAGAGCTGATTCTCTAGATTACCACCAGGAGGTGGCAAGGAGGTGAGGCAAATCGTGTTACACTCCTATTCAAAAGTTTGTCATCCCATGAGGGAGCAGGAAATATAACATGTTACTTAGGTAACCGCCTCTGCACCATATACAGCAAATGGAAGAAGGCAACAGTTCATGAACAATCAATAGGCTGAAAAACTGTTTAATTAAACTGTATGACAAATGTTTATGAATAGTGAATCTATTTGTAGAGTCAGCACGTATTCACAATGAATGACTTGACCAGCACTTACCACAACTGAAAAATGTTAAATCATAACTAGCTCTTGGTTTTAATATCTTTGTTTGGTGTCTGCCAGAAGCATAAAAACCAAAATGCCATAAAAGATTCTGTTAGCATGACACTTGGACACCAATTTTGATTTACAAAGTTTGGCTAATAGTTGGGATGAAGTGTAGGCAGGTATCAGAATTTTTGATTGCTTATCTAGACCAAACCTAATCTCCTAATTTATAAAGGTTAGCCCATCCCATGGTCTAGGGCTAATAAGCTTCAGAAATCTCAAACTAAAACAAATTGACTTTGGAAACATAATGTCAGGGGCTTTAAAGTATTTGTAGCCATTTCTTCATATCGACCGCGTTGTCCTGGAACCAGATGTGGTCTGAATTTGTCCCCTTGTCTTCATAATTATCTGAAGAATGCCTTATAGTTTTAGTGCTATAAAGCAATATTTTAGCCTCTAGACTGAGAACTCACAATATAAGAAGAAAAAACTCTCGGTTGCAGATGTAAAATCTTTCACAGTTTAGGGATGTTCGGATCCGAAGGTTTGTTGCTACCGATTGTAAAGATTTGGGTCATCTGTGATGTTTGGATATTGGTGTAATGATGAAATTAGGTACTTCATTGAACTTTTTCCCTGGGAAAGGCCATAGGAGAGTAAGGATTGCTGATTCATGTCTGTTACAGGAGGACAGTGTGTTGAAAGAGTACTCTTGAGAGGAGTGGAGAAATGCAAAGGAGAGAGATTCCTCTGAGAGTCTTTGTGTCCTCTTCAAGTTAAGGTGTAAGGTATGGGTTTTGAAAGATATGGTGCTCTGTTTCCACCCAGCTATAAATAGGCATAAGCCAAGGGACTCACTTGACTTTCTTGCTTTTTTTTTTCTTTCTGCCTCTTCTCTTAAAATTGGGTATGAAGAAATACCTCCGTTTAACAGATGTCTGGGGATTATTAAACAGATTGAGGTTTTGTTTTTTCTCTAAATAACTCTAATTTGAAGATTTCTGGCAACAACACTGATTTCAGCTTGAGCCCATCTTTAATTACAAATTTGCCACAACTACTACTTCTTCTTAGCATATGCACAACATGCCTCAGATGACACATGACAAGAATTCATCACTGACTTTGGTCCCCTGTTTGGATCATTAGCTTCCCCGGCTCAGGCTAGGTACTGACAGTGCAATATGAACACCGGTCCATGACCCCCATGCTGCAACTTACCAAGACAGTAAAGCAATACACCACAAAACAGCATCAAATGGCCCACATTGCTTATCGATTACAAAAAATTAACCTTCTGAAATTAGAGTAGCTGGAGAATCTGTTGGACTCCTATTAAATTTTGTTACAAAGGTGATGTCCCTTTGTTATGAGAGGAAAAAACTTAGATTATTTCTTTAGGGGGAAAAAGTTGTGGAGCAAGAGAATATTAAATCCATACAAATGGTGAATATTTCAGTACTTCAAAAAGGCTTTAATACATAGTATAAGATGATTTTTATCACCAGATCAAGACTTTTACATTGTTTTGATGCTGATTCAGCACTAATATTAATGTCAGACTTGAATGCTAATAAAATATAACACAAAGGTACATATTAAGGCTACTAACATGTAATTCCCTGGCATCAGAGTGAAAATCCCATATCTGAAGGTCATAAGCATCTTTTTAAAACTAGAAAATAAACTGTACAAAAAAATTTATAAAAAGAGTGTTTCCATTAACTTACACCATAAAATACACCTCCCAGCTTCATGTAATGTTTTTCCATCTCAGGTTTGGGATAACAAAAATACATGCCACTTGAGTTTCATAGTTGTGATTCATATTATTATTATTATTGGAACCTCTTTTTTAATAAAAGACTTTTTTTTTTATAAAAGAAAGAGTATTTAGTTTATTGGTGACACTGCATCAGATATGATAATGCTGGGGGGCCAGATAGATATTGTACCATGTAGTCATAAGTACTCTTTTGTGCTTGACAGTTTCCAAACTACTTCTGACAATTCCAGCCATTGGAGTCAAATAACTACCAACACAATGGAAATAGTATTCCATTAGTCCATTCCAAATAGTCTCTTCTTACATACTCTTACACACAACAGAAATAGAGGCACTTAACTCATGTTTTTCCAGTTAAATGATTTTTTTACAGGCATGTAGTACAAGTAGAATTCACTATTATCCTGTATAATTTGTATTTGAAATTAAGACTATGCTCTAATAAGTCAATTACATTTAATAACATTTATAGTGCCACCTGCTGACTGCATGAATGGCCCCTCCACACTGTGGTAATCTATGTAGATGCACAGGAAATTCTAAAGAAAGGTTAATTCCTTCACACAGGCATATAAAGTACCATACATGTTGCTGGATCAATATTTTTTGCAGTTGGAAGGATACTTAGTGAATTCAGCAGGTAAACAAGGTATACAAATGAATTTGGGAAACTATTAACAGCGAGCAGCCCACATTATCAGGGGGCCTTGGCTTTTTGTTTCTGCACAAATGAGAAGGCACAATAAGGTAAATTGGATACTAGCACCAGAAAACAGTAAGCAACAAAACTAGGAACATAAGTTCGGGGACTGACAGATATCTGGCTTTGTGATAGACTCAATACCGGGAAAGAGAATCATATCATAGCTTCAGTCAAAAAGAACAGTTGTTTTCTGAAATATTGTTTTTTGAGGGCATCCCTCCACCCTCCCACCCCCCCCCTTTTTTTTTTTTTTTAATTTAAATCTTTGTAGCCCCAATTACATTACAAGCCGGTGTTCGTGCTGGTGGTTTGGGTGTTTTCTGGGCAATCCAGTTAAAAGAGCTGGTTGTTTGAGCCAGTCACTTATTAATAATCTGTTTTGGATCCACATTTTCATGGAATTCTTAACCATGTTTATAACAAAGAGGGTCAAGTTATATGAAAATTTTCCCTCATTTATGTTTTTGGAAAGTGGTAGCTGTTTATGGACTTAAAAATAAAGTTGGGTGACTTTGAGCTGATATATGTGACCGATTTTGAAGGTCAGCTTGGGAAGAGCACTGAGTGAGAGAAATTATTAAAATTACCACATTCCCATCAGACATTCACCAATATAGGAAAATAAGAATTGTCTTATTGAATCAGACCATGGTTGATTTAGTCTTGTGTTTTGTCTTAAATATGAGCCCATATCAAAGCTTCAGAGAGAGGTGCAAAAAACTCTCATGGAATAGTCTTCCCATAGAAGAAGTTTCTTTCTGACTCTCCTCACCTAGAGTTTGAGCCTGCTCTCATTGTAGTCAATGGTGAAAGTGCCTTCGGTAGAGTAGGATCAAGCCCTAGGGGGGTTATGCACTGGATCCTGTAGGGTTACCCTATGTATTCTTTTATAATTGGTTTTTATCCTTCTAATGTAAGTGTGGATGTTTTCATTATCCATGTAAATGCCTTTTTAAAATCCTATTAGGTTCATGACCTCCCTAATACGTGGTGGCAATGGGTTCCAAAGTCAGGTCCTAAGTTATGTACATATTTTTCCTTTTTTTTTTTTTTTAATTGGGTGCCTTTTTTTAGGCTACTTGTTCTGGAAATACAAGAGACCATAAATAGCAGAGCCCAGTTTACCTTCTGCTATACCATTTATTATTATAAAATAACTCTAACATGTCTTTCCACTGACTCATTTTCTCTGTAGTCTTCATAGTCTCTTTTCATGGAAGTATCTCCATATTTTGCCAGTCTTCTCTAGCCATGACTAACCCAAATTATTTGTATTACAATATTGCCTGTCTGAGATCAGATCCCCATTTTAAAAAAACCCTGTTGTTCACAAATGTAGCCACTTCTTCCAGTTGCTAATATTTCAAATATCCGCCCTAGTACAGAATCAAAGGGCTGTTAATGTTTAATTTTTAACATGGCAAAAGTTTTATTCCTGCCTTTTGCTTTCTGTCTCTTAGCCAGATTCTGATCCATGACTGTACTTTACCTTACCCCTTAGTTTCCTTAATAGCCTCTGGTGAGGACCCTGTCAAATGCTGTTTGAAAGTCCGAATAAATTATAGCATCCGCTACTCATTTATCCACTATTTTTGATACATTCAAAGAATTCTATTAGATTGGGGAAGCACAATTTTCCTTGACATGCAGCATATTGATTTGTCTATCATACTATGTTTTTAAGGTGTTCATAATTCTGTCTTCAGTTATCATTTGAACAAATTTACCTGGCCTTGAAATAAGGCTTTCTGCTCTGCGATTCCCAGAATCACACAAGCATCACTTTTATACCTCTTACCCTTTCCAAATTCTAAATAATGAAGATTCTTCACATTTCTATAGCACTTTTTTATTCAAGGATTTCAAACAGTAAGTTTTTAACCTGTCACGGAGGTATTATTAACCCTATATTACAGACTTGGAAGCTGAAGTATGGAGAAGTTGTGATTTACTCCAGGTCACTTAGGAAGTCTGAGGAGGAGCTAGAAAAGAACCTAAATCTCCTGTCTCCCAGTTTTAACAAATGATAACAGGTTTATTTCTACATGCACATGTCTTTCTCTAGACTTCTATCTAATGATGCTATAGAAACTGCGCAGGAGTCTTGTCTCAGAGATCAGAAGTCAACAGCACATAAATACACTTAAAATGAATAGCACTTAAATCTGAATGTGAGAGTTGTGGGTTTTTCTGAAAACCATGAAAACTCAACTCAATGGTTCCTAAAAATTAAGATTCTTACATCTCTTTAAAAATCTGTGATTACTGTAAAATTACAGTTAAACTAGAGGAAACAACTTGAATGGGTCAAAAGTGCAAATACTTGTCCACAGTTATTTTCACTCCCATAATGTCATAGATTAGTCGTGACAACTCTCACCTCCAACATGTAGCTTAGTTTAAGCCATATGTTGCACAGGGCCATCATGGGGAATCTTTATTACGCTCTTTTTTTCTTAAAATATCCCACTAGTTCAACTCCATGCACAAGCAGAGACAGGCAGTTAGTATGTCATTGACTCCTGTTCAGAACAGGTGTAGACAAGTTGGTAATTAAAATATCAGAAGCTACTGGTTCCCTTGTCTACACCAGCACTCCCATTGTTACCACCTGTGAAGCTGTGGCAGTAGTGGGGAAAATTTAGGACCAAAAATGCTAGTGTGAATAAAGTCATACTGGGAAGAAACATGACAATTAGTCCCCTCAGCCAGGGTGACTGCTCTGCATTTAACCCTTTTTCTGCAATGTCAAAGCAGTAAGTCGGAAAGTACCTGTGATTATTCAATCCAAAATAATACTGTGGACCCTGCTGATGATGAAGCTCTACTTTAAAAATAATTTTGCATTTATTTCATTATTTCCTCTGGAGCTTTGGTCCTGTTACCACAATGCAAGATATAGGGAAGAAGGGATTTCTGAGTGGGCTAATGCTATGCAGCCAAAGCAACTGAACACCTCCTGGGCTCAGTTGGTTGGCTGCAGATCACCTCCAGCTGTCAATTAGGGTCAGTGAAATGCTAATAGAGACCTATGTCACTTCATTAACATGCTTTTAACCCTTTCTAAATGCTGGGAAAATTACATTTCTTCAGAAACTGAGCAGAAAGAAACGTAACAATAGCCCAAAGAGCCCTGAAGGCATGTGTGAATAGGGAATCTTTGATCTTCTAAACAATAGATAGTCCTAGAAAGAAGAATGAATTAAAGAAGATTGGAAGCATTTTTTTAACTTTTGTTGTTTTGACAAATAAATATAACTGATTTCTAACTCAATCATATTTTGTATTTAAATAAATGAGCTGCTTAGTGATCTTAATGTAATTATATCTTACAGCACAGTGGGTATTGAAAACGGCAGTTCTGCTTATAATGAAAATTTGCTTATAGTAAAGGCAACCAATGGGGGAAGCAGGGAGAGACAGCTTTGCCTATGCTAGAGAAATTTACAACTATGCCTATGCTAGAGAAATTTACCATTTTAAACTCCTTGGTTTTCCCTTGTCAAGCATGTCACACCCAAGTGCTCCACTACATACATTCCAGATACTCTTTGGGTTAGACTAGCTTTCAGCAAGACTGGTTTAATCTAAACTGCTTAAGCTTGAACCAGTTTTTTGCAGTGAGATCATTAAATAGTTCAGACAGAAATGGTTCAACTAGCCCTCCCAATGCATTCCCATAGTGCGTTCTCCCAGAATCCACTGCCTTTCTGAGAAGTGCAAGAAAGCACTGAATTGAAATGATTTTAAACTGCTACTGTGGAATGAAGCAAAACTGCAATGGTTCAGATGAATCAGCATGACTAGGGGATGAATTTGGATTGAAACCAGAGCAATCTCATTAATTCACATAAGAACAGTTCAATTCTCTAATGTAGACACGGTCCATAACTGAGTCCCAATAGACTTATTCAGCACTGTGAGAATGTGAAGTGTTCTGTTCCTCACAACATCCTTTCAAGGTAGGCTAGTAATTATTATTAATTTGCCTCTCTCAAAGCATTGTTGCCAGACAAATCTATTCAAAGTTTACCATATGTGCATATAAGAAGATGCTTCGAAATAGGTTGTGGGGGGAAAAAAGCAAGCTGACAGAATTAAGGATGATCAAGGAGATTCATTTGCAATGCATGCAGCATTCAACTAGATGTCTACCCCTAGACAAGTGAGGCTTTGCCTGTGTTACAGTATTCAGTGGATTGTGGTTGTATTGTATCAGCTAAAAAGCAGCTGGTTGAGTGGGTCCACACAGAATTGGTGGAGGTTTGCCACTAAGCCTTCTTCACACAGATGCAGATGGGTTGGGTATCATCTCTGACAGCTGTTACCTGGCAATTCCTAAGTCACTGAACCTCATTAGTCCACAAGCAGGATCCCCTTTCCTCCAGTGCCTTGCCCATGTCCCCTTTAGGTTCACATAGTATCTCCCTCACTTCAGAAATGCTTTCCCATACATAGCAAGTCTCAGTCATGCTGTCTGAAATGGTATTGAAAATTGTCTTGTCTGCACTTCTTCAAGTGATGGTCCCTTTTGTTTTCCACTGAGAGTTTACGCATGTATACCATGCATCTGATGCCAGAGATTTTGAAAGTAATAGAGTCCATTGGTCCACACATGCGCCCTTGGTTCACCTCATGGTTTTGTCTTAAGCAATAAAGGGCAGGGTGGACGGACGCATCTCCAGTTCCTTCTGACCACCGCATGATCCAGGTTGGAACAATTAGGGTCTTCTTCAGCGTGACGCACTTTAAAATTCCAGTTTTATATAGTAAGCCTTTTTCTATTGTTTTTATATAATTTGTAGCAGTTAGATTTAGGAATAAGTTTGGGGGTCTCTTTCTCAGGAGGATGGTTCCCTGTGAACCCTCCCCCCCCGGACCCATGTGTGGGTGCAGAACTATGCTGAAAACTGCAGGCTTTAAAATCTGCACCTCCAGAGTTCCTTCTCTGTCAGTGACAAACATCGATGCTGCCTCTACAGTGTGGGAGAAGCCTGCATTTCATCCAGGTGCAGTATTTGTCTGTCTTTTCCCAGCCGTACCCGAAAAGGGCAAGCTCTACACCTCCCAAAACACCTCATGGAATTGCCATGAGGTGTCATTCAGACTCTGGCATGGCAACCCCCATGTACCTCAGCCTGAGGCAGCCAGGAGTGTGCCTCCAGCTGCAGAGGTACCACTACACCAGGGCCTAGCTGAGGGGTAAGGAAGCAAAAGCATGGCAGTAAGTCATCTTCTAAATCTCAGAAGGGAGATGCTCCTTCCATGAGTTCCAGTCATAGGGACAGAAGGTGCTCTAAAGCTCACAAGCATGAGAAGAAGCTGCATGAGGCAGCAGATCTGCACGTACTGAGTGCAGGCTTGTGCATGTGCTCAGCATTGGTGCCCCATAGCCTTCCCCAGGGTGGATGGCTCTTTAGCTCTGTGTGTATTGGTCCTGGGGACTAGAAAAGTGCTGCTGACTCCCTCAGAGGCAGCATCAATGTCAAAAAAATCAACTTTGGATCCCACACAGTTCCTATATTTCATAGGGACCTCAAGCAATTCAGTTACAATGCAAACTTATCTACTAAGGGACAGATTCCAGACTGCAAGAAATCATAGCCACAGTTGTCAACAGTCCCTCTGTCCCAGCCTTCACATGTCTATCCCTCCTGAGTCACATGGCCTTGTGCACATACATCTCTACCTTCTCTGCCCCCAGATGTGGCTCCAGAGAGTTTACTCACCCACACACTATATGTCATTGATCTTATGCTGACAGTTCCCCCTGAGATACTCTCCTCCCTTCGGTGGTGGATGGACCCACAAGAGGTCTGTGTGGGGAGTCCATTCTCCCCAGACAGGATGATTATCATAGGGTGAGGAGCACACATGTGATGAGACAGGGAACGTGGACCCCTCAGAAATCCAGGATGCACTTCACCATTCTGGAACTCCAGGCTGTATGGAAGGCATGGTAAGCATTTCTCCCATCCATCCACTCCCATTGTGTTCTTATATCAGACAACACCACCACTATTTCACTGACAAATGGGAGCACAAAGTCATCCACTCTACATGCAGAGGCGGTCAATCTATATGGCATTGGTGTATTGCTCACAAAATTCTGTTTGCAGCCTGTCTTCTGGAGACTCAGAATGTGATTGCAGATTCCCTCAACAGAAGATTCATCACTGATCATGAGTGGAAACTTCATGGCACCATAGTGAGCAACATCTTCAACCAATGGGGGACTCCAACTAGGGACCTCTTTGCCTCCCCCACCAACAACAAATGCAACACATACTGCTTCAGAGGGGGCACTCCATTCTCTGGATAGGGCTCTCATATTCTGCTGGTCAGACTAGATAAACCTTCTGTGCATGTCAGTGCATTTCCCCACTTCTCAGCCCTACCTTCCCTGAGCTACTATCACAATGTAACAGCAGAATCAGACATTCTGATCTGCAGATTGTGGTATAGCAAGTGAAGAGGGCAGTAGAAAAATTCTGGAAGGGCGGTATGTAAGTTCTAGAATGATCTGGGCTTTATACCCTGTAGACTACCCAGAGTCATTAGACAGAAATTAGGAGCATCTGAGGCCAAATAAGTCCCAGCCAGGTGTCTGATAAAAACCCTCTGCTCCTGAGAGACAGTGCATGAGCTGGAGGAGTAGGTGTGCTGTACTACTGAGCAGAGGGGTGTGTGTGGAGTTGTGAAGAGGAGCCGAACGGAGTATAGTGGTGTGTGGAAGAGAGGCGTAGTCCTGAGGAAGGTACTGGGCTCAAGAAGCCAGAAGGACAGAGGGAGGAAAATAGCCCACAGGAAAAAGACTGAAGCTGCGAGTACGGTGCCAGCAGCACATAGCTGCTACTCATATGGCCCCTCGGCTGGGACCTGTAGGAGCGGGTCCCTACCCTCCCCCCCCCCATCCCTGGGGAGACAAGGATAACTGGTGATGCCCTGGCCCACTACAAGAGGCAAAGCGCGAGACCCACTAGGGTGAAGCCGGCCGTTTGCCAAAAGGTGCATCATTTTAGAATGTGGTATTTGGATGGGCATCTTCTCTAGAATGAGCATGTTCATCAGAAGTGTAAAATATCCTCTCAAGCAGCAGGAAAGAGACCCCCAGGTGCTCCTACCATGCCAAGTGGAAACACTTTGCCTCTTGGGCCCAATAGAAAGGACTTCACTTGGAGGTGGCAATTCCCTTTCTTTTAGCTTACCTCCTGTCCTTGAAAGCATCCGGTTTCACTTTCACAGTCCACCTGGCAGCACTTAGGGCCTTCCATCCTCCTCCCCTCCCACAGTGGAAGGACACACTGTATTTACACACCTATTGACTCCCAAGGTTTTGGAAAGGCCTCATCAGAACCTTCCCACCCATTCAACCTATCGCTTCCCAGTGGGATCTCAACCTAGTTCTATTGACGCTAGTGACATAAGGGAGAAAAGACAGACAAATCCCTTCGAAATTTCATTCTGAGATTAGACATAATGACAGACACAAAATTTTCTGCCATCATTGTCAGCACAATGGTGGTATGTTTGATTCATTCTTGGGAAAGAAAGAAATTGGGTGGTGTGAAAAATCGTTCCTTCTAGCCATCTGAAATAAGAATTGCATGTGTTTCTTTTAACTATAAAATTTTTTTGTATAGTATTTTTATAAGTTGTCATGGTTTGTTTAAATATTCCTCTCTGTAAATTGGCAATATAGCTGCTACCAAATAATGTAGCTAGTAGAGGAACTACTGAATAAATCATGAAATCAGTAGGTAAACTAAATAATAGCAGCCATGGTGAGAATTGTAATTGAGTGATAACAGAAGTTTATCCCCTTGCCTTATTCTGAAAATTCTTCTGCTGAAGAGACCGTGCCTATCACCTTTAATGTAATAAATGAGAGCTGCAGTGCATTAAAATGGTAATGAGTCCAGTAAAGATGACCCCATTTTATTATAAACATGTCTGATTATTTTTATCCCTTTGTTCTTTGTCTTTCATTTAATTTTGAATGTTTTTTTCATTATAACGATGACTAATACAAAAGGCAAGTAGCTAGGGAACTGAGTGGCTGAAGGTAAGAGGCTGTGGAACCCGTAACTTCTGTGAACTATCTACACGTAGAAATTGCATCAATTTTAACTAAGTACATTTCTAAATTAATTTAAGTTGGTTAGATTTTCTTAAATCAGTTTGAGTGGTTGATATCAATTTAACTTAAACTGAATTATACTAAGCAATGTTAGTCACTCTCAAACCTATTTATGGCCTTGATTTTTGCAAAGAATTAAGCACATATTTAACTTCAGGCCCATGAGTAGTTCCACTGATTTCAGTGGGGCCATTCATAGGGGGTATGGTTAAAGCGCATGCATATGGCTTTGCAGGATCCATGCGTCTGAGTATCCACCCCCATGGGCTGTGCCAAATTGATTTAATTAAATGCAATTTCTGTGTGTAGATTGGGGCCATGTTACTGATTCAAATCCATGCCATATCAGTAGTAAATGAAGGATGATCCGTCTGGATGGCTCTTCAAATCTCACTGAAAAAATTAAAAAATGAAACATCAGATTTTAATTTTAAAAAGTCCAATTTCTCGTTTTCTTTTAATAATAAGTGATTTTTCCCATTCACCTTGTGGAGGGCCTTTGAAGGAGGGTGCAGGAACTGGAGTGGGGGTGGGAACACAGTTTGGATAACAAAATCTAGAGTAAAATCAACCCCAAAAAGCAATGCTATATTTTAACTTACTATTCCTGGTATTAAATGGAACATTTCCAACATAAAACCAGAGATTTTTGTAGACCTGTCTTCTTTCTGTGGGTCAGAATAGACCAGGATCAGACAAAAAACTGGACACAAGATCTCCCAGCTATTCAGTCCCCTTCCTCTTGCTCCATTTCCAATGTGTTACAGTATCTTTTTAATCTATTCTGGCAGTAAGTGACTAGTCATAAGTGTCCTCATATATATGCATTCATTTGATATGATCCCTGTAACTTGCCTAGGAAAACGACTGAAGTGGAGATAGTTTTATTAATTCAGTTTAACACACACAAGCCCTTTTTCTCTGTTATGCTACTAGACTTAGTTCCACAAATAGAAGAATGTTTGGTTCCTTAGACTGGCATTTCTTGAGTACTCTTGGGTACTGTCTTTGCATATGGAGATCCTGGAACAGTGTTCAAGAGAAATATTGGATTAGGCCTCTCATTCCTTGCCAAATTGTGAATCTTGTTTGCTCTTGATTTTCCACCTTCTGTGCATGGTAGTTAATGCTTGTAATGTAAAAATTCCTCTGGAGGTAAGCAACTTCTTCTGCCACTTTTTTCTTGTCATCCTTTTGGTTTTCACGTGTGTGTGCTCCAAGTTAATTACTGTTACTATCCAACAAAGTTGATTATTACAGTGGTTACTGTATTTGTCTGATATGCAAGGAGTAATGTAGATTTTTCCATGTTGTTTTGGCAGGCATCACCAGGTGGTGCTGTTACACATGGTTTTCCAAGTTTCTTCTTGGGGGAGCATGTTTTCAGTCTCAGAAGAAATGCTAGGATTAAATTTTGGTTATATGAGGTCCTGGGGAAAGGAAGTTGTGTGAGCAGTAGGAAAGTTTGCTCTTGGCCTTGGTCTCCGATTAGAATCAATCTTTAAAGCCAAATTGCCCCCTGAGAGCTGGGCATTGGAGTTGGGCTCAGACTGTGGAAAGATAAGATTGCTTGAATGCTGTTTAATCATCTCTGTACCAGGACTGATGTACATATGTAAACAAAACAAGTTACACTTGGAATATACCCATCACTGATTTCTCCTCCAGGGGAAGGTGATGTGCAAGGACCCAGAATTATGTTGCTGTTTGACAGAGGGGTAACACTAGTGCGTGAATGCGGCACTGATCTTGAAAGACGGGTCAACAGTCTTTAGTGATTTCTACAAACCTGGAAATTAATGAAACAACTCACATGCTTAAAGATAGGTGTGTTTAAGTATTTTTGTGGCTCAAGGCGTGGCTAGAATTTAAAAAAAATGCCTGTGTTTAAAACTGTTTTGTTTCTGTAGACCTGTTTCATTTAGGGTATAACATTTATTTTTTATATCTCTAAATAGACGGTCACTTTTCAGGTTTGTGTCAGCTACTGTAAACTTACTTTTAGGACTACATGGGGCTCATGCTAACTGTAATAATGCATGGTTGTCAGAATCAATTAAATGCTCTTAGTTAGCTTTTCTAGTAGTCCTTTAAGATGACCGTATTGTCTTGACATTACTAGCTCCAGTGCCAGATTTCTAAGAGCAATTTTTTTACTTTTTAAATGAAAATGGATTCTACTAATACATATGTTTATTTTAAAAGGTGTCTTCTATTCCCCAGTGTTATGCCTCTTAGATTTTACATCTGCTATGCAGCATATTAGTGTATCTGCTGTCACACCTTTGATTGTATTAGCATGAAAGCATGTGAAACTGATCATTTAAAAAAGGCCTCCTTTGTTAATGTGATTTTGCTGAATGTAATTTTTGCTGTTAATGGGAATTTGTTTAAAATAACTGCTTTGTTTATTGAGCATTACTTCACAATAAAGATGGGCCTGAGCAACAAAGCTCAAATACAGATTCAAATTTTCCCAACAGTTATTGCTGTTCAGATGGTGGGGTGTTGTATTACTCCATTATAAAAATGGGTCCGAGTCTGGAACTTTGGATCTGCAGTTTGCAAAATCTGGGAGTGTTCAGGTCTGGTGTCTTGATTTGAATCTATATCTATTTCATACTTTTATATATATGTATGTAAAATGGGGGGAGGGTGTGTGTGCGCGTGTATAATATAAAATGTGTGTATACTATTAATATTATTACCATTTGTTCTTGGTAGTGCCCACAGTGTGCGAGGTTCTTTCCCTGCAAACAAGAAAGAATTTATGTATACTGTATATGTGATAACCACAGCATATTTACTCTTTTTGGTGCTTGTCCACAAGGTGTAAAATTACTAGATTATTTGATTTTGGGAACACCTTATTTTAAATTCCTTTGTTAATTGTATTATTCTATGACAATAGTCAAAACTTCTGTGAATTGCTGTATTTAGTTATACCCATTTCCTATGTCTATAGTACCCTGTGCTATATATATATTGTAACGGACATGCCACTGGTTCGAAATTTCAGGTGACTTTTTTTCCACAAGCAGTCTTCCAGAATTTTCTTCACGCTTTTAACAATTAGCTGTATTTGTAGCTACCTAATAAACTATTAATAATACAATGAGAAGAGTTAATTGGCATCCTAAAACAGCCACAAAGTTGCTTAGCCATTGACAATATATTTTACAGGGGCATAGTGGGTTAGTCTATTCATCTTTTCCCCTCTATGGATGTAGGTTGAAATTCTGCAAGTGAACTGCCAGCAGACTAGCCCTCTATGCCATTGGCTGGAGCAAGCTGGCCAGAGGAAGTGGGTAAAGACTTCTGATGCCAATGGTCCAGCGGTATCTAATCAGGGGATAAATTGAGGACTTCATTCTTCAGAATTGTCTCTGGCATTTGTTATGATCATGAGCTTTTCGGGTTTCTTATACTTGTTTTTAAAGAGTGTTACAAAACAGGGATGTGCAGATGTAGCTGGGGGAGGTAAACAAAACTGAGCTGAATATCGACTCCCTAACCAAATGAAATCTTTAAACAGCTATTCTCCTTCCCCTTTTCTGTAATGGGTTTTTCTGGGAAGAACATTTTCCTTAGCAGTAACATTGAAGTCTCAGTTGGCAAACCTATTTTTTTTCTCATTTTGTTTGTTGCATTTAACATTTTAATGCAATATATTCTTTTAGTTGAATTACTTTATAAAAATTTGATTGACAGTGGGGTTGCATACCCTGATGGAGAGCTACGTTGAAAATCTGACCCAACTGGTGGTGGTAAACAATTACCAGTAGTGTAAACCACACTGCTTTGCATCCACTCGACCACACTTTTTTTTTTTAGATCTAATCTTCTTGTGATGCATTGCTTTGCAAAGAGTTAAATGATGCATGACATTTTCCAATCATCTTTGCCATAATAATACAAATCTCTTCAGTGGGTATCCATCAGTTCCTTCCCCCTCCCTTTCCCTCTCCCCGCTTAATACCGTGTAAAAATTATGCTTTTTTTAAAAAAGGGAACTTAGCAGCAACTGCTGACTGTGGCAGGGAAGAAAATAAATGATTCAGCAAGCAGAGCCTTGTTTTTATCACCTGCACAGTGTTACGTAAAATCATTCTTTCCTTACTCTGCCAGGGTGTGGCTACTTCCAGCCTTCTCCATGGAAAGCCTCCTTTCCAGACGGCACCGGTGCGGCAAAAGGAGGCCATTGCCATGACTGGGATTTCTTTTTGCTGATTGTTTCTTGGTTGAGGCAGGCACATTAGAATTTTGTGATTCTGTATTTCCAGCTGTGTGGAGAAGGATCCAGGACAGCAGCCCCCAGAACATTGCTTGAGTTTTAATATGGGAATTTGCAGGTAGAAGTCTGTGTGTGTGTTTTGGTTTTTTAAATTGCGGGGGCATATAGTTTGTTGTTGGATCCTAGTTTTTACAAAGACTTGGGAACACAGGACTTGCTCTACCAGAGCAGATCCTGGACCTACCTAGTCCAGGATCTGATCTCCAGAAGTGCCTTTGACCTGACAAATAATGCGCTGGGCAAACTGCAATTCTACGCCATCACAGAGACACATTTCATCCTGATTCCAGGTTGTGGAGGGGCTGCTGGAGATGGGGATTGCCGTATATGAAATGTACAACTGGCACCAGTCCCAGCTGTGACCATATTAAACATGGAGAGGTGGTGGACATTCTACTCTCTGTACCATATTGGCAAGTAGTCTTCTGTTTTGCGTAGCCATGCCCGACCTCCCAGGTGGCAAAACCAGGACTGGAGATATGTGCTGCTTCCATTAAATGTTGTACTTGGATCCATGAAGTGAGAGTCTGGAATTTAATTATGCTTGTTTGTTTTTATGTTTATGATGAAAACATCTTCTCCATTCTAGGTGCTGCTCAGTTCTGTTTTGCATCAAATTAGCTATGGCCTATTAATTGGAATACAGTATGCAACTTCATTGAATTAATCGGAAGTAGTGGTTGACAGTTAATTCAGGAATCAGTGATACACAAATTTCTCTGCTCTGTAACTAATTGGCGGTTCTCACGATCTTCTCTATTGATACATTCCTAGATGTTCACGTTAAAATGAAGTCTTAAAAATATTGTTATAAAACCCAAAATCTTGCTAAACTGACCTGCTTATGTTTGTAATGAGATCCAAAACTTCAGCCCAGGTATGCTGAAGGATTTAAGGTTCCTGAAGCTTTTTCAATGAGATGGAGCCCATTTACAGCTTCAGCACAAATTCGGGTGAAAATCCTTGGTTTCAGCAGAATTTCATTTTGTATATTTGGGGTTGGTTCAAAGTCAAGACTCAAAGTGATACTCGGAGTAGAAAATACCACACAGAGCGATACTGATAGGAAAGGTGAATTGAAACTGCTTTAGCCAGTTTTTATTTCTGATACTTGCTGTTTCAGAACGTTTGTACAGGCTTATTTTAGATGAGTTTGGCACAGACTCTGAGCACAGCTCAGCATCTTCATGCTCTTGGTTATAAGATTGATGGGTCTTACCCTGATATTCTGCTATATAGTGAATGAACGACTGGGGCGGCGGAGGGGGAAGTTCTTTTATGAATGTATAGAACTCACCACTTCTAAAACAGCCACCGTATCTGCATTTCTGTTAGGCGTGTTCTCGGAACTCAATTTCTTTTAGTCATTGTATAAGCTAATGTAGTCTGAAGACCTGGTTGTTTGTATGTAAGGTGAAATGATGCAATACAAAAGAAAATCTTTCCTGTTACCAAGGCAACTTGTGCGTCTAAAAATTTCTACAGTGAGGCAGCAGACTTCCGTCAATCCCTGCAATAGATCACTCTATTAAAAGCTTATCCAGTCTCTCTCCCTCCCCCACACCCACACACCCTGCAAAGAACTGATTTGTGAAAGAACAAAAATTTTCAGCTAAAACTACTTTTTCTCAGTGGGTTTTTTCTTTTAATCCTAAATTATTATTCTCTTATTAAACTGCAGTTAGTGCTTGAAGAGCTTCCCTCGGTCATCAGCTTGAATCCAGGCAAGGATGGTGTTGGTAAAAAGTAGTTACAATGAAGGTAGTAGGTGGCCTGCATAAAGTGGGAGTCTTGGTTCGGTTCCCAGCTGATAAGTATCCACATCAGATATCACCACCACTAACTGGCTGTCTCAGGAGAGAGGTCAAGGACTTTAAAGGATACAGATTGAGCTTTCCTCTCATCCCTAGAGATGGTTCCTTCAGGTCAGAATGAGGTAGTGGGAGGCAGTGTGGAGGAAACTTGCACCACCACCACTGACTGGTACACCTGTTCTGGGCATGAAGAGAGGTCTGTTATCCAGACCTGTCAATTTTAACAACTTTCATTGACATTCTAATTCACTTGGGGAAAAAAATGGAATGGAAATAAATAAAACAGGGAATAGGGGAAAAAAGATGAGCAACTACACAAAAATAGACAATTGCCTTCTAAGTATGAGTCGGAGCAATAAAATAGGGAATTTTAGTTTGAGTGGGGAAACTGCGTGCATAATATGTGTGGAAAGGGATTTAATTCTGAATATGGCCCATAGGCCCACCAGTGTTTCTTGGATACATACAGGACAGTAGCAATTACAGTACCTTACTGAAACGTAGCCTTACATCATAGCTCATTGGTAATTGTGACAGTTTAGTTTACTGTACACTGTAGGATTCATTAAGCAGTCAGTTAATCTGACTGAGCGCTTTCTACTGCAGCAATTCATGCTCATTTATTTTGAAAACTATATACACACAGACTTGGCTTATCTAAAAGGAAGTTTGGGAAATCTCTAGACTGTGCCAAACCATCCAGCTAGATTTTTTTAAGAGGGGGGAGTGGTAGCCCTGTGTGTCTCCATCTGTTTTCACTTGTTTTAGACTTGGTTTGTAAACTCTGGGGGGCAGGGATCATCTTTTTGTTCTGTCTGTACAGCACCAAGAGCAGGGCTCCTAGGCCCTGGGGTGGTACTACTAATACTAATAAAGATGATTGATAGGGAACCTGAATCAACAGAGGTTAATCTGAAAGTTCTGGGCCAAGTAACCATAAAATCTGTTTTAAAAAAAAAAAAGCAAGCTGATATATTGAGTTTGGATGTAAATGTACTTTCCAGAATTAATGGAAAACTAAATGTTCATGGGTTCCATATCAGAAAGATTCGGTGTTTTGTATAATTTGCAGATCGCCTGAGAATCTTTCTGATTAGGGCAGTCCTCTTGTAAGTGATTTAAGATTTTTAGGATTAAAAATGGGCATATTGGAGTCCCTTCCCCCAGAACGGTATCCTCAGTTTGCGACATTACCATGTCAACATCTGGAAGGAGGGTCCCAACAGTAGGATTGTTTCCCTCTGCTCCACTTTGATATTCTCTTTCCCTGAGACTTTTTCATCCTCCTCAACAGCCCAGAAGCTGTCATACCAGGCTTGGGACAGCTCTACTGTGTCCCGGACAGTCTCATCTATGTACCTCTCTGTCTCATTTAACTCCTCCAGTTCAGCCACCCTGACCGTCAAAGCCCATAAGTCTCTGAGAGCCAGGAGCACCTTGCACCAAAGGCACACATACTCATAATCATTTGCTACATTCGGTGCAATACATTGGGTAGCCCAGATTCTATTGCTGGACTTCTGCCTGCATTCTCCTTTTACTCCTGCAGATCTTTCCTTTATTGCTGTTTTATTTTTTTATTTTTTGGGGGGCGGTGGGGGAGGGAGGGGAGCGGTATTGTCTTTAATTTACAGAAAGTTGATGAAGTGTATCTACCTTCCCACTCCCCTTCTAAATTCCTTCACAAAACTCCCTTGTTCAATAGCTCCTCTGGTCACTTACGAGTGAGCTTTTTAAACCCTGGTTCTCCCTGAGTATCCCTGCCCCCTGGTTAAGTGTTGATGCATGTTAAATGGATTGGGAATCAAAATCTCATTAAGAAGCTCTCAGTCTTGCCTAAGAGGCCACTAGGATCAACACACGGTCCCCCAATCAAAACAGACCACACGGTATATTTAATTCAGGCAGCAAACACGAACACACACACGCTATAGATGACAAATTCGCCCCAAGGGTCACGTAGTTATTGCTCCTTCACCTGGAGAACTCTTTCACAAAACTCCCCAGTTAGCTGCTCCTGTTTGCTAATTGATTCCCTGCATGTACATAACTGCTCTGCTGTTCATGTGAAATGCATAGAAGCAGAAAATATGTCCCTTTCTCCATAAGAAGCTTATGTTACTAGATTGTACAGTAAAATGCTACATGAGGAGTTCCAAAACTTTTGTCACCTTGTTTAAAACTATTTACTGCAGTCCCCTAACAAGAGTTCAGTTTCAGTGTTCTCCAGCAAAGTGTTCTCTAACAAAAAAAATGGCCATAAAACTTGGGTCAGACTGTACTAATACTAGAAATGGTTGGCAATTTTCTGTTGTAGTGATTTACTGATTAAAAATGCAGTTTCTGCAAGATTAAAATTTTTCCACGGGAAAACTTTGATTTTTTTTCTTTTCCCTCCCAGAATGTCAATTTTCTATCAGAAAAACTGAAGTAAAATATTCTAGTTCAGGTTGACTTGACCTGAATCAGAATATTTGGGCTTGTTGAAATGACCCAAAATGCTTCGTTTAATTATTCCAACATTAAACTAAATTTCCATATTGTGCGTGCATTCCCTTATGAGAATTTGAGCTCTGCCCCAGTTTTCCCTGTGGCCCAGGCTCCTGTGAGGACTACATCTCCTCTAGCAAACCCAGTCATGTGACTCTCACAATGCACAAAACGTTTCATTTAGATTTTTTTTTTAAATTGACATTCATTAACTGATATTTTTCGGCATTTCCATCCCATGGATAATTTCAACTTCTCATCCTGACTTGAGACAAAAACAATGTCCAGGATTTTAAACAGAATGGAAATTCCCTTTTCCAACCAGCTCTAAATAATACACTTGCAGAGGAAAATCTTAAGTGGCAATAGCAAAGTCTCAAGAAAATGTTTCTGAAATGCATACAGGAAGCTAGGTCTTTCAATGTGTTAGCTTACAGACTGGTAAGTTTGTATACTGGCTTCTAGGGGACTTGGAATAAAACATATTTATGGACCCAGGCACTGTGGACCACACTAGTAGAAAACTAGATTGTGGTTTAATAATAATATTTTTATTAATTAAATTGGGTTTTAAATATTTTTTGGGAACTGTCTGCTTACTGCAGAACTCTTCAGTGCTTCATTGAAAAACGTGAACAATCTGAAAAACAAGAATTTTGATTGATAGATGCTTCTGCTGTGCCTCCTGGTAGTTGTACTTTGGATGCCTCATGCTTCCATTCTCCTCTGTTCCAGGCTGCCAGACTACATCTTTCATGGTGCACTGCATCAGTTCAGCAAGAAGGCTGACAGTTCTGCATCCTCCTGTTATAGATAGGTAAACAGAGGCCTACAGAATACAAGGGATGTGACCAAGGTCACACAAGAAGCTAGGGGAAGAACAGGAATAAGAACTGAAGTGTCCTATCTCCCAGACCCCTTTCCTTCGTACTAGACAAGACTACCTTTCATAATAGCTATCCCTCCATATGACATTTAAATGCAGGAAGCCTGTTCTTTGGATAACAAAATTTACATATAGTAAAACCCCAGGAATGTTTGCAGTGCTACTTAAATAATGCCTGATGCATTTATAGGTATCGACACTCTGATTCTATTCAGTCTAGATGTGCATAGGTTCTAAAACAAGCTACCCCTCTCAAGGACAAAATTGCTTTGTCCTCCCAGAGGACATCAGAACATTGCTGTACTCTTTTCTGCAAAGAGTTGTTTAGAAACACATTTAGGCACTCGGAACATGTCTTTTATCCACCTCATCAGAATACCCTGCTTTTAATCAGGGGTTAGTCCTGAAATTTACAAAGAAAGAGAAATTAAGACAGGAGAAGATCTATCCAGGGACCTGCCCTCAGCAATCAAAAAATATGTCATGTGGGATACACCCAAATGGTCCTAACAGGACTCCTATCAAGGCTCCTCTGCAATATGTTTTGTTGTTGCTGTTTTCATTTAACAGAATTTCTAAAGGTAGTTTGCAGGTGGGATTATATCTTTTGTAGGCACATATCTGCTATCTGAAGAACTCAAAGTGCTTTTCAGACGCTGAATTAAGTTTCACCACCCCTATGATAGTTCTGTATTATCTCCATTGTACAGATGGGGAAATGGAGACAAAGCTGCAATAAGTGGCTTATTGCTCAAGGTCAGACATTAGTTCTCCAGCAAAGCTGAGAATAGACCAATATCCTGACTCCCAACTTTGTGTCTTGGGCGGAAGGCACACTAATGCTTCTTTAGACTCCTCTCTTTCTGTTTGAGCAGAACAGCAACGTGAAATTGACAAGATCTTTAAAGCAGGTAGCCCTTCAGAAATCTTGTCAAATGAACTTTTCTGGTCCCTGCACACACAGAACTGTGTAGCAGGGATCAGAGAGTGAAGAGTGCAGGCACAATGCTAGGATTTGGGTATGTCTAGTAGAAAATTATGACAAGTGGTGAGTGGGATTGAGGAACACTGTTTTTTAATTACACTTCAATCCAGTTGAGAGGGTAAAACATATCTGATAATCGAGTTATCACCACATTACCTCATGGGGGTTGATGCTTCCCTCTGTGTGCCATCAGACTCCAGTTAATATTCATGAGAATTCTCAGTTTAGAAGGCAAAGCAGTATAAACTGCATGCCATATTGTGTCTATTCAATGTAATGTGTGTTTTCCTTTCTAGGTTTAATATTAGTGCTGATGAGTAATACTTACAGAAGCTTCTGCCACTGGAGCCTGTGATATGAATTCCTAAAATTCAGGCAATTGCTGCAGGTAATCAGACTGGCACATGATATAGTGAGACAGCTTTTAAGTTATTTCTGATTTACCTGCCATCCTGATCACCCTTTATTGGCTGCAATCAGCCTCTACGTTTCTGACTCAACACAAACCTAAGTGAGTGCTTCAATTCACGTATGCCTCATGTCAGAGGCCTCCTTTACTGTGATGTTAGCAGAAATAAGCAAGGTCACAGCAGAGTTAAGAATAATTTTTTCTCCTTCTACTGAATGTGGGGTGTTTGATTTTGAGAGCATTAGATGACAAATCTGGAGTGGCAATGACACGCAGCTCTGAAATTACCTTGGCAGTGACATCTTTTTCTTTGGACAGTGATTGGACCATGTCATTACAGAATTTATTTTAAATTCTGGAACATTTTGGAAATTGTTACAATCGAGAGAGGAAAAGCAGGCTAAATCTGTTTGTGTTTGGTATAGGTCTGGCTCCCCTTTTGTTTTAACCGTATTACTCATCAAATGTGAGTCTTATTCATACAAAGTTTGCTTCCTAGATGTGGATACACAGTGCAGGTTCATCGTTCTCTTATCCCAAAATGTTGGAATCTAGGAAATCACTCTGCAGAATCAGACGCCTTGGTGGTGGTGGTGGTGGTGGTGGTATGCTTGTTATAATAAATGCAAGCAAAAATGGTATTGTGTTAACACACATATGGAAAAGACACTGCAGTCCACCCTCACCCAGAATAGTAGTAGTCACAAAGCTGGGCCTGAAACTCAAGCTCTTCCTGCTTTTTTGCTAGTGGAAGTACTGAGACTGGAATGGGAGAAGGCCAAATGAATATTCATAAGTCTCTTAATATTGATTAGATAAAGAATTGGATGTGGGATTTAGTACCACAAACACACAAACTATTACATTCAGAATCCTCTGTGTTGATAGTCATATGCTCCTAGAACCTCAAAGCACTTCACAAATGCAGTGAAAGTGTGCTGATGTGAAATGCAGCTATCTTAGGACACTGGGATCATAAAGAGGAGCGGTTGGAGTCCTATGACTGTTTCCAGTTGTGAGAAAAACAATGTCTGTGTGGTTTGTTATACACACACTGTATGGCTGAGAAGTTGTCAGCACGTAAATTAATTTCCCATTTGTTTCTCAAGGAGATATTAAGCCCTTGTTCCTGGATGAGTGAAAATTCCCCTTATTACCACAAAATGTGTGAATAGCTTTAAAAAAATGAGCACATAATGGGAAAAAAAAATTCTGTCCTTACCATTATTTTTGCTGGGCAGAAGCCAGTTCAATGAAGATCATGCACTTTGGATTAAGAAATATGGTTATCATTTACTTGTACTATTTTCTGCCTCCCACATTGATGAGATGAAATATACAAAGATTCATTTTCAATACTTCCCTCGAAGAGAAATAAAAGGGAACTCAAATGAAATGTAGGAACTGAGGAGAGTCATTAGCAGTTACAAATAGGCAATGCTCTGCAAAGTTAAGATTAAACCCTTTAATAAAAACGACCTTTGCAGTTGGTACTCCGTTTGTCTTGCAGCAAGCTTGATGCTGTAGTGAGCATTTTTTTTCTTATGACAGTAACCTGCTTCCTGAAAATATTTCCAGAGATGAGCATGAACCAAAACTTTGGATGCAAACACCTGCAACTTTGGAAGGTTTCAAAATACAAATCCAGATACAGGGCTTTTTATAATGAATCAAACAAACAGACATCAAGCAAACACATCTGAATTTTGGTTTTTGAAATGTGAATGTAGTTTTTGGGCTCATAATTCCATTTTCCCTCCCTGACTGGTGGGCAAGGAAATTTTAATTTTAATTATATTTAAAAAAATCAAAATAACAAAAAACACAGTCATCAGATTCAGTTGAATAAGGCATGGGACCACGTCAGAAAACCTAGCTTCTATTTCTGTCTTTATCACTGTTTCGTTGTGTGAACTTGGGTGAGTCACTAATGCCCAAACTTTCAAAAGTATCATTGGAATGGAATGCCCCCCTTCCCCATATTTGCAGCACACACTAAGGTAATAATCTTTGTATAAAATATGCAATGAGGCATTATCACTTGAAAACAAGTAGCTCACTGGTCAGTAATATCATGACAAAGTGTATTTAGCAACATTATATGTAAAGTTATCAAATCCCCTCTCTCTGAGTTAAAGGCATGCATTCAAACTCAGGAAGCCCTGATTTAGTAGAGCTGGTCAAGTGGGCCTACCTTAAACAAAGGGGTGTGTGTTTACCTTAGTTTTCATACAAGCTGTAAATTGAGTCTTCAGATAGCAATAGGGGAAGGAAAGAAAGAAGATACACAAAAGGTGCATTTCATCATACACAGGTGAAAAGACAAAGAATGAAACCTCCTTCCTCCATCAGGCTCCATGTCTCCTCGCTCTCATCTGGAAAGAATTTTAAGTAGGGGTCTCGCTCAGGAAAATGCTTTGAAGGGGTGACTGAACTATAAAAGTAATGGGCAAACCATCCCAAATTCTTTCCATATCCATATCTCTCTTTTCACCTAAGAAGACAAAAGAAACAGCCATTGGACCTTGGGAGCAGATCCTGACCTGAAACTTAGCAATGTTATCGAAAACCCATGGTAAGAATTTCATTTTGAACCAAGCCTAGTATAAGTATAGTGCTAGGAAGCATTTTATCTTTATTTTTCTTGTAACCATTTCTGACTTCAATGCCTTAATATTGGTACTCACTTAAAATCCTATCTCTTTTGTTTGTTTTATTTTTTAATCAAAACAAATCCACTATTGTGCTCAAACTGGGCTGTGTGGTAACTATTTAAAAAGAGCAAGTTGTTTGTATGTTGGTCCCTTACAGGAACAAGGGACCTAAAATATCTGAACAGGCCAGGATATGGCTGGATAACAGAGAGCACACGTTTTTGGGGAGTGGGGGAGGAATTCAGGACTGGGAGTGTGTTGGGATCACTCTGCAAATAATAGCCAACGCTGGTGGGAAGTCCAAGTGTGGCTGGTATTTGCTGACAGGCTGCTGGGATCAAGTTGCTGAACCAGAGCACTGGTCATACACAGACACTCAGAGTGAGCTGTATGCTGGCAGACTGTTTATGAGTGGGCCAAGTGGGAGCTACAGGATCAAGGCATTGTGAGGCACCCAAAGTTGCTGAGCAGAAGTGACACAACTTTCACTGGTCTGGTTTGCATCCTGGAATGTCATAGTCATCCTTTTTGATGTCTCCATTTTGGGATGGTTAACTTCAGGCTCTTATTGTTGGCTGTTTTCTCAGTAGTGCTAATTAGGGGAAAAAAAGATAAAAGTATGTTTTGCTAAAGCTTTCAAAATGTTTTTTTTTTTAATTTTCTGATTGTTTTTGTGGGGGGGAGGAGATTATGAAAAGCTGTGACTTGCGGGGGCAGAGGAGGAGTGAAAGTGTTTTCCTTGCTGCAACAAAATTACTTTTTGATTGGAAATTTTCATTTGAAATCAAAACACTTTGCCAAAGAATGGCAAAAATATTGGTGAAAATGTTTTGGTCAGTGCCGTTTGCCATTTGACAAAAAAATAGACAACTTTGTGCAGCTCTAGTCTTACAACTGCAGACCTCAGAATTAAAGGACACTTCTGAAAATGTGAGTCTAATTACTCCTGGTGAGCATGCCCCCCAAAAGCTGCCCCCCCCCAATACAAAATGGAAAGATCTATCTGTATTGTATGTCTGATTTCCAGTCAAAGGTGCTGCCGTAGTTGGGCTTATCAAGGCTTAAGGTACTTAACTCATTCAGATCTTAAATCAGGTTAAAGTTTCTGCTAGTTCTGAGTCTGACTGAACATTTTGCTCCATCCTGAATATCAGCTGCACTGGACGAAATATATGGCTTGAGAACAAAGAGTTTCTGGATGCTTCCCCTCCCCCCCCACTTTTTTTTTTTGTTTTTTTTGGTGAGTCAGCCTGCTTAGCGTAGATCATGCTGATGAGGGAGTGGCACTATATGTGAAAGAAAGCATAGCCAAATATATTAAAAATCTCAAGTGACTCAAACTGTACTGCAGAATTTCTATGAATAGAAATTCCATGTTTGAAGAATAAGAGCAAAGCAGTAGGAATATACTACCAACCACCTGGCCAGGATGATGGTGACTGTGAAATGTTTAGGGAGATTAGAGAGGCTACAAAAATAAAAAAACTCAATAACAATGTTGGGGGGGATTTCAAATATCCCCGAATTGATTGGGAACATGTCATCTCAGGATGGGATGCAGAGAGAAAATTTCAGGACACTTTTAAAGACTGCTTTTTGATGCAGCTAGTCCTGGAACCCATAAGGGGAGAGGCAATTCTAGGTTTAGTCCTAAATGGTGCACAGGATTTGGTCCAAGATGTGAATATAGTTGAACTGCTTGGCCATAGTGACCATAATATAACTGAATTTAAAATACCAAAGAAGCTTACCATAGTAGTATTTAACTTCAAAAAGGGGAATTATGCAAATACGAGGAAGTTAGTTAAATAGAAATTAAAGGGAACAATCATTAAAGTGAAATGCCTGCAATCTGCAGGAAACTTTTTAAAAGTGCCATAATAGAGGCGCAAACTGTATGTATACGCCAAATTTAAAAAAATAAATAAGACAAAATAATGCCACCAAGGTACAGTGGAATTGGAAAAGATTCAGAGAGGCAAAAAAAAAATTAGGGGTATGGGACAGCTTCCATATGAAGAGATTAAAAAGATTGGGACTGTTCAGTTTAAAAAAAAAACATGATTGAGGGTGGGAGGCATATGATAGAGGTTTATAAAATCATGAATGGTGTGGAGAAAATGAATAAGGAAGTGGTGTTTGCACCTTCACATACCACAAGAACCAGGGGTTACCCAATGAAATTAATAGGCAATAGCTTCAAAACCAAACAAAATGAAGTATGTTGTCACACAAAACACAGTCAGTCTGTGAAACTCATTGCCAGGGAGGTTGTGAAGGCCAAAATTGTAAGTTGGTTCCAAAACAAATTAGATAAGCTTATGGAGGATAGGTCCATCAATGGCTAAGATAATCAGACAGACACCCATGCTCTGGGTGTCCCTAAACCTGGGGCAGCCAGTCTGGGACTGGACAACAGTTGGATCTCTTGATGATTGACCTGTTTTGTTTATTCGCTCTGCAGCTTCTGGCATTGGGCATTGTCGGAAGACAGGATACTGGCGAGATGGACCATTGGTCTGACTCACTATGGCCAGTCGTATGTTCTTATGTTAATTGAGCATGTACACATGGTTATTTTTTGTCCTGAAACTGCAATAGGAGAGACCTTTAGTCAAGTCACTTTTATTTGTGTTTATTTGATACAGTGGTCATGCTAACGTGGTAGTACAATATATCTTCATGTGCTAACTGATTAAGAAACTTGGTGCAGTCTGCATTCCACACTTGAGCATGGGTGTATTTTACATAAAAGGGAATCATACAGACATACAGAGTAAAACTCATTAGACTGGTTGTAATACAGTATCTGACTTACCCTGCATGTAGTTTCTGTCTCCTGTAATCAAGGCCACTGAGTGAAGGGTGGTTGTACTGTAAACAAGATTGTCAAGAAAATATCTAAGGTTTTAGGATATACTGGAAGCCCTGAAATGTTTTCTATATCTGTTCACAACTCACATGTCTTTATATAAAATCTACTAGGACTACAAAAAAGGGGGAAGGGATACTGGCGGTTGGTTGTGTGTGGCTAAATTAGAAGGCATGTTACAGAACTACCAGCATTTTCAATTCTCATCTTTTCTTCTTATATTAGTATTAAAGTGGGGACAAAACTCGTGATTCTGATTAGGAAAATAAAGTGGCTTGGTTCTACCATCTTCTGTTAATGAAACATTTGACACTGCTGAGACTGATCTCTTCTTGACCCTTTCCCCTTTATGGAAAATATGCTCTAAATTTAACAGAATGGTCATGTAGATAACTACAGAGAGAGAGCTGCATGGCTCAGGTGATTATTAAGCGGGCAGAGTATTCTTCCTCCAGATTGCTGATTCAAAGAGAGCTCAGGTCAGCGGTGACTGCAAAGTGTTCCACATCATGAAAAACACTATCCCCAAATTGGCATTAATTCTAAAGTGTGAAGGCAGTTTTAGCAGAGAGGCCAGCAATAAGATGGGAATGAAAATTGAACTCTCTTCTAACTCCTAGAGGTGGTCCCACAAGTAAGGATTGAGACTATAGAGGGGTAAAATGTATCAGCCAAAAATTTTTAAGCAAAAAAATGTAGATTCTGGAACACTGAAATGTTTCACCAATTCATGCCTGTTTCTTTGAACTGCTTTTTGACACAAAATTCAGTGGGGGGGGAAAATCTAATTTTTTTTTAAAATTATTTTGACGTTGTTTTGACAATGAAACGTCTTGGTTTTTCTGTTTGAAATGATTTTTATCATATTTCCCAAAAATCTTTTTAAAGGATTGAAAATGAAATAAAATGTTTGGGTTTTGTTGAAATGTTTCCTTTGACCCAAAACAAGCTGTTTTTCAAGTTTTTGATTTGACAAACATTTTAATTTGTTTTTGACCTGAACCAAAATAAAATGTTTATTTTTTTTAGAATTGCCTGCAAACCAAAAAATCCATTATTCACACAGCTATAATGGAGACCCATTAGCAACAGAGAATTAAGAAATTTGAGCTGCTGCTGCCACTAATGTTGCACCTGTTATGCCAATAAAAAAAAGACATACTAACTAGTCTTTCTGCTATCTGCTTTCATCAACACTAATTTTTACTTACACACACACACACACACACACACACACTTCAACCAGCTATAGTCAGCTGCTGACTAATAAGAATAATATAGTAATGCACTTCGCGCCATTTGTCTAACTCCCAAGGTAACTGCCCTTTTTAAGGATGCAAGTTCAGCTTTGATTTGTTTCACTGTTTTGGGGAGGGATGTGGAATTGGAGGGCCAAAATGATGTTCGATGTCATGAGCTAGCTCTTCAAGACAGGAACTTTCTTCCACTTGTGCAGGACCCATTACATCAACAGTCCACAACAAGTAAACATTGTCATGTATCTGGATTGATTTACATTATTTATGTGCTGGAGCCATGAGTGCGTTATGAAGCTATGTGGCAACCAGTTCCAAGGGCAACTTAAACTACCTGAAATTTTGCTTAATTTTTCCACTTCCTTCATTTTTTCCAATTCTTAGGTTTTTACCTTTGAAGTACATTAGATAGTTTGGGCTAAATGTCTTTTAATGGGAGTCTTGACTGAATAAGGAATTCAAGATATGGCTCAACAGAAAAAAATGAAGTTATTAATATGGTTGGAACTTAGTGTCTTCCACTTCTAGGATTGTTCATGTAAACCTTGCATTAACCAATCATATCAATAAATTCTCAATCCCTTTTCCCCTTCTCCCCAGTGACAAGGGAGTTAGAATATCTTAACAAATGATATGAACGAAGATTCAATGGCACCTACTTCTAGCTGATGCCAATACCTTATCTGCAGTATGAGTACCTATAGTCCCTCTTTTTGCAAACCCAATGTAATTCTTTCCTTCCCCCCTTGCCAGATTGAAGATATAATTACAAGAATGCAGGATGACAAATCAGGCGGAGTTCCCATCCGAACAGTCAAGAGCTTTCTGTCTAAAATCCCCAGTGTCGTCACAGGTAAGAACCATCGTTTGAATGAAAAACTATGAATTAGTACTAAAAGAAACATGGCCCTGTAACCTCATGAAGAAGAGGTGAGTGCTGGGAGAAGAGGAAATGAAGGGAAAAGCTGACTGACCTGGGCTTATTTTCTGTATGTGCCCTTCAGTCAGGGTATAAAGATGAGGTGAAATTGGCTGTTTTCTGTATAGAGTAACAATTCTTAACTAAATGATTGGATTCCCTTAAGGTGATCTCTTAAAAACTTATGTGTTCATACAGTTCTAGTCTGCATCACAACATTGCCATGCAATATCCTATAAGTGACATCATACAGGATCAGGGGGATACAGGCGCTCATTTGAAACAAGAGAAATAAAATGGGCAAACACAGCACATGATCAGCAGATAGACAACAAGATCAACTAAAAGGAAGAGGTTGGAAAGAGCACCGGGGGAGCTGCTTGGAAGATACGTGGAATCTGTCCCTTGTCCTCTCCAGACACCTACCACAGTTCCTTTGTACGTCTGTTGAGTACACAGGAGCCCGGTAGGAATATGAAATCTCTATTACAGGGACCATTTTAGCACGCTGAAATTATGTGTCTCAAAGTGTGCAACTGGGTGGCTTAGGAATTTGGTATCAGAATATAGATCCATTCCTTTCCAGATCTCAAGCTCAGAACTTGTCCTTGGCTATGAAGATCAAAAGATCATTACCATGTGAGAGATGCTCTCAGTGACAAATGTAGAATGAGTCTCAGTGCAGTTCCCAGAGTATAGCTGTCCACCTCACAAAATCCCACAACCACGACTCGCTCTAATTTTCTACTTCATTTGCAATCTCAGCAAAGACGAGAAGGATTTGAATAAACCATTAGCCCTGAAATGCCCTCTCAGCCCTGGAGTATCTTTTTTGCAGGTCGGGCCTGAAGCGTATTGTTGAGACAGTTTGAGGAAGCTTTCATTGCTGCTTTACCTGTTTGTGGATGAATGGACTTCACTCTCTGGTACATTTCACTGACAATCAACTTATTATAATGATTCATAAAAATACAAAAAGCCAATATCCTCTTGTAAATAGGCAGCAAGCCAAAAACTGTATGTTGAGGTTTGAGAAAGAGATTAGCAGTTCAAAATAAAGCTCTTGCTTATGGATTTGTTGTAAAACAATAGAAACATATAACTAGACAACAAAGGAACTAGAAAATACAGGTAGTATTGTCAAGCATTTGGTTCTTTGCTGTGGTGAAACATCTCCAAACACAAGTAATGTTGTGCCTCCAAAATCGACTTTGAGGAAGGTTAGATAGACCAGAGACTTCAGATTAAGTTGATTCAGTCAGAGGAATGAGATGAAACATGATTTGACATCTCTGTAACAGAAACAATGGCCCTTGTCCAAGTTCAGCTACAGGAATGAAATACAAACCTCCAGCAATGTAGGAGTCAAAGGGAGAATATGGAAAGTGACATGGTGTTGCTACTGATTTAGAACTTAATCCCAAAAATATCTTTTATCAAGCAATAGATCCTACTTCTGTGAGTACTCAATTGATTTGAAGGGTGTGACGCAATGTCGTAAGCAGTTTGCAATATTAAGCTATTAGCATGGAAGAGAAACATGAATCTACAATGAGATGTGAAAAGACAATAAATTGAGGCTTATGACTGGAGCGTGTTTGACTGACTTCTTGAAAGTTCCTAAGGAAAATAACCATTTTGTGTCATTTGAAAATTCATCCTTTAAGCGC
The DNA here is from genome assembly GCA_007922155.1 of Mesoclemmys tuberculata. Lineage (NCBI taxonomy): Eukaryota > Metazoa > Chordata > Testudines > Chelidae > Mesoclemmys > Mesoclemmys tuberculata. The sequence goes on from ML675613.1 coordinate 48,728,343, forward strand.
CAGTGCAGAGTACACAAACAAGATGGCTCAACACTTACTCAGCTAAGAGAAGCTGCCCATATTCTTGTTAATATTCAATGACCTATTAAGCAGCTGATCTAGTCATCAAGCCATTAGGAGGAGGAAGAAAACAGGAGACATAACAGCATCTCTAAGCTGATTATATTTATCTTTAAGCACCACCATGGGAGACAGCTCCCTAGAGTGAAAACCGCCCCTTGGCATTCTGCAGTTCCAGAATAGGATCTGCAATAGTGTCACCTTGAAATTGGGTCTCCATAGAGGAGAACGACAGTTCCAAATTTCCTCAGTAAAGAGGGATGGAGCGAACGGAGTCAGATAAAATAACAGACCCTAATCCAAAATTTGTGGAAAGGTTTTCAGAGGCGGATGTGGGAAGTGTGTTGTGTTGCTCAATGACAGTCCCTTCAGCTACCTGAAGCCTCAGCCAATTCTCAGCCAGATGTGTCTGTGACCTGGAGCTTTTGAGGTTGGACAGTGGGAGAAAACAAGAGGTTAAACAGGGAATGTGAAGTCTCCTGCATTTTCCTTCTCCTTCCTCCCAACCCCAAAATTGATGCTGTTCTGATTTATATCTATGACAAAAACAAAATATGTTTTGTCATAATACAATGCCAAATTAAGTACATTTCTTAACCCTTGATTTGCTTCATGTTCTTAGCATAAAAGTACATCCTTTCAAAAACGTTGGAGCTGAGAACAGACTTATCTGGAAAGATTTGAATTTCTGGAATCCAGTGGTGGTCTATATTTTCACAACCAATCCAATTAAACATGGAAAATGTAACAAATGCCAAAGCATGATGTACTGTCAGGCTAATCATAGCCATGCTGTATGCGCATGGAGTTACTTCTTGACTACAGCAACAACAGTATAACAGTACTGGCAGTTTTCTTTCTTGTTCTTCCCAGCTTTGTGTGTAAATTGTGGAGAATGGAAATCAAACAAAGATCAGGCGGAAAGGTGGAACAGGGAGCTACCAGAGGAGGGTTAGAGTGGAGCGTCATAAAGGAACTTATGGGACTGTGACTCTGGCAAGTGAGATTTGAGTAGAGTAATGCAGTTATTTTTTTCACTTCAACACCAATCCTTGGCAACTGGCAATCATGTGTTGTGTTGTGGTACAGAAGGATGTGAATTTCCCATCTCCTATTGTTAATGTCTGGAACAGCACTTGCTGCAATGGAAAAAAACCACACATTGCCCTCTCAGATAAAGTAAATGATGCCTCCTAATAGTGTTCTCTTACTGTAATGCACATAAATTAAACTTGCAGCTCACCACTCCATGGTATTCCATTTATCAAACAGTAGTGTTAATGCACTTTAGTATGTTAACCAGCAGCAAAACTGCTATTCCAGTCTTCCACCTGCCTTCTGCACCTCTGCCAGTGCATCTCACTGTTAACCTACTATTTCTGTAGAAGGACCCCACTGCTTCCAAACACCTATCCCTCTTCCCCCTGCTATTTTTCAGGCAATAGCTCTGTACACCATTGCTGAAACATTGCTGTATTGATCTGCAGCACTTGTGCTATTCTGATATGGACAGCCTCTTTCATCCACAGCTCTGCCATACCTGTTTCCAAATCTTCCCTGTGTTGATCCTGAGCATGTTCATATCTCTGCGAATGTACCTCGAGGCTAACCTGTAATCCAGTATCTTTTTTGCTCTTCACCCCTCTTCTGATTCACTTTAATCCAAACCTGTAGCCCACCAATGTCCTTCTGTTCCAGCAATCGTCTTCACACCGCTTCACCAGTGCATCTGGTTTCTGATCTACACACCTTTATTCCACTCCAGATCCCCCTAGCACTTCAATCCCTCATTATTCCTGACCTGTAGCCTACCACGTTCTTGCTTTTCCAGTGCACTGCTCTCAAAAGGTTGCCAATTTGCTTCTCAACTGTTATCCCTGCTCTTTCAGGCCTGGTCCTGCAACTTCCTCTCAAACCTGATCTCTACTTGCCCCCAAATATTTCAGCGGCAGTCCCTTACATGTTGGACATTGTTGCCAAAGGGTATCGCCCCTGACCTGCAGCTTTAACCTGGCATGCAGTTCTGCCAATGCACTTCATTCCTGCTCTGTAGTCTCTTTTATTTCGGTCCTGGGCATCTCGGAACAGAAACTGCCACTTTTGCTGAAATGTGCCAGCTGGTCTGTAGTTGTCTTGTTGTGAACAAATATTCACTTGAGACTAATGATCTAACTGCTGTATATTTCTCCTTAAACAAGCCAGCATCTATCTTTTGACAAGTGCTCATGCAGTGATCCCAAACCAAATCAGAATGCCTCCTCTTTGATAGAGTGGTATTCGGCTGGCGGATATAAAGCCCATATTGTTGGGAAAGAGAGAATTTATTATTAATAGTGCTCCCTATAAGTGAAGCTCTCTGTTAGAATGGTAAAGAAAAACCATTTTACCACCTGCAGCACAGGCTATGCAGAAGGCCATTGTCGAAATGAACTCTTGAGACCATTGCAAAGATACGGTCATAGCCTCTTTTCTCCAGGGATGTGCACACTTCAGATTTTCTCTCTCATGTGGATGCAGAAGCTAATCACTTCACTTGAGGAGAAAGCTGGCTCCCTCCATGCAGTCCTGAATGGCCCCTTTGCAGTGGAAGTATGCAAGTGGAGGTGGGGGGAGAATGCAATGGATGCGCAACCCAGGCATTATACAGCAATCCTTTCCTCAACAGTACGTAGAGAGCAAGGCATGGGGACTGGGGATCTGCTCTCTGTGAATCTTTCAGTCTACTCCCAAAGGTGGGAGTCATAAGTGCCCCACAAAGGGATCACAAATTGAATGTGAACCAACAATGTGGTGCAGTTTCAAGAAAGGCTAGTGTAATTCAGGGGTATGGTAACAGGATACAAGAGGTAATTGTCTCGCTTGGCACAGAGAAGGCCTCAGCTGGAGTAATGTGTCTTATTTCTGGGTGCCATACTTTAAGAAAGATGTTGGCAAATCTGAGTCCAGAGGAGAGCAACAAAAATGTTGAAAGGTTTAGGAATCTTGTCCTATGAAGAAAAATTAAACGGGGCATGTTTAGTCTGGAGAAAAGAAGATTGGGGGGGGGACCCAATAATAGTCTTCAAATAGGTTAAGGGCTGGTAAAAAGAGGACTGTGATCAATTGTTGTCCATGGCCACTAAAGATAAGACAAGAAGTAAATGGGCTTAATCTGCAGCAAGGTAGATTTAGGTTAGATATTAGGAAAAACTTTGTAACCAAAAGCATAGTTTAGTACCAAAATAGGCTTCCAAGGGAGGTTGTGGAATGCCTGTCATTGTTTGTCTGTTCTTAGAAACCTCCAAACACCTGTCAGGGATGGTCTAGGTATACTCAGCCCTGCCTCAGTGCAGGGGGCTAGATTAGATGACCTCTCATGATCTCTTCCAGCCCTACATTTCTTTAATTCTGTGAAGGGCTGCTTTAGTTATTAGCCTGGAAGAGCCTCCACAGACTGGTTCCAAAAAGGATTCTTCTTTCCCTGGCCCCTCTGCACATCTGCCTACCTAGCCAGGCTACATGATTTTAGCTGAGCCTGATCCAGCATCCCTAAACTTTGAAATCCAGAATGAAACTTCCAGAAACTTACAGCTGGTCCCTATCTTTGTAACGGATGGAGCCAATATCTCAGCTTCACTAATCCACCTGCTTGCCAAATTGTGAATCTGTACTTCTAGTTTGGGTCCATCTTTGTTTCTGCAATTTTGCTTCCTGAAAAGTGCCTTCATGTAGGATTGGCTGTATTTTGTACATACGTTGGCTGTACTGCAAGTGGATGTAAAGAGTAGGTAATGCTTGGATACTGCATTTTCGCTTCAGAGATTGCTCCACCTCTAAACAAAGTAAGGACCACTTTGTATATGCAGTTCTTTCGGTAATGATAATGAACCGAGCTGGATACAATAAGAATCTTCCAAAACTCAAACCAACTTTCAGATGGCTGTTTCCTTATACAGTGCCTAGTGATTTTCCATATTTGTTATACAGTAAATTCACTGGTCCCCCAATAGTCACTGGATGTAAACCAGCTCACAAAGACTGAGCCCAATATTGATGTATTTGCTTCTCACTGGAAATCAATTGTTCTGGGCAATTTAAGTTAAATTATTTCAAGCTAAGACTGAAGTGGGTTTCTTCACCACAACTTGGTGGCATTCTCTATTCTGCATCTCTTCTTCACGTTAGAGACTAGGAAATGTAATCCACTCTACCCACAATGGGAAGGATGTCATACTCTTTATTTAGTGTAGTCCAAGGCCTCTGTGACTCACATAGTATTAGACATGTAGCTCCAATACAAGTACTGCATGGTTTGCCATTTTCTTCTTCATCTTTCCCCTAAGCTCTTTTGATCCTGTGCCAGGAAACAAATGAACCCTGTTAAGGAGCCAAAGAGTTATGTCAACTTTACCTGCAATTCCTTCTATTCCTTTTTCCTTTTCAAATGCGTTCAACTTGCTAGTACTGATTAAAGTGGGGGGGAGAATGAGTTGACGGCTACAAGTACAATAATTCCTTGCTGATTGCTAAGGTTTCATTCAATTCATTGTAAAGCAAAGATACAGACAGCTTGATTTTTTTTTTCAGCAGGTGTATCTTTGTGGTTAAGGGTGTGTGTGTGCGCGCGCGCACATGTGTACATACACAAAAATACGCCCAGCACAGAATTTTCCAGTAACTAACTAACAAGAAAATAAATTTAAGCATAGTAACTGTCTCGTGGGCTATGACTAAATATCTAACAGGGTACTGCATTATTTATATCTGCTGTCCATATATACAGTAATGAAGTGGCTTTTGAGTAGTATGGGCCATTGCACTCTACTACAACCCAATTCGGCAACCAACTCCATATACTTAATGGAAATTCACAGTCATTGTGAATATATTGTGCTTTTCTAATTTCAGCATAATTTGTGCTTGCTTATTTTTGTGCAGTTCGTCTCCTAATACTGGTCCTTCCCAGCTCTGTGGCAGAGAAATAAACTGAACGCCTTGGTTTGCTTGATGCCACAGCTCCTCAGGGCTTGTGAGGGAGGTGGGAGCCTTGCTTCAGTGGTTGCTATGCATACTGCTCCCAAATAATTGATTCTTAGCCCTCTGCTCCTTTCAAGATTCATCCCTGGGCACAGCCTGCTTACAAACCATATAGGGCTGACACAACCCTTAAGAATTCATATGCAGGCCTCAAGAATTGATCTTAAATAACTTAAAGTTCCCTTTTTAAAATAATTGGAATTATACTCTTTAATTTGCAGTCTTTCATATGACCACTTAAAAACAGCTGTGTCTGGGATGAAGTGCAGTAGGTAGGGAAATAGAACATTACACAATGATAAGGAAGAGTAAAAATTGGCCTAGAACATTACAGCAAACTTTTATAACGTGTCATGGGATGTTTAATGTCCACACAATAGTGAGATATCTAAGGTATTATCCAAAAGATCCAGACACTAAACTATCTCCTGCGGAAGAATGAAAGGCTGAACATACCTCTTCCAGGATGTTAACATATAATTACCATAAAGTCAAGATATGATGAGCCTGAGGCTTAGACAATTGATTTATCACTTTGAGCTTCCTGGGGGCACATGAAAATCTGTCTAGCAGACAGGATTTGTCTCACTCTGAAGGTATGTCTGCATTTGAACTGGGGGGTGTGATTCCTAGATTACAGAGCAGTACCCACGCTAGTACTAAAAACAGCAGTGTAGCCAGGATAGCATGTGTGGTGGCTGGAGTTACCACCCAATAGGTACCCATGAAAGCTGCGTAGCCGTGCAAACTCCCAGCTTAATTGTAGACGTATCCTTAGTCTTTTAGACTTTCTGCCATGACTTGTCTTCTTTCTGCAGACACCAGAGACATTGTCAAATGGGAGGGAAGAGAGTCAGCTGTCTTACCAAGTCAGAACCCCATAAACCTGTTGTTACCTGCTGTAAAATAGAAGACATATAGAGGTTAATAAGCCCAATTGCCAATAAGAACAGCGAACAAGAATTCTGCACTTGACACAAGCAGCTGTAGTCATCTTTTTGTTTTATTTTATTTTTAAGGATTTTTTTCAGGACTTTTAGCCTTCGGCATAGGCTTTGGAACTGGAGTGAAATGGGGCTGACTTGATAATTTATCTGTCAAAACAGTGTTTAGATGAATTGACAATTCACTCATGATATCAAAGAACATTACTAGGTAAGAGTTTTCTTGGTGCTGACTACAGTCTTATGAAACACTGCATTTAGCTGATGGAATATTGTGGTTACTGGATGGAGCATTAAAAAGAGTTGTGAGCATTTCAGCATCCATAGAAAGGCATGCAAATAAATTATTAATGCCTTTTGCATTTGTCCTGTTGTCTTCAAAAGCACAACATTATCGTGAAAGTTTATTTCAGAGTCTGAATGATATAGCACAAGAGCACAGATTAAATGTAAGGCCTGCGTGTCATATGTGATCACTGGATTTGAACAACTGTCCTGAGACTATAATACTTCAGCTGTTCTGTCTTTGCTTTACACTGGGCAGTGGGTCTGTGCTGGCGATGGATCCACCAACCCAGATTCCTTTCTTCTCGCTCCTTACTTCTTCTCTGTCCTTTTCTACCCCACCCCCACCACTTTTCTGGGCTTCCTCTCTCCTTCCCCATCATCTGTGCAACAGAACCACATCAGATATATTGGAGATTTCCCTGCCCTCTAAGGCATGAGGGAAGAATTGACCCTAAAACAAAACATGTATACCATTAAGTGCTGCGGAACCAGTTATATTAAATACAAGGTGACAATCGATAGGAAATTGAATCCACAAATCTTTACTAAATGTAATTTAAAAGGCACCATCATGAATCAATCAGTATATTTCAGCTTACATTTGGTGGCGTTCCGAAACTTAAAATAAATCATTCATATGATTGAGTAAATACATTTTACTCACTCTTATTCACCATTCTCCAGCTGCCTTAGTCAAACTAATTTTCAAGGTATTTATTGAGAAAGCTCTAATCTTCAGTTAAAGAAGCTTAAATTATAAATCATGATAGGTTTTTTGCATTTCATTAGAAGAAACTATCTTAATGTAATATAAGTACTAAAGTCAGGAGACTCAAAGTTATGGTTTCCCTCAGTAACTGTAAAACCAGTCTCACATGTAGTGTATTTTTTATTCCTTTACACACAGGAGTAAGTTTAATAGCAGGATGCTTACTCTGTTTACATTTTAGCCAAGCTACAGTTTATGTGGAAACTATAACTGAAGCTTTCTGTGCAGTTCAAATCTCAGATTAAAAGTTATCAATGTAGTTTTTAAAGTTTCTTTTTAATATTTTTTGTTGTCTTTAAAATAAATAGGTTAAAATGGGCCTTCTACTATCCCCAGTGCAGCAGCTTTTTGAAATCACCCAGAATCCATTGCCTTTGGCCATTGTCTCAGGAACTGGGGACACATTCCAAGAAGTATTCAAGTGAAAAAATTTAGTACAGCACTAGAGTAGACACAGGGTTTCAATATTCAAAATGTAATTCTAAATGGGGAATCATCATGTAGCAGGTATGTTTCTAGTGGGCTCCCAGAAGAATTGGTTCTTGGCCCTATGCTCTTTATCAATGACCTAGAAGAAATCCTAAACCCATCACTGGTAAAGCTTACAGATGAATCAAAATGTAGTGGAATGATAAATAATGAAGAGGGGAGGTCGATAATACAGAAAGAGATCTGGGTCTCTTGGTAAACTGAACGCAAGAAAACAAAACGCATTTTAATATGGTTAAATGTAAATTTGTATATCGAGGAACAAAGATTGTATTTACAGAAAAGGGTGACTCCATCATGGGAAGCAGTGACTCAGAGAAATGTTTGGGGGGCCTGTTGGATATGCAGCTGAACATGAGCTCCCGGCATGATGCTGTTGTCAAAAGAGCTAATGCGATCCTGGGCTGCATAAATGGGAATTTCGAGTAGGAGTAGGGAGGTTCTTTTAATTCTTTTTTGGCACTTGTGCAACTGCTGCTGGAATAATGTGTACAGTTCTGGTGCCCACAATTCAAGAAGGATGTTGATAAATTGGAGCGGGTTCAAAGAAGAGCTAGAAGAACGTTTAAAGGATTAGGAAACATGCTTTATAGAGATAGAATCAAGGAGCTCTATCTATTTAGTTTACCAAAGTGAGGGTGAAGGGAATGACTTGTTTATAGTCCATAAATACCTATATGGGACGCAAATATTTAATCATTAGCTCTTTAATCTAGCAGAGAGAGGTGTAACATGATCCAGTGGCTGGAAGTTGAAGTTAGACAAATTCAGACTGGCAATAAGGGATATGCTTTTAACAGTGAGTAATTAACCACTGGAACAATTTACCATTGGTCATGGTGGATTCTTCATGACTGACCATTTTTAAATCAAGATTAGATCTTTCTAGAAGCTCTGCTCTAGGAATTATTTTGGGCAAATTCTATGGCCTGTGTTATCAGGAGGTCAGACTGATGGTTACAATAGTCCCTTCTGACTTTTGGAATCTCTGGATCAGTACAGAAATCAACATGGCCAAAGAGGACATGCTGAACTGTCTGTGCTTAACCATTTCAGTTAGGAACGATTCAGTTATTTGTAATGCAATACATAGTGCCTAGGAGCCCTGTAGACTTGGCCATAGTCTTTCCGTGTAGATAAAATGTGCATTTCTAATGTAAAAGGCAAGCAGAAAAAACATTCAGGCCTTTTTAATACACTATGAAGAAGCAAAAATGGACAGGATTCCAATTTTCTTGAAAAAATGCATATATATTTTTCTTTAACTTGTAAATCCTGCACAAGGGCTTATTGGTTTTCTCTGGATTTATTCTGAGCATAGTGTGAATTGAAGAGCTTGGATACTTTTGTTGTATGATTCACTAGCACACATGGTGGGGGGTGGACTTTTTTTTCTGCAGAGAAATACAACTAAACAGTGAGGTTTTCTTTCAGTGAATTCCTGAAATATCTGGCATGACATCTCTTGTGTCTACTTCTATCCTACAGACTTTTACTGAACAGGAAATTTCTATTAGCAAATCCTTTACAGAATGAGCATTGTTTCACAATCTATAATTTTTCTTAAAACTGAGAAATAAACAAATTAAGTTTTAAAAAGCAACCTAAGTGTAAATGCTAAGCATGTTCACTTAATTACAAATATCACATGAACTTGAATAGAAAAATAGCATTTTTTCTCACAATAAAAAGTTAAATATCCAGTTATTTTATTCTTATAGTCTTGAGTGCTGCACTTCAGTGGAATTCCCTGGCCTAGGGCTTTGGTTTGACTTCTGTTGGGGATAGAATGATTCCACTTTTTAAATAATGAAGCGCCAGATACAAAGACTACTGGTTCTACTCTGTTCAATATTAAATCAGAATGCAGATGCTAATAGTCCTTATGAAGGCAGGCACAGAGTGGATGGAAGGAGCCATACTGCAGAAGAGGCACTTGAGCAATGGAGATGGGATTGAGGGAGAACGGGTGAGGGAATGGAACACAGCACAGGCTTTGGCTGGCATGAGGGTACCACAGCAGAAGGGAGAGTGAAGTTCAGTCATAGTCAAAATGGCCATCACCATGTGGTGACCCACAATCTTACGTATGGGTATTGTGGCTATGAGCAAGACATTCTGATCTGGGGTATTTGATACATCTCTACAGTAAATCGTCTGCTTTTCAGGGATTTATATGAGAGGGGTATGGCAGGAAGCGGTCTAAATGCTGGGAGCTGGGGGTAGCAGCACAAGCCATTCATAATTCAAATAGCCCTGCTTTCACCGCTTAAAGTAAGCAACTCTGAAATCTGAACATTGACAAATGCAGGTACTGCAGTAACTGCTAAAATAAATACTTGGGATTGAAGACGGCACAGAACCACAATCACCACAGAATCACAAAAGCTGGATTTTTTATGGGCTTGCAATTTTGTGTATTTGGTGCTCATTGGATGCAAAGTCCTCCGGAAGTATTCCCACCCCCATCACTTTCCACATGTAGGCTTAGTACCCCAGGATTTGGTTTTGCACATGTATTTTCCAGTAACTGCAAGTATTTGGGTTAGGAGTATTCAGTGACAGAGATGACTTGCACATATTGTTTGCTTAACTGAAATAAAAAAATCCCTCTTTGTGAGGCATGCAATTGGGGCCAAAACAGAACTGTAAAAATACAACTAAGAGATCCCTAGCATCTGGTCAGCCAGCAGTGAAAGTTGCCTTGCACAGTTCCCTAGTGACTTCTCTGGCAGGTTGAAGAGGCATCATTGAAGCATCTGGAAGGAGCTGCACCCATCTTCCTTCCACTACTAGGACAATTGTTAGATGTGTGGGGCCTGTTAAGGGTGGGGAGCACTAGTACAAGGGAAAATAAGGGGATAACTGAGATCAGACAAGGACCAGAAGCTCACCCTCTGGAAAGGCAGATAAATAAAATTTACAGTCAAGCCAGTTCAGACCATTATTGCAGAAAACTAATGTTTGGGCTTTATTGTAGTATTGTGGCACATAAACTGAAGTTTAGCTCTTCAGTCAGAGTGAAAGATCTATTAAATAAACTGTATCTTGTCAACTGTGACTAATATAGTTTTACAGTAAACCATAACTTATTCCATAATCGTGATTATTTAAAAAAAAAAAAAAGGCCTGGTGTTGACAACTAGAGCAGATTTCTCCTTCAGCCTCCAATCCATGGCAAGTTCTTGGCATAAGCTGATATAGAATCAAAGAAGATTAGAGTTGGAAGGGATCTCAGGAGGTCATCAAGTCCAACCCCTGCTCAAAGCAGGACTAATCTCAGCTAAATCATCCTAGTCATGGCTTTGTCAAGCTGCAGCTTAAAAACCTGCAAAGATGGAGATTCCACCACTTCCCTAAGTAACCCATTCTAGTGCTTCACCACCCTCCTAGTGAAAAACCTTTTCCTAATATCCAACCTAGACCTCCCCCACTGCAACTTGAGACCATTGCTCCCTGTTCTGTCACCTACTACCATTGAGAACAGCCTAGCTCCATCCTCCCTGAAACCATCTTTCAGGTAGTTAAAGGCTGCTATCAAATCCCCCCTCATTCTTCTCTTTTGCAGACAAAACAAACCTATTTCCCTCAGTCGTTCCTCATAAGTCTTGTGCTCCAGCCTCCTAATCATTTTTCTTGCCCTCTGCTGGACTCTCTCCAACCTGTCCACATCCTTTTTGTAGTGTGGGACCCAAAACTGGACACAATACTCCAAATGTGGCCTTACCAATGCTGAATAGAGGGGAATAATCACTTCCCTCAATCTGCTGGCAATGCTCCTACTAATGCAGCCCAATATGCTATTATCCTTCTTGGAAATCAGGGCACACTGCTGACTCATATCCAGCTTCTTATCCACTGTAATCCCCAGGTCCTTTCTGCAGAACTGCTGCATAGCCTGTCGGTCTGCAGTCTGTAGCTGTGAATGGAATTCTTCCATCCTAAGTGCAGGACTCTGCACTTGTCCTTATTGAACCTCATCAGTTTTCTTTTTGCTCAATCCTCCAATTTGTCTAGGTCACTCTGTATCCTATCCCTCCCTTCCAAGGTATCTACCACTCCCCCTAGCTTGGTGTCATCTGCAAACTTGTTGAGGGTGCAATCCACACCATCCTCCAGATGATTAAAGAAGATGTTGAACAAAACCGAACCTAGGACCGACCCTTGGGGCACTCTGCTTGTTACCGACTGCCAGCCAGACATCAAGCCTTTGATCACTACCTGTTGAGCCCGATCTAGCCAGCTTTCTATCCATTTCATAGTCCATTTATCCAACCCATACTTCTTTAATTTGCTGATAAGAATACTGTGGGAGACTGTATCAAAAGTTTTGTTTTAGTCAAGGTATAGCACGTCCACCGCTTTCCCCACATCCACAGAGCCAGTCACTTCTTCATAGAAGGCAGTCGGGTTGTTCAGGAATGACTTGTCCTTGGTGAATTCATGCTGACAGTTCCTGATCACCTTCCTCTCTTCCAAGTGCCTTAAAATGGATTCCTTGAAGATCTGCTCAATCCTTGAGGATTTTTCCAGGGATTGAGGTGAGGCTGACTGGCCTTAGTTCCCTGGATCCTCTTTCTTCCCTTTCTTGAAGATGGGCACTATGTTTGCCTTTTTCCAATCACCAGGGACCTCCCTGAATTGCCACGAGCTTTCAAAGATAATAGCAAATGGCTCTGAAATCACATCTGCCAACTCCCTCAGCACCCTTGGATACATTGCATCTGGCCCCATGGACTTGTGTATGTCCAACCTTTCTAAATAGTCCTGAACCTGTTCCTTCAGCATTGAGGGATGTTCACCTCCTCCCCATTCTGTGCTGCCCAGTGCAGTAGTCTGGGAGCTGACCTTGGCTGTGAAGACAGAGGCAAAAAAGGCATTGAGTACCTCAGCTTTCTCCCCATCATCTGCCACTAGATTGCCTTCCCCATTCTGTAAGGGGCCCACACTTTCGCTAATCTTCCTCTTGTTGGTAACATACCATGAAACCCTTCTTGTTCCCTTTTATGTCCCTTGCTAGCTGCAACTCCAGTTGCACTTTGGCCTTCCTGATTTCATTTCTGCATGTTTGAGCAGTATTTTTATAATCCTCCCTAGTCATCTGATCAAGCTTCCACTTCTTGTAAGCTTTTTTTTGTGCATGTGTTTAAGCTCCCCAAAGACTTCTTTGTTAAGCCAAGCTGGGCGCCTACCATATTTGCTATTCTTTCTGCACATCGGGATGGTTTGTTCCTGTGCCCTTTATAAGGTTTATTTAAAATACAGCCAGCCCTCTTGGATTCCCCCTCATATTAACCTCCCAGGGGATCCTGCCCATCAGCTCCATGAGGGAGTCAAAGTCTGCTTTTATGAAGTCCATGTTTTCAATCCTGCTGTTCTCCTTTCTTCCATTTGCCAGGATCCTGAACTCTACCATCTCATGGTCACTGCTGCCTAGGTTGTCACCCACTTCTACTTCCCCTACCAAATCTTCCCTGTTTGTGAGCAGCAGGTGAAGAGCAGCATGGCCCCTAGTTGGTTGCTCCAGCACTTGCACCAAGAAGTTGTCCTTAACACTCTTCAAAAACTTCCTGGATTGTCTGTGCTCTGCTGTATTGCTCTTCCAGCGGATGTCAGAGTGATTTGAAGTCTCCCATGAGAACCAGGTCCTGTGAACTGGAAACTTTTTCCCTAGTTGATTGAAGAAACCTACATCTATCTCATCCTCCTGGTCTGGTGATCTACAACAGACACCCACCACTACATCACCCTTTTTGTTCTTGTTTCTAAGCTTAACCTAGAGACTCTCAACTTGCTTATCTCCAGTTTAATACTGGAGCTCAGAGCAATCGTAGTGCTCTCTTACATACTGTGCAACTCCTCCACCTTTTCTCCCCTGCCTGTCCTTCCTGAACAGTTTATACCCATCCATAACAGTGCTCCAGTCATGTGAGTTACCCCACCAGTCTCGGTTATTCCAATCATATCACAGTTCCTTGCCTGTGCCAGGACTTCCAATTCCTCCTGCTTGTTTCCTAGGCTTCTTGCATGTGTGTATAGGCACTTGAGATAACTGGCCGATTGCCCTACTCTCTCAGTGCAATTCAGGAGGCCTCCCCTGTTGCATCATTCTCTTTCTGTTTCCTCCTGTTTGTCCCATTTCCACACTTACCTCTGGGCTTAGGTCCCCGTCCCCTATCAAACCTAGTTTAAAGCCCTTCTCACTAGGTTAGCCAGCCTGTCTGTGAAGATACTCTTCCCACTGTTCGTTAGGTGAATCACATCACTTCCTAGTAATCCTTCTTCCTGAAACAACATCCCATGATCGAACAATCCAAAACCCTCTCTCTGACACCACCTGCATATCCACACATTTACTTCGGCAATGCGATGGTCCCTCCCTGGGCCTTTTCCTTCAACAGGGAGGATGGATGATGATATTGTCCAGAAATGTAAGCTCAGACTAACTTGGTTGGAGATCACACCTATGAATACCTTGGAGTGGAAGACACAGCCTTCAGGCTTCGGAATGTCAGCTGAATAAATATTTCCAAAATAAACTCAACAAACCAAGTTTTGTTGAGACAAGTTTGGAAACTTGCTTTGCCATAACTCACTATAAATGGGTATTGTTTTGTCTCTGTGGGAGCCTAGTACAGTAGGCTGACACGATGAGGAGTACTGTAATAAATAAAGCAGATAAAAAGACCCATTCTAGCACCGGGTCTGCGTCCTTGAAATACTGTACACATGCCTAAAAAGGAATGATCTTTTTAGACAATGATCTCCACACCATGATGCTTTCATGCTGGCCAATATTGTTTCCTTGTGCTCCCCTGGCTGTTGGTCTTCACCTCTTGTCTTCTGTCATGTTTGATTGTAAGCTCTTTGGAACCAGGATGGTATTTTTGGTTTGTTTGTACCATGCATAGCCCTATGGCCCCATTGTCACTGGGAAATTCTGCACATCCTGATATATTGCCCTGGAATGCTGTAAATCAGTTGGATTGTTAACCGTTTATAAGAGCTAAAAATCTGTCCTTTTAAATAATGGATGTTTACTACACTGATATTATTCATTATCTCAATTCTTGTGAATTCTCTTAGTCTTCAGATAGGAATTACTATACCATAAATATTGTAAAAGTAACTGCTGCAGTAATTAGATATCCAATTTTTAATGGCACCCACTACAGCAAAGGTAGCGTTTCAGTGCAGAACAACATGCAGCACTGAAACAGCAACTTACAGAAATTTGGGGTAAAAAACAGCCACATGTTTGTACACTGGCAGATTGCAAAGTGTTTTATTTGTTTTTAAATCTAAATTCTTAACTGACAAGAATATTTTGAACATTTGTGTCTAGTTATTACATAGACATTCTTAATGAGCAAATTATATTTCCTTATACTATGAGTGATGTTTACCTCAACATGATGCAGCTATATCCCTGATGTATTTTTATCCAGTAGTTTCCTCAGGGGATTTTACACATCTGAGAGGCTTGGAAGAAATTTAGTCAGATCATTTACAAATCTTAAGTCTCTGAACTGATTTAATATCTTTGGTTGTGGGCATCTGCTCTATTGCATTTACCTTTTCAGGGTCAGGTCATAGTCTTTGAAAGATCAGATAAGGGTCCCATATAGGGCATTTTAGTCAATTGCAATTTCATCTTGTTTTTGTTTAATTTTAAATTTATTTGCATGGCTCTTTCTAGTAGGCAGATGAGGTTGTGGTCATGATCTGCCACAGTTTCTGCCATGCTCTCTCCACGTCTTTTCGCCAGAATGTCATCAGCTGTGATGCTGATCCCTGTGAGTCTTATTATATGACTTTCGCTTGACATTGATATTCTTCCATTGCATGTTTAGTCCCAAAGAGCGTTCTCAATCACCCCTGTCTACATACTGGTGTCCAAAATGTGGGGAAGTAGCTGCTTTCATTATCCATTAGCACATGCCAATATCCACCTGCGGCATCAAATATTGAGAATAATTTTGCTTTTCCAAGTCAGGTGGTAATTTTTTATTTGTAAGCACATGGTAGCGAGCGTTCTTGAGTGCTTTGTTTGCACTGTTAGGTGTATGCAGTTGTATAGCTTGACAGGCTCCTTATGGCTAAAACACTGCTTATCCCGTTTGTGGGCTCTGTCACTTTAGTAATGGTGACTTTTTCCATTTGGCTTTATTGTTCCCATTTTTTTTTCTGAGAGCAAAGTGTGCTCTGCTAGCCTGGATATATTATTTTATCTATTTCCAGGTGTAATATGCCTGGAAAACATCCCAGTCCTTCAGAAACCTCTTGGTAATCTTATAACAACTCTGCTGCAGGGGTGCCACAGCGCAGTGTTTGCACTGGATGTGCTGCTTGTACTTGTGTGTCTGCTGCATAACTTCCTTTCCCCAAGGTTAATTTCAGGGCAACTGCACTTGTATTCCCCCTCTGTGGTCCACCAAGGGCACCCACTGAAAGGCTTTCAGCTCCCAGCCGTCACCTCTCCTGGGTGGAGACCTGCATCTGACTCCATTCTGACCAGGTTTTTTTAAGGCTGCAGAGTCTCTCCTGCTTTACACTGTGCTATGCCCACCAAGCCAGACTGCCTAAATAGGCAGATCCTGCACTTTGCTTCCTCTCCCAGGCTATGACCAGTGTATTGCTCCCAGTTATAAGTTACCACACAGCTCCTTCTAAGCAAGCACATTTATTCTTAAGGTGAAAAACATTACAGAGAAAGCATATTAAAACAATAAAAGTCCTACATGCATGCTAACAGCTTACCAGAGGTTACCTGTCAGCCTTATGGTACCTTAGCAGTTCAAGTCCTTCCAACTGTTCTGCAAGGACTGCTCCTCCCTTCCTTTGGACAGAAGGTCCTGTCCATGTGCTGGATCAGAAAGAAGGCTGAGTCAGGCTATTTATCCAAAGGTCCCGTCTTTCTTTGTTGCTCCCTGGAAAATCCTGTTTGAGCTACTATGTTCAAGAAGCCTCCCCAGGAAGTGATACCTCTCTGACGGGTTACAACTTGCCTGACTTGTCTTAATCACCCCCTCTCTTTTTACTTCCTGGAGAAGCTGTGGTAACCTTCCCCCTGGGAGTAGAACACAGTCATACATAAGCCATTCATTTAGAGCAATGAACCCCAAAGATAGTGCATGCCTTCCTCCCTAGAGAGGTTGCATACAATCCCAGCCCACGGTGACCCATACAATTAATAACACACGTTTTTTCAAGGATATGGCAGGAATTGCCCTAACTGTCAGTTAGTATCACTAGGTTCACAAATTGACTTGTTTTGCAAGCAGTCATTTCTGTGTTGTTTGGACTCCCTGAAACTCCAGCCTATGTACTTTGCCTTAGTATTCTGCACGCAATTTCCATTATTCTGTGCTATTATGATTGTGCCATTGTGTACTTTTAATTTGGCTTTGCTTGGTTGCAATTTTGCTTTCTTCTCTTGCATAGTTCTCTGGAAGCTTTTGTCACCTAGCACATTCAGTGAAGCCTCATTGTCTACTAGCACTCAATTTCCTGCTTGTTTTCATGCTGCTGCCCTGTCCTTGCATCTGGTGCTAGTCTGAGCTTTACAAACCATTTATTTTTGCTGTTTACCACTGAATTAATGTCACATAGATATAAAATCATCCTGCATCACTGTTAGTTTCCTCAGTATATTCCTTTTTTTCCCCTTGTGTGCAAGCTTTGGCATAGTGATTTCTCTTGTCAAAATTATTGTGCGGCACATAGGCCGCATTTTCCATTGTCCTGCTTTTCTCCATGGTTCCAACAGGTTTTTCTTTGTATTTTGTTTCTCCTCTGTTTTGTACTTGTGCATTTGTTTTTTGCACATATTTTGGTGCATCTTTTCATTGTATTTTCATGCTTTTCCTGTTCACCTTGGTGAACGACCCGTGTCCGTTGCACTAATGGTCCGCATTTCGTTATGAATTTATTCACCTAGAATTGCAGATGCCTAGAGCTCTTGATACAATTAGTGGGAGCTCCCTGTTTTCTCATTTAACCTTCTGTATCTTTCATCCATATTACTAATCTGTCATGAATTAGTTCATCTTTTGGGATTTGATAATTGCACGAGTCAGCCATTTGCACAGTTTGGCAATAAACTGATTTTTTTTGCTTCAGAGTTTTGATTACACTTGTTGAAGAGATACCTTTCATATATGACATCTTTTCTGGATTGAGAATACTTTTGGAATGCTTCTAAGACTTTCCCTGGGCCCTCCCATTCTGCCACTGACCTATGCTGTTGGAGCTCATAGGAGCCTTTCTCCGTTTCTGGTAATGGAACGGCTTGTGTTGTTTTGTTTTTGTTTTTACCCAACCCCATTGCAACTTTGTATTTTGCCCATGGTGATCTGAAAAAAGTCGGTTGCTAAACACATCCCCTTTCAGGTCTATCTGATATGCTGTCATGATTGTTTTCTCTTTGGTTTTTTTTTTTTTTGCCAGGAAGTGTGGGAGAACGACAATATTCTTAGTTTCTGATTCCACACACCTGAAGAACCAGCTCACTTCTGATGCCATGTTGTGTGTGTAAGCATCAAGAGAAAATGAAGACAATGAAACATTCAGGCTTTATTTCTTCCTCCACTTTTACAGTCCTTGTTCATCAAGCACTTCTTAGAAGTAAAGTTCTCCAGGCTCCTAGACATAATTGTATTATAACCCCTCCTTTTATTGGGATGCTTGTTATCATAACAGAAGCAAAGCAGGGCAAGAGCAAGGACACCTGAGGAGTATCTAATATTGTCAGTGCAATAAAATGCTAGCACTCTTATCCCTGGCGATCTCTTTACTGTATCTGATCAGCCTGTCCCTGGAGTTCTGCATGAGTTAGTTTGGGATATAACTTCTAAGTCAATATCTGCATCATGTCTGAGAAACTTTCAAACCTGGATTCAACCTATGATGTTTTTTGAGTCCCTACTTAGTTCAGAATTTGCTCATTGTTTTCCTTAAATAATTTCATCCTGAACCTTGCATTAAAGGGTATTGATTTTATATAATTAAACCTGCAGCAGCACAGAGACACTTGTAGGGGACGAAGGGATGTAAATCTCACTGTTTTTGAAGTTTATTTTTAACTGATTCATTGACATTTCGATTCATACCTCTGTGATGACAAGCTCCTCTAGCTCTGCTCTTTTGCATACTATCTGGATTATTTGTGTGTCACTCCAACTACAATCCTGGCAGCAATTGCTCTTTTATGGCACACATCCCTCTAGTCCTTGCCTTTCGACAAATCCTGAAATGACTAGACTAGACTCTCTGCCCCCTTATCATCCCTGATTCCAGTGTGAAGGATCTGTTGTCTGATGAATTGTGTGAATTTCCTCAAAAACAGTCTCAGACCCACGACGTTCGTTTCTGCAACACAAGTGTAAGAAGAGGAACGCAAAGCAAAAGAAAACAGATGATGCATTAGCAGATCAGTGTTTAACTCCATGCAAATCAATCTAGAGAGGTAGAGGTAGGTAAGAAAAGAGAAGAGTAACATGGGCTGTCAGTCTGATGGTGACTATTGTTGTTAAAAAAAGGATTGAGCCTGTCAGTCTTTAGCTAGTCCCCATCGAGTTTAAAGAGAGCCCAGCAATCCGCTAAATGACCATTCAACTTAGTTGTTCCATCTGAGCGTCTTCATCTAGGCTTTCTTTGGTTAACTTGTTCTCTGGGGAGAGTATATTGGGTATTCGCATCAGTAATTCATAACATGCATTTCGTTAGCATCTTTGCCAAAACAGGGTAGATGAAAAAACTTCTAGCTGTCTACTCCCACTTTCTGTGCCCTTCCTGGACTAATTTCAATCTCCTCGTGTTCATCTTCCAGCATCTACACAACTCCATGCCTGCCCACATCTCTGTACTCCTTTAATTCTGTTCCACTGTTGGCTCTCTTTATAATCCTCTCTCCTTTGCCTCCTCCCTGACACTCTCAGCTTCATACTTTCTTTCATGATGCCACTTTACGCTTGGCACAACGCTTGGTACAACCTGTGTACGTAGCATCTTGCTGTTTCTCCTTTCGATCCTTCCTCAAACCCCGTTTTTGTGAATTTTCCCTATGTGGATGTCATAATAAGGTCTCCAAAACATCCCACATATTCACTGTTTTTCTAGTGACTATATTTGTCTGGGTGAGATTGAGTTTTCCAGCCTGGGGACCGTCTCGTTTAATGCACGTTGTTAGAGCGGCAGGCACGTTCACAGTGCTATAACTGTACAATAGTAATAATAAAAGGGACAAGCTTTGGAGGAAGCCTGCAAACCTAGCCAATTTCCTTTGAAGAGGCATCATTTACTTTTTATTTATAAATTTAAATGAGGCTGAAAAGAAATGCCTTTATACAAGTGCACTATCAATAATACTTTTCATTTATTTAGCTCCTTTCCTCTACTGGTGAGTCAGTATGTGTTATGCCCCCTTCTCTTCCCCATTGGTGAAGGCACACAGAGTTAAGTGCCTTGTCTGGGGTTACTTGTAGTCTTCTATCTATATGCTTATATGGCCTCCTTCACCATGGAATTCAGGCGGCTCAAAGCAGCCCTGTGAGGTAAGGAAGTTTTATCTCCATTTACAGATAGGTAGCAGAGAGAGAGAAAAATTGAAGTGACTTTCCCATGGCTACATATGCAAACTATTTTTTACTCCTGTCATCCCTGCAAAGTCAGTGCAGCGAAGAGAAAGTGAGCTGGATTCTGTTCCTTCTTCCGCATTGCCATTACCTAGTGTCATGCTGACTGGATTAAGGGGGCCCTTGAGGTGTATTCAGGAGCTCTGATTACTCCCTTCTACGCTAATCTTGCGTTGGGGATGTCACGCTGGCTGGATTGGGGGAGGCATTTATTCTATTGTTTGACATCAGTATGTCAAAATCGTAGTAATCCATGCCATGTCAGGTACTGTTAAGGCTGTAATGTGCTAAGTAAGATGATAATGTTTCTGTTCATGTGCTGTGTGTGTGAGGAAAGTTATGGGTGTGTTTGATATATCAGTATTTCAAGTTGGGCTGTTTCTAGGCCACTCCTCAGACAGGAGGGCTGCAGAACAATAGCCTGCTTAATGGCCCATTAAGATATTCCCGGTTCCGGGGGCCCAGGGGAAGTAGCCAAAGATATACCTGGCCAGTCACCCAGGTCTGGCCCATGTGACTCTGAACTCCATTTTAGTTCCTGTAAAATTCCACAAGCGGCGTGGCAAGGGTCAGAGGGATATATAAGGCAGAGCCTTTGGGATCCATTTGGTCGTCAGTTACCAGTCTTCAGTCTGTCTTCAGTCAGTCTGTATTTAGTCACCAGTCTTCAGTCTATCTTCAGTCACCTATCTACCTCTGGATCAACCCATCTGCAACTGAACTGAAGCTGTGAAACAAGGGACTGAGACCCATCCAGATACTGGGTGTATACCTGAGGAACTATATAAGCCTGCAAACTCCACAGTTCTTCTAGAAACCTGATGTATATGCACTTTCAAATCATTTGTGTGTATCTGATTGCTTTAATCCTTTAACATTTCTCTTATTTTTTGTTTTTCTTTTTATAATAAACCTTTAGTTTTAGTTACTAAAGGATTGGCTGGCAATGTGGTATTTTGGGTAAGATCCAAACTTATAGTGATCTGGTACTGTGGCTGACTGTTTGGGATCAGAGGGATCCTTTTTAGTAAAGAGCATAGAGTTTAAATACCTGGTCTCTTTACTGGACCTAGTGGCAGATTGGGAGCCAGAGACTGAAATGCAGTAGAGGGGGCTGTGTGTATTTGTATAGTGGCTTCTTGATAACCAGTGTGGGGAATCAGAAGCACTGTTTGTGGCTGGTTGGGAAGTCTGACTTCAGTGTCACCCACCAGCACTGGGAGAATCTGCTCTCCTTTTACAGCCTGCCCTGACCTTGGCATTATCAGGTGGCTGCCCTGGGCACGGACAGGTCACATCTAGTTCAGCAAAATGCTACCCACCTGCATCAACGGGTGGGGGAACTTGATGCAGCCAGCAGTGAAAGAGGAGCAGCCCCAGTAACAAGGGAGAGACGCGCTCGCCGAGGGACAATAAGTAGCTCCTCTGCGTGGGCGTCTCTGTCACCCATTGGTCAGCTGGAGAGAGTGGTGCTGCTTGGCCAGCGGTTCCCCTGCTCCCAGAATTTAGCCCAGCGCAGGGGCCATGTGGAGCTTCTTTCATCTCTGTTCCAGCAACCAACCTGACCCAACCAAACTAGGAATGAGAACTCAGCCTGACATGCTGCAGGTCTAACCTATCACCTGTTTAGTGGGTCAGGAAGGGATTTTATTTCCCACATGGGCCAATTGGCAGAGGGCCTTGGGCTTTTGTGCACCCTCTGTCCCCCTCGTGGCGGAGAGAGTGCTAGGAGCTGAGTCCTATGTTATAGGATGAAGAGAGCCTACACCACGTTATGGGTTATATAGTAAGGAGCCCTATAACCTCTGCCCTGGAACCAATTAAATGCCTGGTATAGGAGAGCTTAGGTGGTGGGTCAGCAGTACACCCCCGTATGTTAAAATGTAATGAAAATGCACCCACTGTTTAATTCCATGCATGGTGGCTGTTCTCATTTTGCCACCATGTCCACAGAGTCCAGTTACATGTGTGTTTTAAAGTTAAGCATGTGCTTAAGCAACTTGCTGAAATGTGGCTTATGTTCCTAATCATTTACACCTAGGCAAACCCACAGAAGGCCACGTGCTTGCCTCCAAGGACATAATTTGAAAGTGATGGCATTATACAGGCATAGCTTGAAGACATAATTTTTGTAATTTGAGTTGCTGGTTTCAAAAGGTGAAAAGATCAAGTCATTTTCTCTGTTGTGACTAGGCACACACTTAAATCCAGATAAAGGCTAGCAAATTAACCCAGCTCCTACCCTAGCCAAAGCACTTTGAGGTATTGCATCTCATTTTGCTTTTACTCTGAATTCAGTGGAGTTAGTCCTGATTTACGTTTGAAGATTCTTGCTACAAGCAGTATCACTTCATTGTTGTGTTTTAAGATCTGGGGAGAAACTTTTTCTATTTGTTTGTACGCTACTAATCTGCACATTAATTAACCCTAACTTGAGTGATGTTAAAAATGTTCTAATGCTCCAAGCTAACACGAGTGTAGTCAGCCCCCGTTATATTGTACCCACCACACACACTTGATCCACTTGTTTAATAGGTTCTCCCTATTGAGCTCAGAGTTAAACTCTCTACTTACTGCTGAGAATTCCTTTTCTCAGCAGGGACAGCTCCTCGTTTTCCACTTCCTGTATATGCACAACCTCTCTGATGATGCTCCTTAAATGCAATTATGCTTACTGGAGAGGTCAGAGCTCGTCAAATACAGGCTCTGCACCCCATTCCTGGGGCTCAGTTTGATTTCTCCTGACTTCAGCAAGGAATTCGGCTTCATAGGCCAGTAGTGTTTTCCGTCTGCCTTCGACCAAATGAACAGACTACAGTCCAAAGGCAAAGGTTCTTGACTGTGAATAGTTGATTCAGGACTTAAAATAGAAGCTGGAATAACTAAATTGGTCTTTTGAGCCACCTTGTTGGCTTTTCTCAATTAAGGGGAAATAACATCTGCTCTTTAGCTATGAGCTTGGCTAGTCTGTAATGCCTAATTAGTCAGAGTAAATTTCTTCATCGCTTAGATGGACGCCTCTGACAGAATGAGAAGTGAGATCACTGCCTGAAGTGCTCATCCACTTTGTCCCACTATCCAGCCAATTTGATTTTCAAGCTGTATCACTGGATTACATTGTCCTACTTCTCTAAAGCACTAATGAAATCCCAGTCCATGCTACCGTATAACCCTGAACAGTGACTGCATTTTCTTGTACACCTGATGATTTTTTTTTAATTAGAAATAATGGCTTAGGAAATTGGTTTCCTGGCATTATTGTAACCTCTTTTAGCTGTGGGAGAATGAGAGCTATTGAATAGGGAATCATTTTTAAATAATTATTTATTATTCATAACGACATTTAAAGTGTGTAAACCAGATATTGTTACAATGAAAAACACAAAAGGTATGTGGGAAAATAATTTGAAACAAGATTAGAATGTTCCCAGCTTTAATATTTGGCTGTCACATAAAGAGGTATGCTGCCATCGAGGCTGAGTCTAATGTTTGACATAAAGGACGCTTAGATTCGTATTCAGATAGCTTAAACATTAGATCTTTTTCAATGTAATTAGTGGTAGTCCAGTCACTAACACAGTCGTTTTGAGACAGAAGACATGGGTTCCAAAATACTGCCACACCCACAGCCAGTGCTGACGTGATAACTGCTCATGCTCCTGTGCAATATGGCATGGAGAACAAGTTGCTTCATGCAGAAAGATTTCTGTGTTGATAACAGTTTGACCCCACTGGGGAACCAGGACGTCTGTCCCTTTACAGTGATCAGGCTTGAGAACATCTAGGTCCTGGCTGCAGAACATCTATGTTCCTTCTTTTCCTATTTAAACAAACAATTCATCCATTATTTCCCAAAAACATCCTCCCTTTCCTACCCCCTCTCCCCAATTGGTCCTGGACACACATTATCTATTCTAACTACTGTCCACTGACTGTCTGCTATCACTACCTTAAAATCACCTTTGCTCCCACTCCCCTTAGACTGCACTGAAGTCACACAGTGCAGTTTCACCCATTTCACTTTGGCATGATCATGCCATTATGGTAGCAATAGAAAATATTTCTTGCTCCTGGTCTTGGGGATTTAAAAATACACATGAAAGATCTAAAAATAGATTTCAGAAAATAAATGTCTTTATCTATAGCTTATGGTGGTTTAAGGTTGGTCATCCTGGCAGCCTACTAAAAGCTTTGTCCCTCCAATTGCATAAGGTAAGGCCAGACAGGCAAGATACCATACGCTAACCAGTAGCCAGCCAGTTTTGATCCATCTCATTGATTATTACAGAAGTAAATCTCTTTCCACAATACTAGAAAACTGATGTGAACAGCATTGCTTTTGCCTACGTTTGTGCCATATGAACTAAAGGCTTTTTGGAGTAGGGGTTAAATATATATTTACCACTAAAAGTCTGAGTAGAAAAAATAAGGGTGGTCTTACCAGCAATACTGATGCTGTTCACAACAAGCTGACGGGTAATTTGTAAAGGGAAAATAACCTGATGCATAATAAAGTATGATCTGGGACTGCCTGCAGGCTCAGGGAAGAGATGAATGCTTGTGAGTGGGTTAAGATCTCATAAGGTATGGACAGACACCCCCTGGTAAGAGGATAATGAACCCTAATATTTTTATGGTAGCAGCATCTGACTGCATGCTTCTGCTGTAGTAAGCTGTAAAAATAACTGTACGGATCTGTGTGCTCCAGCCTTAATTTCAGTAAAATAATATGGGCTAGATTACGTCTGCTAAGAATCTGGTCCCATGTTTTCAAAACAAAGGGGAACAGTGCTTGGAAGAGAGGGCTGTGCTTTTCATGAAGGCATTCAAACCACAGGGGCTGGTTTTATGAATGTCGTACTAGGAGTGCGGGGTGTGCGTGGTGAGGTATGATCCAGAAATGGATGGATGGATTTATTTATATTCAAATAAATAAATACTATAGAAGCACAACATAAATATTGTAAATCACATGGCACGCATATATAATAAGTTGATATTGACTAGTGTTGAAGTGAACAACCAGATTTATTGATCATTGAGAGGTAAATATCGAATGAAGCAAAGTTGCTATCGTTTCCACAAGGGGATAATAAATCTTAATGTTTGCCAAAACTTAATGTGTTTTACACTGATGTGTTTGGAAGCTCCTTAACTGAAGGTACTGAGACACAATAGGAAGTACATAATGATAGCCTTTCTTGATCAATTCTGCAAGAGCACTGACTAATTTCCAGTGTGTTCTTTTTGTTCCCAATGTAAAAGTTGGGATGGATTATTTGGGGGCAGTTAGAAACATTTTCAAAAATGCTGTCAGTGACTTGGGGCAGATTTGTAAAGGTATTTATGTCCTAAATATGCAGACTGGCATGTTAGGTACATTTGAAAATCTCATTAGGGGTCTAATTCCTATTGGTGGCAATGGAAATCAGGTCTCTAAATACCTTTTGAGGATCTGGGTTCTAAACGTCTAAGCCGCTTTTGAGAATGAGTTTTTGGCTCCCACTTCACTTAGGTGTTTTTGAAACGTTTAGCCAGCATCTCCCTTTTGTTGTTCCATGGTCTGGTCAGGAGCATGGAAAGGATGTCCCCAGGACCCTGTAACTAGAAGGAGAGTGGTACTATTTTGCATTAATAGATTGTTTTTCCCCAATCGAGAAGTATGATAAATAGATCTGGGGGAGACTTTCAAATATGAACAAATGGCAGCGTTACAGGGGCTGGCACTGTGGGGGCGGGCACCCAGCCTCCCTGTGACAGGCTCTTAGGAGAATGAGCCAACCCAGGTCAACCTGTGGGTAGCTAATTGGATAAGCAGCTGGGTGGCAGTTAATTAGGTAAAGAGCACATGGGCCTAATAAAGGTTTATGAGTGCTCAGGTACGAACATATAGAGGAAGCTCCTGGGTAGGAAGCTACTCCCAGGGGTGCAGGGAGAGGCTCCCTGGGGAAAGGAACAGCCCCCAGAACATAAAAAAGAGAGTTCCAGAGGAAAGAAACTACAAAACTCTCCTGTGTTGGTGGGAGAGAGACTTCAGAACTCCATGCAGTGCAGAAGCCTGGGGACTTACAGCAGAAAGAGGCTGGTTTACATACCATGCTTGCAGTTGATTAAATAAATTAGACTCCTGCCAGGACATTGTTCACTGTATACAGCACTCATTTAATCTATTGAAAGCCCACTAGGTTAAACTGACACAGAGATATAACCATGGTTCCACATCAGGCCACCCTTCCAGGCACTGGGAGTTGGGCATCTAATTCTCATTTGTTCCCGTACACACATTGGGGGAGATTTTCATTTAAAGAAGTAGAGAGACAACTAAGAAAGGGAAACAGTCAAGCAAAGGACTGAATTGTTTTACTTACTGGAATCATTGTTTTACAATACAAAATTATAGACAGCGCACAAGTAACCAACAATTTAGTCTCATAAAAGGGAGCAATCTAAAGCAGTGTAAACTGCATAATCATTCTACAATAAGTTTTTAAATCAGAAGCATGAGTTTAATAACCAAATGTTAAAATGAAAGCACCCTTCACCTAAGAAAACATTTCTAGCTGAAACTAAGCCAACAGGGAACCTATTAGTCTCATCTTGTGATAACCACTGATTATTCTTCCTGCAAAGGGAAAAAAGCAAGATGGTTAAAAATACTCTCTTATTTTTGCTATAGATCAAATTTTCTTGTACCCTTTAAATTCTAATGAAGCAATTAGGCCCCATCAGCAATGTGACTGTTTCATTAAAATGCAGTTTGGCAGGGTACGCAATGCATTTTGTGTGGAGCTTTCAGAATGCTCAGGGAAGACCACATCATAAATCAAATCAGTTTGTTTTAAAAGGAATATTTTTTCTTCCCTGGTACCAAAGCTTAACACAACTACTACTGCCCAATGAGACTGCATCAGCATGGACATGTGCTAAATTGCCCATTGAGCTAATTGCACAACTGTAGTACTGGGGCATGCAGTCGGTACTGGAAAGGTGTGCATTCAGGTCCCACAGCGGCTCAGGTAGATATTAACCAATAACCACTTAAGTGCTAATGGGTGCATGTCATATGTTTCAAAGCTGCATCCCTACTGCCCTTCTGCTGTACATTCTTCTTTTCTGTCGCCATTCTGATTCCTGGACTATGCCCAGCCTGACTGCAAATCTTAAAAGCAGACAGTTTTCTAAGAGTTTGGATTTCAAATGAGCCACAGAACATATGTGTGGGCTTTAGCGTTTTGCATTTGAAGTCTAAATAGCTGGGAAGTCTGATCTACTTCATTTACCGCTAAGATACTAGAGTACTTCGTTCGGTTTCCCCCATACACCACTTGGTGGATTCACAGTGCCCCACGCAGAGCAAG
The DNA here is from genome assembly GCA_007922155.1 of Mesoclemmys tuberculata. NCBI lineage: Eukaryota > Metazoa > Chordata > Testudines > Chelidae > Mesoclemmys > Mesoclemmys tuberculata. The sequence continues at coordinate 48,755,902 of ML675613.1, forward strand.
AACACAGGAGCTATTAATAGATTTATGAAGTTTAAGGCCAGAATGAAGCATTAAACCATTTAATCTGACTTCCTGTATATCACAGGTCATTACATTTCACCCAGTTATCTCCACATTGAGCCCAGTAGCATTTGGCTAAAGCAGATCTTCCAGAAGAGCCTCCCATCTTGATTTGAAGATGTCAAGAAAAGGAGAATCCACCACTTCCCTTGGTGGTTTGTTCCAATGTTTAATCACCCTGGCCACTAAAAAGATTTGCTTTAGTTCCAATTTGAATGTAATTGTTAAAACAGATATTTTGTGTTTTTTACAATCATATTTGTTATATTTAAAACTACATATCTAGGACCCAATCCTAGGAGAAGCAAAGTGACACTTGTCAGGTGCCCTTTAAGCATTTTTGTCTTTGTTTCTCTAGGCACTTACTCTTCACGCTCTTCTCCATTATATATAAGGGCTTATTGATTTCAGTGCTCAGTGCCTCACAGGATCAGGCCCTTAAAGGGGAGGTAGTGTTTCTAATGGGCTGAATACACAGTAGGAAACAAGGTACTTCTCAGCTCTAATTAGGTGGAGGCTATCACAGCTGGTAACATTTTCAGAACAAATGGCATGTGCAATTTTTTTCGTGGTTATTAACTTTAACAGTAAAGTTCAAAATGATTCATGCTTAGGACGCTATAGCTCCTTTGTGTTATGGCCACTCTAGTAATTGATGTACGCTGGCCATTATCAGTAAAGCCCTGCATGGATACAAAAATGTAGATCTGTGTCTGATCCGCATTCCCAGTGAGAATCAATTTACATCCTATCTGCCATCCACACCTGCACGACACCGCAGCTTTGGTCCCCCCAGTCAGCTGTTTGGAGGTCAGCCTCCCTGCAGACGCTGACCTATGAGCTGCAGACAGCTGCTTCCCTGCCTTTGTGATCTGCATCCATTCAACCATCCACAAAAAATGATCTGTGGATATAAAACAGATATCTGTGGATTTGCAGGTCTCTACTTACCAATGTAATAAGTACTACAGGTATATAATAAGGCATAGAGGCACACGCTGATTAAGAATCACCATTAGCTAGGATGGTGTAAACAGACAGTTTGTATGTATCATTGATTTCTCTCAACCTGATAATCTCAGTAGGAATTTTTTTTAAAAAGAGTTTTGTGCTGGTTTCCCCCCCCCCCCCAATAGTGGTTTAGCAGTTGCAGTTTTAGTCTGTTTCAAGAGGTGAAAACTAACAAAATAGCCCAATTCATCTCTGGTATAATTCCACTGAGTTTACCCAGTGACTGTCCCAGGTGAAATATTTTCCCCCAGGGAAAGGGTTCCCCTGCATTTTAAAGCCCTGAGGAACTCTCCCCTCCACCCCTACATTTCCACCTGCATTATAGTCCCTCTTCTTTGTTATATTATTATAATATCTTATATAATATTATTATATATCTTATATATATTATAACCCTGTATCAGTTCTCCTGGTTAGTGGTGAAGTGGCAACAGTCAGACTGTAGCTAATTTAAAAAAATGAAGTTTAGTGTTTTAGTTTCTATTTAGTATTTGCATATTGTACTTGGTCTCTTCAAAATGCCCTACAGATGTTACAGTGAACAATAAAGCAAGTCTAATGGCAGCTTAAGAAACAGAGTATAGCATAGGATGTGAAAACAGATGAAGATTTCTCAAATGTTATAAGGCAAGTTCCATTTGTTTGGACAGTGTATGTGGAATACATAGTGGTGTGGTCTAAAGGTTTTCTCAGCACTGCTTTGGAATGAGGCTTAAAACTTGCCACACATCAACACTTCACACGTCCAAAACTCATGCTAATAAAACCTTTTAGACTACACTACTATGTATTCCATATGCACTGTCCAAACAAACAGAACTTGCCTTATGAGACTTGGGAAGTGTCCAGCTGTTTTATCAGTCTGAATATGGGTTGGGTACAGTGCTGAAGAGTGACAAGATCATGAGTGAGTTATGCACCTCATCCTGGATGGAGTGCTGATAAAACCTTTAGTCAAAATATATCATGGTGTGACTTAAAGACACTCATGTTACAGAAATACTATCAGAAGAACATTTAAGAGCATTTTAGAAACTTTTTTTATCCCTCTCCTTGCAAAGACAGGCTCCTTGGTTACCAATTGTGCAAAGCTCAGGGCGATTAAAAAAAAAACATTTTAAATACCTCTAAAAATAGATTTTCTATCTATACAAATGTTCTGCTTCTTACATTTACTTGTCTCAGGTGCCTCCAGGGCAAAAAGCGACTGCTGGGTCCTATTAGAAAGGGAAGAATCTCCAGTGGTTTAACTTCCCTGTTTCTGACCCTGCAAGAGAGTAAGATAATGGACTTAAAGTCAGATATAAAATATTTATGTGTAGAAAAGGAGTGATTCCTTTTTTGCCCTGATTCTTGCCCATTCTGGGCTTCATACAGGTATAATTTGGGGAGTGATATCATATGTAGTGGGACAAGAAGGAAACATTTCTCTGGTAGGTTATTTGATGCCGGGGAGGATGAAATAATGTGCTGAGGGCAGATGAGGTGGTGAGTGGTGTGTTTATTTAACGCATGGTTCCTTAATTTATTGCATGGGTCTGCATCATATCACATGGCTATCACCTCTGGATATGCAGGGGGAGGGGAGAGTGTACAAATACGTTGCACGCACATACTTTTCATAGATAGCACTGTCAGACCGACCATCACAAGTGAAAGGCAGCTATAGTTTTACTCTTCTTTCTCGTTCCAGGCCAGCTTTTATCTGTGCTTTTCTGGTTTAGCCACAGTACAATTACCTCTACATTTCAAGTCTGTTTGCCCCATGGGTGGTCATGGGGTGTGGCTGTGTGAACTGATGCATGTTTATATACTGATATTGGTGTGCATGGCATTCTATTACAGATAAATGTGGCAAACACATGGCAAAGTCTCTCTGCACATAGCTTAAAGTCTCTGGGCATTACTCAGGTACAGTCAAGTACTTTGTAACACAGAATGACGTGATTATAATATCATGTGATCAGGATAACTGATTCAGACTTACATTGATTGGCCTGATTCTGTGTGTGTCTTGATGAGGGCTTCTACATATTGTCCTTTCATTTAGTTGCATCAAGTAGGAAATAATATTTTGAGTTACCTGCCTCAGGATTCTACCTTAGTTGCTCTGTGCATAGCAGAACTTTATTTGCAGAGCAATGACAGCTTTCAGTCTGGAGGAGTAAAAACAGAAATGAACATTTACAAAAGGAGAAACTGTTAGCAAGTGAGGGTAGCATTAGAAAATCCCATCAGGAAAAGTTAGTATTCAATATCATAAGCACAGGTATAGTCCTTTACATTTTGAAACTGCAATGCAGACACTAATTAATCTTTACAACACTTCTGAAAGGTAGCTAAATATTATTAGCTCCATTTTACAAATAGAGAAACTGAGCCACAGAGAGATTTCACGGCCCTGCTATGTGCTGTGAATTCAGGAGCAGTAAAACTTAGGAGGTCGTGAATCCCAGCCTTAGTCTATTAGATCATGGAGTCAAAGCATCATCTGTAGCAGAACAATATTTTGACCTCTTGATTGTTTTTGAACTCTAATTATTTTGGCAGCACTTCTTTATTTTGACTCAAAAAGCCGTGCAAATAGATGAGGAGAGAGGGAAAGTCATCTAATTGGTATGTATATAATGATGCTGTTCTTGTGGCACATAGTTTTCCAACCCAGGGGTGAAGAACTTGCCTTACCAGCTGGGGGCTATGATGTGTCAGAGCAAGCCCAAGTAATTTGGGATGGGCCTGCAAATCAGTTTCTACCTCTACCACACAACTGACTCCTGATCATTACTGCATTTCTGTGTCTAGGGGAGGTTTAGTGAGATGTCTCTCCGGATACATTCCAAACATAACTGACCGGTGTTACATAAATGTGTGCGAAGGGACTCTTTAGGTCCTTCCCAACTTCCTACTGCAGAAGTGGAGCCCAGCTGCTTGTTCCTTTTGACTCTAGCATTTGATTACTGGTGATTTATACAGTTAACACTTTCAAGTCTCTTCTCAAGGAAAAGAGCTAGAAACTTGCTTTGAAAATGCCAGCCTGAAATTGTGAGTGTTGGGAAGTTATGAGCAGCTGGAAGCGGGGGGCTGCTGTGGTAACCATTTAACTTCTTTAGGCCTTGTTGATGTGGTGCAGCAATGCACACTAGAGGAGTGTGACTTCTAGAGCGTGCTGTGCTGTGCACAAACTGGCCCAAATAGGCCTTGCTGGTGCGAACTAAAAATTTCTTATTGTGCGTCAATGCAGTACTGTTTAAAACTGCACTATGTTAATGCAACTAGGGAGCTTTGATTTTTGCATCATCAGAATCTGTGCAGGCCAGTTTGTGCACAACACGTTGGTGCACTTTAGAAATCACACCCGTTTGGTATGTGTTGCCATGCTGTGTAGACAAGCCCGTAACTGTAACTGTCACTGGTACTTAATACCAAGAAACGTCAGCAAGGTCATTATGAGTTCAACAACTGGTTTCTTCGTACATATACGTTTTACAGGTTCCATGTGTGCCACTTTTCCCAACTGCAAAAAAAGGCGGTGCGTGTGTTCATTAATTAAGGCCAAACCCTTCATTCAGGTGCACCCAAGGGTCTTTTCTGGAGTTAATGGAAAACCTGTTCACATATTCAAGGGCAAAATTTGTCCACTTTAGCATTCACAAATATAATTTGCATCCATAAACCCATGCAGCAGTTTGTGAATCTATCCCTTAAAAGCAGAGGGAGGCACCAAATTGCAGTCTTCTCCTGTGAAATATGAAAGACTTAGCAGAAATTAAAGGTCTGGAGGAGAAAGAACTGAGACATGATTTCCAGGCTGATGTTATTAAAAATGCAGGACTGATGAAGGGAAATAATTTCTAATAATAAACCTAGGACTGGCATCAGAACCCTGTGTGAACTGAGATCAACATAGTTCTAAATGTCATTACTTTGGAAATCCATATATTTTTTCTCTGTAATATTTTCTTTACATGCATGTTCTGTTTCCTAACACATTCTCCACTCATCTCTAGAGCTGTTTGAAACTTGGTATTTCTGATTTGTGGGAAATTGACATTTTAAAATTTTGGTTTTGGTCCAAATTGGAACTAAAAGCAATATTCTTGAAATTTCCCATGAATTGGGGTTCTTTTTTTTTAAATCCATTTTGGAAAATCTTTTTGTTTTGAATTTTGTTTTGTTTCTTAACCTTTTTATGTATTGTCAGTACTGCGTAATGTGGATTTCACCCTTTGTGTCTTAGATCCTCAGATGTCCCTGTTAGCGTCCTTGACAAAAATAAACGGATTCCACGATGTCAGAAATTCTTGGCATTCCCAGAATCGAAGACAGATGCAGTAGCATGAGGCCCAGATCCTGCAAACATTTTTGCATGTGATTAACATTATGCATGGGTTCAGTCAAGATCAGGACCTGAGTGAGCTTGAAATGGATGGTACATATATATAGGTACATGAATAATGGATGCAAATTCTTCACTAACTTCCATCCCAGGCAATTAAGTGCCAGCAACCAATATGACAAGGTCTTTCTTTTGGAACTTTTGGACTGAAAGCCAATGACTCAATGAAAAAAAAAAGCCACCAACATCGCCGTGACTAAGGTGTGTTCCTCCTGCTGTTTACAAGAAAGTGAAATAATCAAAGTCAACAGAACCATCTCTGGCTCACTCATTCTCGCCCTCACCATCCCCTCTTGGGATTCAGCTCAAGCATTCTACCATGTCAGTGACTATGTATACGGCTTTCTTTCTATCATTTATCTCTCTTGTCTGGTGGATGAGTCTGCGTTGCTTTCCTCTTTTCATTCTATCTTTTTTTGTTTGTTTGTTTGTTTTTCTGTTTAGTTGCCTGCCCCAGCCACTTCTCTCAGGACTGTGTTTTATGTTTATAACTGTAAAATCAGTCACATTTTTAAATCAAGCACAGCCCTTGCAAGAAAGGCTTTGCTGTAACTCAGTGTCAATGGTCTTTTCTCCCCTCTATACATTTCTGTAAATTGATGTTAGATGGATTTCAGATCAAGTGCTATAAAGCTGAAACTAAGCTATAAAGCAGTATGTGGGGGGTTAATGATTACTAATTTAAAAGAAATTCAAAATCAATATGCCCATTCAGCCTGTAATCTTCATTCAGAAAAGAGACAGTGTAATAGCTGTGGAAGAGGTCTTTGCTCTGTACTTCGTGGATAACAGCACCACCTTGTGGCACATTGTTAAGCTCTAGTCTAAAGATGTTTTGCTGTTAGGTGCTGCAGAGAAAAAAAATCTGCCGTGAAGCAAGTCTAATACTATACAGCAAGCAAGAAACATCCCTTTATAACTGATGGCCCGGGAAGCAGTCCCCTCTTTCAGACACCTTGCTATTTTCCACTGCTGTGTTCATTACAGCAGCTATGCTGCATAATAAGACTCCCAACTAACTTAAAAAGGAGTTTTAGCAATGAAGAATGAACAATGCTGGGAGGAAGGGCATGGGGGAAGATGAGCGGAAGCTCCAGGAGAAAGAAAAAGACAAAACAAAGAGAAATGTATTTATATTTTAAATCAAAGCATTGACTTTGCCTGATGAGCACAGATGGCTCAGTGAAAGTTCCTTGCCTCAGGCAGAGTTGATTCATACTTCTGCAGCATTGCTGCACTTGTATGGGATTTCATTTATATAGCAGCTGATAAAGGGATTAGTGCTGCATTGTGTCAAAACAGAACAGCGATGACAGGTTTCTTCTGACATTCGGGTACATTCATTCCTCCTCCACTCCTTCCATTCTGCTACTCCTCCACTTCTGTTCACTAGAGAGAGGCCTCACTGGAAAAATATGGATCCTGAACTTGCCAAAGTTCCAGCTGGAGAAGGACATTTGGTTCTAGGGTTTTAGGCCCTTCTGCACCATTCACTACATGTAAATGCTTCTGTATTTCCTCCCTTCCAGCTTCATGGACAAAACTGTGTTCCTGAAAGTAAAGGTCTAATCAACTATATCAATGCACAGGTTAGGCAGGGTAAGAAATTCAATCCTCCAGCCCATCTCATCCCTAGCTCTACTATCAATATTTATACTGGACCTCAACCATTAGCTTTTTCAAACAACGAACCTCCATATTGACGCTGTCATAGAATCATAGAAGATGAGGGTTGGAAGGAACCTCCGGAGGTCCTCTAGTCCAACCTTTTATTCAAAGCAAGAACAACCCCAACTAAATCATCCCAGCCAGGGCTTTATCAAGACAGGCCTTAAAGACTCTAAGGATGGAGATTCTACCACCTCCTTAAGTAACCCTTCCCAGTGCTTCACCACTCTCCTAGTGAAAAGGTTTTTCCTAATTTCCAACCTTGACCTCCCCCACTGCAACTTGAGACCATTTCTCCTTGTTCTGTCATCTGCCACTACTGAGAACAGCCTAGCTCCATCTTCCTTGGAACCCCCCTTCAGGTAATTGAAGGCTGCTATCAAATCCCCTATCATTCTTCTCTTTTGCAGACTAAAGCCTAGTTCCTTTAGCCTCTCCTCATAAGTCTTGTGCTCCATCCCCCTAATCATTCTCATTGCCTTCCACTGGACTCTTTCCAATTTGTCCACATCCTTTCAGTAGTGGGAGGCCCAAAATTGGACACAGTACTCCAAATATAGTCTCACTAGTGCTGAAAAAGGGGAATAATCACTTCCCTCGATCTGCTGGCAATGCTTCTACTAATACAGCCCAATATGCCATTAGTGTCCTTGGCAATAAGGGCACACTGTTGACTCACATCCAGCTTCTTGTCCACCATAACCCCCAAGTCCTTTTCTGCAGAACTGGTGCCTAGGCAGTCAGTCCCCGGTCTGTAGCAGTGCATGAGATTCTTCTGTCCTAAGGGCAGGACTCTGCACTTGTCCTTGATGAATCTCATCAGATTTCTTTTGGCCCAATCTTCCCATTTGTCTAGGTCACTCTGTATCCTATCCCTACTCTCCAGAGTATCTATCATTTCTTCTAGCTCATTGTCATCTGCAAACTTGCTGAGGGTGCAATTCACCCCATTCTCTCGATCATTAATGCAGATGTTGAACTAAACTGACCCCAAGACCAGAGCCATCCCTAGGATACAGTGAATCGGGTCGACAACCCCGGACCTTTTGCTTTGGGGGGCCCTGCGCTTTGCACCAGGACCAGCTACCTACCTCCTGGATGCATGCTGGGACTGGGCGGGAGATGGGCACCTGCTGCCAGGATTCCGGCTTCATGCTGGGACTGGGTGAGAGGTGAGCAGCTGCAGCCCACCTGCCAGGTGTGTGCTGAGACCCAGTGGGAGGTAGGTGGCTGCTGCCAGGATCCCGGCTTCATCCCAGGCCCCGCACCACTTCTAGGGACTGCCCTGCCTAGGATCAGCCCCTGGTGCACTCCGCTTATTACCAGCTGCCAACTAGACATCAAGCCATTGATTGCTACCCATTGAGCCCGATGATCTAACCAGCTTTCTATCCACCTTATAGTCCATTCATCCAACCCGTACTTCTTTAACTTGCTGATAAGAATACTGTGGGAGACCGTATCAAAAGCTTTGTTTTAGTCAAGGTATGTCACATCCACCGCTTTCCCCTCATCCACAGAGCCAGTCACCTCTTCATAGAAGGCCATCAGATTGGTCAGGCACGACTTGCCCATGGTGATTCCATGTTGGCTGCTCCTGATCACCTTCCTTTCTTCCAAGTGCCTCAAACTGGATTCCTTATGATTTTTCCAGGGACTGAGGTGAGGCTGACCAGTCTGTAGTTCCCTGGATTCTCCTTCTTCCCTTTTTTGAAGATGGGCACTATATTTGCCTTTTTCTAATCTTCTGGGACCTTCCCCAGTCACCGCGAGTTTTCAAAGATAGTGGCCAATGGCTTTGCAATCACATCAGCCAACTCCTTCAGCACCCTCAGATGCACTGATTCCAGCCCTGTGGACTTGTGTATGTTCAGCCTTTCTAAATAGTCCTGAACCTGTTCTTTCAGCACTGAGGGCTGCTCACCACCTCCCAATTCTGTGCTTCCCAATGCAGTAGTCTGGGAGCTGACCTTGTCTGTGAAGACGGAGGTAAAAGAAGCATGGAGTGCTTCAGCTTTTTCCACATTATCTGTCGCTGGGTTGCCTCCCCCATTCTGTAAGGGGCCCACACTTTCCCTAACCTTCTTTTTGTTACTAACATTCCTGTAGAAACCCTTCTTGTTACCCTTCATGTCCCTTGCTAGCTGCAACTCCACTTGTGCTTTGACCTTCCTGATTTCCTTCCTGCACACTCGAGAAGTATTTTTATATTCCTCCTTAGTCATCTAGCCACTTCTTACAAGCTTCCTTTTTGTGTTTAAGCTCACCAAAGACTTCTTCATTAAGCCAAGCTGGTCGCCTGCCATCTCATTCCTATTCCAGTTTTGGCTCCCTTCTCCCACCTCTGCTCAAGCATTTAACACTGATCTGCTACACTGGTATTTAATCTGAGTAGAGACTGAATATTGCACCAGATTGTGTGGTGGATTTAGGCTGTGAACTAAATTCTACAGATGTTAACTAAGACAAGACCACGTAACTCCTATTTTTCTGACTAAAGCATATATTGAAAAGCTCAGAATGTAAATTTTGCAGCAAATAATTTTTTATTCATCTTTTTTCTGTTCCCAAATGGTCCCTGAACAGTTTATTTTATTGACTGACTTTATTATGCTAAATTATTCAGCTAATTTATGCAAATAATTCTTGACCTGCAGACTGATCACAAGCAGCTTGCTGTATTCCAGATCTGAAAATGAAGTTGTTTTGGTTAGCTTTGGCTCGCCACAAAGCTCACGTACAATTGTTTGTTTCTGTTCCCTGATTGGATGCATGAAATGCCTAGGAACAGGTTTCCAGTGTGAATATTTGCATTTACAAATACAATTACCAACCTAAATGTAGCTGTTCCTGTAAACATTCCTATCCGTAACTTATTAGACTATAATGCAACTTGCAGGGTCTGAGTCTTCTGTAATCTAAATATTAAACTATTATTATTATTGGTGGAAATAAACACAAAAGAAATGTAAGCCAACGTGGAATATAGTCAACACTTTTTGTGTGAATGTTTTTAGGAGTCTTTTTAATACTCACTCAGCTATAGTCTCTAGAATCTGTTGTAAGGTTCCAGAAAAGCATTAACCCACCATACAAATATTTCTTAGCTTTCAACAGTTGAGAAAAAATCCTCAACCTTTGAATGAAGTGATGAGTTTGGGGGTTTTATTTGTGAGAAAATAAAATGTAGTATTTGTTTTGCTAGAAATATTAATTGACAGCAGAATTGTGCATACTAAGAAACACTGTTGTGGCACAGTGCTGTGCCAGTGAGGGCACAGTTCCACTCACATAGCACCACTATTTATAGAATAGACTAGCAGACTGGCCTTCATCAACAATCAGTGGTGACACTTCCATTGCTTACAGTAGATCCTCTTGAGGAACAAAAAGAACCTGTTTATGTGAGCTACTAAACCTTGGGCTGTGAGTCGTTCTGCAGACTGAAAACAGGACAACAGCAACAGATGACATAGTTTGAACAAGGATATTGCCAAGTATTCCTAGGTGTTATAGGATGTAGCTTTTGGGCAAATTGCCCTAAACAAGGCTGGCCCTTGGTTTGCTGCAGAATAAACTCTTTTGTCAAGGCTCTGTCCTGTGCTTGTGGATATAAAAGAGAGAGGGTTGAAAAAACGTTGGAGTCTGATTCAGAATGGGCACAAGATTAAGTCACTTGCTGAGCCTATTCCAGATTCAGGGTTTGTCACTGAATGCAGCCCTCAGTGTTTGCTTTGTCAGCTAAGCAAAAATTCTGTTTTCCAGATTAAGATTCATGTTGCCTGTAAAGGAGCTTAATAAAATGTTGACTGTAAACCTGTCAGAAAGAAGGAATATATTTTGCTAGTTAAGCTCAGTGTTTCCTTAGGTGAAAAAAATCACTTTGTGTCTTTTAGATGTAGATGATCTCTGCATCTGCAGCCTGCAGACTCTGTTTTCACCACAACAGACTGTTTAAACTGAAGGAGTATTTGTTTGCAGATGCTTTCAGCTTTTCTGAACTCTTCTTAATTGTATAGATTATTTTCTAAAGCAGACTGGGAGCTTGATGCTGTAGGGCAGTAAATGCAGTAGATTGCGTATGTATTTAAAATAAGTTAATTGTGTGGTGTTTTTTTTTAAATTTTTTCACTTCATTTCTTACTGCTCCCAGTGCTGCAAAATCAGTCTAGTTTAGGAAAGAGCAAATAATTTCCTATCTACTTAGTACTTGCTCTTTGATTATAATCACTACCCAATTATTTGTTGTTTGTTATTAATCATTTCTATGGCCTGGTCTACACTTACCTTCCAAATTCAGCGGCAGTCCACGGGAGATACGCAAGTGATATAAAAAACTTGTGCATCTCCCGTCGACTTTGCTGCATCTGTTCCGCGTGCCGTCCACACTGCGTTGCGCCACTTACAGGCGTGATTTTCCTACGTCGATGTCTGGATCAACTGAGTGGGTCTACACAGACCACTCAGTCGATCCAGAGACATGGATCTGACGGCGGCAAATTTGCCACCATCAGTATAGACCCAGCCTATGACTTCACTTTAACAATGCAGCCTGAGACTCTTCCTCTCCCAGGCTCACAGTGTAAGATAAACAGGACACGATGCTGGGCAATAATTCAGATGAGGTAGAAAGTGGGGGTTATGACTCAGAAGACGGTCAGAGGCGTTGCTTGAATAGGTTTTCCTCAGAGTGATGTGAAGGAGAGGGCACTTTGCGGACAGCAATTGGGAGATGATTCCAAGTGTACAAGAGAAGGTATGTGGCTGAGAGGGGAGCAGCAGACTAAAGGAACAGTTAAGATAAAGGACTGGAGAAAGCAGAGTGGGAAGGAATGGGATCAGAGATATATGGGTGGGTGGCATCAAGATTATGCAGGGCTTTGTAGATGATGGAGACAAGAAGTATGAATTTAATGTGATAGTTAATGGAGGGATGCGAAGAAGGAAGTGCATGGGCGGCAGATGAAGCTTCTCTTCAGGAAGTGACATAAGAAACTCACTATCCTGCCTCTTCCACCCCAAGCCCCACTAACCACCACTTGTGTCCTTGCCTGGCTGACTGAATCCTTCCTCCTCTCCTTCCCCCCTCTCCTCTTCCCTACTCCCAGCATTACTACTGTGCTTTTCCATAGGCAACTGAGTTGGTACAGGACAGGAGCCGGCCATGCTAGGATGCCTCAGCCTTTTCCTCCCTCCCTAGCTGAGTTGGGGGCAATGGAAAGTTACTGAACAGACTACGTTAAACAGCCCCCCAGCGTCAAGTGACATGATAAGAGAAGATGACTTTAGCAGTGTCAGGTTTGAGGAAGAAGAGGTGACATGCAGGGTGTACAGAGAAAAGAAGGGTATGATCAGCAAGGGGAGATGACCAACACTTGGACAAGAATTTACCAGTGGACAAAGTGAGGAAATGGAGGACCCTGGTACTAATGAAAAGGAAAAAGCAACAGGACTTAGAGACTGGCTAGCAGGAGAGAAGCGGTGATGGCAATCAGAGATTACACCAGAGTTGTGAGCCTAGGAGACCGGAAGTTTGTGGAAATGTCAGTGAAGAACTGGCCACCCATCCTATCGCTCATGATAATATTTCTGTGTGTTTTTATATGCTAGGCTGGCAATGAATTCAGCGATCTTATATGAATGTTTGTGTCTCAGGTCTGAGCTTCACACAGGCAAAATGCCTATAAATGGTGAGAAATCTATCTGATCATTTAGTCAAGAATGCACACACATGAGGAAGCACACTCAAATTTAAGCAGTGTCTGAGTCCTGAATTTACTGATATGAAATGCTTGAGTAAGATCCATTTGCAGAAATGGCATTGCTGCTTTAGGCACAATATACCACTGGAGAGCACTTTTTCAACCCAAGGTTCAACACTTTCCTCTCCAAACTAAAATGCTTAGCCTATGCAGGTTTTTTGGGGGGGAGGGTCCTTAATTTGATGGAGTTTTAGCTATGAGGGGTGTAGAGAGATGTTTGTAGAAGGTTGTAATTTAGAGACACTCCCTCATAAGGGAGTCTTATTAACATAGGAATTTGGAGATGTGCCCTCCAGGTCAGGGCTGGGTACACTCCATGGCTGTAAGCAGCAGTTCATCAGGGAAGTTCTTGTTTGTTTTATTAATGTGTTATTCCTTTCTCATTCACTGGCTTGTTATTTAATGAACCCCAAAATTGTTACAACGAGTATCTCTATTTTAGATTGTGGGATCATGTGGTATTGTCTCAGCCAGTACTAAAACTCTAGCAGTAACAGTGGCAATGGATAAATGGAAATAAACACTCTCTTCTTAATTTACCCAATTTCTTCCTATCTTTGCCCCGGTTGACCAAACACTTAAGCACATGCTTCAGTCCTATTCAGTTATGTGAGTGGGAGAAGCTCTCCTACCGACATAGGGCTGTTCACACTGGTGCTTAAATCGGCATTAGAGCGATGGCTAGTTTCACATCCCTGAGTGACATAATTTATGTTGATTTAAGCTGTAGTATAGCCATAGCCCTACATGCCTCCTTAAATATCATTCATACCTACCTCTCACAACAATTATGAGGGTCAGTATGACATAAATTTTGATTAGATATCTCACTTGACCCTCTTTGGATAAATGCTGTGCAAGCAGTTGTTGAATGTAGTGAGTTTGTTGGGTCTGGCAGGAGTTACTATTATAGAAAAGTGACCCTTTTCCAGTTCACACCAATAGCTCACACAAATCATGCCACATCAACCTAATTCATTGACAGGGTTACTCGCCTAATGGATAGGTGGGAAATGGTAGAAGTGATTTATTTTAATTTTAGTATGGCTTTTGACTCAGTCCTACATGACACTCATTACCAACTAGGGAAATGTAGGCTAGATGAAATTACTATAACGTGGGTGCACAACTGGTTTGAAAGCCATATTCAAAGAGTAGTTATCAACAGTCCACTGTCACACTGGCCTGACCTGGGTCTTATACCGTTTTATTTTTATTAATGACTTGGATAATGCGTTGGAGAGCGTGCTTCTAAAATTTTCAGAAAATACTAAGCTTAAAGGTGTTGCTAGTTCTTTGGAAGACAGGATTAGAATTCAAAAGGCCTTCGATAGAGTTGTCACGATGAAATTTAATAAAGACAAGTGTAAAGTATGTAGTACGCTTAGGAAGAAAAATCAAATGCACAAAGAGAAAATGGGGAATAAGTGACTAGACAACAGTATTGTTGGGGGAAAACCCCAGAGGGTTAGAGTGTATCACAAATTGAATATGAAGCAACAGTGTGATGCAGCTAGAAAAAAAAGGCAAATATCATTCTAGGGAATAATAATAGGTGTGTCATGTGTCAGACATGGGAAGTACATACTCTGCTCTACTCAGCAGTGGTGAGGCCTCAGCTGGAGAATTCAGTTGTTTTGGGTGCCATGTTTTAAGAAAAATATAGACAAATTGGAGAGAATCCAGAGGAGAGCAAAAAAATTATAAAAGGTTTGGAAAACCTGACCTCTGAGGATAGGATAAAAAAATGGGCATGTTTAGTCTTCAGAAAGGGAGATGGGATGTGGGGATCTGATAACACTCTTCTAATATGTTAAACGCTGTTATTAAGAGGATGGTCCACAGAAGGTTAGATAAGAAATAATGGGCTTGATCTGCAGCAAAGCAGATTTAAGTTAGATATTAGGAAAAGCTTTCTAACTAAAAGGATAGTTAAACTCTTGACTAAGGTAACAAGGAGGGTTGTGTAATCCCCCTCATTGGAGGTTTTTAAGAACAGGTTAGACAAACACCTGTCAGGCAGGGAGTCCAGGTTTACTTGATCTGCCTCAGTGCAATGGACTGGACTAGATGACCTCGCAAGGTCTCTTACAGGCTCCCTACATTTCTATGGGTATGTCTACACTGTAATGTAAACCCAGGGTTAGTGGGACTCTAGTTAGTTAGTTAGTTAGTTAGGTTACTTAGACAGGGTTAGTTAGTTGGCCCTGGGTTAGAGAACGTAGGGTTTGAGCATCAACACTGTTTGTTAACCTTATATTAAGATTTTTCTATCCCAGGCTTGTACCTTCAGCTCTGGCGTCCGCACTGCAGCACACAAACTTGACTCAAGCCAGCCATATCACAGACTCCCTAACACTCTCCTGGAATGTGGCTGCTCTAGCCCTTTGACCATGGTGCACTTTGGGAAAACTTGACTGTCAACCCTACATGCTATAGGAAGTTTGAACTGCCCACCGATACAGCCTGCTGAGCAGTCTTTTTGGTCTGTGTGTTCCCAGCTACCGCAGCCAGCAGCATGGAAGAGGTGGCTTTTTGAAAACTTCTTTTGCTTTTGCTCCTGTGTCAGGAAACTGACAGAGCTTCCATCAGGCACTGGTGGATGTTTCAGTGGCATTTTCTGGTCCATCAAAGGCACCCGATAGAGTTTAAAATGGAGTGAGAGGAGGACGAGTACACAGGCATGGCAGACTCTCAGTGGCAGATGCTGCTCATGACAAACATTATAGCCTCTGATGCCCATCTGTGTAGACTGACATTTCTGGAGCAGGACCACAAGCACAGATTGGTGGGATCACATTTTCATGCAGATTTGGGATGACCAACAGTGGGTGCAGAACAGTCACGTGAAGAAAGCTACATTTCTGGAACTTTGTGAGCAGCTTGTCCTGACCTTTGCATAAGGCCTGTCCTGTGCATAAGGCCTGTCCTGTGCATAAGGCCACCTTTGCTGGTTCAGAAGCGGGTTGCTATAGCCATCTGGAAGGTGGCTACTCTAGACTGCTACAGTTCCATTGCAAATGAGTTTGGTGTTGGAAAATCAACTGTGAGTAAGATGGTAGTGGAGGTTTCTGAGATAATCAGGCGTGTGGTTTACCCCAAGGTGGTGGGCATAAAAGTTATTCCTGAAGTAACTGTTTGGCTTTGAGAGAATGGGGTTTCCTAACTGTGCTGGGGCCATAGATGGGATTCATTTGCCCTACTCAAGGAGCATGTAAGAACATAAACTGCAAAGGGTACTACTCTATTGTTATACAGGTCCTCATAGACAACAGAGGGCAACTTATGAATGTCTGCATGGGCTGCACTGGGATAGTTTGTGATGCCATGTTTTTCACCGATTGGGAGGCTACATTCATGGACAGGCTGGAACGCTATTCACACCACATGACATTATCATAAATTGAACTGTATGAAACTGTACTCTTGACTCCAGAAGCCCTGGTACAAGACAGTTGGATTACACACTCAGCTGGTACAGAATGGTTGTCGAATGTGCTCTTGGCAGATTGAAATCCTGTTCAAGATGTTTACAGATCTGTTTGGATACAAGGGTCATCAATATTGGCTTGCTGTGCTCTTCACAATCTTTGTGAAGCCAGAGGAGAGCCGTTGCCACTTGAATGGACCTATGACAGCGAGGGGCCATTGAATCAGGCAGAAAGTGCACCTAACAGAGCTGAATGCATCTGGGCAACATATGTCAGAGATGCTTTGAGCTCCCATGTTATGAACTTGCATGGCCCAATGGAAGATGGGGAATAGTACCTCTATGAATGTGTTTGTGGGGGGAGGGGCTCATTGATTGTGCAGGGTTTCAGTGCTCAGGGAAGGGGTAGGGTGTTTAGTGCCTTTCAATGTACTTATAAATGACACGGCCACTTATGAAATGGGGGCGGGGCGAGTAATATTCACAGTAGGAATTGATGAAAGGCGTGATTAAGATATGAATTGCTAGAGAGAACTGTATTGAGGGATAATCTTCGCCTAATACCTGATTGTCCTGATCAGGTTTTTGCCTTTGCTATTTTGAATGCACAATGACAGCGGTGATAGCAATAAACTTCCTTGATGAAATAAAAAAAACTGTATTTATAAACACACAACCACAGCCAAACACCACTAAAAGTAGAACTTTACAGGAAAAAATCCCAAACAAGAAGAACGAAGTGCATAGACAAGTACAACCAGTGAAATCACGTACAAACCAAAAAACCCCTCCCATGGCATGTTCCCTGGCCTTTTTCTTTTTTCACTGTTTGCTCTGCACTTAGTGCTGTGCGTGGTAGGGGAGGGGTTCAATGTGGAGGGCTGTGTGGGTCAGGTTGCCCTGCCCAGCGCTCATGGGGCCTGGTTTCATGGGCCACCCAGCCAAGCATCTTCAAAGCTGCTTCTGGACTGCAGCTCAGGGTAGCATGCCGGGGGTCAGGCCATGGTGTGGGCGATGCAGCAGGAGCCACTACTCTTGCGGTCATTAGTGATATGAACTGCTTACACCGTGCTTTCTGCTGAGCTTCGTCCTGCCTTAGCTGTCCTTCCTGTTCCAGGAGCTATGAAGCAAGTGCCTGCTCCTGCCCTGAAAACTTGCCCTCAAGCCTGAGCCTTTCCTCTGACCTCTCAGCATGCCTTTCCTCTAGCCACAGGTCTCTGACACTGGACCTGCTTGTGGCCCTCTCCAGAGCTTCAACCATATGTTTATCATGGAAATGCTTCCTCTTGGAACGGCCCATGAAGGTACGTTGGACCAGACTTCTGCTGTAGTGTGGGCAAGCTGTGGAGCTGCTGCAGCCAGTAGAGGTCGAGGGTCCCGGAACAGGAGAAGACACAGAGGGTTATTTGTCTCAAAATAGCTGGAGCACAGAACAAATCCTTGTGGAATTTCAAGGACATAAAATGATACTTCAGTGTCTTGTGAGAGGGATGCTTCAGTCCACAGAAAGTCCCTGGACACAACCTGGTTAATAGCAGCAAAAGCAGTACAGATCCAGTGGGAAGTTAAAAATGCAAAGCTGCTTTTTTGATCTTTAGATAACTGCAGAAATACTTGGTTTGCAGGAGGCAGGAGGGAGAAGGGGGCAGTCAGTGGCTGTGCTACAAAAGTGTCTTCTGTCACTTCAGGCCTTCCATGTTTTGGAGGACAGAACAGGTTTTGTGGTGCCAGAAAGCTGCTGCTGGGAAACCTGCAGTTTATGCAACAGAAGTATTCAAACGTATAGTAACTGAACAGCACATCAGTGAATGGCATGAGCTGGTCAGCTACTGAGGTGGCCCTGGAAAACATGCCTCTCCCCAAAATGTGACTACCTATCTGGAATTCCTGCTTCAGGAAAGGTTTGCAATTATCCATACCCAAGATTGGGTCAGAATTAATGAGGGAATCAACAGGATGCTCCATGGTTTAGCCTGTTATGGCTGCCTGCAAACAACGAGACACCACAGCCTTCCTTCTTCCCCTGACACATTTCTGGGCAAAACTGCAAATCCCAGTCCTATTTGGGACAAATGATTTTATCACCTGTGGTCTGCCTGGACTCCCTAACTGAAATGGCTAGATTTGTAAATAGAACGCACTTCCACGTCCCCCACCTCCACAGCGATCACTATTTCCAGGTGGCTCGATAAATCATTGAGTACTTACAAAGCAGCGTACTTACAGGAATGGCAACGTCAGGTGGTTATTTTTAAGAAACAGGAATGGCCTTAGCAACATATCTGTGCCTTTCCAGTAAAAATACACCATCAAGGTTTTCTTTACTGTTCGCATCTCCTGGGCACCATTTTGAACTCCACATGGGCAGTGGGAGGGAAGGACACCCAAGTGCTGGGATCAAATGCACTATTAGCGGATATGTGCTGCTAGCCGGAGCTTCTCATAACTTTTGCGTTAGCTCATGGCATGGAAATCCCTCCTATTACTGTATTAATAAATATTAAAATGGAACCGGAAATTTACCAGGTTCAGGGCCAGTTTCTGCCCCATCAGTCTGCTGCAGGCTCTGCAGCAGGCTGTTCTTCAGCGGGGGGATCAAACAGCTCCTCCGAATATGGACCCAGGATATGCTGCTGCTGCTCCTGCACCAAAGCCTGTTCTGGGACTGGTTTCAGCAACAGAATGATTTTATTGTCCTTGCTTACTGCTGCTGGCTCCCATCATGTGCCGTTTGGGTCCCTAGTTTTCTGGTACTCAATTTTGAACTCCTTAATCGCTCTCTGTACAGGTCATTGGTACAGTAAATTTGCAAAGCTGCCAACTTCTTCACTGTTTGCTTTCCCGGGACTCTTAATAAAGTCCATAGTTTTGCTGGCCTGACACCAAGGATTTATCAAAATCTAGCTGTGCTCCTGTGACTGCAAAGCAGTGTGCTTTGCAAAAGTCGTCTTCTGGTGTGTTTGCAGCTCAGTGGTGAAAGACAATGGAAAAGTTAATGCTGACTCACTGAGCTGTTGCCGTACCCCACCTGGGGTGGTTTCTGTTTTCATTGGAATCAATTGGCAATTCTTGGGATAGAGAAGACAAAGGAAGTTGGCCCATGGGATCAGGGCCCCCACATGGGGTGGAAAAAGGGTACACTTTACTGGGGCCTGGAACCCCCATGGGTATGTGTATGGGAAGGGACCCATGTTACAAGTTTGTACTGGGCCTGAAAAATTATGCTTGGGCCCTGCATCAGATTGTGGGATACTTTTGATGGACTTCCAGGCCCCGAGTTGGAGGGGCTGTGTCTACACTGCAAAGTAATAGGGCTTGAACCCTGAGTCATGGCTTGGCTCTGGCTCAGGCCCTCCAGTCTCACAGAGTCCTAGGACCCTCGGTTTGAGCCTAAGTCTGAGAGATTTGTGTGTAGATGGCAGGGGGTCCTGGGCACAAGCTGAGTTTGAGCCCAGGCTTACATTGCAATATAGACGTGTGCTATGACTCCAAGCGCACTGATGCTTTTGCAGGATTGGAGCCTCTGGTTGCTAAGCAATGGGAAAAGGCAGGGATTTATGCAGTACCAGGCTTTTTATTTTCAGGGCTGATATCTCAGACTTCAACGCTTGCAGGTCTACAAGGAAGAGTGAAAGAGCTCGGGTTGTTAGGTACCCAACTCTCCAGTTAATGTTACGGCTCTTGCTGAACTCAAGTGCTGCACATGGCTGTCCTGACAAGCTGAGATTGAGGTCAGGACAGAGAAGGTTCTTCTCATGGTGGAAAAGCTGATGTTATCATTCAGTCTGCATCTGCAACAGAACAATACGCAAGTAATGCTGATGCAATTATAATGGAACTATGTGACCTCCTAGCAAAATATAGTGATTTATCATGGCCAGAGCTCTTAAGTATCTAATGCTTCAGTGCTTGTGCAGACAGAATTCCTACTGAAATCAATGAGAGCCTGGTTTATGTGAAGACTGCAGGATCAGGTGTCTAGTAAATAAATATTGTACCAAATAATTTAAAATGCTGGCTCATTTGGGGCCTAGTTCTCCTCTACCTTGCATTGTCATTTATACCTTTGCAAACAGTGTCTTAATATGCTACTGTGTGAGTGCAGCATTTGGATTTGGTAATGTGTGATTCCCACTTTGTGCAGGTGTAAATGATGACATAAAGTGTGAGGTAATGGAGGATCAGATAATTGTGGAGCTCTCTTGAGTTACACCAGCTACGGATCTGGCCCTTGGTGTTTTACAGCTCTTCCTTCTTCCTTGAAAAGAAAATCTGCTATTCAGAAAGTATCAGTATATAATTTAAATGACAAAACTCTGATGTTTATTTAAAGCTTGCCAGCATGAAATATGTTTGTACATCAGAATCTTCAAAAGCCCTGATTCCAGCAGTGTTTCAATTGCTTCCCTTGCTGTTTTGTTGCTGAATTATTATGACAGCATTATCTAAATGTTAGTGTATGGCTAAAGGCCAACCTAGTAAATTATATAAGCTGCTTTCAGTCATTTTTGGTGTAATTTAATGCTAGAGAGGGTGGAAAAGCAAGTCTAAAGTTATTAAAAATGTGGATGGGGAGAAAAATACATCGTTAACCATATGCAGTGCTTAACAATTTGGAGAAGGAGCCCATTTCTCATATTTCTTGTAAATGCTGATAACTGTGTTGCTGCTGAGACTGCATGAGCATACAGTAAACTTTTCCATCTCTCATGCATATTTGTAACAGATCATAAGGCTGTGTTTGTCATTTACAGGTATTTTAGCAGTGAGCTGTTAGCTGCTTGGCTGATGCGAAGCATATGCTTTAAAATATTTTTTTCATATTTATAACTTTTTTAAATGTCCCCCCCTGCAACTGTGACCATGGAACTGTTCAATCAGTGAACAATGGAGAGGAAGGGTGGTCCAGCAGTTAGGACACTAGCCTAGCTGTTAATAGACCCAATTACAATTCCCCGCTCTGCTGCAGACTTCTTGTGTAGCTTTGGGCAAGCCTCTTAGCTTCTCTGTGCCTCAGTTTCCCATCTGTACAATTAGGATAATAATACTTCCCTACTGCACAGGGGTGTTGTGAGGATAAATATGTTAAAGACTCTTGAGGTGCTCAGATGGCCGTATAAGAACCTCAGATAGAGAATCCAGTGCAAAGCATGTGTGATTTGAGATTTTTTTAGGCTTATGACCTGAGCAAATTTTCATAGGGATGAAAAAAACCTCCTCCCTGATACCCAGGCAGCCCCCTGCCAAATTTCAAATTCTTTACTCCAGAGCATGGGGGCAGTAGAGCTTCTTAGCTAAAATGGATATACCTTTTTTTTTTTTTTTTTTTTTTTTGTGGGGGGGGGGGGGGGGGTGGGGGTGTTAACATGGGCAAAACAATGTATTTTTCTCTAATCTCATTCTCGGAAACAGTTGAACCATTTTAGCTCAAATTACAAAATAATTCAGCCTGAAGCAGACACCCAACATGGAAAATTTTGGCCTAGTTAGCTTGGCAAAGTTATGCACAGCTGAAAACAGGGCCTTATAATAAAGTGTTAGACAACTTTAACTAGGGATCTCTACCAGCTTCACCTATAATAGAATGATCATTTTCTGCCTCCTACTCTATCCAACTTTTTCAGAGGGGCTTTTACAGGGAAGAGGAGAAGGAGGAAGACTACAGAAAAAGCCCAGGAAAGGTGCTGTTGTGATGATTTCACTGCCACCTTAGTTCTTGTTAAGCCAAAGTGATAAACTGTGTGGATGCCTACAGCAATGCTTTGTTCCATGGGTCTTTCTATGCAGTCAGCATTCAGTAAACTCCTAATGGGAGAGAGCAAAATACAGAAAAGAAATGAACTGTAATCAATAACATCACTTTAATTGGCCAAGACACTGAAAAGTAAGTAACAAGAAATTCATTCAGAAGCAGGAGGGATGTTGGCTTACCAGGAAGTTAAGGAAGAAATTGAGGAGGATACGATCATTGCAGAGAAGCTAAAGGAATACTTTGAATCTTTTTTCAGTATGACACTTTTTCGAGTTAATAGAAGCTGTTTCTGAAAATCCGGCCTACAGAAAATATGAATTTATATACCTAACATTAGACACCCATGTTTGCAAATGTTGTCCTTAATCTCTCTGTGCATCAATTTTCCTTTCTGTAAAAAGGACTAAATAATGCTTATCTACTTCACAGGGAATGTGCAAGAATTAGTTAATACCTCTGAAGGTTTTCAAAAGGAAAAGCATTATATAAGTTCTTTTGATCACATTCATAACAAGCACCTTATGGAAAGTTTCAGATATATTTATTGTACTTCAGAACGACCAAATTTGCATAAGAAATTCACTACCCTTTACCTCTCAAAGCTTTTCACCTACAAATCAATTCAAGTAGAAGGGGATTATAACCTGCATTTCCCAAATCACTTTGCTGAGGACAAGAGCGTTGCCAGGAAATATGGGAAGTTATAAGCCATGATAATTTTTTTTATCTTTGAAGCAGCTGGGTTCTTTCTAGCTGCAGTGTTTCTGAACTCATAAGACCCACTAAAGGATTCATAATCGCCTCAGATTAACCTTGACTGAATGCAGTTTCTTCTTTTTTTTTTTTTTACAAGCATTGATTAGGTTTTGATTTTTCAAAATTTCTTGCACCTTTTTAGTGAAGTATGAGAGAGTAATAAAAGCTGAAAAGGCACATAATGTTTAATTCTACAGAAACACATTACCACTACTTTCTAAAATTCTGTAAATTTAGTTGATAAAACAATATTTATTCTTTGACTTTAATAAGATGATAGTTGAGCTGTATCCTTTGCGTTCTCCAGCTTTAATTCTGCCTATCAACATTATATCGTCTTTCTCCAACGTCTCCTGCTGTCTAGTTCTTGCGCTCACATCTTCTTGCAGATCATATACTTGGCTGCTGAGAATTAGCTATCATGTTATGAACGAACAGGATATCAACTGATGAGTTATGTTATAAATCTATCAAGAAGATTTTATAAAATAAGCCATGAGAGCAATGACATTAGACTCTCCCTGCATTGATGTAGTACTTAGCTTAAATAGCTATGCAGCTGTTTGTTATTTTTGTAATACTATGAATGCTAACTGCATTGTATGCTCTTTGGGGCAGGTAATGCCTATTTGCTAGGTATAGTCCTTTATTATTTTTCATACTACTATGATCACTACTTAAGCCCTGATCTTGTAATTTATTGCACATAGGCAGACTTCCACCCCTGTGTGGCTCCCCAGTGAGGAGAGTGGGGCTCCCAGCAGATGCAGCCATTTGCCATCATGCTCTGAATTGTCAAATTGGGGTCTTATATTGTAAACTGTGATGTAAACTGCAAGCTTTTTGGAGCAGGGACTGTCCTTTCATTAGGTATGTGTACAGGACCAGTACAAGAGGACCTCTAGGCGCTGCCATAATACAAATAATAATAAATGATGCACACGCAAGACTTAAAGTATACATAATGTAAACAAAATCCTAACTGCTAAAAATTTCATGCTGCTGTTGCTGTGATGAGGCTCCATGCTGACACTGAGTGGTGCAATTATCAGTGCTGATGAGCAGAGGTAATTATCAAACTTTCAGACAGAAGCGCTGATCTTAATATTTATTTACATGATTTTTTGCAGGCAAATGTTGTAAACTGTTTCCCTATATTGTGACAATGAAAAGAAGAGTCAGAGAGATATCATGTTTTCATCACAAAAGTTGGAGCACAACACAAATACATACTATGGCCAGGATTCTAAACGTCCTGCCCAGGCAAAGCTTCCACTGAAGTCATCAATGAGGGCATTGCCTAAGGGTATGTCTAGACAGACAGAGGCAAATTCGCCGCCGTCAGATCAATCTCTTTGGATCGATTGAGCAGAAGTGAAGACGCACTCAATCAATCAGGAAGTCAATTCAATTAAACCACCTCCTCAAAAGGCGTAGCACGCTGCATTGACAGGAACGCATTTCCCGTCAGCGCAGCGGAGACAGAGCACTAAAGGGAAGTTACGAAGTCGACGGGAGTTACACAAGCTACTCTGTGTAGTTTGCGTAACGCCCAATGACTGCACTGAATTTTCTGGTAAGTATAGACCAGGCCTAAGAAAAGATGTAGGACTGAACTTTGAGGAAATAAGCCGGGCTGGGAGATTCCATAGTAAACAGTTATGTCCTTCAGAAAAGGTTGTTTTATTTATTTGTTTTCTAACATGATCTGGAAGTAAAAGCATGAAAATTAACCCCATCCTTCCCAGACACACTGTGGAGAAGAGTGCAGCCCTCAGACACATATTGGTGTCATTCCATTTATTAATTATTGTTGTCACTATTAACAGAGTATGGAATGACCTGTGTAGTTGTGTGCGCACAAGTGTTTACATTGTAGAGCATCATTTTAGTCATTTATGACTTTTTCAATCTATCTTCTATGACAGAAATTTGATAAGTTTGTTCTTAGCTTAGGAGAAAATTGTTTTGAAAAATTTTGTGCCAAAATGGCTCAGCTCTTCTCAAGAATGAAACTGCGGGAGGGAATACACTTTGTTATTTAAAAAAAAAAAGAGAGAAAGAGAGAGCTTTCTCTTTTTGTAAACAGCTTTAGTACATCAGTGACAGATGGGAGAAACATGACATTTGACAGGGAGATAGTCACAGATCTGCCTTTGGATGCTCTGGAGACAGCTGATAATAGTCAAAGTTATGAGAGTTTGGACATGTATTTTGCACATTCACGCTGAATTTTGTAACGCAGCCGCTCAGTGGTTGCCAATGGTCTGTTGGTTCTGCTCATATGCATAACCCAGGAAAATTTGTAGGCAGTGCTGTACCTTTCTCTACAGTTAGTGAATGAGCACTGTGGGTCATTGGGCATATCGCAGATGGTGTGGCTCCAAAGGATTTCTGTTGTCTTCTGTCTGATATAGAAAGTTGTATGTGGAAGGAGACAAAGGTCCTGCTTCATTGCTTGCTTATATGGTGCCTGTCTAGAGCATTCCACTGCTGTCTGGCAAACATGAATATTCCTCCAGAGGAACATAGAGGAATTTATTTTATTTTAATTTATTTATTTTCTTCATTTTTTCATTGAAAATAAACTTTTTAAAAATTCCATTTAAATACACTTTAAATATGTTAAGGTTTTAAAGTTAAGCATTCATAAAGGAGGAAAGAATAAACCTGAGTGGCTATGGAACATTACCTATGTCCCTTTTGTACATGTGCATTATGATATAGTCTTTTATTACCTGGTCATGCAGTATTTTTCGGCAAGAACCTGCCTCATTTGGTGCATATGTTGGGCAAAGAATGAGGCAGGACTGTGTGGCAAGTTGATCTGGAATCCAGAGCACCACTGTATTGCATGATACGTCATGAAGGAAGTGGGTGTATGTAGCACCACTGCCTCATATGCTCCAGAAGTGGCAAATTCTAGTCCTCCATTCTTAATGCTGTGGCTGGGCAGTTTGAAATCTCGTGCTCCCAGTCACTGGAGAGGGTGGGCATGGAGCCACCATCATTGATGCTTAGAAGATGCATGCTGATGCCCCAGGTCTTTATTCAGGTTTAGGAGTAACTCAGAAAAAAAGAAAACTGAACCTTTGAAAAGCCTATCTCTTGCTCCACCTCCATTTCTGCATTTCCTTTAAAACTTAAGAACTATTTTGAGCCTCTGGATTCTTTTGTTCTTCAGGGAATTCATTTTCTATTGTCTCCAATTGTATTTTTATTTGTTACAAATAAAAGTAGTTTTCCTATTACTAGGATCCCAGGCCTAAAAATACATGCAGTGACGTACACAAGATGTGTGGCGAGATTTTTAAAATGTACTTTGTCTTGTTAGGAACACACCCAGTCCACTGATTAGTCAACAAAACCCCTCAGGAGCCAAGTCCCACAGCCTAGAATCAGCAATACATTCTCTGTTACATGCAGTGAGCCACTGGAGTTTTTAGAAGTGACTACTTCGTTGTACTTGTTCCTTTTTCCAGTGCAGTGCAGGGAGAGGAAGACAGTGAATCCCATCATGGCTTCTTTGAGCTTCCTAAGAATGGCCTTCCTGAAATAGTACTGACTCTTCTAGAAGAGGAGAATCAGGTAGAAAAGATGCTGAGTACAGCTGTGGTGATTCTGTTCGTTAACTACATCCTGCCTGGCACTCACACCCCTTGAACTTGCCTTTGTATTTTATCTTTTCATTGCTGGCTTGGTGTTTTGTCATGTTGATAGGCACTGGCTTTCGGGAAACACTAGGTACCTTTATGAGACCACTGAGGCCTAAAGTAAAAAGGAGGAAAATGGCAAGAAATATAAAGTCTGTCTCTAAACCAGATAGGTAGATGAATGGACATAGTTATACCTTATCCTCAGATAGAGTCAATCTTAGGTCTTCTCATGTAACTTCACCTACAGCTGCTTCAAATAACAGCCTAAAGCAATTACAGTGTCATTGTATATAAGGGGGAAATAGATGTCCCCAGACTGTTAACTATACTTGAAGTGGGTATATTGTCACAGAGGAATTTATGTGTATAGATTACAGGGGGAATGGTAGCAACTCATTTATTTATAGTCAATTACACTTTCCATTATAAAAATATTTCCAACTATTTAAAAAAACATCTTTAATTCCACCGCAGTTTGTAGTGGGAACCTGAAACTTGGCAGGGTCAAGTAGCCTAGCCAAAGTATCCTATTAAAGAGCTTAATAAGAAAGACAAGTAGAATATGACCCTAGAAAACTGCCAGAAGATACCTTCTTTGGTAAAGTGAATTCTTAGATAACTTTTAGCATGGTACCTAGGGGAGGGGTAAAATGAGATTATGTAAGGAATTTAATTATGCGTGAATGGCTTTAAAATAATTTGTATCATGGACTTGAAGAAGAGAGGGTCTTGTTAAGAAAAGCTTATACCCCTACTCTGACTTTTTTAGATAAATGCAAATTTGATAATTTTGTAGATGGCTGAGATTGGGTTGTAGTGGTATAAACAGCCTATGGCAGAGGTGGATCTGAAGCCAAGATAAAACAAAAGGTTGAAAGTAATTTTGGGGGTGAGGTGTTTTCATTTTGATTGAATAATAATTAGTGACATGAGTATTAATGTGACAGTAATTAACAGGGGAAAGAAAAGCTTGTCATTGTCCTGAGGTTGAATAATCAGTGTTGGCAGATAAATAATGGTTCAGCAAGCTAAGCAGAAAGTCAATCTGCCTACTTGAGGAAAGCTGGAGAGCGGCTGCAAAGTCTTCCAGTCTCTTGGCAACACTCAGAAATGACTTTGGTTTTTTAAAACCCAGACAAATTAAGATCCATGATGTCTAGTGATGGCTTTGAATTTATTTTTGGGTTATGCTTTCAGTTCATATACGTACTGTGGAGTATCGGAAGGCTGACAAAATGGTAATATATTCTTGAGTGACTGGACACCATTCCATCAGAAAGGTTGAAATAGAAGTTTTCAGTTTAACAGGAGCTATAAATCTGTAATTTGTAAAAATCACAATAAAATGGCAAAAAATAAAACGGCAAGTAACCTGTCCACACTTAGAATTTTTCATGGTGGATCAATGAAAACTGAGCTGAGAAAAAAGAATGAGTTTCAAAATGATCCCTTTATAGAAGTTATTCATGGGATTGTCACACCTTTTTGAAGACAAAACAAACTCAGGGATCTGGGCTTTTTTCCACGTGGCACTCCTTATGTGCTGATCAATACAATATTGTTGATGTATGAGGGGGCTGTTCATTTGTATAATGATTTTAACTTTTTCTCCATAATTAAAAAAAATGCACCAAGCTGCACCCACTTTGCTTAGCAATGGTGATGTAACAAGTCTAATCAAGGCAAAGCCGGAGTGAGAGGGAAAATGAGTCCTGTACTGGCTGTTGATATAGAAGCTGAGTGAATGGACTATGGAGTAATATACAGCAGGAACCAATTATTATTTCCCCTACATCTAGAATTTTAAATTAGAGATGGGCCTGAACCAAACCTTATATCTAAACATCTCTGAACTTTGGGGAAGTTTAAAAGCACAGCCAACCTTTGTAGTTCAGGGCTGGTCTACACTGGCAGCAGTGATTGACATTATGTAGCTTATATATCTCCCATCAACGTACTTACATTCATGTAGTGTGATGTCTTCTGGGCTCTGTGTCAATGGGAGATGCCTTCTCCTCAATGCAGCATTACTCCTTTTGGGGAGGTGGATTAAAGGAGCCAACTGGAGTGCGCTCTCCGATCGACTGAGAGGGTCTACACAGACCTGCTCTATTGATGCCGCTGAATTCATACCCGCAGACTAATCTCTATTTAAAATCCTAATTTCTGTACAGAAATCTCCAACCTAGTTTAAGATCAGTTCATTGACACAATTCTATTATAAAAATTTCTTCTCACATGTTCCCACTACCTCTTTATATTTTTCATATTTGTTTTGGCCAAATCTGGTGTAAGTGGGTACAATACCATCCAAGTCAGACTGGCACTTGTGAACATCAACCCTAAGTTTGCCCATCAATCTCCAAAGCATTGACTAATCTCCCTGTCCTTCTCTTTCACCGTTCTGGCATTGTGTTGAAAGGTGGCTCAAGTAGGGACTCCTAAATTGCCACTGACTTGCTGTGTGACTTTGGACAAGTCACATTGGCTGTGTTTTACAAAGCTAGCCAGGAGATTTGGATACCTGCATGAGACATGGCCTAAAATAAATCATGGTTAGCAGTTCAGTACATGGTTTAAACAAGATGGAAAAATTTTGCATCCCATCATCTTACTTTTTAATGAGCATTAATAGGAGCTGCTTATGAACAGTGACACATTTTTTGAGCCCATGTGTTTAATGTGAACAGTAAATTGGTCATGGACGTGTAGGGAGTCAATCCTAAAGGTCTTGCGCCACTTACAAGCATAAGTTCTGGAACTATGGACACTGAGGGTGCTGCTTCACCCCCTGGCTTGAAATGGTTTCCATCATATCCAGGGTTTACAGTTTGGTCCTGGCTCTCAGCACCCTTCCTCCCCCACTATACAAATGTGTTCCAGCACCTCTGTTTACAAGATAACTGTGTTTGTTGTACCTAACTAGAGCTGAAAAGCCCAGGCCCAATCTCTTCCTCCACAAATCTCCAATGAGATCGCTAGGAAGCAACACATCCAGAGTTAGGCTCCCCTCCATCCCCCTAGCACACATTATCCCACTTCTTTGCCCAGATGTTACTTGTGTGTCTGATGCGATGTAGGCTCACCTCCCACTCCTCTTTGACTAGCTGCTGTAGCCTATGAATCGCCTCTGACAGTTATGGGTAAAAAAGGTTCGTAATGATGTATTTCATTTCTTTGATCTGTAGGGGCTTTCACAAGCCTAGTTCCTTGTGCGAAGAGTAGATTCTGTAGAATTCACATGCTTTGTAATTTAAACTATATCAAGACGTCCATCATCTGAGGCACCTGTGGGATTTTATAAATCTAAATAAATAAATAGATAATTAATAGTGTCACATAGGTAAACATATTCTTCAAGCCTCCAGTGGGAATAGGAAAGGAAATGGATTCCCTTGTTGTTTAAACATGGTGGCTCTCCACAGCTTCCAAGTGTCTGTGGTCTTAAATGTGTAATTCATTTCTGTCTTTGCAGGGGCTGACATTGTGCAGTGGCTCATGAAAAACCTCAGCATCGAGGACCCAGGTAATATGATAGTTGAAACTGAACAACCTACCCGTAGAGTGTGTGTGTGTGGCATTAGATATCTTTCTGCTGTGGAGTCTAGTGCTGGTAAAGCAATGAGGTTGTAGTCAGCTGGAGAGAAGTGGGAGGGAAAGGCATATGAATCATATTTTCTATCCCTCAGAATATCAGTGGATTGTAGAACCTTGTCCTACTAACTCCAGAGTCCTATACAATACTTTCAAATCATTTTGTTAAACATTTATCGAGATAAGAAGGCCTGTTTTGCTTGAAGACTCTACATCTAAGGACAGATCCTCAAGTGGTGTAAATTTGCATAACTCTGAAGTCAGCGGAGCTTTGACAATTGCATTAGCTGGGGATCTGTCCCCTGATGTGCCACTTGCATGAAAGGGAAAAGATTGAAGTTGCCACCTGTGCTGCCAAGAGTTGCAGAACAGCATTGCTTTGCTTCAGTGTATTTCCATCCAAATAAAGCCCTTTGCTCCCTTTTTATGATTGGTTTCCATACTAATAGAGATGCTGTTAGCAGTATGTCATTCCAGCTGTTTGTATAATTTAAACAAACGATGGGATTCACTGTAGGAATGAGTTTCTTGTCCTGGTAGTGGACAATGTGATTTGAATTGAATTTCATAATGTAGAGTGGTGTGACACCTGTAAGCCTCAATGGGGACATTTTCAATAGTGTCGGACCTATACTATAACGTTGGTTTTGACTTTTGTATAATTTGTTTGGAGAGCTGAAGGATTCACTGTGGATCCAAAGTGAACCAAGTCTGACTGTGAGTCACTGTCAGATCCGCTGAAAGCAGTGGATTCCCTAGTGTACATCTGTCTGACAGATTTCTACTGTTTTCTTTCTGTCCCCACTCTCGCAGTGGAAGCAATACACATGGGAAGTCTTATAGCAGCACAGGGCTATATCTTTCCAATCTCAGACCATGTCCTTACCCTAAAAGATGATGGGACCTTCTATCGTTTTCAGGTGGGTGAGTCCTCTGCTTCCTACATTGTTGCTTATATTATCCCTGAAACGTTTACCTGTATACAGTGAGCAGCCAGCGCTGTTGAAGTTCATACCGCACATAGATCCCTCCACTTATTGAAATCACTTGGGCCCAGCCGTGAAGTACTAGTGAAGTCCCTTTAAGAATGTTTGTTCAACAGTCCCAAAGCATGCTTATCTGATGCCTCAATCAAAACCCCAAGTCTTGAGTTTTCAGAATCTGAACCTGGTCCTGAATTTTGTAGCGCGTTTGCTACATGCAATTGGCTGGGCCAGCTCCCAGATCTGAACCCATGCAAGCGTTAAGGTGTTAAAAGTCTGCACCCAGATTTTGCGGCTCAGCTCCCTGCTCAGTTTTATATTTGCGAGTTGGATCCTGTTTCAGTTAAAGCAGAGCTTTGGAGGGCAGTAGGTCAGGGTTCTATTTTTGGGTCTGCCACAGTCTCTGTGACCTTGGCAAAAATCACTTCAATGCTCTGTACCTCAGTTTCCCACGTTGACTCTGTTCCCAGCTGCATCACGTCCAACTGCAGGACCTAGTTATGTTACACATCCTTCCTGAAATCTGCTGATCCAAATCTGCCCTGTTGATTCACTCGCTGTGCTGCAGAAGCTCCTTTTCTATAACAGTTTGTCTCTTATTGAAAATGAACAGGAAAGCGCAAACCTGGAGCTCCTTGTGTAAAGTTTCAAGTTGAATTTGTTTCCACCTTTCATGTAGTCCATAGTAGTGCTAATAATACCTGGCTCTTCTATAGAGCTTTTCATCCATCGATCTCAAAGCGCTTTGCAAACATTATCCCCGTTTTACAGATGGGGAGCTGAGGCTCAGGGAGATGAAATGACTGGCCTCAGGCTCGCAGCCAGCAGGCCTGCAGCAGAGCTGGGAACAGAATCCAGGTTGCAGTGCTCTACCCGCTAGGCCACTTGTCTTCCTGTCATCTCTCTCCTGTTTATTCTTGCCTTCTCCATCATCTTACTCCTCCCTCCCTTTTGTGTTGCCCTTTGTTTAGCTGTTATTGATAAGGCTTTCACCTATGCTGCTGGTGTTGGTGCCACTATGATGCCCTACTGCTGCACATAGTTTTCACTTAACAAGCAGACATATAGATTAATTACTAAACAGTCATTAACTCACCACCATTGTACTTTCCCACTGGAACTCATTAAAAGGCCTATCAAGAAAGGCTAATTAGCAGGATGTCATCTTCAGCTGTCAAAAACTACTATCCTCCACCCCATCAGCCAGGCTCCAACATCAGTGTCACATTTAACTCCCCTTCCCCATTTTCATCCCACATACACAATGTCACCAAATCATGTTGTTTTTCCTTGCAGTGTCTTTTCCTCTAAAAGCTTGTCCACCCCTTGCTCATCTCTGGGTGCCCTGCAACATATTTTGTCCCACCCATTCTATACAAAAATATTCTGCTAGAATCACCTTCCTACTCCACTAATCTGAATATGGAATGTGTCATGAAAGCATTTGGACCAAATATTTTTAGACACCTTCATGTGCTCACAAACAGTTCCTCTCACTGCTCTTTGGCACAAAGATCTGTTGTCTTACATGCATGTATAGTGCTATGTCCACCTTTGGCACTTACAATAATAGTGCACTGTAACTCATGCAGCTACAGAGGAATTACATTGCAGTTTTAATGTGCATGAAAGAGTAACTCCCATGTAGTTTATATTGTTGTAATTAACTGTAGCAGAAAGTTTAGCCTGGGTGGTTATAGCATACTCTCCTGAGAAAAACAGTAATGTTAGTTTGAGTCCTGCTTTCAAAACTACAATATTAGATTGGGCTTTGAAATTAGGCAAAACTATTGTCCCGTTCTTAGTCTGAATTGTATTGTCCGTTTAATTTAGACTGTAAATTGGGGCAGGAGACTGTGTCTTCCTCTGTTTTGAACAGTGCCAAGCACATTAACAGTGCTCAAAAACCTGTGATATCTGATGATGTGTAAAAAGACCATAGGAGCGTTCTCCCACTCCTTGAAGATGGTTCAAGGTAAGAACAGGTTCTTTTGAGGCAAAGAAGGCTGTGTACTGGTCTCTTCATCCATCCCTAGGCACTGAATTCAGAGACGGGGTTTGCTGATGCCCCACTGATGGCCCAATCCTGTGTCCACGGAAGTCAATGGCAGTATTTTAATTGATTCAGTGAGAACAGGGTTTGGACCTTAGGCATCATATAATTTATAATTTTCAGATACACTGAGATTTTTTGTTGTTGTCATTGTTTAATCTTAAATTAAATTGTTAAAATATGATGTGCTGTTTTCCAGGCCCCATACTTTTGGCCTTCAAACTGCTGGGAACCAGAAAATACAGACTATGGTGAGAATAAAATATTACAAGTTTTTTAAAGTTCCTGTTGAAAGTGTCAGCAATAACACTATTGCCCTGTAGAAATTACTTATTAGTGGTCTACAGCACTTCATGCTCCGAGTTTCCTCTTCAATGCCACATAAGGGCCATATCACATGCTATCCTTACATTAGGTGAAATCCCAGCTCCCTTGAAGTCCATGGAAGTTTGTCATTGACTTCCATGGGGCCAGGATTAGTATAGTATAGTATAGTACCCACCGAATAGTACCTTTCTTCTCAAATAGTCCTATTAATTTTAACAGGACTACTTGGGGTGTAAGGCGTTAGTCAATGTGAAAGTTTCAAAATCTCCCTCAGAAGAATAGTAGTGTCTAATAGCATGAAGATTGCTTCTGTGGTGGAATATTCTCTGATCTGTAGCTGAATTTGAACTATTGGTCAATAAGTGCTAATTCTGTTTGGGCACTGAACTGACTGATCAATAAACAGTTATCTAACCAGCAATAACATACCATTTGCAGTGTCAAACAAAAGTAAGCTTTTCTGATAGATGGCTTTAAGAACATGAAAAGGAAAAATATGTTTAAATTACCAGATAACTGGTGACAGGAGAATAATAATGGTGGTTTATGAGCTAATAAACCACAGAATGCTGTATTAAACATTTTAGTGGCTGAGGACAGAAATAATGGGTAAAGAAAACATAGCAATGTTGTTGTCTTTATCTGTCTCTGTGCATTATTGCTCTCTCTAGTAGCACTATACTATTCTCATATGTACGTGATAAAATCAGTTATTCCATCCCACCGTGGCATTGGCAGAGGAAGTGAATACATCTGTGTGCTCATAAAACAAGGGTTTCTGGAAGGGTTTCTTTTTAAAAGATCTCGCAGTAACTAAGGCCAGTTTATAACCCCAAAAAATCATTCCCCTTTCCCCTAGGCAATAATCATTCATCACTGTGGATTTTGGCAATAATATTTGTTAGGGCAAAGGGGAAGCCCATAACAGTGTCCGCCATATTAGAGATAATTTGCAATCCTAACATACAGTAGTAATGATTAACATCTTTCTGTGTTTGCCTAAGTGTAGGGAATGCCTTCAAAAAGCCATGGTAAAAGTCACAGTATGTTAATTATTTACCAAGGCATTTCTAAATATTTTAATGATAACCACCATATATAATATGCGTGCACAGTTACACTGAAAATACTTTCTGAACTTATTTTAGAAACAATCTGGATACAGATTTTTTTCTGTAGCATTAAGTAAAGAATTGGATTTAGAAGTCAGATTATTGTACTGCAGTGCAATAAGTGTAATAGTGCCCCTCAAAGAAAGGCCCTATACAACCTGCCCCGGGGCTGAAAATGTGCGACTGGCGCGTTAGGTTTGAGTCCCATTTAATATCAAGAACAGCAATACTTGAATTAATCCAGTCTAGACACTGTACCTCTAATGCAATATATGAAACTCCTACGTAGCGCTAGTCAAAAATATTCTGTCAATTTTTTTAACAGAAAATTGGGGTTTTAACTAAATGAATATTTTTGTGGAAAGTGTCTATTTAATTCCAAGTTTTCAGTTTGTCAGAAAATCAAAAATCCATGTTTTTCAGTGAAAAGTTGACATTTTCTATGGACGATTTTGATGAGAACTATAATTACCTCCAAGCAAAACCTCACTTTCTGAGCAATTCAACTTCTACAGGCTGTGGGACAGATTGTATCCAGCCCTGAAAGAGACTAGGAGAGGGTGTAAGATAGAGAATTTTCCAAAAAATTCCCAAGACCCCAAAAATCAGAGACTTGGGCCCATGCTATGTAGTTTGGATCTTAATCTGAACTTGATCCAACTCCTGTGTAGGGCAGGATTCTGTGTTCTGGTTTCAATCCATAATAGAAGTGGGGAATCAGTTGTAAAGCCCTGATTCTAACTTCCCCAGAATGCAGTATGGTACAGAGCACATTGGGCTCCTCTCAGGATTTGGCCCAAATTGCTGTTTCCATATCAATATTCTGAATATTTTTCAATAAAAAGGGAAAGAAAATGCAGAAGAGATACAGGGCTGCTCCTAATAACAGTTCTTCTCACTTCCTGTGTTCCAGGTGGGACAAGGATGCTCAAAAGGGGGTGTGGAGATAGCAGGGTAATGACATTGACCCCTTCCACACCAGCTCTGGAGCATGGCCAATGCAGTGATGAGAGAATCTTTCTCCAGCCCCAGTAGCCATTATGCTTTTCTGAGACTTGACTCCCCCTTGGGCACCACCCTGTAGTAAAGGCTTTTTTGATAAATCCATAATATAGCCCATGGCATTTAAGCAGAGCTGTGTCTAAATAAAATGTCTTTTCATGCCTATTACTTGAGATTTCTCCAGATCTTTAAAGGCTAAATCCTCCCTTGAGATTTGAGAGACCACAGCTGAGCACAGGAAATGTTAGCTAGGTATCTAGCTCTATCATTCCTTAAGTCAGTGAACAATACCCACATGGCCAGTAATGTTCTTGGTGGTGGTTGGGGTTCTTTCATCCTGTAGTAACTGCCCTTTTTTAAATTGTTTTCATTATGGCTCTCTCCTCAGCCATCTATCTTTGCAAGCGGACCATGCAGAACAAAGCTCGGCTGGAGCTGGCAGATTATGAAGCCGTAGGTATACTGATGTTACAGTTCATGGGGAGGGAGCAATGCTTTGTTTGTAAACTGAATCTTTCTTAGTGCTTTGAATTCATCCTGAGCAGAGAGCTCTCTCTCTCTCTCGCTCTCTCTCTTTTTTTTTTTACTATTATTTTCAAAACATTGTCATGGTTAATCCTTGAGAGAACGTCAAACTCTTAAATGTCGATGTCCATGATACACATTTTAGGTTCTCAGCTTTAAGCGTCCACAGCATACTCCATCAGAAATCTGGGATAAGTTGCATAAGAACTTGCATTGGGGCTGTTTTTCTGATTAGCCTTTTTTTTTTTTTAACAGGAGACAGTGATTAATATGGTAAAGTGATAAATGTTCAGATATAGTACAAGGTTGGCATTCTTGGACAATTACATTGCCACTGATGCATATCAGATTTTCGTAGACTCTAAAAAGAATGATTTATAAAAAAAGAAATAAATTTGAGCTAAATTTTCCAAATTTCATATACAGTATTAGCTATTTTAGTCAAGAGGCATTGTCAGGCTAAAAAGCAGAATTATGAAAACAGAATTATGAAAATGTCCTTCACTTATATTACAGGTAGTTTTCTTTTTGTATTACTCTGAATGTAGACAATGACAGCATTCTAGCCCACTGCACTTTTACTCGTAACCAGACTTTAGTCAATTTCATTTCCAGGTTCTAGTTTACTAGCTCAACAGAGCAGTGGTTAAAGTTCAAATACTCCAGTGGAATGTGTATTTAAAAAATTGTTTCTATTAGAAATGTTTTTTAATTTTATGAAAACATTTGTATTCATTTAGGTTTTGTTTTAAAATGGACAAACAGACAAAATTAACTTCCCTCCTCCCTCATCTTGTTGTTACAAAATCTAAATTTAGGAGCAAATGTGACCTAGCAGTGACTTTTTAATATAAATAGGTAAAGTGTATCTAATTCATAGCCTATCCTATCCCCATCATGCTACAGACGTACCCTGTGCTGACTAAAGATAAAGATGGAACCCTCTATTGATTGTTTTTGCAAATACAGAGCTATGTATACTCCACTGGATCCTTGCACACAAGTCTTGTTGATGGCAATAGGAATGGTATATATACAAACTGAGGACAAAATATGGTCTTCAGTGACTGAGTAGACACTAGTGTCATGCTGCTGCTGAATCCACATATGGATTGCGTTTCCATGTACAGTAGGAAATAACAGCAAACAGAATTCTCTAGCCACAATATACTGAGTTACATTCTGCTCTAACACTAATCTAAATCTTCCACCTCCCACTGGGCCAGAGAGAGAGAGTATGACTCTATAGCCTAGCAGATAACCCAGTGTCCTCGGAAACCCAAGTTCCAGTCCCTGTTCCACTAACTATTTAAGTATTTTATTAAAAAAATGGAAAAGCTTCAACAGGACAGGTTGAAAAAGACCCATCCCAGACTATCTTATAGAAAATGGTGATAGCAGCCTCTTGACCTGAGTTTGAGTCCCTAGTCCCAGGCAGGCAGAGCTGAGATTTCAACCCAGATCTTTCATATCCAGGATGAGTGTCCCTGTGTTTTGTGTGGAGCCTGATCCAGTAGAGGTAGGCGGACACCTAGTTTGAAGTTCCCCCTGAGGCTTAGGCGCTCAGCAGCTCAGTGGTGTCAGAAATTAGGAAGATTTGTGCATAGCCAGCAGAAGAAATAAAGGGCTTGTCTACGTGGGAAGTTGGGTGGAATGAGATAGGGTGTGAAATTAAAGTGCACTAGCTATTCTGCATTAAAGCCCCATGTGCACCCTTAATCTGCATTAAGAGTGCCTTTGTGCAGATTAGCTTATCCACTTTTAAGTGACAAAGCTAAACCTCAGAAAGGAACTTCGAGTGCCTATGGGGTGTTAGTGCAGAATAGTTAGTGCACTTGAATTTCACACCCTAACTTCCCATGTAGACAAGCCCTAAGGAACCTAGGGGACTTTTCTAGCAGAAATTTCGGCTCCTAGAGAATGTGGGTGCCTTCGGGGGTAGGCAGCAACCAAGCAGTGATTTTGAGGATCTAAATTTCAGACCTAGGCACCTAAAGTGGCAGTTAGGCACCTAAATTCCTTTGTGGATTTAGGCCACATATTGTATCCTCAAAATGCATGTAGCACTCCCAGTAACACTATCCTGGAACAACAGGCAGGCTGTGGTATATTAAAATCCACAGGCATTGTATATCCTTTTGTTGTGTTGTCACTTCTGCATTTCTCCAGGTTCATTATTAAAAAAATGATAAATAATTATTCAGGCAACTGACCAACTGTAAATTCTGTAAGGATCCCAAAGGTCTGTTCAGCATCACGAGCAGCACCGATACTTACATATGTGCAGTGAACCTACAGAACTAAGTATTTTTTCAGGCGAGTGTCTATGGAGAATAGTAATGCTCTAACGATGGCCAACCATCATTTGGTGTCCTGTCATGTTCTCATTTATTGCATGATTGGAGATCACTTCAGAATTGCAAACTTGCCCTCTTAATAAGAGATGGGGAGATGATATGGGCACCAACTCTTCCTATAGCCATTATACCAAATAAAGTCAGAGGAGTGATAGTGGTATAAAACTGGGGCAGGTGAAACAGGTCCATTGAACTGTGGAGGAATCCCTGTATGATTGTTTTTATAAACGTTTTTGGAGGGGATATGCTCAGTGGAGGAGGTCCCTAAATTTCTACTGGCAAACCATAGTATGGACTGGAGGATTACATTCAGGTACCCTTATGGCTTTTTTTCCTTGTTGGCCAAAAATAAACCTGATTCTTCTCTCAATTACACCAGCTTTACCCTGATGTCACTCCAATGACTTCAGTGGATTTACTCTTGATTGACACCTATATACAGTGGGCATAGTTAAGTTATCTTTTGCCTTGCTTACAAACTATTGCTGACTTGAGTAGTTATTCCTTGTACCCATAATTCAGGAGACCATCACAACTCAGGACTGCACTTAAGCATGTATTTAATTTAAGGCATATGATTTAGTTGTATGCTTAAGTGGTTTCCTGAATGTGTATGAACTTAGACTTATGTATGCACGGACTTCTGAGGCCTGTTATACAGGAAGTCAAGCTAGCTTATGTAATGGTCCCTTCTGGCGTTGGAATCTATGAACTTAGGAAAGAAGATGTATGTTTTCAAGTGCTTTTGTGAACTGAAACTATAGCTATAATGGCATATAGTGGTAGAACCAATAATATCTTACCAACCAGTAAAAAGTTAAAACATTGTAACTGCACCTACAGTGAACGAGAGGAGAAGAGACTAATAGGGTTCCATGTCTCCATACCACTGTGTGCATGTGTGTAAATTTGACTTCAGAATACCTGTCAGAGTTATGGAATGGGCTTGAACTTTGGAATTTGAACCACCAAAATTCACCTTGCATTTCACTAAAGTCCAGATCCAGCTCCAAACGTTGTGGCTCAGGCCCCTCTCTGCAGTGGTCGTGGAGCAGAACACTAACCTGAACCTCAGATTTTGAGAAAGTTTGAATCCAAACTTAGCAGCTTGGTCCCATCTATTGTTATTTCCATTGCCTGCAAATAATCAGTTTCCTTTCCTGAATCACACTGATGATACCCAGACTTCAGTCATCTACACTGTAGAATGCCGTCAGGATTAATTATCTACTCAACAACTGAGGGATGGCCATCCTTTATGAAACAAGTAAGGCCAGAAAATTCCCTGCCTCCTCCCCTAGCCAGCCACCCCACAAAACCAAAGCATTCTGTATTGTCTTGTAGAAAGTAAATTGAGGAAAACATGGAAAAAAATCCAACACTATTTTATTAGCAGAGCTCTGGCAGTCTGTTTCACACCCTGTTACAACTCTTGCTTGGGTCCTTCCTATTCTTGGTATGTGGTGACTTGAAAGGGACACACCATTGCATTCACATTCATATCATACTTTGCTTTCTTAGACAATTTACCAATATTAATTTCAATGTTTTGAGCTTGCCACGTTAAAAAAATGTGATGCAATAATTTAGTTCTTTGATTGCAGTTATAATTAGTGTGATTAACTGTTCTCTTTATTTGTTTCTATTATTAGGAAAATTTAGCAAGGCTGCAGAGGGCTTTTGCAAGGAAGTGGGAATTCATCTTTATGCAAGCAGAGGTCCAAGTGAAGTAGGTATTCCCAGTTCAGTGAACTAGAGGAGTCTAGAGCTTCGTTGGGAAGGGGATTGGATAAACACAGTGTTTTCCACTTAAAGCCTTTGTCAAAGCTGGGATTTATTGGTCGCTGTCACACTGGAAACAGCATAGCGCTATTTCAGAAGATCACATACTATGAGAAAAAATGCCAGGAGAAAGATAGGTCTAATCATCTGTGCACA
The DNA here is from genome assembly GCA_007922155.1 of Mesoclemmys tuberculata. Lineage (NCBI taxonomy): Eukaryota > Metazoa > Chordata > Testudines > Chelidae > Mesoclemmys > Mesoclemmys tuberculata. The sequence continues at coordinate 48,796,284 of ML675613.1, forward strand.
GGTCTGGAAACCAGGAAATTCCGCTCTTCTTGTTCTTACGCTGATTCCCTATATGAGCTCGGGCAAGTCACTTACCATTTGCGCCTCCATTTTCCAATGTGTACAAGTGGGGAGAATAATACCTACCATCCAGATGAATGAGTTAGTGTTTGTAAAGTACTTTGAAGAAGAAAAAGTGCTACCATTTCTGCAGTAGCTGTGCCATGGGGTTTCACACGATATATTTGCTTTATAAATATCCCCGTTTATTTTTTTCACTGAATAAATCAGACCCCAGAAAACACAGTTCTGTTGTATCCATACTACTAACTGACCTATTTTACTACCAAATCATTGTGGACTATTATGTAATACTTCCATGAGGCTTACTCATATTTTACAGTGAGTAATTTTTTTTAACCCTCCTTCTGTCGTTCCATCCAAGACTGGGAATCTGCAGTCTACCTCTTCTTTACCCATGATCACAGTGTGCATTCTTTTAGTAGTATCTGCAACATGGCATTGCTTCTGCCACAGTATGTGCATGGTTCTGGGTTCGTTAAATTAGGCTACTTAGAAGCCTGCATGTCCGTGTTGCAGAAGGAGTTGTCACATGTAAAAACTACAAGGAGGGTGAAAGTGACACAGTGATACAGAGAATGGATGTATGTATTCTTGGGAAACGCCAAAAAAGCAGAGAGAGTTTGTACTTTCAGAATCTAATAGCAAAACACATTACAAATTGAAAGAATATTGCTACTTATTATTTATGTATGTGTATATATGCGTGTGTGTGTATCTATATTTGTAGTATTTCTTTGATTAACACTCTAATTACATTGTAATTATGGACCATTTAAGAACATGGTAATTATCCTTAAAATAACATGGTAATTAAGGGATTATTTCAGTCCAGAACACTAGAGTTCTGATGAGATGAGAAAATTGGAAGTTACAATAGTAATTACTCTTTGGGATGCTTAAAGGTTCACTGCCAAGATAAAAATCATAATCAAAACAAAATTATGTACTTCTGTCACTTGTAGCATAGATCAGTACAACTCGGGGTTTTAAGTCTCATTTTCTTTTCACTGTCACTGCTATTTGTTTACATTTTCTCCATTTCATTCAGTTGGAGCAGTAAAACTAAACTGGACATTATCACTTCCTGTCTCTAGTTGGTTTCATTTCTTGGTTTTCAGGCACTAGCTCAATGCTGTTGGGCTTCCGTTCCCTGTGCTGCAGAGTAAGAGTTAAATTGTAAAACTAAAAGCCCCTGGAAACATCCCTGTTGATAACCAGTTTTCTACTCCCCACCCCATCCCTCTTGCATGTGGAATTCCAGTGGTGTATTTACCTGTAGGCTGGACACATAGGTGTGCGCAGCACATTTCATATTAGAAAAATATAATTAGGATGGCCAAAAAGAATTCGAAGAACAGCTAACCAAAGACTCAAAAAGTTTGGAGATTCCCAAACTTGAGCCATTTTCTTTAGGTGACAAATTTGAGGAACTGTCCCAGATTGAGACGTCATTAGAGGACATTTTGGAACAAATAGATAAATTAAACAGTAATAAGTCACCAGGACCAGATGGTAACCACCCAAGAGTTCTGAAGGAACTCAAATGTGAAATTGCAGAACTACTAACTGTGGTATGTAACCTGTCATTTAAATCAGCTTGTGTATCAGATGACTGGAGGATAGCTAGCGTGATATCAATTTTTAAAAAAGGCTGCAGAGGCATTCTTGTCAATTACAGGCCAGTAAGCCTTACTTCAGGACTAGGCAAATTGGTTGAAACTATAGTAAAGAAAAGAAATATCAGACACAGAGATGAATAGGGTTTGCTGCAGAAGAGTCAACATGGTTTTGGTAAAGGGAAATTATGCCTCACCAATCAACTAGAATTCTTTCAGGGGGTTCACAGGTGTGTGGACAAGGGTGATCCAGTAAATATACTGACAAGTTCCCCCATCAAAGCAAAGTAAGCGGTCATAGGATAAGAGAGAAGGTCCTTTCATTTATCAGTAACTGGTAAAAAGACAGGAAACAAAGGGTGAGAATAAAGGGACAGTTTTCAGAATGGGGGGAGATAAAAAGTACCATCCCCAGGGGTCTGTACAGGGACCAGTCCAGCACTGTTCAATATATTCATACATGAATTGGAAAAAGGGGTAAAAAAGTGGTGGCAACATTTGCAGATGATACAAAACTACTCAAGATACGTAAGTCCAAAGCAGATTGTGAAAAGTTATAAAGGGATGTCACAAAACTGGGTGAGTGAACAACAAAATGGCAGATGAAATTGAATGTTGATAAGAGCAAAGTAATACACATTGGAAAACATAATGCCAGCTATTCATATAAAATGATGGGGTCCAAATTAGCTGTTACCACTCAAGAAAGAGATCTTGGAGTCATTGTGCTTAGTTCTCTGAAAACATCCACTCAGTGTGCAGTGGTAGTCAAACAATGCTGGGAATCATTAGAAAAGTGATACATAACAAGACAGAGACTATCATATTGCCTCTTTATAAATCTATGGCACGCCCACATCTTGAATACTGCATGCAGATCTGGTCACCCCAACTCAAAAAAAATGTGCTGGAATTGAAAAAGGTACAGAAAAGGGCAACAAAAATTATTACGGGTATGGAATAGCTTCCATATGAGAAGAGATTAATCAGAATGAGACTTATCAGCTTGCGAAAGACATGACTAAGAGCATATATGATAGAGGTCTATAAAATCATGACTGGTGTGGAGAAAATAAATAAGGAAGTTGTATTTACTCCTCATAACACAAGGACTAGGGGTCAGCAAATGAAATTATTAGGCAACCAATTTAAAACGAACAAAAGGAAGTATTTCTTCACACAATGCACAGTCAACCTGTGTCAGAAAATGTTGTGAAGGTCAAGACTATAATGGGGTTCAAAAAAGATCTAGTTAACTTCATGGAGGATAGATCCATGAATGGCTATTAGCCAGGATAGGCAGGGATACAAAACCATGCTCTGAGGTATCCCTAGCCTATGTTTGCCACAAGATGGGAATGGGCGAAAGGAGATGGATCACTTGCTGATTATTTCTTCTGTTCATTCCCTCTGAAGCACCTGGAATTGGTCACTGTCGAAAGACAGAATACTGGACTAGATGGACCTTTGGTCTGACCCAGTATGGCCATTCTTATGTTCTTATTTATATTGTATTTTCATAATTTGATATTTTTAATTTAAAAAAAATGTAAGCAGTGGCACATTCTTGGAGAATATATATATAAAAAAGCCCAGACTCTGGATTGTGTTGCAACCATTTTATGCATTACAGCCAGCACAAAACATCCTTAAAGCCAGTGTAGCCAGCCACAGGAGGTTTACCCAGTATGAGCACGGGAATCTTCTGGTGTTGTAAAGCTGGCATAACATCTGCTATTCAATCCTCTGTCTGGCATAAGGGGCAGGTCTGGAAGAAAGTGGACTGTGTCTGAGTTTCTTATTCTTATCTGCCATCCCTAAGGGCCATTGATAGCCATCTGATGGCTGCTCTAACTTTATGCTAGGTGACCAGCCCTGGTACACAGCTGACCCAGAACTGGGGGAGCAGAAAGCCTTTGCATGCTATCCTCCCAGGTTGCACTAATGTGCTCCTCATCTGCAGCCAAGGATCTGGGTCACTGTTTCAGCCTCGTGATGCTGTGTTCCAAAAAGTGATATTATAATTCCATTGATAGGCCTGGCTGGGGATCAACAACTGATCACAACCTCTTCAACAAGGGGGGGAATATAAAGACAAATGACTCATAATCCTCACAGTGAGGAGTTTTCTCCCGACTGCTACTTTAATACATTGTTTTTAAAAAAATAGTGTCAATAAAGGTGCTGAATTAAGAGCTTTAAAAACAGACACCCTCTGTATAGACACAAAACAGGTGCAGCCTATGCAGTAGCAGTTCGGGCTTCTACCACACTCCTCCATCAGTATGCTTCAAACCTATTCTGAAGGGACCGCGTTATGCTTAAGGGGAGTTCGTTTGCCTTGTCCCATTTGGTCTCTGACCTGTCTTGTGAAATTCCTTAGAAGGGTGTCAGTTACTGCCAGCTACAATAGTGCGACTGCTATTTATGATGTGGGTATACACATTCATGAGCAATTTGCAATAATTCTGTTAATATGTCCTATATGGAACAAGTTTGCGAAGTCATATGTTTATCTGACTTGCTGGACCCTGATCCATGGCAGCCCTTAAGCTCGTGCATAACTTTAAGTAAACAGACTTCAGCGGGATTCCTAACATGCTTAACGTTAAGCACCATCTTAAATGCTTTGCTCAACTGGGAAGTCTAATGTCAGAAAGGCTATTCGCTGTCAGATGGAGAGCAAATGCTAATAAAAAAGCTTACTCATTAAGAACAAAAAGTCCCTTTAAGCATGCTGGTGGAATAAACATCGAGGAGGTTTTATTTGCTGCACAAGACCCTGCAAATCACTTGGTATCTGCAGTCTGACATTTCTGTATGGAAAATGTGTCACTAGAATAGGAGTACTGGCTATTGCTGTCAATAGGGTCCAAAAATCCAGGGGAAAACTGGGAAGAACTCAAAAAAGTGAAGTGGTAGCTTGTTTCATTTCTTTATTTTTTTATTTTCAGAATTGACAGAAAAAAAGATAAAACTGAAAGGAAAATTTTGGACAGCCAAGAAAGAGCATTTTGGGATGTGCACAGGCCAGTGGTAAGGCTCTTTTTAAATTATGCTACTTAATAAGCACTTTTTTAATCTAGCAAACCTGGCAATGTTGGATACACTGCACAGAGAGGTAAGCTTTACAACTGTTGAACAGATTTTCTTCACATTTCAATTGTCCATTAGGAGATCTACAGAATAAGCCATATTTGAAAAAAATTGTTTCAAATGTTTTAGATTTGGGCATGCACAACATTTCTGATTTGAACATACAGGATAAGTGTAAGGGATCTTTGTTTGTTAATTTTTTTTCATATTTAGAATTCAAGAGCAGTTAAATATTGCTTAAGCTTTTTAGAAAAACTCAGCTCTCAGCAGAGACCAAGTAATTTCAGCCTGAAAAGAATCTGTGTGCCAAAGTTATGAGCAAATGATGTTGAGATTCAACTTTAATTACGTAGGTACTACTGATTAAATAGTATGGTTTTTACTACACACATTAAAGAAAATATTTTGAAAAAAGTCCTATTATGTATTTTTGTAACAAACCCAAGGATGAAAACTCTGTTTTTATGGTTGCTTTCCAGATCGAAGAGGTGGTATGTAAATTATTAACATCAATGTTAATATTATGAATGTCTCTTTCCCAGCCAGGCTGTGTAAACACAACAGAAATGGACATCAGAAAGTGTCGCCGTATGAAAAACCCACAAAAGGTCAAAAAGGTAAGTTGTTGTTTTTAAGAATATTAACAACTATGTTTTACACCCACCATATGTTGTGTCTTTCAAATGAGAATTTCAAAGTAATTTACAAATATTAATTAAGCCTCCACATTTGTAGGTAAGTTTATGATGATCATTTTACAAATGGACAGGTACCAGACCAAGTCTTGGCAGAGCTGAGAACAGCACTAGGGAGTTCTGACTCCCAGATCCCTGATGTAGCCACTGGCCTGCACTCTTTTTTTAATTAAGACCTCATTTCTTTTTTCTGGGATAGTTATTTTCATTTTGTGACTCTGGAGCTCCCATTTTAACAGATATAGACAAATATAAATGAACTGTTGCATATCAGTATGATGGTTCCAAACATATCAATGTGCAGGCTATTAAAAGTAGTTATAACCATTCAAATGTTACCTACAATTGTCAGTAAAGAAAAAAATAATTAATTGAACAAAAAGATGCCTGCTATTGCCTTCAATGCCTGACCAATAAATGCACACTAATGAATTTGGTGGTGTGTGTGTTTGTGTTAAGATTTTTTGAAAACGTGGCTCACTGACAACAAATATGAGCCTTTTTTCAGTGTATCAAGGTCTCAGGATTAAAAGTTATTTCCCTAACTTCTCTTAAAGTTGTTTAGTATCATATTTAGGAGGCAATTGAGTTAGAATTGGATTTCTACCCCACTTTTTCCTCCCATCTCCATCTCAAACTAATCCTACAAACATAAAGAGACATTCATAACTTCGTACACACAGCCATCTCCCTGAACCCAGTGCACCCTAAAAAAGGCATGACAACCAAGATATCGCTTCTCATACATAAATATCTTTCCATGTGTTGTGGAAATACAATAGACTTGTAGAGTAGAGCAAAACAGTTATTTTTATATCTAGATAAGAGTGTTTCAGGCATAAGAACAGAAGATTTGATTGCGTGAAAATGATGTAATTTATAATAAGTAAGCAGATATTGAGAAATTTTGATGTGTCAAGATTTGTTAATCACAAGATAAATATTAGATGAGATTAAGCCTTCATGCAAAATATGAGCTTCATAAAATGTAAAAGTTTCACTTTTGCAACTAGCATACAACAAGTTAGGGAACCGGAAGAAAACCCCTCTTAAGTACCTCTGATTATACCGTCATCAAGCAGAGGCTTGCCTTTGTTATCAGATGGACTCATCAGAGAGAAATCACAATTTTCAATTAACACAGCTACAGCTTTTCGCCATCCAGATATTTGTATATACAACCTCATTTATTAACTTTGTTCCAGATTTAAGAATTATTGATCTCTGAAAAGGAAAACAGGAAAGCGTTGCTGAGTCGTTATTTGACTGTTTTCATGCGCTGGATTTTCCTTATGTATGTAACAATAAAGCGCTGTAATCTCTCGTGTTGTTTGCTTCAGTCAGTATATGGGGTTACAGAAGATTCTCAGTCCCAAAGCCCTGTACATATGCCCTCCCAACCTGTACGAAAAACTACAAAAGAGGACTTCCGAAAACAAGTAAGTAGATTGCCTTATAACAACTCCTTCAAGACCTGAGTTTGTCTGTAGAAAGATGACCACTGTTATTTTCAAAAAGATATTTATATTTTTATTGAAATATCAGTAAAGCCGGAAGCATGCTAGATGTTTCCTGGGGCAAAATGACAGAAATATAAGGTGATGCTGGTGTGCTTTGAACAAAGTAGCATGTATCAAAAGCTAAATGTGAAAGGGTACCCATGCAGTTACACTGAGATGAATGCTACAGGCCATGTTCTCCTTTCAAATCAACATGGGGGTTCTCATGTCTAATATTCCACTCACCTTACCTGCCCACAGACAGTGTTTCCCATGTTACAATTTTTCTGTGCAGGTTTATTTTCAGTAAGTATGTTTTTTTTTTTAATGTTCCAGTCATCCGATCAGGGAGCAAATGCAATGCAATGTGACTTTGGTAACCAACAACCCACCATGAATAGCAAATAGGCAACACAAACATTTTGTGAACAACCCACGGTTTGAAAATTATATTATTTGCCCCAAATATTTGACGAATTAATTCAACATCAGGATGGGTTTGCAAGTAACCCTCTGGCCAAAAACTCAGCCAGATTTATCAATAATTTTATATGTGGTGAGCATCTCTAGCCATTGTTTTGTCTCTCCTTCAGGTTACCTGGGCTACTCAAAAAGTAGGCAGTCTTGACAAGTGAGGAGGATGTTTCCAAAGCAGCTGGAGGTTCTGCTCATTCAATATAGCCTCCACAGGCAGGGCTTCCAGGGAACTTCCAGTTGGAATAAAAGCTGTTTTCTGTAGCAGAACCCACAGGGGAAGGCAGGCACAGAACCAAAGTGTAGCAAGAGCTGAATATTAAGGGGCAATGCATTTATGAGCAAAATTCCTCAAGGGCAGAGCCAGCCAGACGAATGCAGGCAGCGAGCTGCAACTTACACATCCCTGTTCCAGCACAAGTAAACCTGTCCCTCTGTTGTGTTCTCTGACACACTGGAGTAACTTTCATGGTTACTTGAGTCCTCGCAAACTGCTATGCCACTTGAAATGCAAAACCAAGAATGCATCGTGACACAATCAGTTGATGCTCTACATCTATTGGATTGTTAATGGCTTCGTCATCTCTTTCCCCAGATAACCTTTCTGAACGTGCAGATAGACAGACACTGTTTAAAAATGTCCAAAGTAGCTGAAAGGTAAGTTTCTAAATTGCATTATTATAATTCTGTCGTCTTGTTTTAGTATTTCTTCATCTCAGATGATCAAATTTAACATTTTTCCGTAAAGTTAGAGTGCAAAGCTATGCACAAAAGGTGATAACATTGGTCAGGCAGTACATATGATTCAATGCATGGAACTGCTAACTTCTCCCAAACGACAACCAATACTTCAGTATTTGCTTTCCTGGAGTTGAGAAGAGAGCTGCAGTGTGAAAATTCAAAATCCTTTGAGAAAACATGGGTGAAAGGGGCGAAAGTTACTGGAAAGCCAAGAAAAGTGCAATTCACAAAAACCTTGCTTGAAAGGTTTTTTTTTCTTTACAAAGCGAAAAGGATTTAAATGAAATCATTCCCGTTTCAGTTAAAAATTTACCCATTCATTTTGCATGAAATATAATTAGATTTTACTGCATTTTTCTCCTGTTAGCCTTGCAGAGCCAATCCAGCTCTGGGAGAATGAGCTGGATTCTCTTCTGATTCATGCATCTTCTATAAAATTGCCAATGCAATTCCAGTTGCAGGGCCAGATTCTGCCACCACTTACAGCTTTTCAATCTCACTGAAGACACTAGGGTTGCACCTCTGCAAACCAGGGCAATATTTTAAAACATTAAGGTCACACCAGATGCATATGAAGGCACAATTAGCCCTGCAAAATCTTTATTACTGGTGATGAGGCATGAGCCAGAAAAGAACCTGCTTGAATTTAGCAGCAAAGGGCTGGCAGTTAGAAAACATCATCTTAGTTATTTGTAAATTGAACAAATTTTCTAGAGAATCTTTAACACAAATTGGGATCCCCACAATGCTATGTAGAGGTTTTTTTCAGAGCAGAACTGTACTGTAATCCAAAGCAATGGCACAGTGACTGTTATACTTTATGCAGTACCAGGTGAAGGCTGGTCCATTATAGAAAAATAATGAAATAATTGAGAAACATTGGGAACTTGCCATGTTTAAAACAAATTAAAAAGACATTACCTTACAAAATGCTGCGCTTCACAGAATCAGCTCTTGCGTTCAACATATTTATATTGAATTAGGCAAATTAAGAAGGCAAAAGCTTGAAAATAAGTCCCCTGTTGTGTCATCAAAACTAACCATTTAAATGGAAATGTAACTAATTAAAAAGAAAATGCTCAAAGGTTTCATAGGACCTTGCATAAATTTAATGATATTTTGCTGCATTGAAAATGATCATGTCCATATTTATGCTCTAGGCTTTTATTAATCTATTCTTCACATTGGCAATTAGTAGCTGAAAGTTGTGTTTTATAGCAAAGGTCATTTTGTACAGATTTCACCTATAATGATGCTTATATCACGAGGCAGTAGCAGTCTCCAGACAGGTAATTTACAGACAAACAAATTTATCTCTTTTGTTTTGCAGGAATTGTATTAATTCAGAAGAATAAAATCAGTAGAACTCATTAATTTATAAATGTCAGTTTATTAATACTGAGCATACATATTCCTCAGGTAGAGCAGAAGTGCCTGTTGATAATGCCAAGAGTTTCAAAAGTGACTATTTATTTCAGCAGGAGCTAGACAGGAAATAGTTTTCCTCTCCCATGAGAATTGTAGAGATTTCAAGATACTTTCCCATCCCAAAGTGGGACAAAAAGTCAAAATCTCAAACTTGTTTACCAAACGGATAATCTGGGGGGAAAAAAATTCAGATCGGGTCAATCAAAATGCTTTGTTTCAATCATTTCAAAATGTTTTATTTTATTACAACAATTAAAAAAACTTTAAAACCTTCTTTTAGTACTAATTAACTAAAATATCAAAATAAAATGTTGTTTCAAACCAAAAAAAAGAACTTTTTGTTTAAAAAATGTGTATAGTCTGAACCATATCCTGCTCCCATTGAAGTCAATATGTGTTGTACTATTTACCATAGGTAACTGCAAGACACAATGAAAACAGATAGTAGATGTTGGAAGGAAGGGGGAAAGACAAGAATTGCAGCCATAAAACCATAGTGTTGCTTTGATAGGTTATTATAGGGTTACATGTTTCTTTTAGAGTCAAATCTTGAGATTTGTTCTCAGGTTTAGAGGCATAATGAACAGGGCCTGGAAGAGAATCCCAGACATGGGGAGATACACTGAATGAGGCACAAAGACCAGGGCCAGATTTATACCTTACATGCCCCTAGACACAGCATCTTCAGAATTCCCCCATCCCTCTGCCTACAGCTGACCTTCGTGTTTTCTGCATGGAGGCGTGGGGAGATGGTGGAGAGAGGGGCTGGCTCGTCCAGCTCAAGGTGGGGTGGAATATATTCACCCTGGGCTCTGAATTCTGGCCTGATGAGAGGGCAGGGCCTCAGGGGGAAGAGGAGGAGCACTGTGGCAGGGCCCTGGGAGAGAGGAGCAGGGGATTGGGTCAGAGTTTCTGTGTTTGTGCAGGGCCACCAAATTGGCCAGGGTCCCTGGACTTGGACCTTGTTGGCCTGTGTGGTAATCTGCCACTGTTTACTCGCCCCTAGAATGCTGGGTCCCCTAGGCACATGCCTACTGTGCCTAATTGGAAATCTGGCCCTGGCAAAGATCAGAGCAGGAGAAGAGTCAGCATGTAAAATGCAGAACGCATGAGGACCAGCACAAGCACTACCTTCCAGGCCTCTGCTGGCCTCACTTTCTCCATCCAGGTTAGTGATAGGCATACACCGATCCCCAGTTCTTCCAAACATCCTCTGTAGCCTCCAGCTTCTTATGCACTGAACAGTCACAGAATTACCAGGCTTGCTGTTCCCAAAGGAATAGTATACCACAGCTTATTCGTTATCCCTTAGAACACAGCTCTGCTAAGCACATGGCACTTAGATATATTTATAGTGAAAACAAGAATAAGCTTTATCAGTGAACAGAGATTCAAATGACAGTGAGTAAATCATAACTCACTCTCTAGAGACTAAGTTTAACGAGCAAGTTGTCCTGTCTCAAGAAGCTTATCTTACACAAGGTTCTCTCCAGCATTTTTCAACCAAGCCTGCCTGAGAGACCCATTTTTCATGAAGCAAACTCACTGCCTGTTTACTTCCTCAGTGAAAGATGCCAGGGTGTCCTCTTTGCCCCCAAATATACCAGTGCAAAACTCTGATGTGCACCTCAAGATAGGGTTTCCCCCACACAGCTTACCTCTTCCTGATAGTTTCCTTCTGAAGACCCCACCTTGACTTAGAATGCTAATGGTTGCCCAGTGGGAACCAGACAATACTCAGTTTACATCTGAACATAAACAGATAGATGGATAAACATCTCTTGACTGGAGAAAAACCTGCTTTTCACCTTTCCTAGTGACCAACTCTGCAGTTTCATAGCTTAAGGACATAATTTTCAGTACATAATACGTAAGTCTTACATAGTGTCTGTATATTTCACTATGATATTGATGATCAGAGTGACACGGGTTTTTATTACAGACCCCATGACACCCTTTGGAGAACTAGAATGTAAATACCAGACCCACGGGATTCCTGTAGTCCTTGTGCCCCCATTATGTCCTCTGCCAGTTGGCATCAAGAGGTCTCTGGGTCACAGGGAGTAATAGTGGATCATAAATTGAATTTGAGACAACGATGTGATGCAGTTGCAAAAAAGACTGGAGTATACTAACAGGAGTGTTGTATGTAAGACACAGGAGGTAATTGTTCCGTTCTACTTGGCAGTTGTGATGCTGCAGCTAGAGTACTGTATTCAGTTTTGAGCACTGCACTTCAAGAAGGATGTTGATAAAATGGAGAGAGTCCAGAGGAGAACAACAAAAATAACAGGTTTAGAAAACCTGATCTATAAGGGAAGGTTAAAGTAACTGGGTGTTTTGTCTTGAGAAAAGAAGACTGAGGTGGGGAACCATACATTTTCAAATATGTTAAGGGCTACTATAAAAAAGACGGGGTCAATTGTTATCCATGTCCAGTGAAGGTCAAATAAGAAGTAATAGGCTTAATCTTCTGCAAGTGGGATGTAGGTTAGAAGTTAGAAAAAACTTTCTAACTGTAAGGATAATTAAATGCTGGAATAGATTACCAAAGGAAGTTGTGGAATCCCCATCATTGGAGGTTTTTAAGAACAGATTAGACAAACACCTGTCAGAGATTGTCTAAGCATACAATGATCCTGCTGCAGTCCAGAGGGAAGGACTTAGATGACCTCTCTAGGTCCCTTCCAGCCCTATGTTTTCATGATTCTATGTCGATCTATCCATTATAGCAGCTCCGTAGGGGAAAAAACATTATTCTGTTGCTGTATGTGCCAAAAGTACTCAGTGAAAACAGTTCTTTCCTTCCTCCACATGACCCAACATCACTGCTGGCTTTAGAATTTGGGGGCCTTGAGTGATGTTACTGTTAAACTCACAAATGCCACCTACTCTTTTCAACAATGTTTGAGCTTTTCTAGTCACATTCTGACATTGCATGAATGTGTATTGATACAATACCATCAGGTACCGACACTCCATTGTATGTAAATAAATGTGGGCCTCTACAACTGACCTGCAAGCTCATTTCCTGTGACCTAGAACAGAACCATGAAGGAGTACCTTGTAACTTTCAAGATGGGTATCAGCCATGCCAAGGTTGTTGTGAATCCCCTGCATTAATAGTACCCCTGTGAATGCAAGTTTAACAAGTGCTAATGTCATCCCTGCACACTTCAATGAAGCATAGCCCTTACATCTTCTACCACAATTCTATTACATCACTTAAAAGGCCAAAAGCCCTAGTTTACATTTGCAGAGTCTCTTTTCCTTAGGATTGCCTGTGCCTATAACTTCATTTAGACAAGCAATGATTCAGTTGCTGTTGATAGGCTGAATCAGCAAAAGCCACGTGGCCTATGTTGTTTTATTTAATTTTGACTTATTTTTTTACTACTACTTGTGGCAACTGCAATGCAGTCTCATTATTTTATTAGGAGCTATTTAAATTTCACAGCAGAGAGCACCGGATTGATTTTTTTGACCTCCTCTCACATTTCCATCTCTGGGATTGCTGCTGCTCTCTGAAATTGGATGCCACTCAACTGGATGCTGCTCCCTCCTCCAACCCCCAACCCTCAGCAGTCATGAAATGTAATTAATGAAATAAGATAAGACATCATGGGACTGGATGCCCTGCGGGTCTATTGGAACCTGCTACATTTACAAAAGTGTGTGATTTAATGCCTTGTGACAATAGCTAGGACCAAAAAAGAAGAGTAAAGTGGGTCAGAGCAACTTCCTGGCTTCTGTGACAGTATCAATAAAGGGTTCTTCTCATTGTTTCTCCACTTTTCAGGGGGTGAAAGAACAGAGATAGAATTTTATCCTGGACAAGCACAATTAGAACTGTAGCAGTCTGTTGATGTTATAAGACATGATTATCTTATTTATTTAATGTATATCAGGGACCCAGTAGAGCTGGACAAATAACGCAAAAAAAAAAAGGTTAAAAAATAAATAAAATAAAAAATTGTCCCTAACTACTCAGTGGATGGCTTAAATGTTGTTGAATATTCCCCCCATTGCAAATATTTGATGTATCAAGTTCTACTCACAAAAATGTTCCCACGAGGGGAATTCCCAAGTTGTTTTTGCAAGTATTTGTGGAAACCACTTTTTAAATCTGCTCCCCCAGTTATTTACCCAGGAAGTGCTTTCACATTTATTCAAGTGATGAATAGAAGTTATCAGATGTGCCTTATCTAATCAGTCACAAGTAAGCAACATGGCGTGTGTGTGTGTGTGTGTGTATATTATATATATATATATATATATATATATATATATATATATATATAATATTTGCAATATATCAAAAACAAACCATTCAACAAGATATTAATCACATCATTTCAGGTAATACTTGAGGAAATTTCACTCTGATGGTGAATATTCTATGAGAAGAAATAGGAACATAATTAGGTGACTAACTTATTGTGAATTATTTACTCAGCTCTAATGTAAACACGGCTCAAAAACTCCCCTGCTCAAGCGACAGCATGATGCTGAGCTCCTTGCAAATTAATTTATGGCATTTTACCAAAAGGTACACACATTTTTATTTTTTTAAAACTGAGATTATTAAGAGATACAATAATTATTTATTGTATTGTAGTAGTGTCTAGAGGCTGCAACTCCATTGTGCTAGCTACTGTCCAAACATAACAAAAAAGATGGTCCATGCCATGAAAAGATTATGGTCTAAAGCTCCGATCCTGCAAAAGTCTACCCCCATGCTTAACTTTATGCAGGGTGCATAATCCCATCTAAATCAATGAAACTACTCAAGGTGCATAAAGTTAAGTGTGTGCACAAGTCTTTGCAGGGTTTGAGGCCTAGGTACAAGACAAGACAAGTGGAAAGAACTGGCTGGGGTGCGCACAGTAACGATGTGATCACTGTGAAAAGCATTGGTTATAGCACACCAGCTGCCTCACCATGATCGGGTTTTTCTGTACACACCATGGCAGAAGAGTGTTTTAAGGAGGACAATGCTGTGGCTTTGTGGATTTTTCTGGAGAGCAACATCCATGCAGAAGAGGTGTCATGGAGCAAAACGTCAAGGTGCTTGTTGGAAAATGTGACCAATATATAAAACTAAAAAAGAAAATTGTTCAAGAATTGTAGTTTGCCAATTCACATGTAAGCATTTAGGCCACAGCTGTTCTTTTCTTTTCTTTTCTTTTTTTTCCCTGTCCTAGTTTAATAAGTTACTCTGACCAGTACATTGAATATGATCCTTTAATAACTCCTGCTGAACCTTCCAATCCCTGGATAAGCGATGACTCTATTTTATGGGACATAGAAATGAGGTAAGAAATTGAAATTCCATGGAAACTGTGAATAAGTTTAAAGCAATCCTCTCATTGTATTTGTATTGTTCTCCCCCAATGTGCCATATAGATGGTAGGTTGTGCATGCATGTAAGTTCAGAAGTCACTCATGCTTGCAAGGAATAAGGGCTCATGCTATTTTTTTTCTTTTTGTAAGTTTTATTAGATGGCCATAGAGAGGCTTGGGCCTTATTTCTTTGTGTCTCTCTTCTATGCCATGTAATAAAGATGTAAGAATGTAGTCGGGATTCTCCGGTCCTGTGAACCTTGTGTAGTTATTTACATTCTTGAAAACTGGGTGTGCAATTTTGCTATATCAAAATAGTCATGTTGTATACCCACTTTGCACACGTGTGAATGACTATAAAAGATGCCAGGCAGGCCCCATGTCTTTATTTACTCTGATCAGAATAACAGTGGCACTTAGGACAAGAATCATCACGCCTGCCTGAGCAAGTGTCTAGCAGTTGCAAGAGCAGCTCTGAATGTGGCCTCAGAGTATTTGGGTCCTGCTTCCCCAGCTCATTCACATATACCCATTGGTCACATTGCTAGAGCTCAATTCAGTCACCCTAGTGATTAGGCAGCATCCACTTCTCCGAAGCCCTTGCTCTTACAGTGTGACTATTTAGTTGGCTTTCCTACTCAGGACCAAATATGATCTGGCTGTGATATTAAAATAGTTTGAAAGGAGAGCTCCAAATTCACTCCAGCTGTGATTGTGAGGTAGAGACCCAAGGTGAAATCTGCTCTTTGGAACTTCAAGGTAAAAAAATCAAAATCCTGGGTCTACCTCTAGAGGGCCAGTCCATAGTGAATCATCTCCAGGCTTGTGGGGAGTAGCAGACTCCACAGCCAGACATCAAATCCCGTCCTCAAACAAATCCCCCCTCTCACTTCACTGCACACAGGAATCTGTGATCTATTTTTTAATCCCTATTTCCCTTATCTTCTTTTATTTTGTGACACCCCAGATCTATTTTTAATCTGATTCCATTTTGTTTTTTGCTACCCCCTGCAAGTCCCTGATGCAGTTTTCCTCTCCTTAATTGAGTTTGTATGGAATAAACAGCCATAACTGGCAAAATGCCCCTCTGATGTAAACAGAGCACCAGTACCCTAATATCTGAAGTTATATTAATACTGTGTCTCTTCAAGTGGTCAGCAAGCTGTCTCCTGAAAGACTTCTGTGCTCCTAAGGACTATGATTTAAACCTGATGTCAGGGCTTTATATGAATGTAAAAGAATGCCTCACTGCCTCTAAGGTCTCAGGTCAAGTTAATGGAGATAATTCTCCTGGTAAGGAAAGCGAAAAGATGGTATTGCTGAAAGATGGGAGAACAATAGCTCCATAGTTCCATTTTATTCTCTACTCCAAGAGCACTAACTGCATCTGCATTTAGTTGCAAAGTGATTGAATAATTAAATTTTGCAGAAAGCTACAAAGGCCTTATACCACCTGTAAAGCTGTTTCCCAAATTTTGAAAGTTGAGGCTCCCCGCCACTCACTTTTCAGGAAAATGAAACTATTCACACCCCATTTCAAACCCACTATACATTGGTAAAGACCTACCCATCTTAATTTATACAGCTATTGTGAATCCTCCAGCTGGTCCTTCATGGAACCCCACGCTTTGGGAAATGCAATAGTAATTCAGTTTTGGATACACTTGAGCTGTAAAGTGGAGGTTATACCACACCTGGTTCACTCCATGCCCTAATACAGTGTCAAGACTTTAAAAGACTCCATCCCCCCGTGACATTCATTTTATCTTTGTTTAATCTTTACACCAAAGAAAAATTAAAAGCAGGCACACTAATTTAAACTCCTGCATCCTGATCCCTTTGTCCTTTTAGCAGGGATCCATTAAGAATGGATTTCTGATTTTAGGAGTATTTCATGATCATGAAATCTGTGAAACAGAAAACAAGTTGATCAATAGGCATTGCGCTTGTCTGAAGGAGATCTAGATTTTAGTACTGCTAGTGTGAGCAACCATGCTGTATTTTAATGGATCTCTCTTATTTGGTACCTAATGTCGTGTCATCTTTAATCGTAGACTCCCCAAATGATTTCATAGTGTGGGCCACATTTTAATGCACTGATTGTTTCCTGGAAATCTCTCTTCTAATTTGCAATAGCAGGCACCACAATCTCCCATTTGCAAATATACAACATCCCTGATATAGCTATAGAAGTTACTGACATGGAATAGCAATATCAGGGAAGTATTTAGGACAGGAATTTCACAGGTGACTAGTGATTTTGGATGTTTCTGTTTTTGGGTGTCCAAGTTAACACCTTAAAAAGGCCGATTTTCAGAAGGAGGGTGTCCTATAAAGCATCTTAGGTTGGGGACTGAAAAAAATCACTGATCTTCTGTAAAAATCTTGGCCTTGCTATATTTTAAGCTAATTTGTAATGCAGTTTTGCAGGTGGAAATGAGAGGCTGAATCACACAACCAGCCAGCTCTTTGTGGTTCATGCACCATAGTTTGAGAATCTCTGCCGTGTGCAATAAGAAGTTACTAAGAAACATTTGTTGTTTGCGAAGTTGTGGTAGCCATGTTGACCCCAGGATGTTAAAAAGACAAGATGGGTGAGGTAATATCTTTTATTGGACCAACTTCTATTGGTGGATGAGACAAACTTTTGACTTTGAAAGCTTGTACCTCTCACCAACAGAAGTTGGTATAGTAAATGATATTACCTCACCACCTTGTCTCTCAAAGAACAGTTAAAAAGTGCATGATAAATAATCATGCAAGGATCATTCACTGTAATATACACATATCATTTTGTACCATAAATAAAACAGCTTTATCCTATATTTTTCACACACTTTCCTGTATTTCCTTCAAATGTAGGTGTCACCCAAAGCAGCACCAACTTTTGTTTCACCTTTTACATAAGTTTTTTATGGTGACGTGCCATCCTGCTTTTGTCTGAAGATCTATCCATCTGTTATAAGGTTTTGTATTAGCTCACATCACCTTAGTATATGAGCATCTCCCAGGTTAATACATTTGGCATAGCAAGGGCCTTAGTCTTCAGTTCTTCTTCTTTTCATATGGTGTATGATGGCCTCTATTTGGGTGAGTTACTACAGAAGCCTCACCCTCTGCTGGTTTGTCATCCTTTTTCCTTTAGATATTTAATAGAATCAATTGACATTCAGCCTTTTTGGACCACAGGTGGATACGCATTCACTCTTACCTTACCCCTTCTTCACCTTAACAGCAAAGAGCCCAGCCAACAGCGTGTGAAAAGATGGGGCTTCTCTATAGATGAGGTGCTGAAGGACCCTGTGGGGCGAGACCTGTTCCTTCGTTTTCTGGAGTCAGAATTCAGCTCAGAAAATCTCAGGTAAAATCCCCCCACTTGAGCTGTACACACAGGTTCACGCCTATTCACTTGGCCAAATCCTGCAGTCTTTACTCAGGCAAAACCTCCCATTGAAGTCAATAGGAGTAAAAACGGAGCGAGAGTTACAGGATTTGACCCACACCATATGCACTGTAAATTTTACCAACGTTTATACTAGTGGTGCCTTTACTAAAAGATGACAATAATCTTGACCAAAGCCACCTTGGCCAAGGGTCTTTCAGTGTGTCTGTAATAAACCTGCAGCTTGCAAAGGTTAAATGTTGTGATGAAACAGTACATACATATGGGTTCATATACAATACAGAGGGCAAGGGTTCTCTGGAAGAAGTAGTATATGATCATGTAATTACAGGACATCAATGCTTACAAAAAGGGGGTTGAATTAAGGTTGCATGGTGGTGTGAAGCAGTGATATTGTGTCCTGATTTGTCATCATTTCAGGTGAAAGTTCAGGATCAAATTCACCATGCTTTTTGCCTTCAACTAGCACCTGAAGTTAAACAGATTTGGGTTTGCCATATTTAGAATCATGGCATCACCAAATGAATCCAGCAGGGAAGGGAAGACCAGGGCAGTTAGAAAGGAGAGAACCCATGTTTACAGCCATCTTCCACATATCTGCAGTGAGAGGAATGAGCAGACTGAAAAGGGATATCATGGTTTATGGGAATTTTAGCAAAATGTATCTTTAAACTTTCCTTAATTTAAATAATTAAATAATTCATAGAGCATGAAATATGATGTGATAAACTTCCCAGAATGCACTTTCATCCAGTCCTTTTCATAAAGACTAGCAGAAACTAAGCCTATTTGTTAACAATTCATGACCTAAACAAATTGGAGGATTGGGCCAAAAGAAATTTGATGGGATTCATCAAGGACAAGTGCAGAGTCCTGCACTTAGGATGGAAGAATCCCTTGCATGGCTACAGACTGGGGACTGACGAGCTAGGCAGCAGTTCTGCAGAAAAGGACCTGAGGGTTACAGGGGACAAGAAGCTGGATATGAGTCAACAGTATGCCCTGGTTGCCAAGAAGGCTAATAGCATATTGGGCTGCATTAGTAGGAGCATTGCCAGCAGATCAAGGGAAGTGATTATTCCCTTCTATTCGGCTCTGGTGAGGCCACATTTGGAGTATTGTGTCCAGTTTTGGGACCCCCAACTACAGGAAGGATATGGACAAATTGGAGACAGTCCAGAGGAGGGCAACAAAAATGATTAGGGGGTTGGAGCACAAGACTTATGAGGAGAGGCTGAGGGAACTAGGCTTGTTTAGTCTGCAAAAGAGAAGAATGAGAGGATTTGATAGCAGCCTTTAACTACCTGAAAGGGAGTTCCAGGGAGGATAGAGCTAGGCTGTTCTCAGTGGTAGTAGATGACCTCCCAAGGTCCCTTCCAACCTTAATCTTCTATGATTCTATGAATAAGAGTGAAATTATACAATTGCCGACAACTTTTAATCTAATTAAAGAGTTCCCCATGGATATGCATGATGGAAAAACAGTACGTAGGAGGAATGCAGTCTAAAAACTAATTTAAAGGATTGTTTATATTCTGGGTGCTTGTGTAATATTTCTAACACAGAGTCAAGTTGTGCAGTCCTTTAATATGCAAAATCTCCATAGATTTCCCTACAGTATCTTCTTCATAGTTAATATCAATGCATAATGGGAAATTTAAGCTACAAAATATAAAGTATGTAAAAATGGCTTTTAGAGGTTAAAGTCAGGAAATTAAAGCTGAAATTCCATGGGCCGGGGTCTGAAAAAAGTGAGTGGTGGCCTCATTTACCAACTGAAGTGCAATACCTAAGCACAGGAAGGTAAGGGCTGTGGTGAGAATATAGTTTCATTTGAAGATTAAAAATGGGTTCAAATTCCTGTTTGTTTCTATAGCTTAATTTTGTGTTTCTAAAGCTTCAGGTGTCGGGCAAGAATGTTGAATGCCCCAGATACTCTGGAGTTCAGTGAAAATAGACAGACATGCATGTTCCAAATGACATAATCACAGTGGCTATCAAATGTTACTCTTGTTGGCAGTCCCACTATAGTGGTCAAGAACTGACTGCACACAGAGACTGAATCACCCTCTCTTCCTAAGACACAGTCCCTCTAGAGGAAAGTTGGAGGATATTAGCAGAGCAACATGGGGCAGCTTGCATTTCTGCTGCCAGCACAATCCCTGTTCTGAAGATACAAAAGAAGATTAAATAGGGCCCAATTCTCATTAGGTATAAATTAATGTAGCTCTTGAAATCAATGGAGTTACTCCATTTTACCCGAGCTGAAAATCTGATGCGATGTCTTTCACTGGCTCTAAATTTGTGCTCTTTTTTTTAACTTTAAGAATGAAATATGAATGAACTGTGTGGACAATCGCGACATTGCAACGCTGAGTTAGTGCAGGAGAAAAGTGAAATTCACTGGACAATGGCTTTAAACTATAGGGAAACTGAGTCAAATGAGAAATCTAAAAAGTAAATGAATAGCGAAAACAGTAAAAAAAAAATACAATTTTCATTTTTTTACTTTTAATAATCTAAGAAATTAGTTGTAATTTAAGCAAGGCAATATTTTTAAATGGTTCTTTAACTTTACAAAAGTCCCATTCAGTGGCTATTGAACTTTTACATAATCACTGCACTTAATGTACATTCATGTTCTTATTCTGGCAATTAATCTGATATGTTGAAAAACTAGTTAGATCTTTGCTGTTTAAATATGGTGAATTCCTCAGATTCCTTCTGTGAAATACATCCCTTTTTGGACTAATGAAAGGCAGAAGGTTTGCCTCTGGCAGATGTGCATATACTCAACTGCCTTCTCAAATGAATCCAGAGGGTGTCTTAATTAGAAATCAAGTCATTACCTTTCTAGGCCACAGCTAGCCATTCCTCATGCTGATATCTATTCTCTTTAACCTTGAGATAAAGTGTATGGACATACAAAAGGGAGGCAGGTCTGTGAGGTGCAGCAGGGGACTTTATTGACCAGTTCAAGTGAGTGCAGGAACAGAGAGGAATTCCCATGGGTTGACGTGTATTAATGTTTTCTCTCAAGACAAGGATTTCACTTCTGAAGCATTCTGCACAATTGGCTATCTAAAAAAATCAAAACCAATTGCCTTTAAAGCTTCTTCGTTTTGAGCAATGTTATGAGCTTTCCTCTTCGCCCTTCATTTTGCTTTCTTTATAATAATGTGTTTTCATTCTCCACTCTTTTTCATACACAAAGGATGTGAGGGACCCCACGAAGAACACTATATAGAATCCTATGAAAAATTATTTGGATGTATAATAAAAATATAAATGTACTACTTTTGTATAGCAGCTTTCATGCAAACTATCCCAAAGTCCAGCAGAGCTAAACAACTATTTACAGGGTAGGCCTACACCCTGCATCGGGATTCACCTACACAGACCCTTGACTCCAGTGGGACTCCACAAGCACAGGGCTCTATATTAGCTCATCCTCATGCTGTTTGAGGCCTTAGATGATAACTAACAGAAGAAGAGAGAAATGAAGACGTATTCACTAGGGAAAATACAAACAGGGATGAATTTTCAGTGCTGTTGAGAAATAGAAGGTGGCTGTTCTAGTAATCAGGAGCTGCAAAGTAGAGGGCTCTGGTACGAACAGTGGTGTGGAATTGTGTGGAAGGGCAGAGAGAAGGCCATTGCTAGACATTTAAAACAACGAAACAAAATTTATAGTTGTACTTAATAATGAAAGTCTGAAAAGTTGTAGGTAATTTCTTTTGGATGAACAATTATTTAATTCTGCAGACTTGCTAGAAAATTCCCATCTGCAACCATGCTTTAAAGACCCTGCAATCAACGAATATCAATAGATAGACTCATAGACTATAAGGTCAGAAGGGACCATTATGATCATCCAATCTGACCTGCACTACGCAGGCCACAGAACTTCACCCACCCACTCTTGTAATTGGCCCTTAACCTAAGACTGAGTTACTGGAGTCCTCAAATAATGATTAAAGACTTCAAGGTTCAGAGAATCCACCAGCAAGTGATCCATGCCCCATGCTACAGAGGAAGGAGAAAAATCCCCAGGGTCTCTGCCAATCTGTCCTGGGGGAAATTCCTTCCTGACCCCAAATATGGCGATCAGCTAAACCCTCAGCATGTGGGCAAGACTCGCCAGCCAGACACCCAGAAAGATTCCTCTGTAGTAACTCAGAACCCACCCCATCTAACATCCCTTCACAAGCCATAGGGCATATTTACCATAATCTAAGTAGATTACTAGTAATCTAAAATCAGTCAATTTGCCAAATTAGGCTGTCCCATCATACCATCCCCTCCATACATTTATCCCCTCCATACATTTATCTTGATGTGTGGGTGATCACAATGGGATCATATTCTTCCTTCGGGGCATGAGTACAACCCTCATTAATGTTGTTAATAGGGTTATATGTACACATCAAGGGAAGAATAGACCCCTATGGTTACTGAGAAGACCGCTACAAATAGGTGAATACTGGAAAACTCAGAAGTTACTAGCAGATTGGCCAAAGAGATTTCATGAAATGTGCACTTAGCTGGCTGATTTAGTTCCTTTAAATGTTTTTACATTTAATTATTAGTATTATTATTATAAGTGTTATCATAGCATCTAGGAGCCCCAGTCATGCACTAGGACCCCTTTGTGCTAGGGGCTGTGCAAACAAAGAACAAAAAAAAAATCCCTGCCTCTAAAAGCTAACAATCTAAGTGTAAGAGAAGAGACAACAGATTAATACAGATGGACTGTATTGGCAGTGATCTCAGTACACCAGCAATCTAACTGTTGCCCAGTTTTGTGTAGGCCACACAGCAAAGTTTGAGGAGAGATCTGGAAGTTGATCATGAGTGAGTTTTGTGTTTTTCAGGGAGAGCCTCCCAAGCATGAGGGGCAGCACAGGAAAAAGAACAAGGTGTTTCTCTGAAAATGTAATAAGCGGGTAACAGGTGGGCATCAAGGGCCGATTGGAGATGGGAATCAACTGTTTTATACTGAATGAGAAAATTATATGTAGGGTATGGATAGCTCATGAAGTTCTGTGATGGTGAAGACAACGATGTGATAGAGAAGAGGGAGCCAGTGGAGGGATGCAGAGAGAAGGGTGACATGGTCAAAGTGACAGGCTAGGACAGTGGTTCCTGGCCCGTGGGGTCTTTCAAAGGGGCCTGCAGCTCCCTTCCAGCTGGCTGCATCGGGAGCTGCTGCCTAAGGACCCAGGTGGAGCATGTTGCCATGGGGCTAGAAGACGGGTGCAGGCTCCTTGCTGCAGCCAAGGGACGGGAAATCAATGAGGAGGAAGGCAGCCTCTTTGCTGAACTCCTTCCATCTGGCTGCAGTGGAGGGCGGGGCGGTCGCTGGCAGAGACTGGTGGCCCTTCAGGGCTGTAAAAATGATATCTGTGGCCCTAGAGCCAAAAAGCTTGGGTACCACTGTGCTAGGAGAATGATTTTGCAGCAGTATTCTGAATGGAGATGAAGGGTGCAAGACTGCATTTGCCAAGGGCAGAAGAAAGGCTATTGCAGTAATCGAGACACAAGATGACGAAAACCTGGATGAGAATTTTCGCTGTGTAGATGGATAGGAAATGAGCAAATTGGAGCAAAGTTTGCTCTCAGCTACACTGGTGTAAATCCAGGTTCACTACACTGACTTCAGTGGAGCTACTGCCCACCTTTGTAACGTAGAGCAAAATTTATCCTTGGAGTGGGACTTCAGTGAACCTCTGCCCATGTACGAACTGCAGGGTTGGGCCCACCATACTCCTGGGTTTGGTTGAACTCTATAACTTATTTCTTTATTGGCTGTTATTGATGTTAGAGTAAGATAGTCCATCCTTTTCCTCTCCTTTGATTTCACTCTTTTTTCTTCACTCTTTTCTTTGACCTTTCTGTCACCATCTTTGATCTACAATTTGATTTGCTTCCCTTGGTTTTTTGAAGCTCACAGAAATGTAACAGATTGCAGAGATGTTCAATCCTCCAGTCAGAAGATTTTTCCCAGCTTCAAAAAGTGTCAGTTGGAAAGAGAAAGAACTGAAAGGGATCATGGGAGACACTAAGCTTACCCCTGGGGAAGGCAAATTGTACACCTGACTGCTGGCCTAAATAGACAGCACATCTATGCTTTGCATATAACACATAAAGATGCTTAGATACTACAGTGATAAGCATGATATAAAAACCTGAATGGAATAGAAATGTGAAGTCTGCAGCACACTCAAGTGGGTGTTTCTGTGTGTTGGTGGGATGGGCTAACAGTGGATAACCAAATGCTGGAGGCAGAGCTGGTCAGAAAACACTTTTTTCCATGGAAAATGTTGACTCCTTGTAGAAAACCCAAAGTTTTTGACCAAAAACTGGGGGAAAAATGGTTTTCCAATAAAACATCAAAAATTTGGAGGGAAACCCAGTTTTCCAATGACTAAAAAGTTTAGATGGGAAATTTTTGACCAGCCTTAGCATTTGCACCAAAATGCAGTCATATTCTGGTGAATTTAAGGAGAGCTGAACAGGAGATAATGCTGGTGTCTGAGCTGTACTCTGATTCTGGGTTAGATTTATTACTAGAATGATTACACTTTTTACTGCAAATGATGTATTGAAAATCTGAAACTTTACTGAAGTTGAAATGCTTTCACATTCAACATCCATTTCTTGGCCACCAGAGGGCACAGACATTCTATCTTTGCACTGGAGGCACAGAGAGAACTTCTGTGCGCTTCAGCAGTGAGAATAATTTTTATGCCACATGGGTAGCAAATTGTACGTTACCATTCAGGAGGCTGGGATCAAAATCCTGTTCCTTTTGGTACTGTCAGCCTAGAATACACCCACGTATTGCATCTGAGCTGTGCGCTGGAGGGAGCATTGACTTGTTTATTTATTTGTAAGTGCTCCCGGTATGCTAGGTGACTCGTAAACAAGTTTAAAAAAAAAAGGTACATTTCTTGCCAGAGAGCTAAAATGCAGAAATGAGAGCAGCTTATAGGTGGCAGCTAGGGCGAGACAATATAGGGAAGGAAGCATAGGCTTTTATAAATATAGACCCTCAGGTGAAGAGATGAGGGTGCAGGAAGGTGGCTTCTCCAGCCAGGAGTCAGTTCAGCAGTCCAAAGGCTGCTCTAAGTTACACCACCTGGTGCAGTCTCCTGGGATCTGATGCATCAGTGCTCCATCCTGCCCCGACCGCATCTCCTCCCTGCAGCTCCATGCCTGGACATGCTTGCTTTAGGGCAGCTTTCTGCTGTCTCGTTTAACATTAAGGAAAGAAGATATGCTATAGGCATGACATGCTTACAAACTAAGTGGACATCTTAAAAGAAGCCAGAGGAAATGAGGTCACAGAGGACACCAAAGCCAACCCAAAATAAAAATGTCTCCCTGTTTTATAAAACCGACTGCTGAAATCCAACTTAGGGCACATTGATGAAATGGCTTCAGTGCATTTCACTGACCACGTACTGTGGAGGGTGAGAGGAGAGCAACTATATATAAAAGAATCTATCTAGGCATTACTCATCATTAGCTAGGGTTACAAGATTAGGCCCTTTGTGTGTCGAAGTTCTGCAAAAGCCCCAGCGAATAGTCACCACGGGCAGCCAGTCATTTCATGTGAATTAGTCCAGGATAATGACTCCTGCCTAGACATACTCTTCCAAGGACCCATCCCCCAGCGATAGCCAGGCAGGACAATGACAGAAGGACAAAGCTTGTGCTGTTGTTGGCTTGTCCCTGCCCTTCCTTTGTCCCCGGCAATCCATGCTTATAACTTCCTGCTCAGTGTCTGCTGAACGTTACCCAGCAGGCCTTCTATTTATTTATGGCAGCCCTGGCTCCTCACCTCTCTGTTGTTACACGCCCCGCTGCCTTGGTGTGCATGCTACTTCCTGCATAGGTTTGCATTATGTGCTTGCTTGCGCCTGTGACCAATGTGTGCTGTTTGAAGGAAGACTACAATGGAGAGTTTTTGCCTCGGGCTATGCTCCTTTTCCAGGAGGCTGTGCTCCCTTTAGTGTTATGCATCACTGAGTACAGAGACCATGCAGCTCTGCCCTGTGCCCCTTTTGCTAAGGGCTTCTTGTTTACTTTACATGCCTTAGCCATGAATTGAAACACCTTCCCTCATTCCCTGTCCCCCTGCAGTCAGAAACTCAGAGAAGAAAATGTGTACAGAGCAAGGACTGAGGCCTTTCAGGGACCTGTTTATAAATACAGTTTGACCCTCTACATTATAAAGTATCTGTCTTGCATTATAATGTCCAAAGAGGACCACACCATGTTGCAGTCTTAGGGCTGCAAGAAGGATAGCTTAAGTGATGAGCGATAGTATCATTTGCCTGGCGAATGAAAAATATTCATTGTAATGATCCATATAAACTGTTGATGCTGATTGTGGACCCACGCCAATTGTTGATCTTTTCAGCATTCTTGATTTCAATTGGCTGACCGCTTCTACTTTTTCTTGCCGGTTGCTAGGGCTGTAGAGGAGGAGAACATGAATGGCCAGTCAATCAAGCTGCAGGAGGCTTTAAAAGGTCAAAGTAGTGCAGCCCACTGCTGTCTCTCACATATTTCACAGATGGATTAAGTACCAGAATCTATGATTATGACGCTCATCGTGGGGTGACGATATGTCCCTTTTTGGCCATGACAGTCCATGTTATAAGCCCTGTCCTGGCAGGCCCGACATTTTTGGCAAAAGTGGGCATTTGTCCTGTTTGCTCTTGCCAACTTGATCAGTTGGCAAGAACAAACGAGACAAATGCCCTTTTCTTTAAAAAAAAAAAAAAAAAAACGGGGGGGGGGGGGGGCGGGGGGGGGGGGCGGGGAGGAGGGAGTGAAGGGAGTGGTGATGCCCGCCCCGTGCAGGGGCAGAGGCAGGGGGCAGGCAGGATTCAGGCGAGTTGCTCAGGCCAGCTCTCTGGTGGGGGGAGAGGAGGGAAAAAGGGGACTTGGGCCAGCCCCACACAATGTCCTGTTTTGCCGTTGGAAAATACAGTCATTCCAACTGACCATAACTGGAGAGAAAATGGTGCAGATTCAGCCCATTGGTGTTGGAAGTGCAAGTGTGAAAGAAAGCCCTGCAGTTGTGCTGCTGGCCAGGGAGTTGGGCAAGGAATATCATTCTTTACCGTGTCATGTGATGGCCCAGGCTCATCAGTGTATTATTTGGCCTTCCTTTGATACTCTGGAAATTGACCAGCCTTTCTCCTGTAGCTCCATGGACTCAGCGGGGCTAACAGGGGGCACAACCTGTTTGTATGCGTGGAGTCTGACATGCAGGGAAGTGATGTTTCAAATAAGAATGTGTCCTCCTACAGTCACTTTTCTGTCCCTCGTAATATTTGAGTGGATTAGGGTAGAGCACATTGGGTCTCTCCAAGGCACGTACCATAAAGGGAGACTCTGTCATTGACCCCAGTGGATGTAGGCTCATGCCCTCGGTCTGTGGCCCCACTGGTTCAGGATTTTTTGAAGGCTGAGCCAGAAAGTTATTTCTGAATTTGTTTTCTTTTCTTTTCTCTCCTGTTTTATTGTTCCCATGACAGGTTTTGGTTGGCTGTCCAAGATCTCAAAAAACAACCTTTGCAGGATGTAGCTACCAGAGTGGAGGAAATCTGGCAAGAGTTTCTAGCTCCAGGGGCACAAAGCGCTATCAACCTGGACTCTCACAGCTATGAGAGAACAAGTCAAAACGTCAAAGACCCAGGGAGGTACACGTTTGAAGATGCTCAGGTTTGGATTTTGATTTTATTACTGGTAGGAAACTAGTAATTAAATAACTTGTTTTATGGTAACTCCTTATATTCTACTATGGCAGCGTTTTCCACTTACTTTTAAGAAGAAGAGAGGTGTAGTTGGAAAGGACATCAGGGATTTCAGTTCAGGCAGAGTGAAAGGTATTTCCCTGAACCTATTGGCTTTAACAGGCTAATACTCCCTTGGAAACAAAAATATTCCTAAACTGACAAGCCTACAAGTGCTAAGCTGGAGCAAGGTGTTGGGCCTGGGCCAAGGGCAGCCAGCATGCACTGGACAGTTACCAAGTTGCAGTCAGGAGACGTAGCAGAGGCAAGGCTGAACTGGGTCAGGATACCAGGAAGTTAGGGTTAGGTACCAAGTTTCAGGCTGAAGGTGAACAGCAGAGATGGTGCTTAGTCAGTCAGGATACCAGGAAGTCTGGATCAGACACCAGTTACAGATAGGAGGCAAGTTGTGGAGTTGGGGATGAGCCAGAGTCAAGAGATGGAGTCTGAGGCTCATAGTAAGGCAAGGTTTGGAGCGGAAGCAAACAGGCAGTCTGCATCATTGCTGAAAAAGCTCCCTGTGATGGCTTCCTGGTTTATATACTGGTATAGGCCAATCAGAGGGCTGCCGTTCAGGCCCCACTGGGTGGTAATTCTTGCAGTGTCTAGCTTCAGAGGGTTCCCTCACAAAAGCCCAATTTGAGCGCCTGGTGGCAATGTGGAAGCATAGGCATCCTGGAACATCCACGGTCTCAGGTTCCAGTTCTATAGGTGCTTACATCACACCTCCCTTCAGGCTCCCCTTCAGAGTGGTTCTGGTCCAGTCTTTCAAAACTCCCACCCCAGGTCTGGGGCATGGACAAGGAGGCACATTCTCGGGCGTGCTTTTCGAGACTGTAGCCTTCCTAGTCCATGAGATAGTGCAGGTGGTCATGTGTCTCTTGGGAATTGAGGACGGCATGCACTTCAAACTCCTTGTGACCCTGGATTTTGATTGGTGGAGGTGGTGGTGTGGTTCAATTGGGAAGGGGATTATTGGTATAGGGCTTCAGAAGGGAAGTATAAAAACCTGGTTGTATTTTGGAGGACTGGAGAAGCTGTAATTTAAAAGTAACCAGGTTGATCTCTTGTCATATCTGGAAGGCTCCTAAGAATTGGTGCTCCAGTTTTCAGGAGGTTCAATTAATCTGGAGATATTTTGTGGCAAGCCACACCATTTGACCTACCGTGAATTTCAGAGCTCCATGTCATCAAAAGTCTGTGTGCCTCCTGTAAGCCTTCTTCACCTCTAGCTGGGTTTTGAGTTCCTCCCGTATAAGATGGATCTGTTGGATCCAGTTAGTGGCAGCAGGAGTCAGGGAGGCTGCTGGTACCACCAGCTGAAAACAGGGGAGGAACCTGTAATTTGAGAAGAAGGGGCTCCAACATGAAGAGGCATGGTCAGCATTGTTATATGAAAATTCTGCATATGGCAGGAGCATGGGCTAGTTATCCTGGTGACAATTCATGAAACATATAAACTATTGTTCTAGTACTTGGTTCACCCTTTCAGTTTGTCCCTCTCTTTGGGGATGTCACATGGGGAGGTAGCTATGCAGACATCCAGTAGCCAGAGCACTTTGCACCAGAAGCAAGAGGTAAATTGTGGGTCTTGGTCTGAAACTATGTGGTCTGGAAGTCCATGAAAATGAACCATTATTTGCATCAGGAACCGGGCAGTAGTGTCAGCAAAGGGCAGGTGGTTGCAGGGGATGAAGTGGGCCGTCTTAGTCACACGGTCTGTGTGTGGCAATTCAACACGGGGAGTCCCTCAATGAAGTCTAGGGTGATGGCAGACCAAGTCCTGGCTGGAGTCTCCGGGGGTACTAAGGTGACAAGGGATCTAGTCTCAGCCATTTTGGTGCATGCATACCACTCATGGGAGTCCATGTAAGCTTGGACTACAGCCTGTATGCGGGACCACCAGAAAAATTAACAACCTCTCCGGGAGCTCTTAAAGCAGCCAAAATGACCTGCCAGCAGAACGTTGTGGCACAGTCATAACACCTCCAGTCAGGGTGTCCTGGGGGGACTTATATGCTCTTGAAGCATGTTATTCCATCCTGCACGGAGCTATGCATCTTAGCCCCTAAGTGCATAGACTGTTCCTTGGGTGAACGGGTCTTTTTTTGAGGCCAGCCAGGTCTTGATGAACTCTGGCATTGACAAAGTTTCTAGGCTTGAAGAGGAAAGGGGCTTGTAGGTAAATTCCTCATTTTCCCAGTAGTAATCCCCCTTTTGTGATAGAACATCAGCTTTCCCATTTCATTTTCCAAGGTGGTAAGTGATCACAAACTCAAACTGAGAGAAGAACAAAGCCCCACCTTAATTGCCTCTGCATAGTGAACCTGCATTTTTCCAGGTTGTCCTGGTACTTGTCAGGGAGGCCGGAGTTCCAGTCTAGAGTCAACCCTTCTGGAGAGCCCCTGCCATCAGGACTCTCACTTGGAGGGATCTTCTCCAACTCTGGGGCCCAGGTTGCAGGTCACCTAGGGATTGGTTGGTTTGTTGGAGGCAGGTTTTCTGGCAGTGTTCAGAGGGTAAGCTATGCTCTGCCCCTAAGAGCTACATGGGTCATGTTGCTGTAGCCAAGGAGTGCCAAGAATGATCAAGGAGAATGGGATCACAAAGCATATTATTTCTCGGTGCCTTTTCACTACAACCTCTAGGGAGTCACTCTCTTCGGTCACCATTCCTGACGATAGGGGCAATCCAGGGTTTTGGCTGGAGAGGAATCAGGAGGGTTGGACTGCATTAGTGTCTATAAAGTTGGCAGCAGCCCCAGAGTCTATCACCACCAGTTGTGGGGGAATCTGCCTCACCTCCCGCACAACCACAGTGTCAGAGAGCATTGGAAATGCAGGAGACACCATGATTCCTGGATCAGGTTCTATTTGAGGGTTGAGGGGTGATTTCTGAGCATAAAACTCTGAGCTGGACAGAAGGCAAGGACTTGTCCTGGCACTCCATGGTAAAAACAGGTTCAAGTGCCATCAGTGATCTTTCTCTTCTGGGGTCAGACATCAGCAACCCAGGTCAACCTGAATGGGTTCAATACTCAGTTCTACAGGCTTTGGTGTAGCAGACAGATGTAGGAGGATTGGGCCATCCATTCTTTCCTCCTCCTGCTCTCACAGCCAAGAGTTGATGTGCAGGGCAAGATCAAAAAAGGCCTCTAGGTGGGGGAGGTTTTCAGCTAATCTTTGACATCTTCAATGAGTCCCTATTTGAACTGGCGTAGTTGGGCTGCCTCATTCCATTCCTCATCATATGCAAACAATCTGAAGTGAGTGGAGTAGGAAGTGGCTGGCCCTTGCCCCTGATGAAGCTTCTGGTGGATAGCCTCTGCAGGCCAGATGCGATGTGGGTCATCCAAGATGGTTGAGAAGGCTTGCAGAAAGGTGTCCGCTTTGGAGAGCACTGGGCTGTTCTGTTCCAATCAGAGGGAAGCCCAGCTGAGTGCTTTGCCCGTGAGAAGGCTGACTGCTAACCACACCTTCGGTCTGTGGGGTTTGTGCAGGAGTAAAGTAGGCAGAGCAGCCTACGTTGGTTCAGGAACCCAGGGAATTTCTGGTGGTCACTGTCAGACCATTCAGGCAACAGCATCGCTGGTGCTGATTCAGGCAACGGTGGCCTGCTCAGGCACGTAGTGTAACTGCTTCTCCCTGTGAGCATGTACTGCTCAGGCAGGATTTGTTGTTCAGCAGCAAGCTGCATCACCTGGGCCTGTGACCAGGTTAACTGCTTATGCAGGGTCTGTGCTACAGTGACACGCTGTGTAGCTTGGGTCTGTAGTGCAAGGTTCTCTGCCTGTAGGCAGGTGACTTGGTCCTGCAGGTCCCAGGCCCTTGGGGGACCTCTGGTCAAAGAGCAGCCTGCCCCTTCCATCCTCTGAGAAGGGGTTGGATGGCGGCACAAGACCCGAAGGTGGTAGCAGCGTCAGGGACAAGCCAGGGTTTAAGGTTCACAGTAAGGCAAGGCTTAGCACGGAAGCAAGCAGGCAGTCTGCATCGTTGCTCCGACAGCTTATGTGATGGTTTATATACAGGCATGGGCAATCATCGGGCTGGGCGGGATGCCACTCCTGCCCCTCTGGCAGTACCTTCTGCAGTGTGTAGCTTCACGGGGTCCCCCAGCAGAAAATCAGCCTGAGTTTCCAGTGGTGATGTGGAAGCATCAGTTGCCTGGAGCCACCAAGTTCCCAGGTTTTAGTCCTGCAGGTATTTACACAAGGGCTCAAACAGAGCAGGGAAGAAAGAAAACTATAATGTACGTTCTTTCTGAACTCCCTACCCTAAACAGAATATATCTCCTTGTCAAAGACCCTCAGAAGAACTGCAGTCATCCTTTAGTAATGTATATATAACTTTATTTTTAAAAACCACTAAACTCAAGTACAGCAGCTCCATATAGCGCAATAGGAAATGTTTCTCAGACCCCGCCCCTGGAAAAAAGATAGGAGAGCAAATCATAAGATGTGTTAATCATTCTAGTGAAGGGCTCTAGATTTATCAAGGCAAACTTGCCGATGAACTGTAAACAAAATATATCTTTATCAGAAGAAATAATCATATGATAAAATGTTGCAAACTAGAACAAAACTGACTAACATTATGAAACACTGAAAGGAGATTATATAAGGATGAAAAAAAGGGAAAACAAAAGAGGGGATTGATTGGCAATTAAGATCAGGAAAACAACTGTGAAAGATATCATTATCTATCAAAGAGGCAAAGTATAAACTACAACAAATGCAATGGATGGGCCCCAATTTTAAAAAGTCAGCATTGTAAAGTGATGCTTCAAAATGCTGCACTAACACTGTTTGTCAGCTGTGATGCGTTTTGGGACATGACTGTAGAGTTGTGCTTTTTATAAGTTTAAGAGAGGAATCTTCAAACTTGAATCAAATGCTGGATTTCTCTGAACCTAGGTCACAAATCAGAAGGGGTGTGTGCAAAGATTCCAAGCCAGTCCCCAGCGTAAATTAAAGCAGCCTGAAAACAGTTTTTATAGTAGGGGATTACCAATGCATAAGAACATTCTGGCCACAACCTCTTTTCCTCAGCCATACCCCAAAACTAATGCTCAGGAGCTCTGGTTCGTCTGTGTCAGCTGCAGAGCCTCTTTATGCAGGAGAAATTGTGATGGGAAAATATAGCCAAAAGTTATTACAGACAGGACAAGAGTGAGTGCCAAGGAAAATGATTAAGACGATAAGTAGAATTATTGTCAAGAAGACCATCTTGCTTCCATTAAACTTTTAACTAGAAGAAAGTGGCAGAAAATCTAGACTTGGACTGATCAATTTCAATTTTAATTGGTGCCCAAAGGGAGCTAATAAATTCAAATGAGAGTTCTTAAGTGAAGTTTTAGTTAAATGTTGCTGCCTACTGATAGATTTTGATTCCCCCACTTTCTGTTACAGATAAGGAAGATATTCCCATGACCAAGTGAGTCAGAGGTGCTCTCCTGCAATCTCCTATATTGTAGTTGGAGATCATATCCTCTACCTACAAAAACACTCCAAAGACAGAATTCAGAGCAAGTTCATTGGTACTGTGTATCCACGTTACGTGCTTGTGAACAGTAGATAAGTTCTAATAATTCACAGACCTCAGAAAGTCATATGACTAATTTCTGAGTTAATTGGCAAATTAACTAATGAGGCTAACAAATGAGAAAAAACAGAAATAGGAGGTAACATAAATACCATATGCCTAGTGGAAAACTAGAATATTAGGGCTACCTAATGGCTTAGGGCTACCACGGATTCACCCTGGAGAAAGGCAGTTTCTGTTTGCACTGCCAGCTTTCACAGAGGCTCCATCTGAAAATGGTTGCTTTAAAGTGTGGTATGGGCTAAACGGAGGCCAAGTCCGTGTGTCCTGAGCACCCTAACGACATCCCTTCCCTGGTCAGCATTGCCTACTTGTGAGACTATGTTGGCTGGCTCCAAACTCCTTGTATGTTGTGGGCACCTTTCCATTACCTTAGTGTATAGGCACCAAGATCCCATGAGAGAGTTCAACACTTCACATTCCTGTGGAGTAAACCAGACATCATCAGTCAAAAAACACCAATTGGATGGTGAGGGGGAATGTGACTTTTATGTTAAAACTACACAGGAGAGAACAGAGAATAAAATAATGCGAGCATCCTGAGAAAAGGAGAGACAAAGCTTCAGTTTACCAAATAGTGCATTCATTAAATGCCAATGACTTACAGATGCTCAAAGAGGGGAGGGCTGGCTCAGCTGACAAAAGGAAAACACTATATCTGAATTAACAAAACAGGAAAAATATGACCATGGAGTAGTGTCATGCCTGTATGCTGAACTATGAGATGGCATCCGTACAAAACACCAGCAGCTTGCTGGAAAAACTGGGAAGGAATGTTAGCATAGGAATAAATGGGAAAAGGGAAGGAAGGAATATAGTGAAATGTGCTTCAAGCTACTGAGCGCATGAGGATCAAAATTGAAACTGTAGTATATTATTGTTATAATTTATTTATATAGCAGTATAAATGTATACAACAATTCACAGAACATAGTTTCCGAGCCCCAAGAACCTAGACAGAAAAGTTACAGCCACCCAGAACAATGAAGGAGGGCATGGAAATGACTTTGCTGAAGAGGCTAACATATTAAGAACACTCTAGAAGTATCTTTTAAACAGAGATGAGCCCCACACAAAACTTCTTGATCGCACTTTTAGAGGGTTTGAATTTTGCTAATGGCCCCTATTTTTATATTAAGCTGTACTAAAATCTGAGATGCAAACATCCCTGAACTTTAGGGTACTTACAATCCAGATCTAAATTTTAGATAAAATTTAGTGTTCATTACAGTGGTCCCAGTAAGATAGATTCATGCATAATGGAAGCAAGTATTTTGTCACCTCTCCCCTTGTCAGATTTACTAATGTGATTCAAACCTGCCCTGCAAAGCTCCCCTCCCCCCTTGATATTTTACTCTTGTATTCCCTCACTACTCTGTTTATTCACATCCATCCTTCCTTGTAGCACCTATTGCTATTCCTGTCACATCCCATGTGTCCAATAATCTTTGCCAGTACACTTAAGTCCTGTCCAGCCCTGTTCTGTGCTATTCCACTCCTGAGCCCAGCTCCCCACTCCCACCCTGATGCTTTTACAAGTGCACCTCATTCACCTGCACAACCCACATTGCTAATTCTACCAATCCCCAATATACACAGCTATGTTAATGCTCCTCATCCTTGATCTGCAGCATCTTTTGTTGTTCTAACCCTGAGCCCCGCCAGAGAAGACACTGCCAATTTAAATGATTATTTTCTGCTCTTAGACAACTCTCCAATAAGCAAAAGATTATAATGATCAAAACAGTGTTCACTTGGGACTAAATCAGCTTTTAATACAAGGACACCATGGGGAAAGGTCAGCTCAATTATACCAGTGCACCACTTCGCAAGTTCTACACTCTCAGAACAGTTATCAGCATCGCTGAGCAGCTGGTGTGAGGCCCCCAAAACATGAAAGTTCCCGGGTCAGCTCTGGAAAGTAAATAGGTACCAGTCTATCCAAACAACTCCCTTCTGCAAGTGAAGCTGCTGATTACCAACCCATTTCTAACATGAGGTAGAAATAGGGTCTCAGTTCTGTGACAAGTACAGCCTGCTTTCTCTGGACATTCTTTTTACTTTTTTTTTTTAAACACCATTTTATTTTTTCAAATTTGTACTGGGTTTCTAGCCAGATGAAATGTCCTTTAGCCTTCAGAGAGCCATTATTCTATGTTCCAGTCTCAAAGGCCATGGCGCTGTGAACCTGTATCACAAGAACGCATTGTGTTTCCTGATATTAATGCTTGGTTGTCGGACATTTGCTGGTAGATTCTCGAGCCCTGGAGGTTTCTTTTGTGAATTGTGTGTGGCTAGTTGGGGTTTTTTTGTTGTTCGTTCTCTGGTTTGATAAGCCAAAGAGGTATTTTAGATTTGTGTTCAATTACCTGAAGGAATCAGCTATTGTTTACTATGGGGATGATTTAGGGAAATTTAGTTCTAATCCCAGCTCTGTTAAATTTTTAACTGTACTGCTCAGATACTTAATTCTAAAGCAGAGTTAGATCATTGTGCCCAGCTCCATGCTGCTGAGACTAGAGATGCACCTGAGCCATGAAGTTTGGACCCAAGTCCAGATCTCAGCAGCCTCAAATTTGAATCCAGTTTATGCTGGCACATTGTAGAGATATGAACTTCTGTGACATTTTCTTGTGAGCAGGCTTTCATTTTGATTCCATCTGTAGTTGAGATTATTACCATGATAATATTAGGACTATGTTGAACTCAAAGGTTAAAAGCAAACACTTATTGGGTTAATGAAGGTGTTCTCCAAGTGTGTGGGGGAGGAGGCTGTCTCAGAGGTTCTGTCTTTCAGGAGAAGGGAAAATGAAAGTGTGCAAGGGTTTGTGTGTGTGTATTTGTTTGGCATTTTCAAGCAAGGAAGAAATGAAGCAGCAGATGAAGAGCAATGTATTGCATGTTGCCTATTCAGTAGACATATTTTCTTTCAATGGGTCTTGAGTAGAAATGACTGGAAGAAAGAAATTTTAAAACTAATAATCCTTTGCAGAACTGCAACATCTTTCGTCCAAGATCCTCAAGACACTTTACAAACAATTTAATCGTGTTTTTCAACCTCCACTCCTACAGCCAGCCCACATACACACTGATGTAGAGGAAAGTAAATATTATTATCCCCAGTCTTCACATGAAGAAACTGAGCTGGTAAAAAAAAGAGCAGAGATTGGTCATGGTCACATAGCAAGTTAATGACAGAGCATGGAACAGAGCTCAGGAGTCCTGATTCAGTCTTCTGCTGCTCTCTCTGGACTGCACTGGTTTCTTAATTAACATTCTCACTTATGAAACTTTTTGTGACATCTGTCTATGAAAGAGACTGTGGCAAAACCAGATGGAGTGTTCTCCCCTGCTCCTTTGGCTACATCCAGCTCCTGGGCCATAGGGGGCAACATTTCCTTCCTTTTCCCTCCTATTTCTCTACCCATGTGTGGTCTATTGTGATTGCAGAAGCATGGGTCTATCCACAACCTTCACCGTGTATGTCTAGCTGTTAAGCTTACATTAATATGCAGACTAAAGGATGAATATATTCCCTGTGGATTTCACAGAGCGGCCTATGACCAAACATCATGAATCTAAAACAGGGATAGAAGAGGAATATCTCCAGGGGAACAATTAAGTATATGTAGCAAATAGTGAAAACCGTGAAAGTGAAGGGTTAGATTTGAGTGCTTGTTACTGTAAAAGCATAAGACAAAAGTTATCAAGTGGGGTTCTGCATAGTAACAGGTATTCAACTATTAATGCTTTCAGGTTCCTGATTCTCTTACAAAGAATGGATGTGTGTGCTACAAATCTTGAAGTAGTTCGTGTTTTTGAAATGATTTTTATTTTAATTTGTTAATTAGTATTCATATTGTGAATGGATTGGTGGACTTGACATTTCACCACTTAATAACACATTGTCATGGAGTCTAAAATGACAGCTTTTGTCAAGCTGTCGTCTTGCTATAGGATGAGACATTAATGATTGACTCCCTTCCGGTACTGCACAGGGCATGGAGTTAGGAAGCAGGCATAAGGAATGAGCTCCCACCTTGTACATTCAGTAATATACAATCTCTCCAAAGCGCATGAGAATGAGATGAGAAGAACACTGGCCAACATGTTTGTCTGCACAGCATTTCCCCAAGAGGCAGTGCTGTGTAGGTTGCTGGGCATACTAGCTACCCAAGCTTGCTAGAACCCTATGCTGCAAACAATAGCACTTCCTTCCTTCTGAAGCCAAAATGTGATCTGAGGACTATAATCAGAGCATACACAAGTGATATGATAGTTTGCAATAACTTTCAAGGAGTGTGAATCTACACATGTACCTAGCTTGTGTTTCTTCACTTATCTCCAAGAAGGGCTGACATTATTTATCCCAGTTGGGACACTTTTTGTAATGTAGCCTCTGCCAATGACATGTTGTATGATATTTGCTATTGTAGGCTACTTCCATAGGGCCAAATCCTGACCCTCCACTCTTCCCCATGGGTGCATAATACTCAAAATGCAGTAAAACGACACTTCTACTGCAGTATCCAAGTATCCCTGCACACAATGACGCTCAGCTTTGTGGCAGTGTTCTCTCCACGGGAATGTGGAAAGGGAAGTGGCAGGTGGGTTGGGGTTATGGCCAAGACTTGACCAGTGAGTTCATGAACCTTGTGTATCAACTGGACAACATGTATGGAGGTGCAGTGGGCTATGACCACTATTACAGTTCATGAAGCTTACCCTGTGCAGAGTCTCCGGGTCGAAAAGGGATTCCATTCCCTGCAGAGCCTGCACTGCTCCTTGAGGCAAAGCCTGTTCACTCAGGCTTTTTGCCAGGGACCAGGATTTGGCCATATTGAGAGAACAACTTCTTAGCAATGATCATTGCTCTCAAAACCTAAAGCTGCTCATATGGAGTTAGAATACTGAGGCCACTCCTGTCTCCCGGGAGAGCTGCTTCTATATTTAGCTCTAAATCCTCTTGTAGAGTGAAGGTGACCCCTGGATTGTACTGCATTCCAGACCTCTACACCTTTGTGTGCTCCCACAATGAGCACATAAAGAACACCTAGCAGTTTTGCACTTCCATCATATAGCTCAGGGTTGAAAACAAAGTATCACATAGATTCCCAGTAGCTCTGATGCTAAAAATACATTATATTACCATCTATACATTATAAACTAACACTATAAAGCTTTAAATTATATTTCAACTGTGGATCTACAGGGATAACGCATTACTCAAAATGACCTCTTAATGCTTAGTTATTTCTTTTTCTCAATCATCACCGTACTGTACCTTCAGCCCAATGTTTATTTCAGTCACGATTTTATGCTTTCTAGTTTAGCAAAGAGTTAAGTCCATATTATGATCTAATTACTCATCCGTGTTGAAATAACAAAATCATCTGTTTGAGTGCAAAGAAAAAGCAACAGCTAAAACTTCAGATGTAATTTATTGTGTCACTTAACCTGAGAATGGTCAAAGAAATTTTTCTCAAATTTTCCAGAGCAATTCATTCTCTGGCAAAGACCTTTGCCAATACCAGCTTAAAACATTTTTTAAAAACTGTAACTTTCTAAAAATCTAGGGCTCCAATAGAATATACAATGATCATTTAACCATAGCAATGCTAGGTAGCACCACCTTAGTTTAACCAACGGGTTCAGGTGGGGATCTCTGTAATTTTGCTGTAGTTGCTGCATGCAGACACCTTCAAAATGACAAAGGTGCTGAAAAGGAAGAAAAAAAATTGAAAATGCAACAGAAACAAGAACAAAGCAAATGCAGAAGAGTGGGGGGGGTTGTGTGGGCAGGGGGAGGTTAAGGGTGTTTTGAATGAAAACCCTTTGAGTTTTTATGGATATTTATCTTTTAGAGGTAGAGTAAGGTCCTTCCTTCTGCTACATATTGCATGCATCCTCCAAACTACATCTGCTACCAGCTCCTTCTGCTTCTGGTGCTGATGTGACGCTTCCTCCTACCTTGTCTGAAGTTTCACTGAGTTCTTAGTACTCATTTAGACTGGTCAGGGCAGAGTGCTTTCTAAGAACATTAAGCTCAGTAATGACATAGAAAAGGTTTAAATGTTGTAACTGACTCTGTTCTTGTACTGCACAGACCTTACTGATGATCCCTGGCTGGGTGTTTGTGCTGTTGGGCTACAGGAATCCTATACCGGGGCAGGATTCCAGAAGACTGGGGGAATGTATTGTGAAGCCTCTGGAACTTAAGTGGTGCATAGGCCTTATTTAGATCCTCTGCAAAGGGGTGATTTTTTTTTATTCTAAAAGACTGAATTATACTCCAAATGTGATTGCAACTGTGCCTTAAAACACACAGGATGTAAAGAATATCAGGATGTGTCTTCTTCCATCTAAACAGCTACAGACAAGAGTTTGCTTCTGCTTACTCCTAAATATATACCAGAATGTGGGGCATTCTCTATTAGCACAGTACAATCTGGAGTCATATTGGAATGCCATCTGGGTTGGAAGGTTGCGAAAACATTATACTTGAGCCCAGAGCCTACAAGACCTAAAAAGCTTGGACTTTGTGGAGATTTTGCACCAGGCAGGGAGCAGGCGAGGTTACAGATGGATGCAAAAAACCAAAGAAACCCACTTTTCAACCACAGAAACGGCCCTTCTCTTGTACACACATTTCAGAGAAAACAGCCAAGACTTTCCACTAAAAAGGATGCTTCGAATGAAGAAAATGCTTGCTGAGCTCTATCAGTTACACAGCCTAGAAGAGTGCACTATAAAATTATTTTTTAAATCACTCAGCCGTTTACAACATCCTTGTCTGCTATTCCCAAGGTCCTGGTTGGTTGGCTGGCTGCCACCCTCTGCCCTCGTCAGGGTCATTGTACTTTGATTGCTAAGGGGGTGAGAGACTTAAGATCTTGTTGCAACACATTGATTTGAAGCAGGTGCAGCTTTGAGACAGCTTCTGCTATCTCATCCACCTCCCACATTCCCGTCTGGATTTCCAACTTTGATTTTTTTTTTCTTTCCTCTCTTGTCAAGAAAATTTACAGAGCTTGTCCTTCATCTCTTTCCAAAGATGTGGCATGTGAAGGGAAAACAGCAGAGGGGTGCTGTGTCTTATCAGGGTTTACTTCCCCACACTGCAGCTGTCAGCCATAGTTGGGGCGTGATTTCCTTTCAGTCTTTCATAACTGTGGTTAAAAAAAAAGTTTCCCTGATTTACTACCTAGTTGATCCTTTGTTTTCTAAGCCACAGAAGTGTCAACATTTTCCTTTTTAAAATTTACTATTTATTTTCACATTTACAGTGCAACATAAATTACAATGGCAACTAAGCAATTATTTGCAAAATTTAACACATACTACATAAAGCTATGCACAAAGAGAACGTGGTGGAACATGTAGACCTCAGACACTGCAGTGTTCTTCAGACTGGAGAAGACAGGCAATATAGGCCAGTATGTTTTTTTTCCAGTAAGTGGCATCCAAACCCCTGCACCAATAATGTAGCACAGCAGTAGCAGTATTACAGCACATTCTTTGTGCTCATGCCTCTCTGCAGCTTTCTCCAAGGCTAGAATATGCTTCAAAATTATGCTAAAAAGTGATGGAATCTACGCTCTTCTCCATCCACTTCTTCAAGACGCAGGCCGGGATCTCTACAGTGCTCCCAGCATGTCCTCGGGGGCTGGGAATCTTACCTCTGTGACAGACCCAGTTCCTTCTCATACACTGACCTCTATGACACTCCAGACCCACTTAGTCTCTAGAGACCAGGAATGTCACCTCCATCAATGCCCCCAAATATTCCCAATCTCAAGAGAGGATCATTTCTACAATGTTCCTCATCCCAGGAGGGGGGAACCTTGTGTGTGTTTTAACATACAGTTTGATTTCCAGCCAATTATGAAGTACTCATTGTTGGGTAAGGAGTTTATGATATAAGAGGAAATTAACTGAGCCAGTCAACATCTAGTTGAATTTAGTACAATTAACTGAGTCCTACAATCTCACTGAAATACCATGGGAGTTGATACATAAAGTCATATGCACACAAGAAAATATAAAGCCTTTGATGACCCAACCCATGACCAATACTTAATTTTTTTCCCTCTAGTTGGCTGTGAGTTTGGCTTTCTATGTTCAATGCTGAACAAACAGAGCAAATGTTCCACTGCTGCTGAAAAGGGGAAGTCAAATCTCATGGCTATATTGGTAGTGGGACATAAAAACCTGTCCTCTCACTTTTCTTTTGTGTCTATATTTGTTTGAGATTCTCTTTTTAAAATGTGCAATAGGATAGAGACATTTTGACTTTGCATAAACTGGCTTTTCTTCTGTAAAATCTTGTGCTATCCATCCGATATGGAACATTGCACAAGTGGGGGATGTGGACTCTGAAAGCAAATAAGCAAAATTGTCAAGTAAAAGATCGCTCCAAACCAGTTTACCTCAGAAGCTAAAGATTACACTGTGCTGAGTAAAAAGATTGCAAGCAAAAGCTGCCTTACACAGAACACAGTAAGAAAGTTAAATAAGGTAATACTCATGCATACATACAACTCCAATATTGAACAAAATTATATAGGTCCTGGAGCTTTGCTTGGTTTGCTGTTTTGTGGACATATGGAGGTTAACCAACTCCTTCACTGGCTCTCCCTTCTCTCCTAAAGATTCATGCACACATAGATACTGAAGCTTTGGGGTGGGAAAAAAAGATTTCATATGAAAGAAACAATTTAACCATATAAAAGAGGTTTCCACAGGCAAAGACAAATAGGAATGTCCAGTGTTCCTGTTTTTCCTTTTGTGACTAAGACTCTCTTTTTTACTTCTATTCTTGGTCTTTACTCAGTCAAGTGTATTTAGGTTTGGTTTTGTTGTGTTTTAACACAGCAGTGCTTAATTTCTAACAGGGTTTGCCAGGGCTGAGCCCCGGCACTTCTAGGTTTGGCAGTTCATAGCCCCGGCACCAGTTATGA
The DNA here is from genome assembly GCA_007922155.1 of Mesoclemmys tuberculata. Lineage (NCBI taxonomy): Eukaryota > Metazoa > Chordata > Testudines > Chelidae > Mesoclemmys > Mesoclemmys tuberculata. The sequence goes on from ML675613.1 coordinate 48,839,014, forward strand.
ATGTAAAAAATGGCTTGAGCCCCAGCACCTCTTTCGTTACAAATTAAGCCCTGGGCTCAAGGGTTATTAAGAGTTCAGAGGGGAAGTAGAAAAATAACAACTGAGTTTATCAAGATACTTTTAATTATGAATAAAACTGAATAAGCAAATTGGAGATGCATGGCAGGGGGGAAACAGTTCTGTTGGATTGCAGAAAAACTCCACCCACCAAAACTGTGAAGCAGAGTATCAGATTGTAAGTATGACATCCTCAGAGTAAACTCTTAGTGGTGGTTTGAACCCTGAGGACAGGACAGGAAAGGACTGATTCTGTCGTGCTTACTCTCCTTAAGTAGTACAACACTCCTTGTAGTCTTTTCTATCTCAATAGCACTAGGTGGCAGAATCTCGTCATAGTATAGTAGCTTCTGAGAGCTTTGGGCTTTACAAATTCAGCCCTTTTCTAGGATGCAGATTGACACATGTAAGCTCTTTGGGGCAGGGACCTTTTTTGGGTGGGGTGTACAGCACCTTGCACACTAGGGTTCTCCATGACGTTGGCTCCTGGGCACTACCACAGCACAAATCATAAATTATAATAATTACGACTTTGCTTTCTAATTGTCTATCCCATGCTGCCTTTCATTGGACTGTTTTGAATCCCTGTGATTTCTGAATGGCATTTGGTAACAATTCTCAAACTTTCCTTTCCTCCTGCCCCACAGGAGCACATTTACAAGCTGATGAAGAGTGACAGCTACGCGCGTTTCCTCCGTTCTAACGCTTACCAAGACTTATTGCTGGTGAAGAAGAAGGTATCTTTTGGGAAGGACATGCTTGCATCTCTTAGCACCTATTGATTCTCGCCTGCTGCTTGCTGCTAGTGTGAAAATGGGAATATTGTTTCATTTACCTTTCTTTTTTTTTTTTTTTTAAAGGAATGAAAACATTTGTTTCCTCCACCTAAAGGCCCCAGGGTATGGCATCCCTATATAATGCTTCAGCAGCCATTGCAGGGGGGAAGGTAGAATGGCCAGCCAGTCAAAATATAGAATATGGAAAAATACTCAGATTATACCAGCGTCTTTCAAACTCGATGTAGGAATTAGAAGTCCATTATCTCCTATTCATGACAAAGATGATATCTTGAATCAGAATTAAACCCCATAAATGTGTTTATTTGCTAGTCAGGGTAACAAGAATGGGGAGATGGTACAGCATCCTAGATGTAACCATGTGGTCCTCCTTTGGGATGCCTTACCTGGGGACCACCCTGTAATATCTTATCCCCTCCTCCTTTTCCCTTTTCCCTTGCTCTTTGCTCCCTGAAAATGTTTGCTTTTTTATTTTAAATACGGAATAATTGCAACCTAGAGAGAAATCAAGAACTGCAGCCATGTTCTTCACCAAAGACCTGAGTCTCAGTTTTTTCACCCCCTTGTGTCAGCACATCCACTACCAGCAACATATTTTCTGCCAGGAATTCCCAACTCAGAGTAGCAAAAGACTGCTTCTGTAGGATTAAGTCAGCTCTTATCCAGCCAGTTCTATTCAGGCAAGGGGGGTTGGGAGGTAAGATACTTATCTCTGCATTTGTGGCTGTGTTTAAAGCTTTCTGTACCTACCAGCTTATTCTGGTACTCTGCGAGAGAGAGAGAGAGAGAGAGAGAGAGAGAGAGAATGTGTTTGTGTGAGCGCACCTGTCTTTGTGTGACCCACTTACATTCTAAGTCTTTGACTTCCAAAACACTAGATACGATTACTTCCGACTACTGCAGCCTGAGTTTGTGGTTTTTCCATCGCCATGCTCTGCTGTTTCTCTGCTGCATTCTCTATGGGCTGTCAAATTACAATTCATTGACACAACTCAGTCAAATCCCATTGGTGTTTTACATGCTCATCGCTATTACGGATCCTCAAAGTGCATATCATGACATAATGGGCCAAACTTTACTCTGTGTCGTGCCTGGCATTAGCTTCAATTGGATTGCAATAGTGTAATTGAGGACATGAGCTGGTCCTGTGTTTTAAAACCAGCTGGTTTTAGATAAGTACAGACCAGAAGAAGAAATGCAATGTCCTATCTGACATTTGAAATTAAACCTGGAGCAGAATTCAGAGGTTGAGGGAAAGAAAGGGGTGCAGTTAAAACTCTTGAACTTCCTGTGATGATGTAAAAAAAACTTAAACACCTTTGCTGTCTTATTCCCTGTATGGTCTCCCTCTCAGACTCTCCCTTTCAAAATATTAGGACCTGATGGTTCATGTGTTAATACAAAGGAAAGTTCTCCTCCCAGCTGAGCCAGTTTTGAATCAAAGATTTCTTTGGAATCATTGTTTGTTGTCACATCAAATGCTAGCCCTGTCAGCATGACTTGCTGGCCCCCTCCTCTTCCCCTTCCCCCACCCCATGCTATCCAAGGAACAGATCTCAGTATCATGCTAACACTGCAATGGAAATAAGAATCTAGTAGTTTTTTTTAGAAGGCGCCTTGGGTACTCAAGTAAACATATGTAAGCAAAAAAAAGACAGTGGCAAGAATCAAGTAGTTGTGTCATTCACCAGTTTAACATATGGTGGGAGAAAATTAAAGTTACTTCAGATGCTATAAAGCACATCTTACTTAGGCTAGTACATGTTGTACCACTGAAAGCACAGAGATGCTGACTGAAAGGCAAAGAAGTTTCCATGTGCTGACTTACCTGGTAAGATCCTTAGTAAGTTTATAGCAGATTTGAGATTGTCCTTTAGGGCTTCTTGAAATGTCCTGGAACGTGGAGTTGGAGGCAAGGGGAAGAACAGTGGGATACCAGAGCCTTTCAAGATTGAGGACTTGGGTTTAAATCCCAAGAGTGAAAATTGGCCTCCCTGAAGTCAGTGGGAGTTTTGCCACTGCGATTTCACCCCAGCAGTTTGAATCCCTGATGGGTATACCTCCCGAACATCCCTCATTTCAAGGGACTGCACTCACTTTAGTCCCAAATTGGCCTGAATTCCACATCTGTGAGGTGCCCTCACTTTTCTTATTGACTATTAATTACATCAGAAATGCAGAATCATGGAACTGAGATTACAGAAAGAAGATTTATTTATACTAAAGAATTTAATTCCACAGCATTTTAAGTTTCTTGTACAAATATAGTTTTGTGTTCCCCTCATTTTGGATCCTTGTCATATATGCATCCCATATATGGGCCTTGTGGCAAAAGTACAGGATTGGGAGTCATGAGATCTGTGATCTTTTCCTGGCTTTTCAACTAATTTTCTTTTGTGACTTTGGGTAAATCACTTAAACTCTATGTGCCTTATATTCCCCACTCTGTAAAATAGGGGGTAATAATTCTGACCTGTGTGGCAGAGATGTTGTAAATCGTAATTAGCATCCTTAAAAATGTCAGGCATATTTTGAGATTCTCAGGTGCAAATCTGTGTATAGTATACACTGTGTACGTGCAAAATATTATCATTTTTCCACATCACAAAATAACCTCACGTGTGAGAGTTTCTGATCCAGTGTCTGGAAGTGGAATAAGCAGGAAGGGCTTACAGGCTAGGATTAAAATACATAGGCAGAGTTATGGGGATGAGAGGGGGAAATTACCATACTCTACACAGATTCATGGGTGCACAGATGGGCCATGTATAGACTAGAAGTTCCTTATTCATTTCTTGATGGCATTTTCTTCTTTCCTACCAATGTCATTGTTATATGTACCACAGCATGATGATGTGGAGCCTGCAAATCCACGGTGTATTGCTCTGAGTGCAGGGCTGGGCTCTGGCAGGGATGTGGATGGAAGCTACACGTAGGCACGAGAAAGGTTAAGAGCTATGTGTAGGACTCTGCATTGCACAGAAGTATATCTCCCTTGCATGCCTGCTTCCTTACTCTGAAAAGTGCAGGGTGAAAAAGGGGAAGGATGTGAGCAGAGCATCCATGTATCTGAGGAGAAAAGGACATTAGCTTGGTAAGCATGCAGGAGAGCTACTCAGCTATGAGTTTGTCTGTGGGTCTCACTCCTCCTCCTCAGTAAGAGTCATGGGGTTTCTGTCCACAGCTGTCTCACAGATGTAGAATTGGGGTCTGCTGCACTTCTGTGCCTACCCATTGCGTTTTATTTCTTGTGTGTACACACAACATGCCACACAGATTCCATATGCCCTGCACTAGTGGGTGCGAATTGCCACCCCTCTGATCTGGCAGTGTTTTGCACTCACTCTGCGCTGGTGTCAATGACTACAAGAGGTGCGTGGTAACTGAGAACCTGGTTCTTAACCCACAGGTGAGTGAGTACCAAGGGAATTTTTCAAGCCTTGTTTATAATTACGCCTAGTAAAATATTATTCCTTTTGAAATATGTGAATGTCACACTTCTGAAACACAAAAGGCTTGAGGAGAATTAGTAACAAGTTCCAATATGAACGGTGGACCTGCAGGGTGGAATACTGAGCTCTTAGAACTTGTCTCTATTGCAAAAGTTGATTTGCCAATACCTATGGTGCCCTGTCCTAACAGACTGTTTACTCGAAAGAACTAGAAATCTGGACGGGTTGATAAATAATTAACCAGTAGAAAAGAACATGGTGGGATTCAGTAAATGGTCAGTGATACAGCCTAGCATAGTCAGGATTTTGTCAGCTCCTAATTGGGCAGAGCTGTTTTTAATAAAAGCTGTTTTAAATCTTAAGTAGCTGTATCCTACTGTTAGCTTGTACAGTAGGTTAATATGTTTACTGTTGATGAGGGTAAGCTTTCCTTTTGCATGCTTGAGGACTGCTTGAACAAGCTTGTGTGCGTGTGCGTGTTTGTACGAGCATTGTTGTCCTGCTTCAGCACCCAAAACTAAAGTCTTCCTAGCATTTTGGTGCACTTCCTGTCCTTTACCTGACGTGTTCAAACAACTCCTTACTCTTTATTTTTCTAAATTCATGCTACTTTATTTTTAAATTTCCTCCTTCTGCTTTGCGAGGCAGCCTCAAGCACCTTAGCTTTGAGTTGAGCCGAGGCAGGGAAGCGGTTATCTCATTAACACACAGCCAGTCACACATTTTGTAGACAGGCAGACAGGAAATGCTAGAGAGCAATACAGCCAGCACAAACATGGAGTCCTGCGGAAACTGTGCACATGGGCTGCTTGGCATGCAGCCAGATTTCACTGCTTTTTATTTTAATACAAAAATGTAAAGCTTTCATCAACAACTAGCTATTATGCAGATTGTGTTCTGTAGCTATCTCAGACAGTTAGATATAAACTCTGGCTTTAGCACAGCTCACCATCAGTGTGTCATATACAAGGTAGTGTTTGGAACTGGGAGAGTTTGCAAGGCAAGTTTCAATACAGGATCTTAGCATAGCTAAATTTTCAGATGGTACTTTCCAGTGAACCCTTTCATTATTAGAAGAGAATAAACCTTAAATGCTACAGCTTGTCCCTTGATACATAATTTCAGTGTCCCAAACAGAATCTTCATGAGCCTCTTACACCACCACTCTAGTTTCCTTCAGAATGAGAAATTACATCCGCCTAGTATAGTGTTCCTGACATTTCCCCAATTCTGCAGCTGCAGAATTTGCCAGAGAATTGAACCCTTGCTACCAAAAGAAGCTCCAGAGTCTAAACTTTCAAAACAGTTATGTTTCTAGCTCTCCTGATTCTGAGGGTCAGAAGGAACACCTTAGCAATGTGAACTGATGTAAAAAAAATGCATCATAGGCTGCCTGAGTCTGCTGACAGCCTGAAACAAAAGCCCTGAGAAACATAATCTGCCCCATTCGTCTCAATGGGGAGTTGTCTATGAATCTTAAACCCAGCATAAATGTCAACACTGGTATCTGGTTCACTGCTGATCATTTTAGCAGAAACATCTAACTAATATGCTTATCCAGCAATCTCAAACCCACTACCACCTCTTCTTGGCAGCTAAATTGGGCCCCAGTTACCCCCCAATTTGTCGCCAAAGTCCCTAGCTTCACTCTCCCCAGTTCTCCAAAACTCCAGCCTCCCCACTGGCAGCTTGTCTGGATTCATTGTAAATGCAAATAACTGTAATATACTGAAAACATAGGAGCAACATGAAATACATTTAATTTGACGTCAAATTAAAGCACACGCGAGAGGCTTTATCGGTTGAATCATTTGTCATAGTTAACTCGGTAAAAGCCTCCATTTGAAAATGTAAATGAAACTGCTGCAGAATTTCCAGTTTGCTGTGCCACGGTTTTGCAGAATCCAGGTGCCTTGCCCCAGAATTGGGGTCCAGCTTACTGTGGACTACCCAACGCCTTGGCCTAGACCAGCAGTTTTCAAACTGGGGTAGGTTGAACCTTTAGGGGTATGCAAGCACTCATCAGGGGGTAGGCACACAAGAAAAATCCTGTAATGGTGGACAACGCATTTTATTAAGCAAGATTTGGCAATCTAATCAATGTTTAACCCATAGGTGTAGTTTAACTTCTGTATTTGGGGAGCAAGGATTCAATTCTCTGGCAAATTCTGCAGCTGCAGAATTGGGGAATGTCCGGAATGCTATTCTAGGCTGATGTAATTTCCCATTCTTAGGGAAACTGTAGTGGTGGTGTAACAGAACCATAAGGATTCTGTTTGGGATACTGACATTTTGTATCAACTTACAAAGCTGCAGCATATAAGGTTTATTCTCTTCTAACAATGAAAGGGTTCACTGGGAAGCGCCACCTGATAGTTTAGCTATGCTAAGGTCCTTTATTTAAACTTGCCTTGCAAACATTTGCAACGCCAACGTTCCCCTGTACATGACACACTGATGGCAAGCTGTGCTAAAGCAATAGCCTTGAATTTAAATCTAATATAGCTACAGAACACAATCAACATACTATCTAGCTGTTGATCAGAGCATTACATTTTTCTATTGAAATAAACAACAATGAAACCTGGCTGCATGCCAAGCAGCCTCTGTGCACAGTTTCAGCAGAAGTCCATGTTTGTGGTGGCTGTGTGGCTCTCCAGCATTTCCTGCAGGCGCCACTCTCTGGCCACTGAGCTCTGAAGGCAGTGCCCCCACCCACAGCAGCACAGAACTTTAGATCTGGGCATCTGGAGAGCAATGGCTGCTGGCCTGGGCATTCATGTTGTGCGCTGTGCGGGAGGACTATGTTTTTCATCCTGCCCCACAGCACCCACTTCTGCCACGTGTCATGCATTTTTATCATGCTCTCACTGTTATGGCACCTGGTCCTTAAGCAGGATGCCAGTCCCACTGCAGGGCTCTAGAATTGTCCCAGCAATGGCTGGACATGCTGCTCTCAGCAGATGTCTCCCCACCAGCAGCCACCCACTCCCCAGCCCTCCAACTCACCCCTGCAGAGGGATTGGAGTCCTCATGCCCCCCTCTACAAGGAGATGAGCAGCCCCTGTATCTCCTCTTCCCCATGCAAAGGGATTAGAAACCTCTAACCCGCCATGCAAAGGGGACGGGCTGCCCCCATGCCCTGCCAACCCCCCCTTACTTCTGCACTGCTGCTGGTGGCGGTGCTGCCTTCATAGCAGATCCTGGCAGTGGGACTGAGACCCTCAGGGTCATGCAGGACCCACAGCCACGAAGTGGGAGCGGGATAAAAACTCAAGAAACAACGCGGGCGCGGGTGGGAGAGGGACTGGGTATTGCAGGGCGGAATGGGAGCAGGATTAAAACATTAGTGCTCCTGAGCTGTAAACGATATGAGCGCCCTGGACAGCAGCCCCGCTCTCCAGCCACCCAGCTCTGAAGGGTCGGGGTTACTGATGGCTGTGGGCCCTGCCCCTCCAGCTACAGAAATCGAACTGTATCTATGTTCACGCTAATACTAACACTAACTCTATCTGGGACGACACATGGCAGAGGTTGTGCAGTGTGTTCCATTTGTTATCCCTCACAGACCTTTTTTTTCCTGTTCCCCTGGATGTATTATGACCCTATCTCAGATGGGGGTACATGGTAGACGACATCATTTGGAAAGGGGTACGCAGCCTACAAAGTTTGAAAACCTCAGGCCTAGACATTACATCTCATTGTCAACATTGTGCCTTGAAGGCACTGGCCACTACTGGGAATGAGGCAAAGCTGTATTACTTCACTGGGAGGTCAAGAAGGGACAGTGCTTCTGAGCGCCCAGGATACAATGGTATGGTGCAGTCTGCGCAGTCCTTTAGATTGATACAGCCAGCTTCCTGGTGGTGCACGTGGCCTGATCTGGGTTGAAGGACAGCTCCATGCCTTGCTTCCTCCCTACCTCTCCGACCTGCCTCCCTTGAGGTGGCAGACCCCCTGTGAGTGCCTGAAAGGAGGAGTTTCTGCCTTTCCCGGTGCACAGGGACTGCGCTTGTGACTTGCCCCTATACGGGCCACATATGAGTTAGCCTGGAGGCTCCTTGTACCTTCATCTCTCCCACCACTCTCACACTGCGGTCTGCATGTTACCCAACCCCCTCAGTGCCCAGCCCACACAGAGTATAGGTTTGTTACAGCCACCCCCTCTGTAGCTTGGCTCTTTAGCTCAAGTAGTAACTATCCCTGCTTTCAGCTCTGGATGTCCCTGGTTCAGTCCCGAGAGTTAATAAAGGTAATGGTTGTCACACAGTGTCTGAAATATGACTGGTCCCACTGTTGTGCACCTTCCAAAGAGCACATCACAACTGGCACTCGCTGAGCATCCTGGAAGGTGTTGCACTTTGGGCAGGTGGGAGTAATTCACATGCATGAAACGTCTGCTTGAGAAGCAGCACTTTATTGCAATAAGACTAAGACCATCACTTAAGTAACTTCTCCTTAACTTCCCGGAGCAGGGGTCTGTACTGGGCTTCACCCAGTCCTGATTTACCCTGGACTCCTTTGGGCAGGTTAGGTTTCTCTGATTATCTAACAAGTTTGCCCAGTCAGAAGGAAGAGTCCAGTCATCTCCCCCACCCCTTCTTATCATTCTTTTACTTGCTTTCCATATCAGCTTTCCTGCCCCCACCAATTATACTGGACAGAGTGGTGCTGCTGGTGTGCTGCATGGAAGCCACAATGAACAGCTCCCCCAGTGGTCCAGTCTGGAATTACCTCTGCCATTTTAACTTACATTTGATCAAAACCCTCAATTAAACATTGTTTTATACATGGTTCTGGAAGATGAATATCAATGTGACCTACACAGATAAACACCAGTACTGAAAATATGGCCTCATCATTCTTCTTCTCTCACTATAGAAATGCTGTCCCTAAAAGTAAAAATCACAGTAATAAATATACTCTTTAAAATCAGCTATTAAATTTCATCATCCTAGAACCTCTAGTATTTGTGTTGGATGCCATATGGGGCCACACTGGCTGATAGTGTGGCTGTCTCAAATAGTTACATGGGAGAACGTTCCATGGGTATCTCATGTGGACAAGGGATGGTGTTTTCTTTCAACGTCCACTGGCCCCCTTGTCTCTTAGGACTCATCATTGACAGCTAGTTCAATCTGACAGCTAGTTCAATCCTAGGCATTAAAATGCTGCGCTTTTATGGCAGATGTAATCAGTTGGCTGTATGATCTTCTAAAGGCTTGGCATATATCTGGTTACAGATACCTTCACCAATTCCTTTTAGATTCTTTGTATCTTCTGTTCATTGTATCTTCTGTACTCCTGCTTTTCTCCTTTGAGTTGATATTCCAGCTGAAGTCACAGCTGGGAGGTAATCACAGACAGAAGAGTCTAGTGAAGTGTACTTCACTTGTATCTGTTTCTCTTAGGGGCTTTATCTTATATGCAGGACCCTCTCCTCTTCCCTCTTTGAAAGTATAAATTGTATCCACTAAATATCTTCTTCATTTCCATGGCTCACCACATCCAGATAAGTTTCTCTCCAGGACTCTGTCTGCAAACACTGTTCCAAGCTTTCTGTCTGCAATCAGCTTTTCCTCCCGCTACTGAATTTCTACTGCTTTCCACAATAGTTTGTAGGCCCTCTTCAGCTGTTCTCTCCATCAGTCTGCATAGCTGGCTCAATCCCACTCTCTGGATAGACACTAGTCAGTTCTTAGTAGATCCAACTTTTGGATCCCACATGCTTCTAAACCCCCTGCATCTGGGTAATGACACATCAGGGTTCCTAACCTCAATCTCTCAGGCAAGCTCCCGGCTGGAGCTCTACTGTCTGATACTATTCTTGGGCAGTGGGACCCCACAGTCAAACTTCCTTAGACCCTAGAACTTCCCAAGGCTCCAATTGCTTAGACCTATTCCCCCAGCATCCACCTACCTTGTTTCTCAATTAATCCCTTCAGGGACAGAAGTGCCAGGAATGCAAGGAATGCAGGCTTAGTAAAAGAATTTCTTAACTACACACTTTGCTTAACAAGCCATATTAGGAATTACGGACCTTTGGCATGCAGCTCCCTTGGACCTGATCTCACCCTTCCTGTGAGTCCTGTTTCTTGTCTTCTTTCTTGCATGTGGCAGTGGTCTGTCCCCTTGCTTAGAGAAGCATCCCTCTTTCACCTATGTGCTTGTTAGAGAAGTTATAGGCTTTAGCTTCCCTGGCCCCATCAGCTTCTGCATAGACAGTCATTCAAAGTCAATGGCCCTCCTGGTAGAAGAATCTATTATTCCAATCAGGAAGCATTATTCAACATTGATGGCCCTTGTTTGCTCAATCTCAGTGTCTTAGAATTTTCTACTGTGTGTCCAGTCCCTGCCACAAAATGGATGCTTTAATCTACCCTGGACATTGCACCACAACATGAAGGACACACTCCAAGAAGAAGGTTAGAGTACAAAGCAGAGCTCCTGAAACAAAATGGGTTTCACAGTTCGATACAGACATATCCTCAATCTGTCACTTTTGATGTGACTATTTCCCACTTTATTCTGTACACAGTCAACCTTATCTATTGGAAATCTTGGGAACAGGACCATATAGCAGTAAAATGGAGAATATCCATTTATGCTTGGACAAATTGTAATCAGTCACTACTTAAGACAGACAGTCCTTCTGAATGGATTGTTCCTCAGACAATGTATCATTACTAAGAGAATTCTGAAGACTCTTTCAACTAGGTTTCTTGAAGATGGGCAGTTGTGGCATGGGTGCTTTGTATCCCACTATATTCGTCATGTCTCTTTAAGCACTGATTCTCAAATTCCTTATACTTATTGCTGAGTACTTTATTAGCAACTATTCTGATGGATTTATTGGCTGTTGGACAGATCTGTGCAAATGTAGTGAAATGGTCTGTTCTATCAGTTCTCTACTTTCCTTTATAGCACTGTCTAAATGCAGCCAATCAACAGAGAGCTTAGTGGCTGTAGAGCTCTTCCAAGGTTTTTTTTTTCTAGTCAGTAGGTCTTTTCCATTCAACATACTAACAAACATGCCAATAATTCATCAATTTCTTTCCTCATTAGTGGCCAAAAGAATCTCTCTTGTGCCAAATGAAATACTGTTCAGTCCTGAGGTGAGCCATGTTCTCATGTACATGCTAATAAGCCAATGGTGTATGTGTTTCAGTCTTATTGCAATGAAGTTTTATCACTTCTAGCATATGAATACCCTACACTCTGAGTAAACCAAAACCAGGGCCAAAAATATGACTTCATCTTTCCACAGCTTTACACAGTTTACATATGCTATCTCATACCTAGAGGTGGTCTGTCCTGAGAAGGGGTGAGGCACATTGAGTGACACAGTGTGGTGAAAACATGCTTCTACCCTCTAGATAAACAGACACATTCAGCCTGTAATTCCGGCACTGTTTTTCTTCAGCACTACATTCACTCCCCAGAAAATTGTGAGCATGAATATGGTTCTTCCGTCTTTCTAAAATCTGAATAAGAGCCTCCAATCAGCTGCTTGGCAGATATTAACCAGAATCCGAGGTCTCTGCACAAACACCTATGGAAGGAAAATTCAACAAGAAATCAATAACAATAGATATGGGACACAACATCACACAGACCCATTATATAGCTTTGAATCAGAGCTACAGAGCACATTTTTAACAGAAGAGAAGAAAAGGTGACATTCTCCAACAGTAAAGGCTTTCATTCATTAAGGGCTTCCTGTTTGCTGTTGCAAACAGTAGTTACTGCTTTTTTTAAAAAAAAAATCCCATTTTGATTTGATTTTATTTATTTTTTGTTTCCTTATCTTTTGCTGCTGTTTTTAAAAACTGCATTTAAGCTGAAGGGTTTTTTTCTGTATTTTTTCTCCCTACTTTTCCCCCCTTTAAAGCCAGAGAATGAGCAAGGTCGTAGAACTTCTCTAGAAAAGTTCACTCGCAGTGTGGTAAGTTCCTTATTTTTTTCTTTCCTTGGCATTTTACTTTTAGTTGCGGGGTGTTGGTGCTTAACTTTTTATTTCATTTTTTATTTTTTGCAGATAGCCTTTTTGTGGCACCTCTTTCAATTCAGTAGCTCATCTAAACTGTAGCTCTTAACAGAGGAGGTTGGGGGGGAGCAGAATTCCATAATGTGCATTATGAATTAACACCACCACATCAGTAGACCAATTTTGGTTGAGCATTAAAAAGCAGGTTGTGATTTTGCTATTTTCACACTACAGTATTTGTTATGGCTTCCCCTGAACATTGTAGTAGAACAGCATGGTTATACTAGCGTCATTTGAATTGTATCCATATTGATTTCTATGCATGGTTAATGGTAACACATATATAAACCCACATATACCCTTTTGTACCTTTTATTATATCAACTGTAACAACTTCCTTGGTAGTCCAGATTTGTTGGTGGTATTGTAAGAAGGTGATGTATGATGATGAAGACGATAATCAGAATGCAGATGAACCTGTTAGAAGCTACTGTTCAGTACAAGATTTTGTGAAAAGTACATGATCTTTATTACATTTTCACACCTTTGTAATGAAGGAATTGTACTATGTATATATACTTGCATTTGTGTGTGTACATATACGTATGTATATTTACATATAATATATATGTACACACTGTATATATAAAGATAAATATTTGCATAGATATACAGATAGAAAAGGGGATACTACCCAGGTAAGTGTGAGCTGTAATACAGTGGTTAGGCATCAAGCGGGTCTTTCTGATGCTGCCATGTTAACAACACCAATGAAACTCAATTGTGATATCTGATATGTCAGCAGACTCCAGAGATGTATGCTATCTCTACTGGCAGGTTTCTTCTGTAGTGCTGTAATATAGTTAATGCATTTGACAGACATAAAAAAAACACATTTACAATAGAATCATACACAAAATATTACTCTGCCCATCTGTATATATGTATTTTTCTAAGATTGACAGAAAGCGAGAGAAGAAAACTAAAAGAAATATATTATAGATATTTTTACACTTGGGGCCAGATTCTGCTCCCTGTTACTCTAATATATACTGAGAGTAACTCATTGACTTTAGTAGAGTAACTGGTTTAACAGTAGTGTAACAGAGAGCAGAATATGATACTTAGCATTTTGATTTCAAGAATATGTGAAAATTTCATCTCAGCATGGTAGGATTATGATATAAAAGATAGCCAAGGCAATCATCGTAGATTGGTCTATAGTTTATTTATTACAGTATTATTGGTTAAAATGCTATAAATTATTTCCTTGCATTTTATAGCTGGTGTAAATTGGTGTAGCTGTACTTTAATTTCTATACTTCTGTGCAAATTTATGCCACGTGAAAATCTGACCCACGTGATTTTTAACCTGTCATTGTCGCTTTAAAGAAAAGAATTGTTCTGTTTAAAATATCATGAGATCAATCAGCTACTTTAAACAACTGGAGCTCTGATAATATTACAGACTACTAACTTTTCACCCTTCTGCCTACCATCATGTGATCAAAACTCTTTTGGCCCAATTCTCAGTTACACCATTTGTGCACTTGAGACAGGGATGGGGTGGTAGTTCTAAGCTACATTTGTGCTCACTGTATTCACGAGCATGCAAGTGCTGACCAGGCCTCTGGTGTAAATTGGAGCTGTTCTAATTTATGGTCTGCTTCACCAAGCCACTTACGTGCCCTGGAAATCTGAGACTAAGCAAAAGTCAGAGCATTCCACCCACATCCTAGCATGCCTGCAATCTGCCTTCTTTACTGGGCACTGAGAGCAGAGCCAGCACCGAGCCCTTTTCTTAGCACTATACCAGCTGGGGAGGACCTCTGTACCAAGGGGTAGTCACTGAGGGATGTATCCACACAGTTAAGGCCTCTTTATGCTGCTGGAAAACCATAAAACAAGGCTTAGGCTATGTCTACATTGATGTGGCAAAGTCGCCGCCATCAGATCGACTGAGCGGTCGGTGAAGACCCGCTCAGTCGATCCAGAAGTCAACGTACTAAAATCACTCCTCAAGTGGCGTAACGCTGTGTCGATGGGAACGCGGTTCCCATCAGCGCAGTGCAGTGAAGACAGCGCACAGAAGAGGAGCGCAGAAGTCGACAGGAGTTACACACGTTCTTTGCGTACTTTGCGTAACTCCCGTCGACTGCCACCAAATCACTGAGATAAGCGTAGGCCAATCTTTAGTGTAAGTGAAAATTAGACCCTCTGTGTTTCTCTGTTGTGGCTTACTCTATCTCAGAGGACTGGGAAGTGGGCAGTCTGACGTAGTGGTCAGAAGAAATGAGCAGTGGGACCGAGGGTCAGAACCAGAGGATGGATGCCAGAGCCAAGGGTCAAGCCAGCGTCAAAGTCAGGAATCAGCACTGAAGGTCAGGACCAGAGTCAGAGGCCAGAGCTGGAATCACAGCCAGAGAGTCAAGCCAAGGGTCAGGGTCAGAGAACAGGGGCAGGAACCAGGAACAGGGTAGAGCTGAAGTCAGGAACCTGGGAGAAGACTGGGAGTAGCAATAGCAAGTCAGTATCCATTGTGTTGCACAGGCAACTTGTGTCCCTTTCTGGCTTAAATAGTGTACCTGGTCCAATCAGAAGCTCCGGAACTCCTCCAGTCAGGTGACTGTGGGTGGTACCTTTAGTGGAGTGTAAGGCCCCCGGGCTCCCCATTTGCCAGCCCGATAGTTGTGTCGGGTGGAGTTGTGGATGCGGCAGCAGCCCACAGACTCAGGTTCAGGACCTGTGAATCCTTCTGCATGTTTGGTAAATATAGACGTGTGGGAAGACAGATTCACAGCACTGGAGAAAAAGGCAAAAGTTTATTGTGTTATATGGTTTCTTCAAACCACAAAACCTTTTTCAGTTGTTTTCCTCACATTTTAGGTGAAAATGAAAGACAAGCTTTTGTTGCTTCCAAATTGCCTTCTCGGTTGGGTGAAATGTTTTATGATACCCAACCCTGGCTTTGTGAGCATCATTCCAAAGCAACTAGAAATTATCTCATCTCTGAGGGTTTTTGCTGTCCTCAGAATCCTTCCTTGGGCGATGTAGTATAACTCCAAACTGGGTAGACTATTATCAGAAAAGACACCATGGAATCCCACTACCCAGCCAGAAACTAGTAGCCTTAAGGGAGGACAAATGAGTAGTAAGGAAGAGCAAGAGTTTACTGAGATTATTCTTTCCAGCCTCAACTCTTAATTTCTACCAATCTACAAGGCCAAGGCTTCTCATGGGGTAGTTTTGACTCAGAAGGAGGTTCACAAATGAATTTCATAAAATCTTTTCTTAGTGTGAAATGTGCCAAGTTTGCCCAGAAGCCAAAGCCCATCATTTTCACATTAAACAGGACAGAAATGGCAACATCTTGTCCTTCAGCAGCGTTCAGAATTGTCACAAAAAGAAACGTTTCACGTTCTACTGACAAATGTTCCTGAAGCAACGGCTGATACCTTTGCAAGTCTACATGGGGAGGGTCCTCATTGCTCATCAGGAGGCCTCAGTACCTCCAAGGCCCTTATGTAGCAAAGGATCTATTCCGCAACTGCTTCACACTGCCACCAAAGGGAGTTCTACCTGCAGAATCAGGGCATTGCATTTCACGTCCCGGCTCGCTGGAGCTGACGACACACAGTATGCCAGATCGCCTTGGACTCCTCAGCTTATCTTTATGAAATATTTGCAGCTCATCTTTTCATTGTCATTTTCCTTTCTGCTCCTGAGCCTCAGGCCTCCTCCAAGCAGCCAAGAAGTAACACATGGGCACCCACAATGTCACTATACATTGTGGCAGTCCCTGCATTATCAACACTTCTGTTTAGTCTGCCCCAAGCACACTCCCTTCAAGCTCTGGCTCCACCCCAGCTGTACCACAGCCAGGGGTAACAGCTGTACAGTCTTAGGACCAAATGTTACAGCCTTCAGTGCAATATTAGTGGTCCATGTCTATATTGTGGAGCAGATGTCACAGCTATTCTCTGTGCTGAATTGTCACTGATTCCACACGAGAACTCTACGAATGGAGCAATGCAAAGTTCTGTTCTAATATAGGGTGAGTCCTTAAAAATATATGGACAGATGTGCAGGTTTGATTTAAACATCTGTAACCCTGCTGCCAGGTAGAATGGGCAGCCACAAGGGCCAGGTTCAATATCTAGGGCTTCCTCTTAGCAATACAAAACAGAACTGTCTCAAGCCCTTATAGGGAAATCTGGGAAAATTAAACACCACCTCTAGGTGCCTCTGAGAAGCAACACTTCCCCTCTCACAAGCACTGAGTGTGTGTATAGCAAAGAAAACTTCCAATACATGGGGAAAAGGAATCCAGCATTAATCTGGGAAAACACCACAATAACAATTTGAAAGCATATGACCAGGAGCAAACATCCACACTGGGGCAGTGTCCTTTGCCTGAGTTTCTCACCTGGCAGTGTGAAAGTCTGACAACAAATGTTCCTTTAACGCATCACTCCCTTCACTGCTCCCCCCTCACAGCTGCTGTCCTTGGTCAGTGAAGACCCCACAGTTCAGAGGTACAGTCACATGAGCATCAAGCAACACTTCAGCTGCTGCGCCGCCGCTTCAACTGGCTTACAGTTGTTGCCATTCACTCTGCTGCTGCTGTTGTTCACGCTGCCACCATTGCCACTGCACTCTGCTGCCCCGTCTCTGCTGCCGCGTCACGGTCTGAGGTACCACACTTAGCCCAGCTCTCAGGAATTTCAGAGGGTAGGGGGGAACTTCCCGGCTAGCGCTGCTGTGCTGTCTCCTTTACCGCAGCAGTATCCCACAGCTGGTATAAGGCTCAGCACCTGGTTATTAGTGACTTCAGCTCTAGGGATCACTGAACAAAACAAGGACTCTCAGAGGAGTCTAATCAACTCTGTCTTTAAACAGTAGAAAGGGGCGGGTCAAATGGTGTCTAGGACTCCTTAGGCAGAGACCACACCCCTGTGTCAGAACACCTGCCCCACCTTCTCTCTCCCTCACTGGGATTTGGCATTCCTAACCCCTGTTTAGCGAGTGAGGTTCAGGTTAGGAGGAACTCCTCAATCAGAGCAGGCTAAGTATAGTTCTGCTGCCCTTTCCTCATACAATAAGGATAACAACCTTTCATCACCACTGCTCTCAATACTAACGTGATTAGTAACCCAGCACCAGCCAAAGGCGATCATTTTGGCAAAGCCTTTCCATCATGCTGCACACGTAGGCAGAGCAGGCATGTCTATGCAAACACAGTCTGTTCCTGAAGTCTTTTCCCCGAGCTCATCGCTAGATATCAGGGGAGAGCTCCTTCAGATGCTACGTACACATCCATCAAGATTCACCTGGCCCATAGGGCCACATGTTTGATACTCATGCTTTTAAATTGTAATTTAAACTTTTCAAAGGAGCCTTGGGAATATTCTTGTGGAGTAAATCTAGGGGGCAGTTACATTCAACGTGGGCAGGGCTTTGCAGATCTGACAGACTCTTGCATCACTGTGCCTGCTAATCCACCTCATTTTAACAAAGATAGCACTGTGCAAGTGGCAGGTTTAATTTACTTCAGTTTTCTTCAGTGTAAGGAGTGACATAACCAAAGCTGAGTTATCCTGTCGCTCCTCACATGTATAGATAAATCAGTCATCATATATCATATCATAAATAGCATCTGGTATTGAGGGTTATAACGTAATTTTAAAGACACATACACAAATAAATCCACATAATCTACATCTCTCTCCTCTGTCATGTGTGATCATCTTACTAATTAAAAGTAGCCTACCAGTACTATTTTTAGCCGTGCAGTCTCAACCTAGCTGTTTAAACTGCTGTAGTTTCCCATCTGCTTTAGAAATGATTTAATAATCAGATAGGCAGAAGCTTAGTTTTCATAAGATGGGATGATCCGTCAGGGCCAAGAGTAGAAGAAAAATATATTTAAATTAATACATGGAAGGAAACCACTGATGCTTTTATATTACAGCGAAAGCCACCGAGTCCATTCCTGTCTTGTTGCTGATAATATGTAGTATTTCCCACATTTAATAAAAGGAGAAACAGATGGTGATTCCCTTATTGCATGCTGCAGCAGCTCGAATATTTCCATTGCCTGTTAGTGCAATTGGTGCTTAATCCAATTCTGAGAATAAAACCACGAAGTCTGCCCTTGGCAGGATACATATGTGTGACTACCAGAGCTGAGCTTGAACTATAAAGTTCAGAGCTGAAGTCAAAGTTTTCTAAAACTGTTACATTCCAGGAGGCTGCTACCATGAGAGAACCAGCATGAAAGCCAGTGGTAGCATCGAGCGCACAGGCCCCACATTCCCTTCTTACTTGACATTTATACAAACAAAAAGAGCACTTGCCATTACCATAGCTAGGATTTTTTTTTTTTTTTTTGTAAGTGACCAGGAATATCAATCTTCATGCTTCAGGCCAGAAAATGATCACCAGCCTGGTCAAAAAGGAATTCTTGCCAGAGGTGTAGTTTTGTATGGTTTAGATTTATTTGGATGTTTCAAAACTTCCTCTAATTCATCCAGCAGTAGCCACTGTAAGGCGATAGGACACAGGATCAATGGTCTATTTAGGCCAAACTAGCATGGCAGTTCTTACGTACTTCTCTTCCAGTCAATGAATATTGCAAAGATAGTTGTTTGGCAAACAAGAAGTAAAAATGTGCCACTGGCAGCATCACCTATCAAATATCCACCAATGCTATGGTGGTGCCTGTCACATACCAGCCCAAACCAAAGTGCCTAGCCATACAACAACTGTCCTGGATATAATGGTTGGTGCCAAGTCATTGGTCTGGGAAAGTGTATATGTCATACTTCTGGCTAAAACACTAAGCATGTTGTGAAGGACAATTATTAGTGTCTATGGAACAATCCCTTCATGTGCCTGTGCACATTCTCTCTCTCTCTCTCTCTCTCTGTGCTAGTGCAGTGGAATTATGTTTAAGTGTCATTTGTACAAACTTGTCATAGAATGTTTCACAGTTGCTTACAGCCTGTGTAGGCACATACAAGTTAAATATAGGTTTCAGTATATCTCATACAGCTAGCATCTGTATACTGTGGTAAAACATGAAGTGAAAAGGAATCCAATAGTCAGAGAGAATGAATGAGTGCAGGGGGACTCAGTGAAATTAATAGGCAGCAGGTTTAAAATAAACAAAAGGAAGTACTACTTCATACAATGCACAGACAACCTGTGGAACATGTTGCCAGAGGATGTTCTGGAAGCCAAAAGTATACTGGGTTCAAAAAAGAATTAGGAGGATAGGTCCATCAATAGCTATTATCCAAGATGGTCAGGGTCACAACCCCATGCTCTAGATATCCCTAAACCTCTAACTGCCAGAAACTGGGACTGGACAACAGGCTAGATCACTCGATAATTGTTCTGATCTGTTCATTTCCTCTGAAGCATCTGGTATTGTGCACTGTTGGAAGACAGGATACTGGACTTGATGGATCATTGGTCTGGCTCAGGGTGGTCATTCTTATGTTCTTATAGAGGCAGATGCTTTGAACTTTGAGCTGGCCCTCATAACCAACTCTACCCTTATGCCTTCTATTCACGAAAACTAACCCAATTGAGAAGAATTATGATATTTGGAACAAGCTGTTACTTGTGATAAAGGCAGCATTTGAAGAATGGAGACACCTTCTAGAGGGAGCTCAGTTTCTGGTTCAGGTGCTTACTAACTACAAGAATCAAGGAATATCTCCAAATGGCTCATAACCGTAACCAGTGACAGATCTGCTGGTTGCTTTTCTTTGCCAGATTCAATTTCGTCATCATCTACCATGTTGGATCATGAAATGGGAAGGCAGCCACCCTGTCCTGGAAAGATGAATACACTGAGTAAGATACAGCTCCTTTGGCTACCATTTTATGCCTGTCAAATTTTATTTGAGGGACAACACATTGAGCTGATGTCCCTCATCTGGTCCCTGCTAACCCAAGACCTCCAAGCTACTAAGATATATCAGACCCTAGATTGTCCTAATATTCTGCCTAGCTCAGTGTTTCATTTGAAGGATGGTCTGCTTTATTGCAGAAGGCGCCTTGTACATCCCAGAGGGCCAGCTCAGATTCAAGATGGTAAAGCTGTGTCATGATACACCAGTTGCTGGTCACTTCAAAACTCAAGACCTTGTGTAACAGAATTTCTATTGGCCAGGGTTAAGCAGTGCCATTAAGAGGTACATTAGCCCACATGATTTCTGTTGTTGGAGCCAGTGACCATGTGTCAAACCACTCATTCTTCCATAGCCTTTGACTACCCTGTCTTGACCCTGGTCCCCGATATCCTTGGATTTCATTGTAGAGCTACCTCATTCCCAGATTTACATGGTCATCCTCATCACTGTCGATCTCCTCATTAAGAGGGCATATTTTATTTCCATTTGCTCCATTACAGCCTCCCAGGAAATGACCTGCATTTTCCTCGATCATATTTTTCAGCTCTATGGGCTGACAACCAGAATAGTCACCGATTGAGATTCACAGTTCAGTTCCTGGTTTTGGCACAAACTCTGCAAACTCTTAAGAATGGAACCACTTGTCTCCTCATCCTGTCATGCACAGACCAATGGGCAGACAGAACAAATGAAGCAGATCCTCGAACAATACCTCCACTGATTTCTCAATTATCATCAAGATGACTGCGTGGTTGTTCTGCCACACACAGTTTGCATACAACTCCGCCCATGCATCCACCCAACTTAGAATGGACTATGCAAACCATGGTTTCCATCCTTGCCTCCAATCAGCCACACATACAGATTCCAAAGTCCCTGCTGCAGCAGATATAGTTTCCCACCTTTACCGGGTCCACCCAGATCTTACCAAACATCTGGAGGATGCCAAGGAGGCTCAAAACATCATATTGGTTGACAAATGCCAAGCTACATCAATCCTGTTGGTAGGAGATCCACACGGCACTCAGCCAAATTGGATCATCAGTACCTAGGCCCATTTCAGATCCCAGAACAAATTAACCTTGTACCATTTAGTCTCCAGTTGCCAGAATTCTTGAAGGTCCACCTGGTTTTCCATGTGTCCCTTTTGAAATCTTAAGTGGAGAACCCCCTTCCTGGCCACTCTCTTCCACCACCTCCCATAGCTGTCTGGGGCCAAGAAGAGTACAAGGTCAAGGAAATACTGGACTTTAAGTGAGTTCAAGCCAAATGCTATTATCTGGACCAGAAGAGCAATCATGGGAGCTGGTAGAAGACATCTAGGCTTCAAAACTTGTACCTGCCATTCATCAGAAATACACTCTAAAACCTGCTCCTATGGGTCCTATGAGGCTTCCTCGAAGGGAGGGAGGTAGTGTCAGGGGTCTACCTGCAGCAGAGCCAATCTCCTGGCAACCTAGCCACAGCTGGCCCTGATAGAAGCTGTCTGATTGTGCCACCTGATTGGTTGAAGGAGTCAGCAGGCTGATACTTAAGTTCAGTAGTGGCAGCCACAGCAGTTTAGTAGCTGCTCAACATATTCCTAGTATGCATCTGGATTTGGACCTGTCCCTACCTCTATGTTCTCTAGCCTTGCTCCAGCCCCAACCTGTGTCTGATGCTATTCAAGTCACCATTTTCTTCCTGACTTCAGACTCCCAGCTCAGATCCTCAGCTCTGTCTTCTGACCACAACTTAAGGTAACTTAAGGCTTAGGCTTTAGTTTCTGACTCCTGGCTTTGACCCTGTGCCTTAGGCTTTGGTCTCCAACACTTGGCTACGACTCTTGGCTTCACTCTTGGACCTGCCCTGTCTGGATTCAGCACTAACTGGTAGGCTGGACTCTTGCTTCAACAACTAGGTCAGATTGCCTATGAGTCACTCATTGACAGGTGGTAACTGTTTGGCATTCTGGGGGTAGTAATACTTTTGTTCTAGTTTCCTGGCATTTAGTTCTTTCATTACTACTATAGGTTTAATTTACTTTGGTTCAAGAAGCTTGTTAGATGTTGGCACTAAACTGGGGGAGGGAAGGTTTTGTTTTGTTTTTCTTCTTCAGCCCAGAAGTCTCTGAACTGTGATCCCAATAAAGCATAGTGTTGTGATATTCTACCAGAGCTACGTATGGAGCTCTTGAGTCCTTTAGGATTTTTAAAATCAATCCTCTGCTACTGAGATTTCTACTAACCAGTTAAGCTGCATTTTAAGGGACACATGGCATGTGTGAACTGACATAAAAAAGAATTGCCAGCATAACCCACTCATGAATTACAGACTCACATGGCATCCTATCATGAGCATGCGGCAATGAATAATTTTGTTTTGCTGCTACTTAGCGTTTCATGCAACAGATCTGTTTTTTTTAAAAATGAGTAAATACTTCACTAATAAGAGGTCATCTAATCTTTCTCATTTAATCCAAATAGACCATTGCCAAACCTTGGACCAAGGTTTATCAGGACTTCTGTGTAGTTTCAGTGCTGCTCTTCCATTTTGTTCCTTTCTTAACTGCAGATTTCGTGCCTTGCCAGAATAACCTCTCTTCTTACATCTGTCAGTATCCACATGAGCATGATGGCTTACACTTAGCATTCCTGACCTCATGCTGTGAGGTGGTATGACTTGGATGGACCATTCCTAGGAGTGAGAGGATATTTTATATTACCTGCCCATGCATGGGAAGGTTTGCTAATTAGTGCCCATGGTGATGGCAGTTTTTGTGATTTAGGCACTTGTCCACTAGGAGCTGGGCTTAGACCATTTCACACAGGCTACCAAGCAGAACTCAGAATATTAGAGCTTTCATTTGCTACCAATCCAGACAAGATTTAAACCATCATCCTAGAGGTTCCTGCCATGCTGTAGCCTATTACCGTTTCATTGATCTGTTTAGGCTACTTAGGGAATTTCTAAATACTCTGAAAGCTACTGCAGGGCACAGATAAAACTATGAAAATTGAGACATTGGTATCATGAATGCTGACTGGCAGTATACATCCTGTGGATACAGCTTCCTAAGAATTTTCCCCACATCAGCATCGCAGAGCCACCTTATTGGCTTCTACTCCACCTTTCATCCTGGTGATGTGGGTGTGCGCACAGAAAAGGAGCATGGCCATGGCATTCCTACATCTTGCCTATACTCAGTTGCTGTGGCTTGTTGGCAGCCATGAGTAATTTAGAGCAGCTTTGATCCTGCTCTAATGTATTCCTGGAGCCAGGCTGGCCCCAGGACTGGAGGAGTCTAAAAGAAGGTGCATCTTTGTTTTGTGACATCATTTTTGCTATAGAGATTTTAGGAGCTTTGTTCATTTTCAGTTGTGTTTAACAGTAGACACAGACTATTAACTGCTGGAAGGATGGCTGGAAATGGCAGTAGTGGTGCCCACTTAGCCAATCGACCTGCAGTAGCTGTAAGGTTATTTGCATACTAAAATGTTATTGGTTAGAATGCTGTGGAAGCTGATATGCACAAGTCATATTTGAATTAGTGAAATCTATTTCAATGGCGATGTGAGACTTTTACATGGTAGCTGGCTATAGGATTTTTGCTATATTTGTTAAATAGTCACCAGGCTAGAGTCAACAGCTGACAGGAGAGGCTGGTGACATCTAAAAACAAGTGGGTAAATTTGATGAGTAAAAGTGAATTTTAGGGCCAATTTTCAGCAGTAGGTAGAGAGTAGAGAGTGCAGTGTCTGATTCAAATAGACACTGCCTGCCCTGAGGGAGTATCCACTGAATTATATGACTATAACTGAATCAAAATATTCTAGTGACAATGTGAACCACAAGAGTCAGTGAAACCTTAAAGTCACCATTCTTCTGTTTTTTTTAATTTTTATGATACATAAATCAGACTACTAGACTATGCCCTGCATGGGATGCCATTCTTTCCTTTCTCTGCTGTACCCAATCCCACGCACAGCCTCTTTTCCCCCACTACTGTCCCCACCCTGCATATTATCCAGTACTTTCCCTGCTAGCTCTTGGTCACTGCTCCTGCCTCATGCCACTCTGCTTATTTTGTGCACTCATTTTGTCTGCCATTGGAGTAATTCTTACATCACACCCCAAGAGCCCAGTCCCTATTGATTTAATGTCATAATTCATGAGTATGGTGTCATACATGTGAAAAGTGTGAATGAGATCTCATCATTCACAGTGGAATGAATTACATTGTATTTTACATGGATTTTAATGTGATATATTGCAAATGTCTATGATGTGAACATTGTGAAAGGAAGCTTCTGGTTGGCTGATGGGTAAGTACCTGGTATAGTCCCATAACAGGCCAGGACTTTTTTTTTTAAACTTGTTTCCTGAAAATCATGTAGACCTTTCGATTCACCTTTATTTACCTATGGATTTCCAAAGACTAGACAAATACAAGCTAGATAAACAAGTGACATCATGAGAGGACATGGAAACTATTCACCACTTGCAATATAAGAAAGCTAGTATGGTGCTGCCCAGCCAAAAATTAAAAGTCAAAGACACCAGCACCAATGAGCAGAGAATAAATATATCCAAACTGCAGCAAGTATAAAGGGGCTGTAGTCTGAGATGCAGGCAAAGTGAGTACCATGAAAAGTTAGCTCAAAAAAGACACTGAAATAAATGTCAAAACTTCTCAAATGTGGCATTAAGGGAGCTATCTGGAGATGAGATTGCTTTAACTTGAGGAAGGATATTTTATTAAGATAAAAATATTAGTTTGTCCACTCAATATTTTAATCATTTTATATTTACAATCACTCTAAGGGTTGTGGCTGTATTGGAGAAAGGAACCTGCACTATTTAGGTGGGAGAGAACATCAGAATGTACCTGAATTGTGAGGGCATCCAACAGACATTCTCAACATGCTAACGCTTACTGTAATTGGTTAATACCTACCACAGTAGGGGACTATACCAATATTGTGCGCCCTTCATGTACTGAATATATACTGCATGCTTGATGGGGAAGGAAACACTAGCACAGCCCACCATGGTAGCATTTAATTTCAGAAAGGAGAACTACACAAAAATGTGGATGTTAGTTAAACAGAAATTAAAAGGTACAGTGCCAAAAGTAAAATCCCTGCAAACTGCATGGAAACTTTTTAAAGACACCATAAGAGTGTCAATTTAAGTGTATATCCCATATTAAAAAATCATAGTAAAAGAACCAAAGAAGTGCCACTGTGGTTAAACAACGAAGTTAAAAAAGCAGTTAGATGCAAAAAGCCATCCTTTAAAAAGTGGAAGTTAAATCCTATTGAGGAAAACTGTCCCAGATTGAAGTGTCATTAGAGAAGGTTTTGGAATAAATTGTTAAATTAAACAGTAATAAGTCACCAGGACCCGATGGTACCCATCAAGAGTTCTGAAGGAACTCAAATGTGAAATTGCAGAACCACTGACTGTGGGATGTAAATCAGCCTCTGTACCAGTTGACAGCTAATGTGACGCTTATTTTTTAAAAAGGCTCCAGGTGCATTCCCAGCTGGTAAGCCTAACTTCAGTACCAGGCAAATTGGTTGAAACTATAGTAAAGAAAAGAAATATCAGACACAGAGATGAATACGATTTGTTGGGGAAGAGTCAAGATGTTTTCTGTAAAGGGAAATCATGCCTCACCAATCAACTAGAATTCTTTGAGGGGGTCAATAAGCACGTGGACAAGGGTGAGCCAGTAGACATAGTGTACTTAGATTTTCAGAAAGCCGTTGACAAGGTAACTCACCAAAGGCTCTTAAGCAAAGTAAGTGGTTGTGGGATAAGAGGGAAGGTTCTCTCTTGGATCAGTAACTGGTTAAAAGATAGGAAACAAAGGGGAGGAATAAATGGTCAGTTTTCAGAATGGAGAAAGGTAAATAGTGGTGCCCCCCAGGGATCTGTACTGGGACGAGTACTGTTCAACATATTCATAAATGGTCTGGAAAAGAGGGTAAAAGTGAGGTGGCAATATTTGCAGATGATACAAAACTACTCAAGAGAGTTAAGTCGAAAGCAGACTGTGAAGAGTTACAAAGGGATCTCACAAAACTGGGTGACTGGACAACAAAATGACAGATGAAATTCATTATTGATAAAGACAAAGTAATGTGTATTGGAAAATATAATCTCAAGTATACGTATACAATGATGGAGTCTGAATTAGCTGTTACCACTCAAGAAAGAGATCTTGGAGTCGTGGATAGTTTTCTGAAAACATCCATTCAGTGTGCAGCAGCAGTCAAAAAAGCTAACTGACTGTTGGGAATCAGTAGTAAAGGAATAGGTAATAAGTCAGAAAATATCATATTGCCTCTATACAAATCCATGGTACACCCACATCTTAAATACTGCGTGCAGATCTGGTTGCCCCCATCTCAAAAAAGATGTATTGGAATTGGAAAAGGTATAGAAAATGGCAACAAAAATGGTAAGGGGTATGGAAAAGCTTCCATATGAGGAGAGATTAATAAGACAGGGACTTTTCAGCTTGGAAAAGAGAAGACTAAGGAGGGATATGACAGAGGTCTATAAAATCATGACTGGGGTGGAGAAAATAAATAAGGAAGTGTTATTTTCTCCTCCTCATAACACAAAAAAATAATAGGCAATAGGTTCAAAATGAATCAAAGGAAGTATTTCTCCAGACAACGCAGTCTACCTCTGAAACTATTTGCCAGAGGATGTTGTGAAGGCCAAGACGAGAATGAGGTTCAAAAAAGAACTAAATACATTCATGGGGGATACATCACTGGCTATTAGCCAGGGATTGCTGTTTGCCAGAACTGGGAATGCTGACAGGATGGATCATGTGATGATTACCTATTCTGTTCATTCCCTCTGAAGCACCTGCCATTGACCACTGTCAGAACACAAGATACTGGGCTATATGAATCATTGGTCTGACCCGTTCTTATGTACTGCATCTATTCCCTGTATCTGCCCTAGAATTGTGCACTGGCTGTAATAATTTAGGAGTTGAATATAACATAATTCTATCGACAATGTACCTACTAGATAATATAGAAGATAGGATTTAAAGACTCTCTTTTCCCTTCCAAATAACATCAGAAAAATAACATATATGTTGTAACTAGCAATCAAGGTATTCTGTGACCTGGAGGGTATTTAGGCATTAGTTATTAGTCATACAGTGGGTCAAATCCTGTAGTCCATACTGATGCAAAATGTTCACTGAGATTAATTGACCTGTGAAATTGCTGCCGGATTTAACCAGTGGAATTGATTTCCAAAATCATTATTGTCCACTGCCAGTATACCAGCCTATCGGAGTTCTGGCATGGACAATTCCTGCAATATATTTCTATGTTCCAGATCACATATTTTGATCACAGTCCTTCTCTGGAATGTGTTTAGGACTACACTCCTGTGATATAAGACAGAGCAGCCCCAAGGCTGCTGTAACGGATGTCTGGGCTGACACATTCTATATCCTATTCTATTCTATTCACATTCTACTTCTCAGAACCAAGGATCCATAACTGCTGTCTATTTCTCTCATTAGGTATGAGACTGTAGGGATGATCACCAAGATTTGCAAATGGATCTCTAGGGATTGGTGGGTTTTGAAGTTTGTCTTAGTTCTTTGCTTGTTTTATACTTGGTGGCTATTGTACATGTTAATGCTATTTACCATGGTAAAGTACAATGCCTTGGTGAGGTAAACACTCTAATCATAGCAAATTCTTAGTAAATTGAAAATATAATAGGGATGGATAATGTTATTTTTAATTCACCTATTGTTCAAACATGTGCCTATAGAAATATATCTGGAAACACAACTGGGGAAAGGGTGGGAGGGAAAAGACCAACACACAAGCGAGTTGATTTTGGAGAAGGCTAAACTATAGTAGCTTATACTAACTGTGAGCAGTAGTGATTTGGAGTACCACAGTCAAACGCATCCAGACAAGAGGTGCGGTCTGCCAAGTTTTGGGAGGAACTCTTGAGAACACTATGGTAAGGAGTGGTGGGCATGGTTGGAAATAAAGTGAGCTGTTATTTGTATACCTAATGTTGAAAGCCACACTACGTGTTTGGTTTGTATTCTCTGTAAGGCATGTTTTTGGTGGTATTGTCCATTACTTTTGTGTATACTAATTTAAATGTTTTTAATTTATGTGACTCTGTCTGTGTGGATTTAGTGTTCAACTAAGTTATTTTGCTTTATCGTTACTGGGTTTCTTTAACCCTCTTTCATATTTATCTTTTATTTTCTTAATTTGCTCCTTATCTTATGTTGGCAATGTATCTTTTTGTGGAAAAGTCTAATAAAAAGAATGTAAAAAAATGAAATTGACCTAAGATCCATACACAAGTCAAGCAGTGAATAGATGGATGGTGTTGGAAGATCTCCTATTCCAGGAACAGATTTTGGTAGGTAGCAACACTCTCTTGTTCAGTACCAAATTGATATGCCTGTACTACTTTAGTTAAGGTTTGCTTCAGTACAAAATGTCAAGAATATCTATCACCACATGAGAAATGTCATGCTCAAGCCTAAACCCAGGTCTGATTGAAATGCCATTTGTTTGCCTCCAGAAGAAAGATGTACATAGTTTCAAATCTCAGCCCTCATGTGAGGAAGGAATGGGGTAGAGTATCATTCTCAGAGGAGATTGTTTGCCCTGTGAGAAACTGGTGTTTCTGATTTGCATAGGGATCACACAGACAGGGAAACTGGCAGCCTGGAGTGGATGGAGGTTGAAGGGAAACCAAGAAATTGATTCAGATATAGCAGTCGAAGTCCTAACTTGATGTTGGAGCAGGTTGGCAGGAATTGTGGACAGGAACTCTCGTAACATTAAACTCATTGGGTCTGTGTCAGTCTGGCAAGAGAAGCCCAGATGTGGGAAATCTCCCACATACCTCCTCTTTGCCCTCTTCCAGAGCCACAAATTCCCCATAGGATAAGTGCTGCCCAGGTAAGTAATTGATAGAATGCCTGGTGATTGGTGATCAGTGCGTGCCGATTTGCTAATGTCTGCATGTGTCTGTGTGCTGGCCAGAGCTCATTAAAGTACCCTGAAACCACAAAAGCAGACCCAAACAAAACAAAAGAAGTCTCATTCACAACTTCCTCCCAATCTCTGAGCCATGGGAACTGCAGCAAAACTAGGGAAATTCCCATTGTATACAGCATTAGCAAAGTACAAGATGGGGAATAAGGTAACACAAACAGACACACAATCCATTCAAATAGGCTAGAAAGAAAGGCTGTTCTTTATGCAAAGAGCCTGATGAAAAGTTTGCTTTCATTTGGCTTTTTGCCTGTATGGGGCAGTTTTGCTTAATTACTGTATTACACTTCATTAAGAAGCTGAATGTTCATGGAATTTTAAATCTTACTTCAGCAGCAGGTCAGCAAGGGTCCAAACCTGCAAGATGTTAATCATCTTCTGAGATGTAACTTTCTCTTCAACAGACTTTGGCATGAGCTGCGGGTGCTCAGCACCTCGTAGGACTGGACCCCCAAAGTCCCACAGCTGATCAAGCAGTAGAATGGACTGGATAGTCAGAAGTCAGATTCTGACCATGAATCGCCAAAGTCCTTTTAAGAATACCCTAAAAATTCCTATCGGGTTAATCCAGCTTCATATTATGCACTGCTTCCCCACCACAACCTGTCCCTATCTGTAAAACTGGAATTACTGCTAATGATAGAATTAAAATGTAACAAACTCATTCTGCTGCATAAACAGAGCTGAGGAGTACTTTATCCACCTGCAATAGATATGGACTGGATCCTCTCTTGAAACCTACAATTAATTACAGTGGAACAGCTGAAAAAGGTACACCTTTTTCTTTCCAAAACTCTCCGGCAATGTACCCTAATGCTGTAATATGCTGTTTGAGTGAGAAAAGTCTGGCTAGTTAGTTGTTGCTGCTATAACTACCAGTGAAGAACATCTTGCTGCTGAAAGATTTTCGGGGTGTGGGGTTGTTTGTTTGTTTGTTTGTTTTGAGATTTAGTCCCTGTTAAAGGTTTACCCCCAGGACCATGCCCACTTTTATCCTTGACTTAATTGGATCGTATGTGTTTGACAGTCAGGAATCAATATTTGGAGGATGTAGGCTGAAATCAAAATCCTATGCTGTATAAAGGCAGCCAACAGCACTATGGTGATATGGGAGGAAAGTTGGGTGGGTTTTATTTTTGATAGATACAAATGGCAGAAAAAATGTATTTTGTTTGGAACTTTTATTTAAAAAATGCAAATCCAGAGTGCCACATATTACCATCATAGCCACACTGACAACCAAATCCTGGACTTCTTAGTCAGCGCTCCCAATGAGGCAACTTTGACTGAGTCAGGCCTATGGGATTTGGCGCAAAATGTCCTTGGGGGCTCTAACTTTTTGGTTTCTATCATACCCAAGTGAGGATCAATTTAACTGCTTCCAGTCTTTCTCCTGATTGACTTCAACATCTGTGCTGAACAAGTCCCAAAGAGGGGGACATGACATTGGATCAAATTAGCACAAACCAAGTCTCATGGACTACCTTTCAATCTGTGCATTCTGCTTTGCACCCACAATCACTGCATGCATAAATAACAGAATTTGTGTGAGCAGGATTCAGAAATCCCATTTGTCGGTGGAGGTTGATGAAGTCTCTGAGTGAGGCTGTGAAATTGACACAGCAAATTTTGTAGAAAAAAGGCACTGTGATGGCAGAGACTGCCCCTTTAAAGGCAGTGGTGTCTAGGGCTCAGCTCAGCACACTCACATGGCATGGCCCTTTAAGATTTTTTAAAAGTCTCATCTATACAAGGACCTAGGAAACATTGGTAGAGAGAAAATGCTCCTGGGAATAAGTGGTGCTTGAGAGGAAACCCAAGCACTGTTTCTGGAGCTTTGCAGAATGGGCAGAGCAAGGAGGACTCCTGTCTTAAGGAGAAAGAGAATAACTGTTTAATGTGCAATCCAGTCCCAAGGAAGAGCACTGGGGAGCCCTGTCTTGCGAGAGAGAGAGTGGCTAAAGTACACCCCAGCTCTGGGAGGAGGGCTGAGGCTTCTGGAACCAGAGCAAAAAAACTATCACGACTCTTACATGGTGCCAGAGTGGGTGTGAACTTGAGCAACTAAGCCGTGAGTTGCACTCTGCAGTGAGAGGGAATAAACCAGACCCTATGAAAGGGTTCTGTGTTTTATCTGGGTAATTGAAAGAACCTGGGTGCTGAAGGCATTGCACCTGCAAGGCCATGAGGGGCCACAGAGGGGCATACTTGAGGGCAGCACCCCCATACCTTCTTGGGAGCTTGGACCCCCTCCAATCCCAGACAAATGTGAACAGTTGCAGTTGGGGAATGAAGCAGAAATGCTGGAAGAAGGTCTCGCCTCCCAACCCGGTGTATAGGGGCACAGACATGGGCTCTGAAATTCCCATGCCAGTTGCTGGAGGAAGCAGAGTCAGCCAAACAGACCCTTTCAGTCCTCTGGCAAATCTGGCAGACACACCAAAAATGGAAGGATCTGCAGCTGGCCAAGGTAGCAGAGCAGCAACAGACCATGCTGGAGATCCTGTGTAAGGCAGTTGTCAGGGCTGCAGAAAAAGAGTGCTTGTGACCACTTTCTCTGTATGAAGATTGCCTAGACCCTTGGCTATATCAGACCTGTCACAATTTTAAAGGGCCATGCCACATGATGGGGAACGGCTGATCCCTAAGCACCGCTACCCTTAATGGGACAGACTACTCCATCACAGTCGTACTGTGCATCTTGTTCAAATCAGGGAGGATACATGCAGGCTGTCATTTGCATGTGAAAGTGATGGCGCCAACAAACCTTGTGGCTTATGGGAAACCTGCGAGAGATGGGTTTAGAAAGAATGTTGTGCCAAAATGCAGGAATAACTTGCCCTCCCGAGGCTGACCAGGTGCGTAGCCACTAAGAAGCTGTCTGACACTGTGTTTTATTTCATCTCTCTCAGCTAATTCTGAATGCGAAGCGCAGCGATCAGCAACATTTTTGTGAATTTATGTCTTTCCCTAGAAGACTTTGGACCCATAAAGCAATGAAGGGATTAAAAAGACAACATAAATACAGAGGGCCAGATCTTCAGCGTGTCTGTGGCAGGGTTGCTTCACTGAAGTTAATGGAGTTAAGCTGATTTATACCAGCTGAGCATGTGGCCCGCTATTTTCAGCTGTGAATTTTGCTCCCTTTTTGTTCATATTAAACACAGAAAATGTTTGCCCATTTTCCTCACAACATTTTGTTTCCAAAATTTAAAAGGAAAAGAAGGACCTCTATGAAGAGTGAATGCTAATCTAAACCAAGCCCCTGTATTCTCAAGCTTTGGGGATGATCAAATCCAGATCCACGCTTTTTGGCTGGGACTTCTTGTTGTACTAAGCTGAACCAAAACCCTGCATCTAAATCCACCTGAACGTTGGGGCTCTTTGGTTTCCAATCTGAAATTTTCATGTAGGGGGCTTTTCACTACCCATTGCCAAAAATATACAGAATCAATCTGTCTACATACTTCTTTGAGCCCCTCCCCCATTCTCTCTTAGCACGGAAATATACAGGAGTTGATTTGACATCATTTTTTAAAATTTCATGTTTTGTAAAAAGATTCGTTGTTTTAAAACACCTTGCATCTCTTCAGCTGATCAGCAACATCAGACTATCTCAACATCTCACAGTTTATTGACAAATTTTTCCTTCCAGAACCCTAAAGTGCAGAAAGATGAAGTGACTTGCCAAGTGCACACAGAGAGTCGGTAGCAGACCTGGGAACATAGAGCTCCTGGCAATCAGGCCACTACCTTTACCACAAGACCCTGTAAGTGATAGGAAAGGAGTAGGGAGATGTCTCCTATCTTTGCACAAGAAGCATAAGAGCAGATGGTGAGAGCCACTAGCAGAGGAAGGAATAGGTTCTTGGCACCAATCCCATGCTGTGATGATTCAAAGGCTAACCCCTGCTAATTCTTCACCAACATCTTGCCTGTCAGCAGCCCCTTCTGCTGCTTTAACAGCTATGGATCTGGGGCCCCAATCTCTGTTTTCAGACTTATTCTCTATTCTCCAGGAGTCTATGCAACCCTTCTGTCCTTACTCTGCTGTCAGCTGCCCCATTCCCTCTGATCAACCTGGCCCTGGGAACAGCAGCCTTCTCCTTCTAGTTTAAACATGCATACATTAAAATCAGCATTGAGCCTGGGTCCCCATTGACTCCTCTCCCCAAGCTGGACTGTTAAACATGGAGTCAAGGTGGGGTTGCGGGGACTGAATGCCCCTGTTAGAGCATAGGAGTTGTGACACTGTTAGCTGTCTGCCTGGTAGCTCTTTTCCATCCCCTACATCCTCAGCCAGCAATTCCCCTCTCTCTCTTTCCTTGCAACAAGTGGTGGAGACCAGGGGTCAAGATTGGGCCAAATTCTGAAGCTTGGCAAACCACAATTGTTTATGTGCAGGACATTTTTCACAACAATCTGCCAATGTATGGAGGGGTGGTAAATTGTACTCCACTGGTGGGCATAGTTAACTTAATACATAGTTAAAAAGCCACATCACTGCATAAAATCAAGCCTCTGTCTACTTTTTTTTAACCTACTATTGTTACAGGTTACACCTCACAACACTATAACTGGAAGAGAACTGAGAGAAAAAATACATTTTCTTTATTTTTCAGTGTGCTTATTTTATGAATTTGGCTGCATTTTATACGTAGTCAATGTTACTGTGTAGTCTATTAGTCTTTGCCCTTCGTGTGAGTCTTTGAAACAGCAGTGAATAAAACTTGTCCAAACGTTTTGGTTAAAGACAGTCACGTAAAATAAGTTCTATATAAGACCTGTTAGAGGAAGCAGAGCTCTAATATTCCTTCTAGACTTATTTCAATAGTTTGGGGCTTGGGGCTTTGTGGGGAGAGGGTTGTTGTGTAATAGGAGAGTATGGTCGAATAGTAATAGGAGCATATGTAATAATAGGAGAGTGTGGTCAAACAAGAAAAAAAGAATAGGGAGACGTGGCAGTTGCCGGAATCACTGAATCTATTATTCAACTTATTTTTAAACTTTGAATAAATGGAAAGTTGACAATGTCCCTTTAACACGCACATCTCCGAAGGTGCACAAGAAATTAGGCTGGGTGATATAGAATCCTACTGCACTGAATGGGGGCTGGGGTCATATGGTACAAAGGGAATACAAGGAAGGGATTCAAATCTGGTAGTGACATGGGCACTTGGGTCTTAATCTTATACGTATTGAAAGCAATGGCAATGTCAGTGGTGCTGTGTCAGGACCCTGGAGAGCAAGATTCCTTTCGTGTTTTGAAAGGACTGGAGGAGGGAAAGCAGGGAAGCCAGAGAGGTGGAGTTTTCAGTAGACATGATGAGAGATGACTGCGGCGTGGACAAAGGGGTTTGGTAGAAGAGAAGGGACTGATTAAAACATCTTTAAATGTATCTCTGGTGGATTGATAATCAGTCTCCAGGGAAGAGTTGTGTCAGATGAGTTGGAGTCAAGTGCCTGGACGGCTCACGCCCTAGGTACAGTCACCTACACACTGTGAGGAAGACATCACCATACTCAGCGACTCAATTCTTCAACCCTTACTTACAGTGAGCAGCACTTACTCATGTGAAAAGTCCTATTGGTTTCAATAGGTCTCGTCCCATGGAGAAGCGCTATTCAGCGTGAGTAAGGGCGGAAGAATTGGGCTTTGCATTGGCTAATTCTCATACCCTAAAGCAACGTCTCTTGCCACCAAGAGATAAAGTATAATCCCGTTGAGATAATGCCAGTGGGCAGACTTCAGTTTCTGAGTTGACGCCCTTCGTGCTGACCATCCAACTGAACCTCATTTCATAGAGTCCAGAGCCAGAAAGGACCATTGTGGTCATCAAGTCTGACCTCCTGCATAGCACAGGCCATAGAATTTACCCCAAATAATCCCTAGAACAGCTCTTTTAGATAAACACCCAGTCTTGATTTAAACATTGCCAGTGATGGAGAATCCACCTCGCCTCTTGGTAAATTGCTTCAGTGGTTAATCACCCTCACTGTCAAAAATGTACACCTTTCCAGTACACATTTGTCTTGCTTCAGCTTCTAGCTATTGGATCATGTTATACCTTTCTCTGGTAGACTGAAGAGCCCATTATTAAATATTTGTTCTTTATGTAGAGATTTATAGCCTGTAATCAAGTCACCCCTTAACTTTCTTTTTTGTTAAGCTAAATAGATTGAGCTCCGAGTCTGTTGCCATAAGGCATGTTTTCTAATGCTTTAATCATTTTCGTCATTCTTCTCTGAGCCCTCCCCAGTTTATCAACAGCCTTCTTGAATTGTGGGCACCAGAACTGGACAGCTATGCCAGCTGCGGTCTAATACAGTGCCTAAGACAGTGGTAATAATTCCAGTGCCTAATGCAGAAGTAAAATAACCTCTGTGCCCCTACCCGACATTCCCTGGTTTATGCATCCCAGGACCACATTAGCTCTTTTGACCACCGCATTACATTGGGAGCTCATGTTCATCTAAATATCCACCATGACCCCTCCAAATCCTTTTCTGAGTTACTGCTTCCCAGGACCGAGTCCCCCGTCCTGTAAGTATGGCCTACTTTCTTTGTTTCCTTGCAAGTGCAGGTACCTGAGGCAAACAGAGTGGTTGAAATACCAAGCATTCTGTTGCATCAGATATACTGCCTCTGTGTGAGCACTGGCAAAACCACATGTTCCCATCACCCTTAGATATGGCACTTATCCCCTGCAGTCAGCTGCAGCTGCAACCTCTCAACCATGTCAGTCTCCTGCCCTCCATTATCAGTCACGGGCCAGCTGATGGAGCAGGCTGGTCTATTTTTACTCTGCAGCGCTTAACTCACAGCATGGCTCTCTTCTCTTTGTTCCTCTAGGGAAAGTCTCTGGCAGGCAAGCGCCTCACAGGCCTGATGCAGTCCTCCTGACAGCCTCAGCCGGGCGAGCAGTTGCTGACATCTCTGAAGGACAGCTGCACTCGACCTCCACGGAGGAAGTTTCCTTTTGGGGAGAATGGGTCACTGTGAGAGAGAGAGAGAGAGAGCAAAGGAGAGCAAGGGGAGACAAAGAAGAGCAAGGTGGCGAGAGCAGCTCACCGGAGGTTCCTCTTTTCATAGTTTACATCAACACTTTCTTACTTGTACAGCTTTGTAATGACACTGAGTTCTATAAAGGTACTTTGTTTCCTGCTTGGTTTCAAAGGAGCAGACTTCGTTGTATGCAAAAGGTCACAAAGGCAGAGTGCTTAGTAGCTTATGATGAAAGGAATCAGTCCTAACCATAACCTAGAGAAAGAAGAGCTGAGCAAGATCAGTGTTAACCCTTCTTCTCTTCCCTCCGTGGTAATTGCTACCACTATCACTGCCACCTGATTGCTCGCTTTCTGGTGACCATCTGGGTCCAAAAATATCTACCAGAAGCTGCTTCTCCTGCTCAAAAATGCCTAGTTCACTTCTGCTCTGGATGGAAGCAATTTGTTGACTTTATATCTTTTTTCTTTCCTCTCCTCTTTTAAAACAATGGTTAAAAAAAGCACTTTTTAGCACTTCACTTGCTGTCCTTCCAAGGGCATGTAGCATGTCCAAAGATACATGGCCAGATCATCAGCTGAAGTCAGTGGAGCTTTAATGATTTACCCTAGCTGAAGATCTAGCCCATACAGTCAGATTCGGATCTCTGTGTAAATCCACTGACTTCAGTGGAGTTACTCTGCTTGTACATTAGTGCAAATGTGGTCAGAGTCTGCCCGATGGTCACCAGGCAATGTTTTAGATGTATAATATATATACACACACACATAGTATTTAAAGGTGATACGTTTTATATTGTATTTGGTTTCCTATTTATTTTAAGATTTTTTACATACATAATTATCTTCTTTTTTTTTTCAAGTTTAATGCAAAATAGCTTGATCTGAACCACTTTGGGAAAACTCCTGGCCACACCAAACAGAGAGGGCGAAAATCTGCTCTTATTTATACAGGTAAAGCTAACTCGATTGACCTCAGTTGGTCACTCAGGATTTACAACTGAGGGTAAAATTGAGAGAGAAGGGGGTTCGTGGTTAAGTTACATAAGGATGGAGCAGAAGTATGTTATGAATAGGTCAGAGATTTTGATATCAGAGGACACTTTTTGAACAGTAATGAGCACGGCCAGGTCCTTTCTTTAGTCTCAGATACACTACTCCTCTGGGATGAGCCATTTCTAATAACAACATTAGAAAAATGAGGGTTGGCTGAAACCTTGTGTAGCATCAGGCCCAGGAGCACAGCTTGAAAAATGACCCAGAGGATTCCCAACACCATTCTCAATGGTCTCTGTAAAAGCTGAGAAATGTGTCTAGGGAGGGAGGAGGACGAGGAAGGAACTGAAGTAATTTATTTGGTAAACCCAAGCACAATAGCTGCAGAAATAGAAAGTCACATAGTCACGTGCAGCATATGGTATACATAGAAAACCTTCCCAAGAAACATCATTGCCAAACCTGGTTCAGTTAGTATCACAAAACCTGCCCCGTGAGTGGTGGTAATTTTAAGTTCATTAACTAGTGGTTCTGAATAAATATACATATATTGCCTTTCTTCACTCATGCCAAGCTAAAATGTCTTTTGCTACGGATGGTAGAAACTTATGATATGGGTTCCAACCCTGCATTCCTACGCAGGCAGAACTAGCTAGCTAGCTATCCAGTAGTATGTGTACTTCAGATGTACCTAGTATCTAAACTCTCTCTATATACAAAATGAGGGTACCATTTCTACTGGGGGAAAAAAAGACCTCTTCTCCCTCCCCACCAGAATGAAATGCCCTATAAGGGCACCTTACTGCTTCCAGGAAACTCCCGTTGTGCTTCATAATACATCCATGGAAGTTTTGCCTAAGTGAGTGGGGGATCAGGCCCTTTGCCTGTATAAGTAGATAGTAGCGCTTTGGGGGACGATATTAGTTATCTTTTGCTTTTTTGTCATAAATAGTATGTTAACTTAGCTCCTCAGCCTAAGCTCTTCCCTTTTGTACACTAAGAACACAGCTGGGTCCCAGGACTGCAGAAATGCTATGTCAGTGCACGCACACAGACATGTTCAGATGATCTCATGCCCCTGCGGTGACATTTGGCCAGCCTCAGGATCTCACTTTGTCCATCCCTACTGGACCAGTTTTTCTGTGCTCCTTTCATCCATCCAGCACCTGGTAATAATAACAGGGCCTTCTGCGCACTAGGCCCCGTGGGCTGTCCACATGCACTTCCATCCATCCCCAAGCATTTGATAATGTGATATCTGGTTGGATTCTTTATAAAACACATTTTGCTTCCACCCCACACTACCTGACTGCTGCATGAATGCTGCTGCCCACCCTAAGGGCAGAGGCATCTCAGCTCTGCCCCCATCACTAATAAGGAGCGTTTGTGATGAAATGCCAAGCCAGCCTGCAGACAGTGTTCGTCGGTAGGACGTGACCCTGAAATGTTAAGCATGTGGGTGTGTTCAGTAAGAGGCAGGCACATGGCCTGCGTGGACTCGGAATGTTAGAGGAAGAATGTAGCAACCTTTACACAGGTATGAACACTTATGCTGAATTCCTAGCACCAAACTGGGCCCTTGCTCCACTCTGAATGCTGGCTTTTGGAAGAGTTTGACACTGGAGCAGCTGAGGAAACGTGCTCTGAGCTATTCTGTCTGCATGGGATGCATGCAGGCAGAATGCCTCATGGCGCTGGTAAGGAGTGTACTGTATAGTGCTCCTTACACCTCCTGGTAGGTGTGCAGGGATTGGGGAAACCTAGCCATGCTCCCAGCAAAACGCACTGGTCCTTCTTTCCTCCCCATCCTCCTTTTCTGCAGGGCAACCCTGTCAGGAAGGGCAAAAGTTCACCGTTAGTGAATACTCTGTGGCTGCGCAGTGTAATGAGCATGCTGAGCATGGAAGGATGTTTTACAGACACTGTGTGTGTGTGTATGTATATACACGAGGGGGCTTGATGTTAAGCAACTAGTTCGTTAAGTGAACATGCATGCAATCTAATCTGCTCAGCAACGAGTAGAGGAGCAGCCAGAGCTGCATTTTCTCTGGAGATCAGAGAGCTTTGCTCCTACTTGGTTTTCTAACCAAATGGCTGTAAAAGCAAGACAGCAGCCAAGTCCTCCCGAGGACACACATGAACTGCTCCACGTTTGTCTCATCTTCTTTCAGCATGATAGTATTTATATGCAACTGTTTCTATGTGACCTGCATTCTTGAATTGTTTTTCATGCCTTTATTCGTACCACGTGATGCCACTTCTATCTGCTCAACAGGACCCCACTGGGTACCGTAGAAGCAATCCTGCTACTTTACCGTGTGTCTGATGTATTCCAACTACCTCACCGTTCTGAAGATGAGTTAGGAAAACAGCTTCCCGCCGCCCCGCATGCTTGAAATGACGTTGTTTCAGGGAAAGTACTTACGCCAATTAGCAAGATGGAGGGCTTCTGAAAACTCAGTAGCATGGAAGCCGTTTCTAAAGCTTCGCATTCCCACAGGGCTACTGCTGTGACTTATGGCTGTAAAGAAGCCATTGGATAACACAGGTACTCCTGGCTGTTGCCGTGAAGCAGAATCAGAGCAAGGCAGTAAAAAGGTTCCACAAGGCTGTACAGCCAAGTGTTAGGCTAAGGCAATAATACAATACACAGCAAAGAACTCTCAGTATAAAAGGTACCACAGAGTCCGGTATCCGAGCAATGCAATCATAAGATGTCACAGCATTCCAGTATAATA
Organism: Mesoclemmys tuberculata; assembly: GCA_007922155.1. Lineage (NCBI taxonomy): Eukaryota > Metazoa > Chordata > Testudines > Chelidae > Mesoclemmys > Mesoclemmys tuberculata. The sequence goes on from ML675613.1 coordinate 48,879,027, forward strand.
ATGTAGCAATAAGGCAACACAGGACAATGCAGTGAGAGGCACCGCTGCGATGCTGCAGTCTATTCGTCTGGGAATAATGCATAACAGCGTGTGCCAGGAACCTGGGATCCATTAGTAGCAGGATAGTGCGGCACTATGATACCACAGCATGCCGTGGTAATAAGGTGCTGTCGTAAGTAAGAGCAAGGTAAAGCAGTAGCAAGCTGCTGCATTAGAATAGCATCAGGCTGCTAAGAGGCTGCAGTCCGCTATCACAAGATACTGCCATTGGACAATGGAGACAAACTACGCTTCCACGCCAGATCGCAAAAAGTTGCTGCAAGGTAGCCAGAAATGTTTTAGTGCTCTCTACAGTTATTGCTTTGCCAGTTTGCTTTTAATGAAGCTGGGGTAGTAGGACCCCCAACACAGCGCTCACTGCTATGGTTGAAAATAAACAACTGAACTCACACTGTCTGAGCAGCTAACTTCTTATAGGCCCTATATGGAAGTTCTTCATTAGACCTTATTCAGATGGATGGCCCACTAACTTAAATGGGATCTTTGCCTTGATAAGGACTTCAGGATTTGGTTCTGTGGTGGGTTTTGAATGCAATTATTTAGCGCCTCCAAATAGCCAGATACAGAATATGAATTGTAACTGTTCGTCTTCCTGAAATGCACAAATAAAATGAGCAGCCTGGAGCATTGAATCCTGCTCACTTGCTCACTCTCATGCACACACATGCTCACCCATGCTTGCTCGCTTTTCCTTCCACTGAAGTCTCTATGGGCCATTTAGCCTAAACCAGGGAAAGATGCCTGAACACTGCTCAGAAAGGCATAGATATGGCGCCTCCTCACTAAGTCTGGCGCCCCTGCAGCGTGTAATGTTGCCTGGCTTTTGTTTGGTTTTTGTTGTTTACCATACTTGTGTATTAGGTATTCTTAGAAGAAATTCTGACATTGATTTGCCACAAGGTGGCATGTGTGATGCTGGGTGACTAGAATACGAATTCATTGTGCACCATTGGGTCAAGCACGTCCCAGAAACATGCCAAACTGTTGCTCATAGTACCAGACAGATGCATCATATGTAAGGGCTCATTAGACAGTAAAGAAAAGCCAGCATGCGTTGCACAGTTTGTGTATGAGATAGATAGAGCGATGGGCTCTTGGGGCAGGAGAGGGGATGTGAATGGGGTGCCACTGCAAGGTGTTGAATAGAAGGATAGATCACAGCTGGTTATGGCTCCATGAACCGGTCCTAGTCTGCCATTTCTTCCTGGCCTTAGACACAGTAGCTTTACTGTTACTTTATGTGGCTTCCTCTTCCTATACAGCATAGCCAGCTATAAATGGCTTGGTTCATGATTTGACTAATGTTGTGTTGCCTTCGCTTGGTTAATTATTAAATGGGATTATCACATGTTGCTAAACTACAGCACACAGTAGGGTAGGGCAGGTTATTGTGGGGGGTTTTTTGTATTTTAAGATGTGAGAGATTGTGTAGCTTTGAAGCGCTGTTTATAACCTGAGACTCAAAATGACCAAGGCAGCTGCTCATCAGAACAGCGAGCTATGTAAACAATATGCTATTCTCGTGCCCCTACAGTCCTTTGAACGTAGTGTTGGGAAGAAACTTTGTTGTGAGAAATGTAATCGTACTGTGTGAGGAAGTCAAAACTGATCAACTTTTCACATGATATAGATTTAGCCTCCCAGTCCCAAACATCTGCCAAGCTCACAGCTAAGACACAGCAATCCTCTAATCCTGCCGACAAGCACTTGAACACAAGCTCTCAAAAGGCTGCCTTTACATTAGGATTCTATTATTGGGTGTGTTTAACATGAATTTATGGCTACCACTGTACCTATCAGTGTGGCTGCTCTCTGGCCTTTGGGACAGAAGCCTGTGTTCTCATCTCACATAAAGGGCAGCCTTTGGTGGGCAGTATAAAAGGGAGGTATTTGCATTACTAGAGATGCCGTCCTTTGGCTGGGATGCTAAAGTGAGCTCTCTTCTGCCCATCCACAGGAGCTAGACCAGCAGGAGAGCTAAAGATTTCATGATTTTTTTTGGTAAACAGTAGATTCTAACCCTGACCAGCACTCTCAACAAAAGAGGTTCGAGCTGGGTCTAAGTTAGGATTTCAGGTGTGATGTTAGCTATCACGTGCTAACGTCATCCCTTTAAAACTCAAGCCAGACAATGCCTCTGACATCTGCTCTGGGTCTAGGTCATTGCTGAGGGCAAAATGGGCTGTCATCGTACTTATATAAGGAGACAGTATAACTACAACTCCAAACTATTCTTGTATGCAGACATAATTCCCTCTTGAAGCAGCCAAGGGTCTAAAATGACTCTCAGTGTTGTTCTGAAGTCACTTTAGGCCAAGCCCAGAAAAATGAAAACCCATAGGCTGAGAAAAATCTGGTGAAATGCAGGAGGACTGGGAAAGGAATGTCCAGCTCCAGTTTGTGATTTAGGGCACCCAGACCTGTGTAGCAAGCTCCAGGCTAGCTATCAATGGACAATGGACCCATCTGCTGCTCCCGTCCAACATGGGTTTGGTCTTTGTGAATTCACTCGAACCACATCCTAGTTCCTTCTCTGGAGTGCAGGGGGCGCCATACATTGCAGAGCCAGCACAATTCTGCTGCACTGGCACAAGGCAAGAACTCGAGGTTCATCCTGTGGAATCCAGCTTCACAGAGCTCCGATGGGAAATAGCATTAAGGGCCAGGTGAGGCTGGGACAAGGGAAGGCTGGGGTCAGTGAATCTCTCACTAGTGGGATCCATGAATCATTGTCCCTTAAGGAGCAGTGTTACAATCAGCACAGAGGTCACTGCAACCTCAGATTGGGTCAACAGCCACTCCCCATCCTAAGGGGAGGATACATTCCACCTGCCAGGACCCATAGTGCTAACCAGCACGCCACTATTCCCTCTGTGTGCTGAACATCTGTGAATGTTGTCCAGGAGTGCCCCAGATGTCACTTCACAGTGCATTGGAAATGAGGGGGAACTGTGTATGTGAACCCTGCTGCCTGGCCCGCAAGTGCAGTGGAAATGTATCAGTGCCCCTGAGTATTTTTGGCCTTAAACCGGAATGGATGCCTGTTTAGGATTTAGCCTTTTGAAACTTAGGTTTAGAGCACAGCTGGAATGTGCTAGTATGCACAGCTGTGCCTTCTACCACGAAGGAGTGGCTAGCACTCTGCACGCTTAGATTGCAGGGACCATAGCATGTGTGATGTGATACCACAGCTCAGACGTCACAGCGTTTGTGCTTTGCGTTTTCGTTCTGGAGGTAATTTAACCCCTGTTTATATGGCTTTTTTTGGCCCATTGACTGTAAGAAAACACAGAATAAGAGGAAAATACAAGCTAATGCAAAGTTTTACTCGGAGCTTGGAGATTCAGTTAAATAACTAGATGTTTAGCTGCTTGAATCTACCCACTCTCCTCAGTATGCTCCAGCCCCAGATTACAATCCTTGTCATTCTTCTTAATCCAGAGCCCACCCATAAAACCGCTTGCCTCTCACTTGGCCAGCCTGCTCGGCTATCTTTAATAATCTGGGACGTAGCAAACTGAACAGTGATGTGGAAATTTTCCTATAACTGGAGATGGGGCTGCAAACTTCTGATATGGATCAGAAGTCAGACTCAGCAGGGTTGCTACTTCTAGCTTTTTTTCCTGAAGGACAAATTTGTTTGCTTATTTTACATAACTTCAGGCAATTCTAGGGTATTCATCACCATGGACCTGAGTGTCTTTTTGTTCCATCACACCATCAATGCTGCCTCAGTCCCCACTGGTTCAGCTCCTGGCAGCTTCTTTCCATTCTCAGCTGCCTCCCTTTCTCAGTAAATCTCACCCTGATTGGCTACCTTCTGCCCACCTTTCAGAAAAACCTGACTCGGTAGGAAGAAAGGGGTCACATCGAGATCTGCCTGATTAATCTGATTGAAGAACTTTGCACTGTATTAAAAACATTTCACTAAGGACCCACTTTGTGCCTTAAGCAAACGTTCGGATTAAAAATAAATTTGTGGGACTTGGTTCTTCTTCGGGCCTATTTGCCCAAATCTCAGACCCACTGCACCGTTTGGCTTGATGAGCGGATGCAGCCCAGGAGTGGCATATCATGGTGTTGTAAATCACCACTGGGGCATATTGGCAGAACTAACTGGGTGAACAATGCTGGCTCTGGTCTTTGCTATCATTTTCATACTTTCAGGACAACTAGTCACTGACAGCAGGCTGGTATGTTGTACCAGGGAAGGGAACACAGCCTCACTTCACTCTGCCAGCAACAGTGTGTGTCCGATTTCAGCCCTTTGCCCTCCCACCCTTGGGCACCAATAGGTTTTGCAGGAATGCACTGTGAGTTGTGATACCAGGTGCTTTCGGAGGGTCTAGACTGCGCATGTCGTCTTATCCCAAAATTGCGTCACCCACCCCGGCTCTCACACATGTAAAAACTAAAAGAGACCGAATGCTCTTAACCTTAAGGACACTGTGGTTGATTATGGGCAGCTGCAAAGTGCACCCCCCTTTAAGTGCCTGACCAGATCTCTGGAGCACTTGATCCCTCTCTACTACTAATGGTTGCTCACCTTCCCACTACCACCTGGCTCTGAATGCTCCGCCCAGGTGTTGAACCTTCCTGATAAACTCCCCATCCTGCCCCTCTTAACAGTCACAATTGCCAGGTGCCATCCATAGCGTAACACAGCTTTATAGAACCCTCTAACTCAAAGGGTGAGCACAGCTATCTATATAGTAGCTCAGCAAACCATGGTGTGACAAATTATCTGACCATGAAAGACTCGGTGTAGAGACCCTTGTGTGACCAACAGTAAATCTGTGAGCATCAAACAGAATGAAGAATTGGTTCCACGTAATTTTCTTTCTCTACCTTTATATTATTGAGCAGATCTAGTGAACCTGGTGGCAGAGCATTGTGCAGCCACAGCAGACGGGTTTGGGCGTGAACGCTCACGTTCTTGTTCCCAGGGCTTTGGGGGCTCTGTTGTGTCACAGGCATGATGGGGCCTGGCTCTGGATAAAGGAAACCAGTTTAGTAATCTCCTCTTGGCTCTTTGCCAGCGACCGCCCAGAATGTCACTCATGGCATCTCTGCAAGCCAATGCCATGGGACGCGTCCACCCCTCCCTGCATTGACCAAGAAAACAGTTCCCAGAAAGTAGCTGTGTTACTATATTAAGGTATTCCTGCTCTTGGTATGTCTTTGTTTCCAGGGACTCCTTCACCAAGCCATCGCATATATAACAGAACACCATTGTCTCCATGACAGAGGAAAGGAAAATCCAAAAGGAACGACGGCCCTTTGAGCCTTGAGTTAGCATTCGTCTTTGGTGCAATGGAGTTCCCCTTCCTGGAAAGCAGCCTTGGCATAAACAAAGCTAACGGCTTTATTATTCAAGTTCCCTTTACCACCAAAAATCACAGAATCATAGCTAATAAAAGATCTGGTACCTTATTGTGTGCTGCCTCCTGCAAGCAGTAGGATTTTCCCTACTGAATATTCACCAGGTTGCTTTATCCAGCCTGCCTTTGAAAGTCTCCTGGGATGGAGTCTCTGCCAATACACTCAGACACTGTTTTCCATACCCCACCTATTCTCCCTGAAACAGAAGAATAATTCCTTTGTCTGTAAAGTCTTAAGAGCCATCTCTGAGCAGAGTTAAGCACCATGATACCCCCACTGAAGCCCGTAGGATGTAAGGAACAGTAGATTTTGGCCCTAAAGGTTTTCTTCATGTATCTTCATGCCCTTGCTCCTAGTTACCCCTCCCTACACCAATCTTCCCCCTCTTCCCTCCTCACGGACAGCACTGACACCTTGTAGATATTTGTAGACTGTGGTGTCTCCTTTCAATCTCCTTTTCCCTAAGGCTATATATAGTTATTTCGAACAGTCTTGCTTCATATGTCAGCTCTTCAGAGACCCTTACTAGCTTTGGTGCTTGTCTTTTATGAACACTTGAGAAAAACATAATAATGAATGTACAGGAGGACCTTCGTAACCCACACTTCACTAATCAGTGCGTTTTATAGTTCACACCGGAACAAAATGACACTCTCTCTTTCCCTTCCAGCTCTCAACAAAGGTTTAATAGCAGGTTCTAGATCAAAGTTGCAGGTCACTAAGACCACATTATTTTTACAAAATATTAACTTTTTGCAAGTTGATTATGAAATATTCTTAGAAATAATTAAAGCTCAAGTTGGCTAAAACTGCTGAGTAATGCAGTATCCTTGCTTTTCTTTTAATTGTTTGTTCACTTAATACCTAATCAAATCCCAGGAAAGTCAATGGAAAGACATCCCTTGGTTTTTATGGGATGGACCTGTATTCGCTAGTTAGCAAAAACTAGCCACTCACAATGGCCTTCCTCGTCATTCGTGTGAACTGGCAAAGCACGACAGTGTGTGCGCATATGCTGTGGTGCTAGCCAATTGTTAAATATATTTAGCATGCGTCTTTGCCCACTTCAGCTACCTTCCTCCCACCCAGCCATCTCCCCCAGCACAGGTGCTGACATTCTAACGCCCTTAGCAGCTCCAAACAGCTGCCATTTTAAAAAGTCAACCTACCAGAGCAACGTTTCCTCCTTTCAGCCCCCAAATTACCCCAGGCCTAGGGTGGGCAAGATTCGGTATAGGGCCAGTGACACTTTTTCTAGAAATACAAATACTATCATTTTGAAAGGCTGTTAGCATGACCAAAAAAACGATGTTTATACCACTGGAAAAAGGGAGATGCCCACCATCACAACGGGACCCAGCACTTGATTCCAGCTCTGGAGGGGCACGAGTCATTAATGAGTCATTAAAACAGCAACAGTTTGAGGAACAGAAAAGCTATTTTAGGTGACTTTCATAGCTCCCTCAGACCCCGGTACAGTGGGTCACAGAGAGACAAAGGCACCTGGCTTTATAGATGGTGCTGTTTGGAAAGTAATCCCAGGAAAAATTTTTACAACTCTTTCATTCAGTCCAAAGATAGTTTTTCACATAAAGAATGATGTGCCTAACACACTTAGGACTTTACCACTCATGAATAATGCAGCAATCCCCAGCGCATGCTGCTAAAAGTTTTATACAACCCCCCATTCTCTCTCTTTATATACATATGTAGCACCTAGACTTGCTCATTCCAAGGCCACCTTAGGCTTTACAGGACCAACTCCCACCAAAATTAATGAGAGCCTGTCCAGATGACCCAGGCAGCTTTGAAACCATCAACCTGGCTTTTTATATGGTAGGCTATTATACATGTGGATGTAGGCAGCTGCTGCAGTTAAGTGTGCAAAGCCACTTTCATTATCAACCTGCGTCTGGTGATTTACACCAGCTCAGGCTTTGGACCATAATGTAGCTGAAATTATCCTAGGAAACAGTAGGGCCGACCCAGTCAGCAGCATCTGCAATGGCCATGCCAGGCTGGCAGGAGTGGCCCTGGCCAGCATTGGGCCCAGCTGTGGAGGAGCTGGAAGCAGGGGGATTGCAAGGAATGGGCTCCCCACTGAGGTTAGGGGAAGAAGCATCAGTTTCACCACTGGGTCTAAGTTGTCAAAACAGTCCCCCCTTCCCCACCAACACACACACACACTCTGGCGGCACCAACCCATCCCAGCTAATAGCTGCTGCAAGTCACTTCAGCAGTTACATAATGAAGGAAGCCCAGAAAACATTGCCCCTCCCTACAGTGGCGCCCTTCCTGTCTACCCCCCACCCCGTACTGTAACTACATCCACTTCATGCTGCTTCCTGCAGGGCCTGCTCCCTGCTTCCACTCTCCCCACCTTGTTAGTGGACACAAATAACTGCACTAAAAGCTATAGACTTGGGTCTATTATACCGGGGGGGAGGGGGGGAGGCGGCAGCCATCCAGTTACAGTTGATATCGCTGTACATAAATGTAGCAACAACTGTGACACATCTTACCACCGTGAAACATTGATTGTGAAGGAATTTAAAGCCCTACCAGCAGATGGGGAAGTAAATTAAACAAAAATATTGACAAGCCAGAGGCACCCATCTAGTGCTGACCCCCACATGCTGACACTTTGAGTATAGAGACATTAATCCCTGTGTTGTGGCCCAGCCTGAGGCCTATGCACTGCGTAAGGCCCACTTTAGTGCTATTTTGAGGACTTGCATGAAAACTGAGTGCTGCACAGACTTTGTGTTGGAACCAGCATGGTATGCGTTTCCCCAGAACAGGATGCATTTTTCTCTTCTGTGGCCAAATTGTACATTTTAAGTGAATTACACTTAACTATTTTCTACCTGCTATTTGTAGGCATCAGTTTGCCAAAAAAATTGTCAAGGTTGGTGACTGCAGGCAGAAGCAGAGTCCATTAGAGCCTGAGCATTAATTGCCATTAGCCTATAATTCAAAGCAAAGAATTTCTTCGATTAAGTTCATCGCTTTTTCTGATCACAATTTGTCTGAGAAGATTGCAGTTTCCTCAGCTGTAGTCATTATTTGAATTTATCTGCTAAGTAATTATTTTTCAAATAATTCTTGGCCTGTAGTGCCTTCATGAGCAGTTTGTGACCAGCATTCGACACTGGAAATTCATGATGTATTGATTTGTTTTGATTAGCCACAGCGGTCACATTGTATTGTTTCTGCCCCCTAAATGGATGAGCAAGCCATTTAGAAGCAGATTTCCAGCATGACCTGGTGTACTTGGGTTCAATAGTCACTTTGCATAAACAGTCGCCAATATTTGCTTAAATGTGACTGTTTCCATAAACAGTCTTGGAAGTAAATGTCTTACTTAGATTATTCATGGTAAGAAAGGTGATGGGAAACCAGTCAAAGCTAATTTTTGTTCATTACTATTATTTGCAGAAAAATTATTGAGGCATTTACCGTGCTCTACAGCTAGGATTGGCAAGCTGCTGTAGGCAGTAATCTGAATATAGGGTACCCATCATGTTTACGCAGCTAAAACTCCCATGGAAGTTGTTAAAGAGATTTGTCTGACAAAGAAGTGCAGGACTGAGTTATAGTTTTGCCATCCAGCTGGTACTTGTATCTTAAGCCTACGGCAGCAATAACCGAGACTGCAAACACTTGTGTTTTTAACTGCACAGAAAAAAGTGCTAACTCTCACTTTGATTTCTCACTACCAACTAGTATTGTTTATTTTGGAAGTTGGCAGACTTTTTATTGATGGCCATCTCTCAGACGGCCCAGGGCTTCATTTTGAGAGGAAAAATGAGCAGCTGCAGTTACCCATGATGTCAGCTGGCAATGCGGCTGCTCAGCATGTCTGAAAAAAATCAGCTCCCAGTTCAAAAAAGAGGCCACATGATGTGGCCAATCAGTAGGCCCACGTATTATACTGTTAGTGTCTCGTAAGGTAAGGTTTTAATTAGAGATGGCCTGAACCAAAAAAACTGAGATCCAAACAGCAATAAACTATGATGTAGAGGTTCACAATTAAGGGTCAAACTCAAATTTTGTAGCTCTGGCCCTTCTCTAGAGTAGCTTCATCTATGCTATGCTACAGCTATTCAGTAGCCAAAAGAGCAAGCCGGATGCATCTTGGAGTACAATCGAGAGCTGCAGTTCCAGTTTGCTTAAGTTCCCTTATGTAATTAGTCATCCACCTCCCTCACAGTCAATTCTGTTTATAATTAAAATTGTATGTATTCTTTATTTTGGTCTGTATAAATACATCTGTCCATCAATTAGGGCAGGCTGACAGGGAGGGCAGAGGCTGTAGTAGACAGGCTGGCTCGCAGGGCAGGGAGGCAAATGGGGGCTGTGCGGGTAATGCGGGTGAGAGGGGAAGTGCACAGAGGGAGACTCACTGTCTGGGACAAGGGGTGCAGAAGCAGGGAAAGGAAGCAGCAAGAAACTGCAAGGTGAGGGGTGAAGCTTAAAGTGACCAGAGTCGCAAAATAAAAGGCGAAACAGGCCAGCTCTCCCTTGGGGAGATACCATCACTTGGCGGAGGAGGGGGGCGCGTAATATCTGTCACTTGGAAGAGCGGGAGACACCTATATCTGGGGCAATCAGCTCCCGCAAGGAGCAGCAGCAGTACTGAGTTACTAGGGGCAGGAGGGGAGCTTTGTGGGTCCTTCCCCTGGGTATGCCGCAGGGGCTTGCAACAGCTGCCTGAGTTGCGGGGTTGGCTGGTGCCGCCATCAGAGATCCAGGATTGGGTGCCCAGATGGCAAGTGTGAAAAATCGGGACAAGAAGGAAGGGTAATAGCAGCGTATCTAAGACAGAGCCCCAAATAGCGGGATGGTCCCTATAAAATCAGGACGTCTGGTCACCCTAGTTCGGCCTCTCTATTTCCCAGCTTCTCTCCACTGCAGATCCCAGGGCTCCTTCCCCAGCCCCAGCATCCTGAGAGCCCATTCCCTGCACTCATCCGGCACGCACGCCACTCCTGGGCCTGAGCCAGCGCTAGTCAGGGTCCTGCTTATGCGAATGTTCATAGACTCATAGAAGATTAGGATTGGGAGGGACCTCAGGAGGTCAGCTAGTCCAACCCCCTGCTCAAAGCAGGACCAACCCCATTAAATCATCCCAGCCAGGGCTATCTCAAACCAAGCCTTAAAAACGTCCCAGGATGGAGATTCCACCACCTCCCTAGGTAACCCATTCCAGTGCTTCACCACCCTCCTCGTGGAAAAGCTTTTTCTAATATCCAACCTAGACCTCCCCCACTGCAATTGAGACTGTTGCTCCTTGTTCTGCCATCTACTACTACAGAGAACAACCTAGCTCCATCCTCCCTGGAACCCACTTCAGGTAGTCAAATCCCCCCTCATTCTTCTCTTCTGCAGACTAAACAAGCCTAGCTCCCTCAGCCTCTCCTCATAAGTCTTGGGCTCCAGCCCCCTAATCATTTTTGTTGTCCTGAGCTAGACTCTTTCCAATTTGTCTACATCCTTTCTGTAGTGAGGGGCCAAAAACGGGACACAGTATTCCAAATGTGGCCTCACCAATGTCGAATAGAAGGGAATAATCACTTCCTGCGATCTGCTGGCAGTGCTCCTACTAATGCAGCCCAATGTGCTGTTAGCCTTCTTGGCAACCAGGGCACACTGCTGACTCATACAGTGATAAGAACTCGTATCCAACTTCTTATTCACTATCACCCCCAGATCCTTTTCTGCAGAACTGCTGCCTAGCTCGTCAGTCCCCAGTCAGTAGCTGTGCATGGGATTCTTCCGTCCTAAGTGCAGGACTCTACACTTGTCCTTGCTGAACCTCATCCAATCTCTTTTGGCCCAATCCTCCAATTTCCCTAGGTCTCTCTGTACCCTATCCCTGCCTTCCAGCACCTCTACCTCTCTCACTAGCTTAGTGTCATGTGCAAACTTGCTGAGGGTGCAATCCACCTCATCCTCCACTCATTAATGAAGATGTTGAACAAAACCGGCCCCAGCCAACCCCTGGGGCACTCCGCTTGATACCGGCTGCCAACTAGACATCAAGCCATTGATTACTAGCCACTGAGCCCAATGGTCTAACCAGCTTTCTAGCCACCTTATAGTCCATTCATCCAACCCATACTGCTGATAAGAATACTATGGGAGACCATACCAAAAGCTTTGCTAAAATCAAGCTATAGCACATCCACCGACTGTCTTTGAAGACAGAGACAAACAAAACATTGAGTACTTCAGCTTTTTTCACATCATGAGTCAGCAGGTTGCCACCCCCATTCTATAAGGAGCCCACACTTTCCCTGACCTTCTTCTTGTTGCTAACATACCTGTAGAAACCCTTCATGTCCCTTGCTAACTGCAGCTCATTGTGCTTTGGACTTCTTGATTTCACTCCTGCAGGCTCCAGCAGTATTTTTATACTCCTCCCTCATCAGCTGACCAAGCTTCTGCTTCCTTTTTGTGTTTCAGCTTACCGAAGACTTCTTTGTTAAGCCAAAGAGTCACTTGCCGTTGACAACACTATTTCCACTAGAGCATCCTGGTGTTGATACCAGCAGCAGTTCTGGTGTCACCAGCCTCGACCTGGCAGAGCTGCTGCAGCTGCTCACCTTGGAGGCAGGGGCCAAGGAAATTTATTCCTGGAGGCCACAGCAGTGCCTCCGGGGTGGGGAAGGGGCAGCTGAACATAAAGCAGGAGACGCGGGTGTCCAAACTTCCCACACAGATCACTGAACGGGAGATAACTGGCCATCCGGTCACCTTCCCCAAAACAGAGCCGTCATCTGCACCGCATTTTGCAGTACCTTGTGCATTTTGGCTGAATTAGGCTGCTTGTTCCACTGCAGAGGCAGGCAGTGTTCCACCCCAGCCACATACTCTGTAGCCTTGGGGAAAGTACATGACAGTAGGCGGCAGCAAATGATGAGGGCAAACCCCTGGTCTACTGACTGTACGTGCACATCACTCCCCTTCTTACTTACCAAGGCTTCTTGCCCCCAGCCCTACTGTAATAGCCTCCCCAGTTTAGCCATACATCAAGCAATGTCATACCAGCTGACTTGGAAACAGAACCCACATCGCCCCACATCTCAGCTGCGCTGTCATGCTGCTTTTCAGTTAATTAGCCTGCCGCTAAGTAGCCTCTCAGAACCAGGGCTAGAACTCACTAGCCCAGAGCACCACCGTTCTGTAGTGGTCTAGTGAACAGCTGGGAACCGACTTGCAGTTTGTGTGTCATGTTCCCCTCCAGTGGGTGATCCAGAGAGCTGCTAAGAGTATGTTCTGTAGCTCAAGTGGTAGCAGTCTGAGCTGGGGATCTGAAATGCCAGTAGGGCTTTATGGCTGAACGTGATGAAATGGTTTTTAATGGTTTGTTTAACGTACACAGCCAAAAAACACTGTTTCCAACAGGTGTATCATTAACCATTATAATCTGCCAGTTCCGGTGCCTCATGTAACAGAATTCCAGGTATTCCACATTTTCGTGAGTGTCACACATTTTGCTTGCTGCTATCCAGCACTGAAAGTTGAGCTGTATGCCCAAAATGAACCATCAATCGGGCAGTTTGAAGCAATTGGGAGGGCAGGACAGCAGCCAATCGGGCACCAGAATGGAAAGGACACTAACCCAACCTATTTACAATCAAGACCACTATGCAGCACCACTTCCTGTCTCGCTGGGGGGGAATGTGTGGGTTCCTAACCATGGAGCAAGCCTAACGCCTTTAGCAGTGACTAAGGGACGGGCAAGCTTTGAGTGACACCTAGCTTGGGCTCAGAGTCACTTTCTTGCCCTTGTGTCTTACACGATGCATGAAGGAGAAGTGATGAACCAACACGTACCCAATGCTTAACTCTCTGCCTCTTGCTAGGGAACTGCATGTCTTCCCGTTAGCACACCAGCCATGGGCCTAGCTAGGTCAGCCCACAATCAGCTCCTCAGCCACCATGCTGTGACGAAGGCATGTAAATAAACTAGTTCAGCAGCGTAACACTGAAAAGCATTAGGGGCCAGGCTGGGCCTTGCCTGGAAGTGTGTTGGGTCAGGACACAGGGAACTACCTGTTTTATATACCATCTGTAAGGGCCAATCACAATCATTGTCTCTGGGCTCAGGGGAGTACAGCGATTGCTCCCTTTGTGCATTCCCAGGCCACTGACACGTCTCAGGGCTGTGAGGCACCTCGCTACCACATCTCCATAGCATAGCGAAGCCTTGTCTGTGCCTGCCGGTTGTCAGTTCTCCGACTCGCCCTGGCCACAGGCTACACCAGTCCGCCCCTCTCAGCGTACATATGCAGGCTCCACTGTCCTGCTGCAGGTTAGTGATAGGGACACTCAAACCCTCTGCATGTCCCCCTGGTGTGTCCAGCGCCGGGGCTAGTGGGCAATCAGAGTGTTCCCAGCTTCATGTCGCCCACAGCGCGGCTGAACATGCGGCACGTGGCTATGTTTAGAGTGAAAACGAGCGAACATTTATGTAACAAGGAGCACAGATTCAAATGTGAGCAAGTAGATATACTGGAAACAAACGAGCGCCGAGGCTTAAATAGCAAATACTTTCCTGTCGCATGAATTTTCCAGCCAGGCTGTCTGTGACCCGCCTTTCATAAGAGAGAACACACTGACAGTTCATCTCCTCAGTAAAGAGATCCAGGGTGTACCCCAGCACCACCCCAGTTCTACCCCCCCCCCAGATCCATTGTTCTTACTTGTACACAGCATGCCCCCCCTTTGCTATTTTTGTTTTTCCTGCAGGTTTCTCACTCTTTTGATTTAATAGCCTGTGATGCATACAATGCACGACACACCCCTGACCAGACAGAGACGAATCTCCTATGCCATGCCTGAACAGGATCTGTTCAAGGCCTGTCACCTGATGGTGACCAGCATTTAAACTTCAAGAGCATAATTTCCAGTGTAGCCATATAACATCTTCAATATGAGCCTTATGTACATTTGGCAATGAAGCTGACGACTAGTCAACTACTGGCTCTTGGTAGAGACCTAAGTTATATGCTACTCTTTGCAGAATTATTATGCCTATGCCGGACCAGGGACTGCTGTAAAACCATATGCTTCTCTGTGGCAACACGAGGTCCCTGGGTCAGAGTCACACACTGCCCCAAAGGCAGTAGGGAGGAGTCAGGGCCAGGCCACACACACTCCTACACCCCGCTGTGCACAGACAAGCTCCCCTTGGGCACGTGCAGCTCCTCAACACCCCCCCAATTAAGAGCTATGTCCTATGTTGGGTTGTCAGTTTTTCCATGGATGTGATTCAGATTACTGGCGCCAGGCTAGGTTTCAGCTTATTTGATGGTTTTGGATTAGTGCTGCCGTCTGGCTGTAATACAGTCAGAGCATAGGAACAAGTCATGACTTGTTCATGCCTGTAGAAAGCACAAGTGTTGTTGGTATAATCTGCACATGTAAAGTAGCTCTTCATAGAGTCCACCATGATTACCATAGCGCACAGCAAACTGTAGTCCAAATAAGTACACACTGTTTATCATTATCCTTTAATCTAAAAAATATTGCTTACAAATAACTTGTAACAGGATCAGTTTTTCCATAGTGAACTTGCTTTATGATGGACAGCTGGGAAATTGCTATTTGAACTTGTCACAAAATGCCGCTATCAAAAGCAGCCTGGATTAGGGTCAAAAATTAGTAGCAGAACAAGACATTGTGAATGATGGGACAAATATTTGTCCATTTTACACACACGAAAAGTCCCATTTAAGCCAATGGACCTACTCGTGCGAGTAAAGCAAACAAGATTTGCTCACACTCATGTTACTAACAGTTAGTAGATGTTGTCTGTAGTTAGTTTTCCTCCCCATTCTACCACTATGCGGGGATACACATAACACATAAAAAAATTAAAAAGGGTAAAGGAGTTATAAAAAATAAGAAGGCCCCTACGCCTGTTCAGCCAATCAGCTTGCTCAACTGGAGGTTCCTCATGATGCCTCTTCCAATGAGATGTCAGCTTGTGAATGGCCAGTGGACTGATGCACTGTCACTCTTGGAAGAGACCCTTTTTTAATATATATATTTTTTAAAAAATCACAGACATATGATGATGTTTATTATATATTTTCAGGTCTTCCCTGCTTAGGTTTACTGGCATTATAGAATAGTTGCTGTAGTCCATGGTACTCATTTTCACTTAAGCCAGAAACTGAGAGGCAAGAGTAGCTTACAAATAGATACTAGATAGCCTCTGGTGCGTCCTTTGTGGCATAAATGTTAACGTCTTTGCTTCAGTTGACAGTGCCACTTTTATAGTAACACTCATACTATAGATGGTACCTGGGACAATATATAGCTAGTTATAGGAAGGCCCAACAACAGCCAAGTGGCACTGATTTTTTTCAAATTCTTGCAGCAGCACAAAAGCCCATCCAGCTGTTGTGTTCCAGGTAACTGAGACCACCTTAAATCAAGGCCCTGGGGCTTATATTATGATCTTGGTTACATTATTGTAAAAGGAACGCTTCATGAATGTGTGTGGCATCCTTGCACTGGGGCCATGCTAATCTTCTCTGTATCATACCAAACCACGAAAGCTTACGCCTGCAGAAATTTGTTAGTCTTTGAACTGCTACAGGAGTTTGGTTGTTATTATTGTAAATACAGCTTAACTCCACTAAATTGAATGGAGCAACACTAGTCTGATACCACTATAACACAGCAGAATCTGACCCAGACGTTTAATAGTGGTTATGTGTCTGTACTATGTGACTATCCATCACCTTACATAGACTAAACGCCCAAGTCTTGGCCTAACATGTACTGAGTTCAGTGTAACAAACAGGTACTGTATTAAAAAACCTAGTCAAATGTACTGATCAAGGTTGTCCTTAATTTAGCTAATTTTGTTTGTTTAGAAAGAATACAGCACTCCATTCTCTTTATCAAGCCTGAGATTTGAAGGAAACAGGTTTAGGGAAATCTTCTGATTGAATGTTGAAGGTTTCCAAAGAGGAGAAGAGAGCAATTAAATTCCAAACAGAGCCCTGTCATCCATACTTCTTATGCAAAAAATGTGCCAAACCTCATCACCTTTCACATCTCCTATCCCAATTGCAAACACAAGTTGGCAAATAATGTGAGTATACGTGCAGGCAAAAATGAAATTCAGGTGGTGGTCCAGATGGTGCCAATTTGGAGGTTATACATCCAAGTGTATAATAGAAAATAGAAAGCTCTCAGCTGTGAAAGGCAATCATCATGCTTCCTTTTCAATGACTGGCTTGACAGCTTGCTATGGTCACAGATGTGAGAGAGAGCTAGCCAGGTGTTCTACATTAATGAAAGTCAACACACACAGTCACCATGGTTCAGTCAAAAAGTTCAGTGGAAAAAGAAGAAAACTTTATTTAAAAGTTTAGATTTACGTTCATTCTCTAGTCATAACATCTTAAGTTCATTGGCTTTCACTATCCCTAAAGAGGGTGCTTAAGTTTATTACCATCTTTTCCCCACTACAGCAGCAAGTCTCCCTTTGTGAGCAAGAAGACGTAGGTTGAGTAACTCATTCTTACCACTTCTCCTTTGGTGTCAGGGTGACGTTAACTTGGAAACTGTGTCTCCTAAGTGTTTTAGCTCCTCTTTCCCTCCTTTCTTTTAAGACACACTCTTTCCCTTATGCTCCAAATTATGGTATGGGTCTCTCTGTGTATTTGCTAATGAGTGGAATTCCATGTAAAGGGTCTATGTGGTCCTGTTAGAGTAGTGGTTCTCAACGTAGTTTTGATTCACAGCCTACATTTCAAACTCCAGTTAGAACAACATCCAGTATCTTCTCAGCTAGGTTTGAGGAGGAGTAAACTTGGTAAATCAAGTGGTTGCAGGCCAAGTCTTACTGATTAATTGATTAATAGATTTTTCAGGCCAGAAGGAACCATTATGATCAATTACCCTGACCTTTTGTGTAACACATGCAGTAGAATTTCACCCAATAATTCCTGCATCAAGTCCATATCTTGTGATTTAGCGCATATTGGCTAATATATAGTTGGCTATAACTGCAATTAACTGCAATTAAAGTTTTTCACCCTCTCAAATAGAGCCTCCATCAAAGCTCACAGCTTCCCAGAAAGGTTTAATCAATTTGTTTCAAGTATTTGTTACAAATTGAAGAAAAGCCAAAAGCAGATCAAATTGAGCACACCATATATTTCAGTTGAGTAGACTTGTTGGTTTCATGTTGGATTCAGAACTTAGAGTTCCTGGGCCAAACTTATCCCTGATGTAAACTTCATTGAAGTTAATAAATGTATATCAGGGATGGATTTGGCCCTTGCTATTTTTTGTGTTTATACGTGGATAGATTATTTTTTTAAAATAATGCACTTCTGGTCACTTAATGACCTAGTGCTAGTATTATGCACTGCTAAGTGGAAGAGTTTTTTTGGAAACACAGGACTGGTCTCACTTTCTGAACCAAAGCAGAGAAAAGGAATGTGTTAGAAGCAGTATGCTCAACTGCTGGAGAATGTTGCCCAACAATGGCCTCCAGTGACCCATCACTCTCTGTTCAGGGACCTGGGCTCCTTCCTCAGCTCCTTGCCGTCTTTCCAGAGTGTAGCACCCTGATTTCCTAACTCGCATAGATCCCTTTGTGTGGCCTCCGTGTGTTGGAGAGGAGACCATGCTAAACAGAGGAAGAATCAAAAAGTTGTCATGAGCGGACTGAGGCGGCTTCACTTGCTGGCAAAACGCAGCAACAACAAAAAGCAAAGCAAAGCAAAACAAACCACTAATGCTATTTTAATCTCTCCAAGAACTGTTAATGGTGTATGTTCCTTCTGCATTTAGGGCTAGATCTGCAACAGGCTTCTCAAAATGAACCCACAGTGGTTTCAGGTTGTCCCTGTGTAACTATACATTTAATTGTGCTGTAATAACCAATTTGCATATGCAAGTGTAGGCTTTTGCATATACGAACAGATGCATCTGCTAATACTTTGCTGGCTTTTAGAGAGTCAGATGAAAATCTGCCCAGTGCAGCTTTTGTTTCTAATTTTAGATATGTTTCCAGTTTGAACATTTACAAGTAAAACATTCCCTGAGTAAAAAAATTGTTGTTTCTCTCGCCTGTTTTCCCATACCAAAATTTTTACTCCCCAGTATTTCCCCCAATACCTATTTAATTTTAGGTTCACATATCAACCAAGTATCTCTACTGAAAAAGCAAAGTTCTCATGGCTTCAGGGGCAATATTTTAGGTGCTAAGCCTTCTCACTGCAAATTGTATCTTTATTGGTTCTGACGACAAAGACCTGTATTGCTGTTTAACTTGTAATGAGGCAATTCTATAGAAGCAGTTACTTCTTTGCATGTATATAGATTATCAATAGAATCAGTTTATTAAAATGAATAACAAAAAAAATCAAAACAAAATCTGTACCAAAAACACAATTGGAAAGATAAATAAAATCCTACACAAGTTTCATTAAAATGATTTGGTGTTTTCTTTCATGAAAAGATGAATAGCCATTGTGTCTTATAAGTGTGACCCATGATACTGTTATGATAATGGCCAACTACAATTTTAGAATAGATTTTTAATTAAATGTTTCATTATTGCTCATTTCAGGAGGGAGGTGTTTTTAAAAATGTGTTAGTTTAAGGCTTGTCACTGTCTCTGTTTTATTAGTTCTGAAAAAAAGCCCCATTGGAATAAATAAGACACAGCTATGTGTAAAGGGCTCTTAGTGACTGTAATGTTCATGAAAAAGGTCCTCCGTGGGGTAGGAAATCCAACCACACATTGTCAGTGAGGGATCTTAAGTGACACAGAGGACATCTTCATGGTATAGAAAGAAGCGACTCCAAGCAGAGGCAAAGCCACCCTGGGTCTACTTCTTATTGCGAGGGAAATGGACTGAGAATGAATGTGTAGTGAGGAAGCTTGCTTCTGTATCAATGATGAGAAGCTACTCAAATTCTGCCCAGTTCAAATGATTTCACAGAACGCAGCAACAAAGGACAATAGGTTTCAGAAAAGCAAATTCTATTAATTAAGAAATGTAACGAGGAATGTGAAATGGGAAGATGTTTTCAAATCTCTCAACTGGAAGAAGTCTGGAGAATCCCAAGACATTATAAAAAAAGCACAACAGAGTAAAAACGAGTGGTACTAGAACACGACGCAACCAGTGTGCCTAAACAAGCTAATGCTCAAAATTCTTCATGTAAAAATAACCCATGCTGGACATGGAAACAGGCCCGATTCTCCATCCTGCTTCACTCTGACTTAGCTTGGGTTTACTGTTTAATAGAATTTCTTGCACCAACTCAGTGACATCAAGCTAACTGAAGTTTTTTCCAACCTTATATTGTAGCCAAACGGTTTTCTTACTCAGCCGGCTGGCTACTCCTTTCAACTCTGAAAACATCTCAATTTCTCACTCGGTCTGTACTTACATATATGGACTTCTCACCATATGCTTAGAACCTAATATACTGGTCTAGAAGGAAGTGCCCTCTTTTCAAGCATGTGACACCTTTTAAAAGACCGGTACCCTTGTATCTTTCCCCCTGCGTGGTAACTACAGAAGACTCTCAGTCTCCCTAGAGACCACAGAGTGTTAGCATTTGCCGCAATAAAAAAACCCAAGGTTTATAGTTAGGGAAAAAAATGGATGCTCATCATTAGAAAATACGGACAGGACCATGTATGGCCCTCACGTCTTCCCCACCTTGATGCGTCACTTATCAGATCTCTTTAAAATGCTCAAAAAATGAATCCAGGTGCTAATCAGCTAAGGCAAGTATGGTCCTTACTGAGCGTCCTGGAAGGAAAATGACTCACGCCTCACCCAATCCCAGCCATGGCTCTCATGCACCCTCAGCTCTGCTGAGGCTGGTGAACTCATTTCATAGTCACTCATGACTGAGCAGACATATGGCACCATTTAGCAAGTAATGGAAACCGTGAGCTGTCAAACATCATGGGCTGGAGACAAGCAGGTTTCTAATTATAGCCTGACGTGTAAATACTCTTGGAAGATGATTGCACTTATTTGGACTAGCACAATATTAATTAAATATTTTGATTATTTCTATCAGAGGCACTCTGTGTGGGTGAGAAAGAGAGACAGACAGAGAAAATGATTTTCAATGGATTTAAACTTTACAGCACTGAAAAAAAAGGTACTCATCCTCGGACTGCAGTGAAGAGCTGAATACAAGTACACTGGATCCTCCTTCCAAGTTGCTTTCCCCCTCCTTCTTGTGGCTTAGTCTCATCACACATCACCCACTGCCTTTCTACCCCAGCCTGCCTCTGCTCTTTCCAAAAAAGAGGACACATTGATTGGGCAATTTTTTCATACCATCCTTTTAAATTCTAAATTGCAGGGACTACCTCTAGGTGTGAGAGGGAAGTCTATTCGCCATGGCTCACTGCATCTTGGCTAACAAGAGTGTCACTGTAGTGCCAACTGAGATGGTGGCTTTTGTGAAGTAGACACCTATCTGTGAGGCCTGCCTGGCCTTTTATACCTGCTCTGTGGATAAATTTCCATTGCATTCAATAGGACTTTTCCACAAAAGATGATGTGCTTCGGTTTATGTATTTAGCTCTTTCCCATAGCTTGATGTGAAATATTTATCACTGGACTTGGCCTTTTCATGCCTGTTCAGAAATTATCTGTGGAACAATACTGATTTTTACAAATGTGGTTACTCTTCGTAATTGTCTGATAAATCATTCACATGAATGTATTGGTTTTCACAGGCTGTCTGAGTGGTCTTTTGAGCAACCAGCATTTGGTATTTTGTCCGTGAAGGGTCACTTACGTCACATATTACGCCTTGTGTTGAGACCTACCTTTCATAAAGAAAGGCAGTGCCTGAAGTCATCATGAAGATGTTGAATCATGCGGGGACAAAGTGAGGAGCAGCTTAGGGGAGATGAGCAGGCCTAGGAAATTGTTGGAATAATAAAATCTGATCCTCTTTTGCACAAGAAAGGAACATGGGATTTAGCTATGTGGAGCTCAGAGTCAAAATTCCCTGCAGACTGAGGACGAACAATGCAAGGTAAATACATTGACTGTTGAGACAATTTTCTTTTGCCACAGTCTCACCAACTAACTTCATGTATATAGATAGGGTGACCAGACCAGCACCTCCACTTTGGATAAGCTAATGTGTGCAAAAATTCTCCTGGAGGCATTTATAATTGTTCTCCCCCTCCCAAACATTTGTGCAAACAAAACCTGGGGCCATGAACATTCACAGAATAACAAACAAAAAAAAGGGGAACAAACATGGCTGGGTTGAAATATAAGCCAGATTTAGTGAAGATTCATGTTTATATTGTTCACCTAAACTCTAGTTGCCAGGATTGGCAAACATCATATATTTAAGTCCTGTCTTTGTCTTTGAAAACTTTATACTGCTAATGAAAAAATCAAAGGAGAAAACAAAACAGCAGAGGAGGAGGAAAGCAGAATGGGGAACCTGCATTTATAACACTTTATCCCAGGAGAAAAGGAAGCCCCCAGGGAGCTTAGACTCCATCCTTTTAAAGAGGGGGAGGAGGGGGAAATCCATCTTTGTAATCAGATGCTGCATTTGCTATGATCATATCAGGAGGGCATAGGACAGTCAAGTTCTTCTTTTCCCCTTTTTTATTATTTTAAAGATTGATTTTTAAGGGACAAGCCCATGTCAAAATTAAATGCTCACTCCAGAAATGAATACAACATCAGGCTCTGGCTTTGAGGCTGGATTATTTTTTAAGGCACGTTATGCACAAAATGGAGGCCAATGAGGGTTGATGATGGAAGTCCCCGGAGGGGCATGTTCCTTTAAAACACAGATTAACAGAAAAGGAATGCACAGGATATGAATATGAATTGATGTGGGGCCCTTCCTGGTCTCATTTCATTCAATAAAGTACAGTCCCTTATTGCATGTCGATTATTTACATTATTTAAAATGTGTATCATCATATGAATGTGCCATTATTGAAATATATATGCTGTATAACTGTATGTAGCATATGTCATCCGGCTATTTATCAGAGAGGGATGCATACACATGTGTACCCAGCTATCAATAAAATAAGGGGATGCCACGGAAACCAGCTACCTCCCTGCAATGATCACCCTTTAACTGGTCCCTGATGCACTCGCTGTGCTGATCCTTTAACAGAACCAGAGTCCGTGTTCTTCAGAACAGTTTGAACACAGGCTTTGTTTAATAGCATGGGAAAGTTTATACCTGAAAGGAGCCAGTGTCTCTCTCCTGTGTCTGAACTAATCTCTGGTACAGAAAGCCTGTGGTCCCAAAGATAGTTGTTATTCTTCCCTTCATCTACACAAGTTCACAGTGAAAGAAAGGCAAATAGTGTAAATTCCCTCTGTCTAGTGATTCCCCAAAGTTAACATTTAGTGAAGAGGTTGGCTATAAGCATCTTAACATTACTTCCTTTTCTCTCATAGAAGGGTGTATTGTTAATTCTCCTCCCTCACTTCTGTTTACCTTCTGTAATTCCCAATCTGCCTTGAAATATCTACCTATGGTATGTATCTACTTTGGTTTTAGTGGTATGGGAGGGGGAAGGGCTAGACTACAAACCTAGAACTGCAACTGAATTGTGCAATTGGCCTCTACTCCTACTGCATAATGAGCCAAACTAAAACCCTGGAGCTGGATACTCTTTTTTCAGAGACATTAAAACTTTGGATCCAAATTTTGCAGCTTGGACTAGTTTGTTTTCTTTGTATACAGCAATGGCCAAATTTTGAAAGACACCATTGCATGTGCAGTGGCAGCTGGAGGAGTGCATTATTCTGCCCTCTAGGAATGTTATCTGTTTTCAAAAGCCTGAATGGTGAAATTTAAGCATGCTAAGAACATTCCCAAAACCTAGACGGGCACACACAGGTCGTGGGCTTCTGCAAAGGTCAGTGTGTTTGGCCAGACCCAAAAGTAGCTGAGGCAACTTGGCTGGTTTCAGATTCATCTAATAGCCCCTGTTGCTCACCCTTCCCCTGCTGTTAGGAGGCCCAAGAACAACTGAGGAATCACTTAGCTGGGCTCAGAACCACTGGAATACAGCCTAGAACACAAAGGAGAAGGAATACAATTATACTGATCTACTGTAATTTCAACCAGCGATAGAAAGTTCTACTCAGTGCCCTTAGGAGCTGTGAGAGCAATAAGAAAAAGGGCATTAGACAATGGGTAAACAGATAACTTGAACTTCTATTAACCCTAAAACATTAAGGGTCAGATTCTCAACAGGCTACATCAGTGTAGTAAAGCCAATGGATCTACTCTGATTTACACTAGCCAACAGGACCAAAGCAATTATACTTATTCTGCTGGGCCTCTGGCATGGTACTGCCCTTCCCAGTTTCCAAAGAGGAATTTCCTATATCTCTTTAACAAAAACAAAGGGGAAAAGCCTTAGAGGAGATTAAAATTACACTACTACAGAAGACAGATACTAGGCTACTTTCCACACCACCACACACATTTATGGATACAAAACAAAGCCTCCATCTTACCCTTGCTATGGCAGCCTCCAAACAGCTTAGAGCATTTCAAGTTTCTGGAAGATTCTGGAAAGAGTCTGCATCATAATTCTCCCATGAATCCATTCTCTGTGTGCTTCCAATTTAGCAGACACCAACGGGGCTCTGTATTTGTTGACTTCCTAGTTTGGGTCCAGGCAGCAGATAACGTCAGCCCAGCTCTGGGAAGAGCATTGTGCTGTTTGTTTGTTACCATGAGCGTAGGAAGCCACTGACTCGCCTATGCCAACACAGCAAAAAAACATGGTTACTTACCAGTAACTGTTGTTCTTCGAGATGTGTTGCTCATATCCATTCCACTTAGGTGTGCGCGCCTCTCGTGCACGGCCAATCGGAGAACTTTTACTAGCAGCCCCTGCAGGGGCC